>OZ010608.1:65161318-65268155 GCA_963932145.1 Acanthosepion lycidas
TGTTTATAAACCTTGAAACTACACGAATACTTATTTATTTTTCTACCCATATCTATCTATCTCTCTAGAGAGAGAGAGTGAGAGAGAGAGAGAGAGAGAGATTTGAAGAAAGTCTCTATAAACAGTAGCAAAGATTTACATCTGCTCTGATTGGTTTATTTTGTTTTACACTATATCAACACATAAATGTGTTATTTAATGCCGATAAGATTTTCAGGATAGATTCGTATGAATATGTATTATTTGTAAGAAATCAGTTTTTAGATCACGTTTAATTGTTGATTTTTTGTAAAGATTTTTTTTGAGCGTCAAATGTATTGCTGTTAATATTTTTTATCACAAAGAGTTATTACTGGTATTTTTGCTATAAATGTTTTATGGTGTTTTGACTCCAGTTTGAGGGTTAACTATTTGCCCATATCTGGTACCTTAACAATTGCTATCACCTCGGGTCAGGGTGAATCTGGGAACAACAGCAATTAAGAGATGGCCCCATGCTCCTCAAAACCTCCCGATCAGAGGCCTTATTGCTGGATGTAGTTTATCGTCATACGAATGACGACATCTGCTCTGAAAAGTTTGCTGCTGGTCACCTTTATTTGAGATGTTTCAAATACTTAAATGAATCTAAATTTTCTTTCTTATTCAAATAATATTCGCTTATTTCTATCAGGAACGACTTCTGCTATGAATCTGTGCGTATAATTCTCTGTCTGCACACTTCTGCCCGTGTGTACGCCACCATTTTGTTCGCATATATTAATAATGCCAAATTTATACATAATTTATTGGCATTACTTATATCTTCTTCATATCCCTCATATTCTTCTGTATACCGCATCCCAGTCATTGGGCGATTATGGCTCTTCACAACATCCCATCCTTTGTAGTTTTAGCAATGCTTTTTAGAAAAAACAAACTATCCATACCATTACCTGTTCTCCTAAGCATCTACATTATCTCGTTCTTCCTTCTGCAGTCCAATATTTCCTGTAATTGTTAATATTTCCACACCTTCTTTCCTCGTGTTTCCTAGAAATTTCAATTCTCTTTTTGATTTTAGGTTGGTGCAAAAATAATGTCGTTTTCTCACATAAAGTTGAACGTCACAAAACGACATTATTTTTGCACCAACCTAATATAAGACTCCTTTTTTCCGTTTTTCATAAGACTTCATCGTTTCTTATATGTTCCCTCCATGGAATTCTCGAACATCTTTCTGTAGAACCATATCATTACTGAGTAAAGTTTCCTCTTCACCTGTGAGGAAATTATCCAGCATTCACTGCCATATAGCGGTTCAACACTATTTTCTTTGTTTCTAACGAAATTTTCCAGTTTCATAGTACTTTGTTTAGCTTCTGAAAAGCATCTTTTCCTACTCCAACTTGCCTTCGGATTTCTGTGTCTCATTTTCCGTCCTCTGTTAAAATGCACACATTTAGTTAAATGTCTGTATTTGCACGAATTTAACGTTTTCAATCTGTAGTTCGCGTCCTGTCTCTTTTGCTTGCTGTCAACCATCATTTTTTTTCACAATTTGTAAATTCTTGTGGATGTGTATTCATTTAATGCTGTGTGTATTAGTAAATGTTTAATCAAGTTATTTAAAAATCTGTATTTGGCGTCAGCATTTCCAAAAATTTGATAATTAACTTCTAATTGCATTTAAGAGAGATCAACTGAATTAAACACTGTCCAAAAGTCAAACGCCTTCGGCTAGAATAAAAAAAAGGTATTGACTAAAGAGCGTTATTGTTACTTTAACGACGAATTGGGCTATTTCTTTTAATTTCTAAAAAAAAAATTGTTCGATTATTCAGTTTAATTAAATTGTATTTATATACTAGAAAAGATACCCACCGTTCTGTGGGTAAAGTCGATTGTTTTTACCATAGTGTCTTGCGCAATCGTTTCTGTAAGAGATTTGAATCTAGAATAAATCTGTAATTTGCAAAGAATAATAAAGAAAATAAATCTAAATCTGTGAAAAAATGTAATTCAACCAATAAATAAAATACTAATAAAAAACTTAAAAAAAAGGAAACAGAAATCCCCATGATGCAAGTTATAAAGAAACCGAAAAAGCTTTCTGGTTTCATGAGCGATTTTATATACCCCACATCCAGAAAGGACAGAATCTTTCTAATTTCCACTTTCAAACTACAGCGTTCGGAGCTGGTCGTTCCATCTCAGCGCAAAACTGACTAGATCTCGGCAATTTTAAACATACTTGTCAATATTTCCACACCTTCCTTCCTTATGGTTCGTAGAAATTTCAAAATCAACTTTAAGCTAGCACTACTTCCCTCCATAGTGAGATAATAACTATTCTTTCTATATGTGTTGTATAGCAAACACTTATACGGTCGAAACCGTATACTGTATTGGTATAATTTAACGAACATGTAAAGTTCATATTTACTGATAAACATATTATCTACAATATAAACTGGTATAAAATATTAATACAGTAGATTAAACATCATACCATGTATGTTTTTTATAGTACTGCATATGTAGTTGCGTGAATGGCCGCCTGAATTAGACGGTACTTCGGTCAGTGTTTACACTTAGCGTATCAGTGGTTGGACGCGATAGTTGCTGTAGCGTTAATAAAATACGAAATTTCTGTTACTATTTTATTATTTTATATTAATTTGATATTTCTGAAGCAGGCATTTATAAAATAAATTGCCCAAACTGTTCCTCTCAATATATTGGAGAAACAAGTAGAACTTTGAAAAAACGCATTTATGAGCACAAAAGAGACCCCACAAAAAACAACTTAGCTAATGCACTAGTCCAAAATAAAAATAAATTCAAGCATAATTTTGATTTTAAAAATGCTACACTCATAAACAAGAAAATGACTCACTCAGAAGGAAAATTCTAGAGAGTGCCGCCATAGAAAATTACCCAAATATTAATCTACGCCCAGGTTTTTTCCCCATTTCACCTTTCTTAACAAAATTAATGCTCTTATAAACAAATATACACAACAGATTCATAAAATCAAAAGAAAATGGTTGAATACATCTACGCAGATATTATGACAATATTCTCCCCACGTGAGAAATACTGACGTTATTTTTCAGTTAAAAATATGAAAATAGCGTTTCTCTATATTCCAGTTGCTAGGTACATTCTGCTTTTGTTTTTATTAGTTACTTTGTTCAATTAATTTCATTTTCATATTTTGCTTTGATAAAGTCCACATTGGACGAAACGCGTCAGCAATTACCAGTTTTCCTATTGTCATTTTTATTCATAAAAATTAATTTCTTGTTAATATGCCAAATATGTTCACCAAACACAAGTTTTAGGGGGAATATATTTGTGGCATATTTCTGCTGGAGGTACATTAAGTGGGGTACAGTAATTGTTAGGAGTGCTGTCCCACTTGTTTACGACTCGGTGACACTGGTTTGCATTTTATACCCGCCATATAAGTCGACCCCTAGTTTAGGAATTATTTTTTACGCTCGAAAACTTGACTTGTACGCTACAATTTCAGCTAAGCGAAATTATTGTAAGTAAAGCATTCTGATAAGTCTTAGTAAGTTCGTAGTCATTTTCTTCATATATAACTTGATATAATATTTGAAAGGGGATCGAAATATACTATTAAAATGATATCATAGCTTGCTACATTTTACATATTACTTTCACTTTGCACGCAAGCTATGATCTTGTTGTGGTAGGATCCACCTAATTTGCATAGTGGAGTACAGACCATATAAATATGGTTGGTACCGGGAAGGAATGAAGAGATTCAACCAGAGACTCTGCCCGACTGCGACTCAGTCAACACTTTCCCCAGGAACGGTCTTCCCAGGAATATACAAAAGACTATATGTAAATATTGTGTACATTTTCTTGTTTCAATACATTTTGTTCTAAGTACATTTTGTGTTGCATTATTATTCCATGCATTAGTCAAGTTTCAACAGATCTAAATACTGAGATGGTTATCTCTTTCATGGCAAAATATGGCTTTATTTGATCAGGCAATAGAAATGGGTTCTACAGAAGGATGTTGAGGGTACCTTCAATCAATCATGTGAGCACCGACGAAGTTGTAGAGAAAAGGGAAACAAAAAGGAAACATATATCTAACATCAGAAGAAAAGAGTTGAAATTATATGAGGAAATAGGGCTTGAAAAAAAACCCTCACAGGGAATATTGATGGCAAAAGTGACAGAGAAAAACGAACGAGAAGAGAGACAAATGACAGCAAAGCTTCAACAGCAGAAGTAGCATTAATAAGCAGCTGGCTTAGTTTTATGGCTCCAAGTTCACAACAGCATTTTTTTCTAGTGAATTAAAGCGATGATTCGTGAATTTGATGATGCAGTAGGTGTGAGTTCAATCCCTGGGCCGGGCAGTGTGTATGATGGAAACGGGCGAGCAATAACTGGGCAGTACTAAAAATAAGAAGTAGACGAGATATCACATGGACAATGGAACGAGAACAGTCTACCCGGTAGATTAAATAAAGTGTTCTGTTCAGAATTACCTGTAGGTTACCCAGATCAATATAGCAGAACAGCTGAAACATTGTGATAATAATAAGAATTTAAATAATGATAATTCCTCATTCCAGAAATTCGGACAGAAACTGTCTAATGAACTTGTGTAAATGGTTGGTAGGAGAAGAAGTGGGAGAGATAGCAAAAATTTACTAAGAGCTACAAACGACAGGGATGTTGAGAGCTATCACGTACTATGTGTCGACGTCTATACTTAAATGGAAAATAAAATTGAAATACGATGAATATCTTTCATTTAATTCAAGGTTAAATATACCCGTAATATTATAAGTATTTATTGTTTCATTTTTTTTTTTATAGAAAACTATATTATTGTTATTTTTACTATAAAAACATACTTTTATACTTTCATAGTTATTTGTTTGGAGATTCCCTGTTTGCCCATAGCTGGAACCCTAACGGATACTATCCTCTTGGGTAAGAGTGGTTGCAGGCTACTCAAAATCTCCAGTCTCTTGATGAGAGGCATTGCTGCCGGATGTAGTTTATCGTCATACCCAGGACTACCCTAACAGGCGCTACCACCTAGATTCAGGGTAGACTTGAGAACAGCAATAATTATGAGCTGGTTCTATGCTCCTCAAAACTTGCAAATCTCCCGATCAGAGGCCTTGTTTGCACGATGTACTTCATTGTCATATCAAGGATCTATTTTAAAAAGTGATAGACAGGTACAAAATGACGTGGACAGGCAGTCAACCGTGAAAGGGTCGATATTTTGCCGTATTATCTTATTGGGCAAAACGAATTTCTTCTTTATGGCTCACGTAGTAATTCAGTACTCTTTCTTTGTTTCTAACGAAGTTTTCATGTTTCTTAATACACTTGTAGAGGTGTAGACGAATATAATATAAAACGAAGAAAATAACAACACGTCTTTAAAAATTTAAATAAATTTTATCATTGAGTATTTTTTCAAATTGCAAGAAATGAATTACAAAGACTCTTTGCGAAACAACTGCACTCAAAAATATTTTATCTTTTCTTTCTTTACAGTAAACCGAATCAGAAGAAACAGAATATGTCTACATAAGGAGAGTGTCACGTACTTACGTTGTTTTAGGAATACGTGTAATTTTCTAGTAGCAGTCGCAATCAGTTACTGAACGATAGCTGCATTAATACTACTGCTAAAATTTACGTTGACAACAAGTCTGATAATAATATGCGGAAGGTTACGTATTAAATTATACGAAAGGTTTTTGAGAGTTCACAAACAGCAACGAACCACCGACCCTGGTCAAAGGTTTACGGAAAAACTGAAAACTAAATTTTGCAAACTAAAGTGATCGTATTTATACAGAGAAATGGGATCACAGAAGCTAAAAGTTAGATTTTCTAAACTCAGAAAATTAAAACTCGGAATTATTAGAGTTATTAATAAATATTTTCCCTGTTTTTAAATATCTAATTTTAGGAGAGAAAATACTTTTGATCATTTTCTGGAGTGAGCCTTCAAATTTTTATAGCAAACGATAAACATTGTCGTTTGAAAATTCAAGGACTACAGCGCGTTTCATATGATGTCGCTGATTGGTTAATAAATTCGAAGGTGAAAATTCAAATTAGAATCTACTTTATACAAAAATGAGTTAACAGAAGTTTTTAGCGATATTACTTAAATCTATAGCTTTCTTTTATAATTCTTTAAGAGGGTTCCACACTCTGCTTAGCATTGGAAATGTATTTTTGGCTATCTTAGTGCGCCTTCGGATTTCAGTGTCGCACTTTCCGTCTTCTGTAGCTATTTAAATTTTGGTATCTCTAATTTGTAATTTGCATTTGGGGTTCATCATTTTACTAAAAAAACATTTACTGGATGAATTTTTAAAAGCTATTTTTTCCTAGGTTATGGGTATTATTTTTCCATTCTGTACTGTAACAGAAATTGGTAGTGAAGAGGGGTGGGGATTGGTCGTCAAGATAAAATTCTACTTCACAAGGGAATTACTTTGCATTTTTGTACAGTATTTGAAATTTTATATTACGCTTTATTTAATATTTTTGTTTTTAATTTGATATTCTGAGTCGGTTTAACTTTGGCTGAACTTAATGTGGAAGAATTTCTGTCTAACACTGACGCAGATGTTTTTTTGCTCGAAATTACGAAAAGACGGTTTCATTAAATTACGAAAAAAATTATTTTTATTTTTATGTTTATTTCTAAAACAAGGAATATTAGAAAAGAAAATGAAAAAAACTTATTACGAATCGTTAACTTCAGATTAACACGAAAAAAGTTTTGGATTTAAAAAAAAATGGAAATTAAAGTTCTTGAGAAGATACCTTACTGTTATATTACGTTTAAACACCGGTTCCCTATCGATCACCGAAGTTAATTAACGTTGAGCCTGGTTAGAACTTTGATGAGTGACACTTTGGAAATATAAAGTGCTGTAAGCTTGGATTTTTGGATAGTGTAATCGCACAGTTTCAATTCCAGTTGTGTTCGTTATATTCACTTCTCTGCAAATAAACTTGGGGAGGGAGGTATCAACGCACTTCTGACCTCCGCAGCTATTGGCTAATTAGTAAGACTTTTATTAGGAAATCATTATTATCTAAAAAAAAAATAATTAGAATGTACAAATATTTTCTGGCTTTAAATAACCTGCAAAGTGTTGCCAAACCGTAGAAATCGATCCAATCAATCAGCAATATATTCATTGGTATATTGATTTTATATCCATATTGTAATGTTTATCAAATTCTGATTATCCACCTCTTACCCCCCAGCTATAGGTTAATTAGTAAAGACTTGTGTCAGCAAATAATTATTATCTTCCAAAATATTTTCCGTTTTTAAATAATCTGCAAAGGTTTGATAAACGATAAAGATAAAGATCAAATGAACAATAATTAGAATTCCAGCTTGAAATGAAAAACATGGAAAAATCTATAGAATTCTGCGAGACACTTGGTAGATTTGACATCACAAAACAAATTGGACTCTTCTCTCCTTTCAATGAAAGGGCAGGTTTCAAATTATGATTTTGCTAAAGAATTAATATTGAAAGTATTTGAAAAGTATACTGTTAAAAAATTCTTAATGGTGCTCCTACAAGCACCTACTTTTTACGACTGGAAATCCTCGTAGAAGAAAGTGGCTTTGAGCAGAATCAGACTTAAATTGAACTTACTATATCATTTCACTTTCAAAATTCGACAAATGTCAATCGTAATGGACTTATACCAGTAGAGAAAACATGAGAACAATTTCTTTTATCGGCAATAGATATTTGTGGTATGTGGGTAAATATGAGCGAGATTGATTTTTCATTTTCAGTCATTTCACCCCAAGCAAGATAATAAAGCCTCCAAGACGTTAGAGGTTACTGAGTGTAAAAGAATTTGAGTTAAAGAAAAAAAAACAAGAATTAAGAAAACAAAAGATAATGATTGATATCGCATTTAAATTTTTGAAGATCAAAGTTGAATGGAAAGCAAAAGGCCGGAAGAGTGAGAAGTGCGACTTGTGTGAAAGGAGCCAGATTTGATTGGCTTTTTCTTAGTCTTGATCTATGGGGCGAAATTCGCTTTGGCAACTACTCCATGTTAATCTTGTTCCTTAAATTGGATGCCTTTCGCACAAAGCAAACTCAGTCTATGTATTCATTTCACACAGGGATCTATCTTCTTCTTTTTTTAAATATTTTTATTCTATTTTGACTGGAACTATTCTCAGCGTGAATTTGAAATAGCACATAACAAAGGAATAATTATTTGATCGTTGGTGTATTTAGGCAGATGTTAATGAAAGTTACAAGTTGGGACGACTTGTTTGATTGAAAAATTCAAAAAGTGCAGCAAACCTGAAATTAATATATTTATAGAGAAAAGACGGTAAGTAATTTAGAAGTTGTTGCATGTTTAGCTGACGATTACTTGTCGTCTCATCAGATTAAATTTGTAAAAGAAAAAAGGGTGTTGATTCGTAGTCCACCTAATCTACTGTAAAGGGCCAGTTCTTTGAAGGCTATGAGATCAAATGCCCTCCTCTTGGTTCAATCCTCTTTCTGTTTTCATTAACGATATAATATATTAATATAAATATATATATATATATATATATATATATATATATATATATATATATATATATATATATATACTGAGGTTACCACAATTTATGCACCTCCAGAAATGAAGATGTTCAGGGGCATACAGATGATCTCTCCGCTGAGCTAATGTGTACCTAGCTTGTAACTTTCATCATCATTCGACCATAGTTGGGATCATTGAGCAAATGCGAACGATCCTTTCTTTGGCTGTTTAGCATAGGGTTAAAATGTACTAAACTGTTAAATATAGAGTTACTTTCTCCTAGACCAGTTGTCCCACCAAGGCTATAGAACTCAGTCTGTCCTGCTATTTACCCATAATTGGGGAGAACAAGAGGATTCATACCTTTCTTTAAGGGTATTAGCACGTAAGTGAATGTAATGGATCCGGTTGGATTTCGAACTCGGCACTGCGATTCCTCAGTCCGAACCACTATCCAATATTTCACCGTGCTTCTACAAGCAAAGATGTATCAATATCATCAGTAGCGATCTGACCCTGAACTTTTTCCTGTCACAATGAACGTTCAACGTAGCTACTTACTTTGAGCGTCTATTGGGCCTCGAGTACAAGTCGATCCATTGCTAGAAAAATGGTCAGCTCTTTTTATCAATCCAAGAAGCATCTGCCATGTTTTATCTTCCATAAAGTCAGATTAGACCAAAACTAAATTATTGTTCACATATCTAGGCTGGAGCCACTTAATTCTCACACTTATCAGCCTTGATCGTGTTCAAAATCGTTTTCATAATGTTAGCGGGGTAACTTATTCTTATTCTCCATTTTGCAAACACTTTTTCACAGGTGTAACGGGGCAAGCCTGACGCTACACACTCTCGCTGTTTTCATGGAAAATGTTCGACTCAACTCCATTCTTTACGACCATCAGTTCAGTTCTAGCATCATCGCCGATCAAAGACTGAATTTTGTTCAGTCCTAATGAACGATTAAATTTTAATGTGATTCTATGCTTTGAAAATTTTGTAATGTCAACGGGCACTCTTTGCCATTTTTGTAATGTCAAAGAATACTCGTTGCCACTTTCGTAATGCTCGTTGTAGTAGAGACTTTGTAATCGCAGATACAACTATAGTAACGCCGTTGAACAATACAGGTGTCAGACGCCTTCGAATAACACTGGTACTAATAGTACTTGCTGGAGAATAGCCGCTCGAAAAGTAACCACAGAATAGTGATCCGAATAGTAATCTGTATAGTCTTCAGTATAGAGAAACATTAGAGATCTGTATATCAATAGAGGATAGAATAGAAAGAGTAATCTTTTAGAAGTCATGCGAATTCCCATATATATACTTCCTCTATGGTCACGTGATCAAAATTATTCAAAATGGGATCGCCTGTGTTTGCTCCCTGATGATCTGTGTTCAAACTCCAGTGTCGGCAGCGACACTTTATTCCTATATAACAGAAAATCAAGCGGGTTTCAAGTTCACTCAAGATCTCAAGTGGAACTCATATATAAGATCCATTGCTAAAGATACTGAGAAAATGGCCGGCTCATTCTAAGTCCCCGGCGAATATCTGACGTCTACCATGATTTTATCTTCATAAGTGCCAGCTTAAGCCATAAATTAAGTATTGCTGCCATGTCTGAGATTAATCCCTATTTTTCCAGCCTACAAAATCTTTTACGCCGTCTTTTAGAGGATGACGTATTTTCCACTCTATAGCTTCTTTCCCCTCAGATGCAAAGTTGCAAACCTATTGATACTCTATCCCTATTTTCACTGCAAATGTTCAGATTAACTTCATTTTTAGTTTCAACAGTTTCGAACTTTGCTGCTAGGACTCACTATGTTACTTCGACGAAGTCGAATCATCCACATTTCCACCGTATTCCATTTGTAAGGAAGAAGTTTCGTTTAGTTTGTTTTTTTCAAGAATTGCTTCTTTCTGAAACTAAATATCGCGGGGATTCTTTTCCGATCAAATACAATCATAACAGTTTCAATGGTTACTAATGACTCATAAACTTGACCTCCTTCTTTTCCCACTCATTTACGTTCATATCTCACAATTCATTTGGTGACCAGGTACTATGAGAGGATCTTGCGCCTTGTATTGGAGGGTAGAAAAAAATGAATGCAAATTCATTTGAGCCTTGTCAATGCCTTGATACGTTACCATTTAGGAATACCAGGTGCTGTAAGCTTGGATGTGGGGGTGGTGTTGATGGATAATGGCTCGGAATTGTTCACCGGATAGACGAGTTCCAATTCCTATTGGGTTTGTTATAGTCACTTACGTATCAATCCACCTCTTCTCCCCCAGCTATGGGTTAATTTGCATGGATTGTACCACTAAACTATTATCGCAAAGCAAAAAAAAAAAAAAAAATCTTACAATCTAAAAATATTTTTTGGCTTTAAATATCTTGCAAAAGGTTGATAACTGTAGAAAACGAATCAGCCAATCAAGAAAATTTTAATCTGATTACAGCTATGACGATGTTCGTAATAGGTCCCGTAGCAACAAACGGTGAAGTTTCCTGAGCCTCTACTTAGTTGTTAAAGCAAAAGTCATAATTATATCGTCAGTTTAATTAATATGTTCGACGTTTATTTATGAAATAGAAATAAATAATACATTACATTTATAGTATGTTACTGATAATGACCATGAACTAAATGTCTATCGTAAATGAAATAATAAAAATGCTTTCATAAATTTCTATTCTCACCACAACAGTAAAATAAAATCCGGAATAAGTATTAGATTCTTTTTAAGAGCGCTAAAATTGTGTAGCCCTCAATATTTACGTGATGAGGAGAAATATATTGATAATATTTTAAAACTACTCCAATACCTTAATTATTTCAAAATCAATGCAAGACAGAAAGCTCATCAATTTTTTAATCACCCCAAGCAAGGCGGGAATGCTACTAGTATGCAAGGGGTTACAGGGAGTGAAAGTGAAAGTGAAAGAAGACTAAGAATAGGGAGGATCGATGAAAGGACAAAGGTGAACGGGACTTAAGATAACAGACGACCGTGATTGATGTTGCAATTAAATATTTGAAGATTGTAGTTATCAGGAAAGTGGGTAAACGGAAGGGAGTTTTACAGATAGGAAGTGCGAGAAAAGAAACTGTTGAAGTAGAAGTGGCGGTTCTATTTAGTTATTTCAACAGTAAACGGGTGGAACCTAAATGCCAATCTAGTAGCAAACTTGAATTCATGTAGTCGGGCTACCAGGGAAAAAAGCTCATCAGAACATTTGACATAAAAATTGTGGAAAAGACAGGGAGAATCAACGTCACATTGGTGAGAAAGTGACTGGTCGAGATACCAGGTTAGGATCGATTACATTACATATTTTCTTTGGATATTGTCAAGAATCTCGTGATGTATACCAAGAGTATCGACCCAGATATGGCAACATTCAAAGCACGGAAATGACAGATTTGTAAATGTCCAAGATGGATTCTGATGAGAAAAATTAAAAGAATGAACGATAAAAAAAAAAACTTAACAAAATGAGATACATTACTCTGCTTATCAACATTATCAAACTACAATTGAAAAAAAATATATCTTAGCTTTACATAAAATCTGTTACAACTATTTTTAAAACAATAAGAGACTTAATACAAAACAATAATACCCAGCAATCTGAAGTAGGACTTTACACTATACGCCATCAGGAATACGTTGGAGAGACATCGAGAAATTTAAATAAAAGATTACATGAAAAAAGATGTGATCTTTTATAAAACAACGCACTCAATCCATTGTAATGCGTCTGAGGATAATTTCGTTTAAATACACTACTTTAAAAGAGAAAGCAATTTACGAAGGCGAAAATTTATAGAAAGGGCATCTATTGTTAAGTCAGCCACAGTAAATTTGCGTCCATGTTTTTACAGCATTTCAACTTTGTTGGCAGATCTTCTGTTTTCACAATATGAGATACTTAAAAAAAAAAATAAAACAAAAGTTAGTAAAAATGAATGAGATCGACTAGATTGTCTGTCCAGACACGTCTGATAATAATTTTAAAGTAAAAAATTGAGAATTTCAAATTCAGTGTTTTTCCTCTGTACATGATTATATTCGACGCTCGTAATTCTAGCTTCCTCTCCATCAACGTATTGATAACTCCTTCAATAATAAAAAAAAAAACCCCAAAAACTTTAATTTAGTCTGAAGTCCTTCTAGAGGACGAAACGAGTTATACAGACATTCTGCTTTGCAATTCAATTCACTAACATTTGTTCTGAAGAAGTAAATTGTTACATCCGGAGAGCTTCTTCCCACGAAATATTGCTTTGTGGAAAAGACTCCCCGAATGGATATTTTCCAGATTACAACACTCGCAGTCTAGGGTTAAACGTTATCATTCCTACATAAACTGCACTTTTTGCCTTACGCTCATACAACACCACACAATAGCAATCTACCTTAGGGGGTTCTTGGGCCTTGTATTGTGTAAATATTAGTAGTAAAATGTATCCCATATATTAATTAGTACATATACACGTACCTACGTTTTTGGCGTGATAGTCGTACACCATAAACGTAGGTACGCGTATATGTACTAATTAATATTTATCTTTGCACTGTATAACCGTATTGAACACTATAACGTTTACACTCCATGCATAAATTTAACGATTATTTATTTGTTTGCCTGCGTATACACACCAGTACACGCGTACACGCCTTCTTATATTTGACCGTTTCACTCTATAACTATCCAAATTGTGTAATAGCAAAATTGTCCAATTATTAGATTAAGTTTTGAACGGTTGTTTCTTAGAAATGATAAAAGATATTATATTGGAATTTTCCGAATTTATATAACACTATTGGAAGTTGAAATGATGAACCCTCTTGCTTTTGTGGCCTCCTGATCCAGTTTTCCTCTCTACTTTTCGTTCACCGTTCTCTTGATAGTTCCTGTATGCACTTTGAAGATGGAAGCCGAAGTATGAAGTATAAAAAGTACGTCAAAAACCGACATTATTTTTGCCCCAAACTAATACTATTACTGAAGACATGAATGATCTTTTCCTCGCTCCATTGCTTGTTTGGGAAGATATAGTGAGGCTGACACACAATTATTTTAACCTGTTCTCTTTCTAACTGAATAACTCAAAGGGTTTTTCAGCGATATACGACTAATGGCGTCAATATGGCAAACAACTTATCTGAAAACCGAGAAAAAAGAAACTCAATTAGTCTAGTAGTTTTTAGATATTAAACATTTTGTGGGATGAACAATTATCCCATCCTATTAAATGATTTGGACAATTTTGCGGTTACATCAGGTATATATATATATATATATATATATATATATATATATATATATATATATATATATATATATATATATTGCGAAGTCATTTGTATTTTGGTCTTCTTTTCTCTCTTAATTTTGATTTTTTTCCTTGTTTAATGTTTTTCTTTTTTTTCGATCTTTTGGTTTAATATATTAAAAAATCTTTTCAAACCAATCCGGCAAAAAAACAAGTTCACTTAAAACGAATTCTGTCGATAATTATTTATAAGGTATGCACAGACTTCATTTTTCAGTTATCGTTTAATTTGTTCTTAGATTACTTTGCGTATATTTAAACGTTTCATTCGCATTCATATCTTTCGTGTCTTATGCATCTATACATTTCAGCGATTTTCACCAGCCAAATAGTTCCGCCAACATTTTGGAATTATATATATATATATACATATATATAAGGTGTATCAAAAATACTTATACAATCATTGAGGGAAAAGTCCTTATAAAAATATGTTGCATAGTCTGCACGTTCTCCCGAACTCAATCATTTCTATTGTCATCTGTGAAGCCACTTAAAACAAATGGTTTATGCAGCAGACACGAATAATGCAGAGACGATTCATCAATGTATCATGGTGACCTGCGAAACCATTCGACACGGTATAGAAGCATTTGAATGGGTCCGCCAGTCAATGATCCGACGGGTATCTGCAGGTGGAGTATAAAAAAGGGATTGCTGCCCAAATATACATATATTTATATATAATGAAATGGACTAAGTGCGGTAATTATTTTAATATAAATACAAATATTTAAGTAAATACTCTGAATGTCTTAGACATTTCATAGAAAATATGTGTTCTGCAACAAGAATCGAATCGGTATCCAACACGGAACTGTCATATAGCCTGACGTGTTATACCATTTAGCTGCAGAGGAAGCGTCAGCTTAGCAAGGTCGATTTTAGTTTAAAATCAGTAATTCGAATCCTGTCAGAGGAGGCATATTTTCTATGAAATTTCTCGGATATTCAGTCCGGTAAATGTTATTAATACTGGTTATTGTAAACGGAGCATTTACTTAAATATTTTTATCTGTAAAAATAACGAATAAACTATATATATATATATATATATATATATATATATATATATAGTTTATTCGTTATATATATATATATATATATATATATATATATATATATATATATACAGAGAGAGAGAGAGAGACAGAAAGTGAGAGAGGGAGAGAGAGAAAGAGACAAAGTACATAAATTTTTAAAATTTAGAATGGATTATTGAGCCATCTTAATATACATGATTTTTAAAAACATTAATTCATTTTAGAGAAGTATAGCAGACAATATGGCGCTATATTTAGTTGAAGCATAAATTGTGTACAAATGAAGATCATAGCATATAAAAACTGAATTCCGTCAGGAATCTTTCATCGCCAATCAGAAACAGGATGTATCTTTTCAAACCAATCCGGCAAGAAAACAAGTTCATTTAAAACTATTTCTGTCGATAATTATTTATAAGGAATACACAGACTTCATTTTTCAGTTATCGTTTATTTTTATTCTTAGATTGCTTTGCGTATATTTAAACGTTTTATTCGCATTCATATCTTTCGTGTCTTCAGCGATGTTAACCAGCAAGATAGACCCGCCTTTAATCAAATGACGTCATCTTGCTTGGAAAGATAAAAATGATTGTATTTCCTATCTGCTGCTTCAATCATTTCGTTTCTCCACACAGGCATTTTATCTGTTGCGTCTATCTTTTGACACCCAAACACACATATGCGAAAATACATGTTTGGCTATGGGACACTTTCGTCGATTTACACGTAAGAGAATCTACTCTGCCCAGTTATTTAGCCCAAATTGAACGAAATTGATTTGAAATTTAACTCCAGCCAAACTTATTTTATACAGTTCCATTTGTGTGCCGAATATGTGCAAATTCTTGCTAACTGTAAACTGCAGAACGGCTGGTTTTGAAACATTGGTAACAAACATTGTTGAGTAAGAAAAATTTACCGAACTTGACACTATATAAAACGCAGTTCTTTCCCCGAAATGGCTAAATAAAAAGTTTTATTCTCAATGCTGGCTGAAATAAGCTCTAAGGTCCCTAGTGCGTAGTTTCAGTATAAACATAGTTCGGTTGGTCTTGAAGTAATACAAATGTCCCTGAGTAGATGGGCATGCTTGAAAACGCGAAGCCCTGCTGAAGACGAAAAACCACACTGAATGCTTTTTCACTGAAACAGCTCAGAAACAGTTGAAACATCACTGACGATATTAATGTCTGGTCCTGTAACCATTAGGGTAAAATTTCATGAGCTGTTACACTTACCGGATGTAACAGTAAAATTATCCAAAACGTGTGAAAGCAAAATTGTCCATTTTTTAGAATAATTCTGAAACGTTGTATCTTAGAAAGGTTTAAAGTTATCTTACTGTAATTCTCCGAGGTTTTTATAACACTACTCGACTCTACTAAGAATGTGTAATTACTCTCCAAAGTTAACAGAAGTATCTCTAACCTTCTAACTTTCTGTCCTCAGATCTTTCACATACGATTTCATTTTCATATCTTTGTTCACTGCTCTTTGGACTGTCATAGCTGAAACTTTTCTCTCACTTGCTAAACGTCTTATGAATTGAGTTGGATCTTTTCTAATTAAACGTCTTATCTCTTAGCTCGTAGTTGAAGTGTTGATCCCTCTTCTTGTTGTGACCTGCTGATTCAGTTTTCCTCTCTACTGTTTTCTCTTTTTAAATCTTATTCACCGTTCTCTTGATAGTTGTTGAATGGAAGCCAGAGTATGAAATTACTGAACGCCTGAATGATCTTTTTCGTCTCACCATTGCTTAGTTGGGAAGATATAGTGGGACTAACACAAAATGATTTTAACCTGTTTTCTTTCTTTCTAGCTGAATAACTCAAAGGATTTTTCACGTTTATACATATACAAAAACAATTCAAAATTCTATTTAAAATACACAGGGTCCATAAATTGTAATAAGCTTTAAGATTTATGATTAGTAAATATAGGTTTTACTTAATAAAAATATTTCCTAATCTTCACGCCGTTGAAACTGAATTTTGAAAGATTTAGAAACTATAAATTATTTTAATAAAAAACTTATTCTATTTAAAAAACTGAAAACAAATTTATTATTCATCGAATTTTTTTTCTTAAGACAATATTTTCTTTAATATATCTTATTCATAAAGTAATTAAAAGCTTTTCTAATTAAATAATAGCTTTATTGCATTCTTATTTTAAGATTCAGGGTAAATTTTAGGAAAGACAAGGTTCGAATTTGCAAAAACATATGATGGTTTATATTCTCCAAAGAGATATGCTTTCGACTAATATCATCACTAAAATGATCTCGTTAATTTTCTCGAATTTTCATAAAATTAACAGTCAGGTTTAAAAGATGTCAAAAAAAAAAAAATACTAAGCTTTTCTAAAGCAAAAATATTTCTAAAATAATTTCATTCATTTGTGCATAAGTCGTCAAAATTTCATTATCATCCGACAATTATTTGAGTATTGCAAGAATTTCCAAATCAATGTACCTTTCACCACAAAAAGACGCTAAAATTTGCAATGTTAATCGATTTATTGACAGCGGATTGACAGCCGAGCGTGTTCTTAGTTAAATATGGTGGAGTAGACAATAAAAAAAATTTATCAAAAGGGGAACAACACTTAAAACACTTGACATTTTAATGATAGAATCATCGGTTTGTATAGCCATACTTAAAAAAAAATCAAATTCTTCGATTATTTGGAGTCGTAAGATTGTAATAACCTTTACAATGTCTTTATTAAGCTTTTTATGTCTTTATCTAGCTAATATCTTGCCATTTTCTTCGGTTACCATCATGGCTTTGAGTGGTGCACACCGTGCGTTTGCTGTTGAAACCATTTTGAAGACTAGTGAATCTGTAATTGCAACACAAAGCTGTTGATGCTCATTTCATGTTAGGTCGGAATGGTCCTTTTCCTGTTATAAAATCGATACATTATGGATTGAAAATATCAGGGCTACAGGTTCAGCGCTTAAAAGAAAGCCTTTTGAGATACGTCGAAACACTCGAACTTCCGGATGATGGCGAAGAGAGGATGTCATTTTTAAAACAAAATGAATAAAAACTGTAACCATTTGCTTAACATATTTTTTTAACACCAGTTACCTTGGTCTTTTTGTCAGCCTTTAAAATGTTGGAGGGATTTCTACCGCACCCAATACAAATTTGGGGTCGCCATTTACCACAAATCTCTGAAATTGCATCACTTTAAATTGTTTAATTGCACGGGCAAAATGAATAAAAATTTTAAAAAATGCCTCCACAATTATTTCGATGGAGCTTATCTGGGGAAATGAAGCTTAAAAATGTTTGCTTTTAATTCCACTTTCCCATAAAAAGCTTTTAATGACCTTCACTGAGCTGTCAAACTAAAAATCTTAAAACCTGGGTATTTAGATCTCTACCTTCAGAACCCCCCACCCCCCAAAAAAACAGGAAGGTTTTACCAAAAGCAGTAAGAGCAAAAAAGATTTCAAAAAAGGTCACAACTATTAACTCTAAGACATCATTCTTCGAATTCCTAGTAGTTATTTCCAAAGAATTTTTGATATTAGCATTATGCCATTCACTTTCATTTGTGAAAACAAAAACAAAACAAAAAAACTAGTTACATTCCATAATCACCGATCAGACCCCGATATGCCACCGGTCAGGATGAATAGATGGTCATTAAATGACGCACCGTAACATGAAAGCCTATTGTTTCTCAGGCGCGCACCTGCCCTCAAACAAAATTCGTACAAACGATCCGTTGCTAAGGATACAAGCAAAATGGTTGGCTCTCTCTTTACAGCTCGAGCAACATACCTGACTCCTGCTATCTTCTACCTTTAAAAGAGCCAGATCAGTCCAAAAATATCTTTGTCACATTTGTTGATGACGATTACTTTTAACCTTCCAACCTCTCTCCCACAGGCGGGATGTGGAAAGCCTCTCGTTGCTAGGTTCAAGGAAAGTACTTGGACGAACTGCATTACCTGTCAATCGAAACCTTCACGACTAGGACACGTCATTACCTGTCAATCATAGTAGCAAACCACACAAATTTCCTTCGTATTACCTCAGTGAGAAGTAAATTTCATTCTAACGCCCTTTTCCTACGAAACCAACTCATAAGAGGATATTTCCCCGATCACTATAATCCTAACCTGTTCAAGGGTTAACTAATATCTTCCTCTCCTATCCACACAAAAATTGCCACCTAATGGAACCCTCTACCTCGAGTGGACTCCGGTCTTTGTAGTGGTTGAACCTTACTGTAACTACACTCACCACAAAAAAATCTCTTACTGTTAATGTTATTTCCGCAATAATTTAACCAAATCATGATCCAAAACTGTTTTCAAAACACATGCGTACTAAATAAGAAATAGTTTCTCTTTCAATGGAGAAAACTCAACTAATTTATATAGCGAATGTCGTAAAATCTGGAAGACCCAGCCTCATAGTTACCTGGGAGAACACGACTTCCGAGACAGGAGGTCAAGGTAAAAAGCTGAAAACAGAGAGCCTCACCGTGATACCGAGAGAGTCGATGGGTCAACATTTCTGTTTCTGGAAGATATTTTTCTTCAGAAATATCCTGAATGCTTCTATACATCAGAATATTTACATAAACTTTGGATTTGTTAGTGAAGAAAAGAGGAATTAGTTGAAAAAAGTTTTAGATATATGAATACCAAAGTTTGGAACTTTCAAATGATTGCAATCCAGATTCGAAATTATTAAGGTTTTGGAATTTGTTGTTTGTCAGAAGAAGCGCCAGTAAAATCTTATCGGATATTAAATAAGCATCGGTTTTACTTCTTGAAAAGATAGATAAGAATCATCCGAATGATACGGAAGAAAATAAGCAAATAAAGTTGTGTTTCCATCAGTCATGCAATTTTTCTTCAAGCTTACTAATGAAAATTGAATATTTTATTTCTTCACTCGACCGTATTTACTCAGATCGAAAATACTAAGGTTGTCTGATGAATAATGTCTCCAATCCAATAAAAAAAAAACAACAACTTTTAAACGAGATGAAATAAAGAGACTAGTATAAATATGAAATAAATTTATTTCTCTTCAAAATTATGAAAGATGTTTGATAAATAAAGTCTTCAAATGAATAAAAAAACATTTGAGAACAGGTTGCATAAGGAACCAGCTAACAAAATGAATTAAATTTTTCCTTTTCAAGATTATGAATGTTGATAAATAATATATCCAGTTTCATAAAACTATTTCTAAACTAGTTAGAATTTTTTATTATGCCCTGTGTAGGCGATCATGGCTCTCCCCAATTTCTTGTCCTTTGTAGCTCTTAATAAAATTTGTCTTTTTATTATCTCTTCTAAACCCTGTCCGACATCCATTTACACAAGCTCATTCTTCTACTTATATGTGCCGTGTTCCCTTAGGACGTTGATGATCATGGCTCTCCACAGTTTCCTGTTCTTTGTAGTTCAATCCATGATGTTGTTTTATTATCTCTTCTAAATCCTGTCCGCCATCCATTTACACAAGCTCATTCTTCTACTTATATGTGCCGTGTTCCCTTAGGACGTTGACGATCATGGCTCTCCACATTTTCCTGTCCTTTGTAGCTCTTAATAAATGTTGTCTTTTTGTTATTTCTTCTAAACCTTGTTCCATTTACTAAGTATGTTATGCGTTGTTTTCCTCTATTCTTTTGCATTCAATCTGTCCTGTGAGTATCAGATTTTCCAAACCCTCTTTTCCCATTACGTGCCTTAACTGTCTCTTCCTGATACAAAGTATAAGTTTTCGTTTTACTTCAATTTTCTCTAAAACTTCCTCGTTGCTCACATGTTCGGTCCATGCTCTCCTCAACATTCTTCTGTAGAACTACATTCTCTCCTTTATCTTTGAAGAGATTGTACAACATTCACTGCTATATGGGAAGACCGATATTACATAACAATTCAGCGCTCTTTTCTTTGTTTCTAACGAGATTTTTCTATTTCTTAATACTTTGCTTAGCTTTTGGAAGGCATCTTTGGCTATCCCAAGGCACTTTCAGATTTCAGTGTCACACTTTCCATCCTGTGTTAATATATTAGGTTGATGCAAAAATAATGTCGTTTTCTCACATAGTAACATATGTGAGAAAACGACATTATTTTTGCACCAACCTAATACTTCTCAGATATTTAAATCGTTGTATTAGGTTGGTGCAAAAATAATGTCGTTTTCTCACATAGTAACATATGTGAGAAAGCGATATTATTTTTTGCACCAACCTAATACTTCTCGGATATTTAAATCGTTGTATTAGGTTGGTGCAAAAATAATGTCGTTTTCTCACATAGTAACATATGTGAGAAAACGACATTATTTTTGCACCAACCTAATACTTCTCAGATATTTAAATCTTTGTATTAGGTCGGTGCAAAAATAATGTCGTTTTCTCACATAGTAACATATGTGAGAAAACGACATTATTTTTGCACCAACCTAATACTTCTCAGATATTTAAATCTTTGTATTAGGTTGGTGCAAAAATAATGTCGTTTTCTCACATAGTAACATATGTGAGAAAGCGACATTATTTTTGCACCAACCTAATACTTCTCAGATATTTAAATCTTTTTGGTGCAAAAATAATGACGTAATAATGTCGTTTTTTGTCGTTAAACAATACGTCAAAAAACGACATTATTACGTCATTATTTTTGCACCAACCTAATATTTTTTATTAAGCCTTTCCTTCCAAGCAAGGCGGGGGTACAAACTATCACGCAAGGGGTTACAGAGAGTGAGAGCAAGAATAAAGAGGGGTGTTTGAGGGTAAGATATAGTGAAGGACAAGGATCAGGTTCAAGGCATCAGAAACTGTTACACTTGAATATTTGAAGAATATAGCTGTCCGGGAAGCAAGTAGGAGGAAGTGTGTTCCAATGGTGGGAGTGCGAGAGAAGAAGCTATTGAAGTAGAAAAGGCGGTTACATTTAATTGTTTCGACAGTGATGCCAATCTAGAAGGACGCTTAAATTCGTGCATTTGGGCACCAGTGAAAATAGCTCGTCAGAGCAGTTAACATGAAAATATTCGTAGAAAAGACAGATGGAGGCCACAGCACATCTGTGAGAACATGTCTGTAGACGAGATGACAGATCAGGACCTATCACATTGCATACTTGTTTCATTTTGATATCTCAAATTTGTATTTTTCATGTTGGGTTGTTCCTTAATGAAACTAAAAGATTTATCTCAGTAAAAATATTTAAATATTTAACCAATTCCATAAAACAATTCATATACCATTTGGATTAATGAAATTATTATAAAAATAAATTCATAAAAATGATTAGGGATAATTTATAAATATGGTTCCGGATCCTATCAAACAAATTTTCGACCAGAACAAATATTGAAACTTGTATAAGCCACGCCCTCTTTACTCACTCCGTCTTTTCTTCTTCCGCTAGCTTTGTTGATTAACATGAACAATATGGATCATCGAGCTTTCTTTTCCCTTCTCGGTTAGGGCCGGTGTACCACCTTGATAGGGTTGATTTGGGTTTTCCAAAATATCACGATATTGTCATTCTAGTGTGTTCTCATCTATGTACATTGTACATAGTCAAGAAGAAATAATTTTCAACTTTTGACCGTGTAATGTTTGCCTCTTTGCGTCTAAAGTCAATTTCGGAATTGGGCTAGAATAAGAATCCCTTCAACAAAATTCACACCACCGTTGATAACTCTAACAACACGTATATTGAATATAAAGAAAAACTGGTTGAATAAAATGTTTCTATCAAGATCTCTACTGTTCCTCAGCCAGGACTGTCTTACAAGGCAATCCCGGACATCTCCGAGAAGACTTCCTCTTGGATCCGTCCTTATGTCTATCTCGGCTTAGTGAGTTCTCGCACACACACACACACACACACACACACACACACACACACACACACACACACACACACACACACACAACAATGACATTGATATATAATTCCTCTACCCTGACCTTAGGAGATATTGTTTATAAACACATGGTACTCTCTTTGTTTAAAAATGTTCTGTTCCTTCTTCCTGTAAAGATAATAGTGTTTTAGGGCGGAAAGCATCAACATAAATAAATCACAAGCTTTGGAATTGAACAAAATTCAAAATTCTTCTTTTCCCAGAAGAATTTGAATCCGTCCATTCTGTAAGAACATGCACGTTTTGAACAGATAGTATAATGTAAACAAAAACCCAAATTTAATTCCTTAGGACCCAAGAATTTCGGACAATATATTAATCATGTCTTCTTCTAAGCGACAGGAAGTGAATAGGGTGGGAAGTATTGGTTTTGCTTACAGAATCTTGTTTAGTTAATTCTGGGTTCGGATCTTCTCGAAATTTGTTCTTCATTTTTTTTTAACATTTTGAAAATATAATTTTTTTAAATCGTTTCTTTTGTTATTTTTCTCAAGCCTTCAATCTATCCTATTGAACAATTTTAATAATTATTATTCAATGTCCTTCCAAAATCATAATCCTGTAATGTCATGCAATTAAACATTGAAAATTGTTCAGTGTCCTGGTATATTGTACATCGAAATGAATTCAATTTATGTCGTTCCTAATCATTGATAAAGTCAACAATGCAATGAGTTTCGTTTTGAGACAGAATAAACGAACTGTTATCTAAATACAGTAAAGTTAAATGAAGGGACGATAGATAAATAAAATCTCCAGGAATTAAAAAAAACAAAAACGTTTGAGACAAAATGGAATAATAAAATTTGTTACAGAAGGAATGAATTTATTTCTCTGTAAAAAGACTTCCATTCTTGTAAAATACTTTTAAGATCAGGTATATTAATAACTAGGCCCTACGGTAAGGTTATGTGTTGATTTTATCAACACCTCTCATCATAGCGTACATTTGGTTGTGCTGCATGTACCTGCTATACTCTTATCTAACTGGGTCTCGGTCTGCGCTAAGTTTTATCTTAGCCTTACCGTGCTGTTATTCATTCAATGCGAATAAATGTTATTATAGAGTGAAGCTATAAATCATCTTTATTTTTTCTAGCCGAAATAAGTTTCGCAATAAATGTCTGTAAAACGAGCAAAAGAAAAAGAAACTGTTTTTGATACAATCTAGTGTCTTCATGTCCAGGTGAGAAGTTGCCCATCCCAGGAAATCGTCAGTCTTTGCTTCCTTGTAGACATGAAAGATAAAAGTTTCTTCAATCTGTTTCCGGTGCTTTCTTCACATTTTTCTAATCAATTTTCGCAGTGATGGCGACTTTAATCGTTTGTAATAACAGAAGCTGGATGGCAGTAAAAATGATTAGCTAGTAAGACTGGAGAACATAGTTAGCCTTTAAACAATATAGATGAATAATACTTATATAACAATCTAAATATTTCGGGCCTTTCTTCTGGTGAACATGAGTAAAATAAACATTCACACAGAGAAATGAGGCCGATATCTTCATAAATTTACAATCTGAAATATGAAAAATAAATAAGTAAAATTTTAGTCAATATAAAAGTACTTAGTGAGTGTTGTGATTATATCCACGATGTTAGGCCGAGATACAGCCAGTTGATGGAGGGTTAATACTAAATACTCATATGTTCAAACAAGCTATGTATTGGTATGACCAAGGACACATTCCAAAAGCTGAGCAGAGTATTGCGAGACAGGAGGATTTCTTTGGTAACAGAGAAAAGAATACTGAGCTGTTACATGACATCTGTCCTTGTTTACGGCAGCGAATGTTGAACGATTTCCTCAAGGATGAAGAAGAGACTCGAGGTGACGGAAATGTGGTTCTACAGAAGGATGCTAAGGATATCATGGACGGAGCGTGTGAGCAACGATGAGGTCTTAGAGAAGTTACAAAAGAGAAGGCTTATACTTTACGTCAGAAAGAGACAGTTGAAGTTTCTGGGAAACATAATGAGGAAGGAGAGCCTGGAGAATCTGATACTCACAGGTCAAACAGAGGGAAAGAGCGACAAGGGAAACAGTGCGTGACATACATGACGAGCTTGAGCAGGTGGATGACAGAACGCGATCTGGGGGAGGAAGAAAAGGGAAGGGGCTTGCTGAGAGCTGCAAGGGATAGAGGAAGATGGAGAGACATGGTCGCCTACGCCCTGAAAAGAAAATGGCACATATAAAGAAAGAAAAGTGAGAACTTCGGAAGAGAAAGAATCTCAACAATCTGAACTATTTAAATATATTTAATATTTAAATATATTCAATCTTTAATTCAAATAGTAAAAAGAAAAATAAAGATAAAAAATAGTTGCAGACTATCTGCGGACTTAACATACGTGAAAGGAATCTGGTTCTCAACATTCCTTGTAGAAGGAAAAGTTCTTTTTAGTCTTCGGCTAGTAGTAATTTCTCTTCAGGTTTTTGGCCCTGTTCTTCCGAAACCTGATGGCTTCTCGTGAAGGAGCGGTGTTGGTTCGTGCCGCCTGAATAACATTGCGGATGAAAAGAAAACGCCCACTTAGGCTTAAGTTTCAACATATGGTTTCGGTGTTATTGTAAATCATTTAAACAGCGTCAAAGTATCAGAAAGGATTCATTCTTTGCTAAGAATAGGTGACCACTAAAAAGTAACTGATCTATTACGTCTGGCCGGAGTCGCAAAATGGCGCAGTACGTCATCCAGCTCGAAGCATACAACAGTTCGATTTTGGGATGGTGGTATTGTACTCAATTTGAAAGTTGGGGTTTGATATGTTAAATAATGGCACAAAATATTTTTTCAAATCATTACCGTTTTTTGAGGGAACGAATTTTAAAGATTAAGTTTAGGTTCAAAATCGTAGCGTTGGAATTTAATTCCGGTGATCTGTGAATGCCTTATAGAACAGCCTTATAAAATTTATAATTTACTGAAGCTTTACAAATTGTATATGGACAAGATGCATGGCACAAACACATTATTATTAAATCATTTTGCCATCAAATAAGACCTTCATTTACTTCAAAGGGAAGTTATACTGAACAATTCAGCTATAGTATCATGTAATAAGTTTACAGTGTAGTTGTATTAATTTAACTTTTGAATAATCAATGCAAATTTAAAACAGTTTGTCTCATAATTTGTTCCCAGCAGTATTATGGTGTTATATACACTTTTATCCCTTTTTCGTTTTTATTAATTAGGATCTAATAAATAATATGAATCTTATTCATTAAGTAGACATTTTTTAATCTTTTACATTTTTTACATAATTTATAGCCTAACTACACTATATATATATATATATATATATATATATATATATATATATATATATATATATATATATTGTAATCCACAGACAGACTGTTTCCCTGTATCACAGCTAATCAGTATGGCTAGACGTCCATTTACCTCTAGCTACGATTGAAACCCGACTGAATTGGCGTCAGTCAGGGATTCTACAACTAAGCAGTTGGCGCACGTCAGGGATGAAGGTGAATTTAAGCGTATTTATTTTTTAGATAAACACACAGTGACTGAGAGAACTCGATTCGATTTACCAAAAAGTCTTGCATTATTAGCCATAATAGTCACTTTTTACAAACCCACACTTCCTCCCCAGAGAGATCAACCGAAATAGGTTTTTCAAGAGCATAATGTCTTATAATTAAATACAATAAAAATGTTGCATATTTTGTTGGTGGTTATTCATAATTAGAATCTTAGTTTAAATGTATTTTCAATTTAATATATCTAATATAAAAGATATCAAATTTATTTGGATTTATTCTTTAAATAGTAAAATTCTGAAGTCAGTTTGTAACCGGCGGAAATTAGCTATCTCTATATATATTTTTTCAGACGATATTTAAACCTAACCCTGTTTAAAAATTGGTAAAAGCTATTAATCTCTTTGGTGTCAATATTTTCCACATAAAACCTCAGATTTCACTCTGAGTGCAATGTTGATTTTCTGAAAACGAAAAAATCAACCTGCTTTAATGAACAACGCTAGTAAAATGCTCGCTGCTTGGGGCATTCACTGTAGTGTTTTCCACTATTTCCCATTAATTATAATAAACAGAAATAAAAATGTCTTACGCCGCTGAAGTGAAGGATTCCATAAAATAATCTGTAAAACTCTGCTTCACTTAAACAGCGTTAAATAAATTTCATTTTAACCGTAACCTCATTCGAAACAGACCATTTGAGCAAAATATCTTTGAAGATGAAATTTGAAGGTTATCATTGGTAGTCCCATGTTTTCAACATTTATAATAAAAAGTAAGCTACGGTAACGGAGCTAAAATATGCAGAGTAAAGCCGCATGTACATTAAATTATAACGTTCTTACCTCCCTTGTTTATGGCAGTGCTTGGAAGGAAAGTGTGTAGAGTGTGGTCGTCCTATTACACCGTAGAGTTTCAATCAGTGACCATGAATTGGGCAGCAGATTTTGGCCAATAAAAACATTGCCCATGTCCGGCAGTCACCGTATTCCTCAGATCTGGACCATTGCGACTTCTTCCTGTTACCAAAAATCAAATCCCACTTGAATGGAACAATATTTCAAGATATCCAATAAATGCAAGAAAATGCGACAAGTGTGTGGCTTCAGAAGATGACTAATTCGAAGGAAATTAAATGCCGAATTCATATGTGTTGTAGTTTTTTTTTATAGCTCCATCCTTTTGATGAAATCTTGTATACACTGCGTTTATTGAGCACTTACCTTTTAGAAAACTAATGAAGCAATTCGCAAAAATATTAGAGAATACGATAGTACAGTTGCTGATAACGCCCAAAAGTAGTTCCAGGAATGCTTCTGTCAATGGAAACAAAGCTGGATATAATGTATGGCTTCAGAAGTGAACTATTTCGTAGGAGGTTAAATGCCAAGTTGATATGTGTTGTAGTTTGCTTTTTCATAGCGCCAGAACCGATACTTTTTATAAGACCTCATTTATTTGGTATTACTGATTTTACGCTGGTTAAGGGATAACAGTTAATTTTACGCCGCTTAAGTGAAGGATTACCAACAATAGCTCGCGACGCAGAAGTAAATCTTGGCTTGATGACAGAAATACACCTTACTCGTAATGTGATCTTCCTTTATTTCATTCCCTGAAACTAGGAGAAAAAGGATGAAAAAAAAAAAAAAAAATAGAGACTTATTCCGAATATTATAAGTTAACCGAACATAAGAGAGTAATAATTCTGTTAGAAAAAAAAGATAAGCTTTTTTTCTGGTTTAATGTTCACACAGTATAAATTCCAAGAGCCACTAAGGTAGAGATTAATCTATACAGATAAGAGGAGGCAGTAAGAGCAGATTATGAAGATCTAAGATAGTCAACTGACGTTACACTTGAAAATATCAGATTGTGGTTAACCGGGGATTCCAAAAGGTATAGATTGACTAATTCGTTTTTTACGGTTTATCAACCATTTCCAGGTTATTTAAACCACAAAAAATATTTTTAAGAATTTTTAAAAGAAAATATTGGTTTAGTGACACACGTCTTACTAATTATCCCATAGCTTGGGGAGAAGAGGTGGATTCATACCTTTCCCAAGGGTATTTAAGCGTATATTAAGTTAATATAACAAACAATATGGAATTGGAACTTGGCTCTCCGATTAAAAATTCTGGGCCATTACCCACTACGGCACCCACATATTCCAGATTACAGTACCTGGTATTCCCAAGCAGTCACCCATCAACGTACTGACCAGGTTCGACGTTGCTTAACTTCAGTGTTCATACAGGAAATGGTGTTTCATCGAGATATGGCCGTAAACCTTAACAATGGTATACGACGTGAATGAGGATGATTTGAACCTTTGTATGGGGTATGGCATGTCCTAGATGTGGAGGTCTGAACTGGCGAAATTAAGTAGGTCTCTGAACGTAGAATGCTAACGGACCCAAATGATCATCGCAGTCGTCCCCCAAAATTAGCTTCTCGGTCAAACCCACTTTTTACTTTACATAGATAATCTCTAAGACTTTCGCCCCGGCCCCTCAACCTCTGGCGTCTTACTCTCGGGTTGAGGTGTCTACTCGGTACTAACCAAACTTAATGGAGTGGCCATACGTCCCCTGAGCGTCCGTAGATTATTCGACCTGTCCTCTGGTTTAATCCTGCTTCATGCCCACGTTGTGTTTGGTTTGATGCAGAAAGCAGAAGTGACGGAATATGTAGACACGGCTGGGGAGTCTGCGCTAAGAAATTTAGAATGCAGCAAAAAAAAAAAAAATAAAAAAAATAAATATATGCAGAAAGCCGGACAACATGCATTCAATGGTTGAAATGGTATTGTCTTTTATATAGCAGAAAAGAATAGTAGAGAAGAGAAACAGGTTACAGAAAAGAAATATTTATGGCCCTTTAGGCCCAAACGTTAATACCGCCAAAATTGTTTGATGTGTTACAGATTCATTTTTTTTTTGTATACTTGGAGAGGATTTACATATATATTGGCCAATGGGGAAAAAGTTTTATAATATGGACTGTGATCAGCGATGAAGGAAAAACAGAAGAAAAAAAGAATGTGCCGTTGACGAGAACAGAGAGAGCATTAGCATCCGCACTTTAAAGGAAGGGAAGCTGAAGGTCATAAATCAAAGGTGACAGATTCGTGGCAGATCTCTACCCCAAAACCTAAATTGCTTATGAAACACCCGGAGAATTCTTCATACCAAAGATACAAGGGAACTCTGCGGCAATATTCTAAGAATATTCTAAGAGCCCTAGAGAAAACAGGTTGAAAACAAACACACACACACACACACACACACACACACACACACACACACACAATAACAATCTTCGAGCTTAGCCATCCTGTTTGTGCAAAGAAATAAAGTTAAGAACGGATGCGTATATTCTTTGAAAAATGTCCGCCTTGTGTCATTGTTATTGGGACCTTACCCATAATAACATAATGGACTATCCCATACGTAATAAATACTGCGCCTCAAGAGGAAGCAGGTAGTTCAGACCCTCCGTCTTGGAAAGGGTTTTCGGGCAGACACGAAACCCGAAGGAGCTGAAAATTCTGTGGAATTTTAAACAGATTAACGGTGAGGATGTGGAGAGGCCCGAAAAATTCCCTTCCGCTCAAAGAATCCTCACCGTAGTTAGAACTGGCCCGGGTACGCGGGAGATTTGGGGCATGATAGAGGAGGCCCAGTCGTCACTCAAAATGGTGCCCCCAGCTGCCTATCTTCTAGACCCAGAAACGAATGAATCCGATCAAAAACTCAGAGGGTCCCAGTTTTTGTTCACCCATCCCTTTATAGAGCCCTCAAACTTACTTACCCCTCGGACATCGGCGGCTTGTCTCAAGATGATACCGTCGAAAATGAGATGGCGTCCGGATCTATGAGACGGGCTGTCGGTGTCCTCACCCCAGCCATGTTCTATCCTGAAGGACAACCCTAATCGGCTTGACAATGGCACTCTGGTTAGCTAGTTTAAATGTCCGGGGCCTGAGGTCCGAGTCTCGCAGGGCGAGGCTCACTCGTGATCTTCAGCGCCTCGGGGTGAATGTATGTTGTATACAAGAGACCCGTTTTTCTTCTCATGATCGTGAGGACATACTGTCTAAGGGATTCGCCGTTTATTCAGCCTGTTTTGATGGTCGTTCGAGGGGTGTCTCTTGGCTAGTGAGCAAGTCTTTGAAGGCTGCTTGTACCCTTGTCTTCGCGGATCCGGCGGGCAGACTTTGCGTGCTGGATTTTACCATAAAGGATAAGGTTCTACGTCTCATTGGGGTTTATGCGCCCAATACCCATTCCGAGCGGCCTGCTTTGTTTCGGCAGATCGCGCCGTTCTTGACGACGTCTCGTCAGTAGTTTTAGCGGGGGATTGGAATGCCGTCCTTGACCCCGATATAGATCGTATAGGGCATAAACAAGGTACTAACAACCCGGATGTGAAACCATTTCGGGACTTTGTCGATGAGTTTGATCTTGTCGATAAGTTCCGGAATGAACACCCTCGGGAGGTAGCATGGACTTGGACAACTAGTGGCAACTCGGCTCCTGGGACGCTTGCGAGCTACCTGGACCGGGTCTTAGTTAGGAGAGTCGATGTAGGGCTCTTAGGGTGTCCAAGTTTCCATTATATAGTTTATACGGATCATAGGCTTGTCCGGATCCGTGTAAACTTAGATAAGCCTAAGGTTAGATTGGCTGGTTACTGGAAATTGAACTGTTCCCTTTTTGGTGATCAGGGTTTCCGGGACCAGCTTTTACTAATGATACAAAGGGAATTGACGGGTGCGGTTGTGGGAAATGCCTGGTGGGGCAAATTAAAATCTCAAATTCGAACGTTTGCTGCCGATTTTAGTCGTCGACTCAATCTAGATAGATTAGCGGCGCAAACTGTTTTAGAAGATAAAGTCGATCGGGCAGTGAAATCCCGTGTTAGTGGGGACATAGCTTTAGCTAAGGCAGAGTTGTCCTCCTTGCTTATCAAGAAGGATCAAGCTCTGGTAGTTAGGGCTAGGTTAAAAAGAATGTCTTCTGAGGCAACGAATATGGCCGCTGAACTGCGTGCAGAGGAAAATCGAAGCGCGTCTAAGCGACATATCGCATGCGTCACGTTGCCGGATAAGCGGACCGTGACTACAAACGCGGGCATATGTGAGGTGTTTCGGGACTACTTTCAGGATCTTTTCACCAGGGAGCCCGGTCTGAGCTCTGCTCAGTTCGACGCCTATTTAGCTGACTTTCCCTGCCTTTCGGCAGCTGAAGCGGCTAGGTGCGAGGGTCCCATTACAGAGTCTGAGATCTGGGAAGCGCTGAAGCAGGTTGGCCTGGATAAGTCTCCGGGATTAGATGGTCTTCCCTACGAAGTGTACTTGAGGTTGTCGCACGTTTTTGTTCCTTTGCTGGAACTGATTTACAACCACTGGATGAAGCAGGGGTCTTTACCCCAACGCTTCACCAGGGGTGTGATCAAGTTGCTGCGTAAGGACAAGGGCGGTGGGGATGGGTTAGGGAACTTTCGCCCTTTAACGATGTTAAACACTGACTTAAAGATTTTGGCGAAGATCTTAGCCAAACGTTTGCAGCTTGTCCTGTCTAGTCTGATTGGCCCTGAACAGACTTGTGCTGTGAAGGGGAGGACTATTCAGGATAACCTTCATATGGTACGCTTGATCTTAGAACAAGTCGACAGTGATGCCGCGCTGATCAATTTAGATCAGTCCAAGGCCTTCGATAGGGTTGACCATCGATTTCTGGAGGCTGTCCTTTCGGCGGCCGGTTGCAGAGCCGACTTTCGCTCCTGGATCCGACTTTTGTATGCGACCCCCGGTGCGCTGGTGGAAGTGAATGGGGTAAGATCGAAGCCTTTCGTATTGTCTCGCTCCATTCGTCAAGGTTGTCCGCTCTCGCCTCTGCTTTACGTTCTTGCGTTGGAACCATTCCTTCGCAAGTTGAAGGCGAATCCGGTCCTCCGCGGAATTTCCCTGCCTGGGGCTTCCACCTCAGCCAGGTATTCTGCCTATGCTGACGACGTTTCGGTTCTTGTGTCGAGCAGAGCCGAGATTGACGAAGTCAGCAAAGAGATCAGTGGGTATGAGATGGTGACAGGGGCCAAGATCAACCGCGATAAGTCTGTGGGCTTGCGGTTGGGTGCGTGGAAGGGAGTTTCTCTTCCCGGACCTTTCCTCTGGACGGATGGGCCGATCAAGATACTCGGCGTCTGGTTCGGTCCTGATCTCCAGTTGGAAATGAATTGGTCGGAGGTGCAAGGGAAGGCCGAGGTCGCGGTTAATCTGTGGTCTCAGAGGAGACTTTCCCTGAAGGGAAGGGCGGAGGTATGGGTTTCACACATATATCCGATCCTCCTTTACCGACTTTCTGTGCTTCCGCTCCCGTATGCCAGACTAATGTCATTAGTCCGGATCTTGTTCTCTTTCTTGTGGAGAGACAAGGCCCCTATGGTAACTCGCGAGATCTGTTGCCTTCATCCCTCTGAGGGCGGTCTGGGTATGCCTAGCATTGAGATTCGTCAATATATGCTTCGCATTACCTTTCTAGACCGAATGTGTCGCGGATTGGATGAGGTGGGCACCTTTTGGAAAGAAGATGTCCGAAAACATTTCCCATCCCTGAGAAGTGTGCACTCGTGCGAGGAGGAGGCCGGCCGTAGACCTCGTGCCGAGTGCGCCTTCTACCGCGAATGTCGTAGTGCTTTGAAGCTCCTCTTACGGACGACGGATGGCCTCTCCGACGCCCAGTCGTTGTCTCGTAAGGCATTGTATCAATTGTTAGTTAGGGGGTCCGTTCAAGATGATCTGATCGACGAGCTCGGTCTTACGAAGCAGGAGGCTCGCTCGATATGGCCTTGGGCGCCTGGGTTGAAATGTCTCAATAACGATGAGGCATCACTCACCTGGCTGATGATTCGTGGGGCCCTCTGGGTCGGCAAGAGACTCTGTTCAGCAGGTTTGGAGAAATATCCAAACTGTCGTCGCTGCACTGGGGAAGTCGAGACCATTGGTCACGCCTTTTTTCAGTGCAAGACGGTAGTGCCGTTGTGCAAGTTTGTTGAAGGCCTCATGGTTCGCATGCTGCAGGGAAAGTTCTTTGTCCTGGAAGCCAGTTCTGTTTGTAGCAATGTGGTGCCGCAATTGACGAAAGCTGAACTCTATGTGTTCTGTTGCTTACTAGGGATTATGAGAGTCGTGATTTGGACGACGCGTCAGAAGGGATTCCATGAGGGCGAGAAGTTCACCTCTTCCCAACTGATCTTGTACTTTAAGCATCAGCTTAAAGTCAAGATTAGGACGGAAAGGCGGCGGCTCACCTCATCGGAATTTGGCAAAAGGTGGGTGAATCTTGCGCGAATGTGTAGAGTGAAAGGGGCTGACCTAGAGTGGCACTTGGATGTCGGTTAGGTACAGGATTTGTCCTAACAGGGTTGAACATAGGCAACCCACCCAGATTTTAGGTTAGACTAGGTTTTCGACTTTTGAATCTTTAGTTTTCCCTTTTTTCTAGTAAACTTAGCTAGGGTATGCATGCGCATTGGTCCCTTTTATTTCTGTCCCTATTTTCTTTTTGTTTTAATTCCCCATCCCCTCCCTCGTTAGGTGGTCAGTGACTTCAGTTCTCTGGTGGATGCGGGGCGCCTTTCTTTTCGTGTGTGTGGTTTTTCGTATTTGTTGTTGTGTATGAATGTGTGTGTGTCTGTGTGAATGCTTGGAGGAATGAATGTTTTTTCTTATTTTTCTTAGCCCCGCATTGATTTCGTCTAGTTAACTGATTTTGCTGCCACATTTATGGTTTGTGGGGGGTTTTATTACTAACACAGTTTTGTTTAGTTTTTATTGTAAATACTTAAGTCATATTGTATATACTCATTTGGGGATCTTTTAAAAGTTGTTGTTTTATTGACCCTCCCCCACAGACAATTTTTGTACATAAGGGGACTAGTTAGAACTTCATGGAGAATTTGAGGCATTATGGTGGACGTAGTAAGAAAGGTAGGAGTGAATTTGTTGTTTTGGTGATTGGATTATTGTTAGTTTGTTTGGGTCCGTGTCTGGGACTAGCTAAGTTTAGATTTAAGACAGAAGAAGACCGTCATTCCCCATCCCCTTTTTAGGCCTTGTGCCACATTTTATACACATTTGTATAAATAAATATCGTTCAGCCCGAAGTCGGGCGACCTGCTGAGCGGCTGATCGGTTGAACTCTCTGCCTTCGGGCGGGGAGGAACCCGAACGAGGCTACGCCGAAGGGCGGGGTCTCTTTCGGGGAGGTAAACCGACCCTGAACCCGTTTATACGGGTTCAAAGGGCATATTTTTTGCCGAGGCGACGGGCTCGGAGATCCTACGTTAAACCGGTCTTGTGCCACATGATGCCCTCGTATGGGGGGAGGGGTGACTAAATATCGTTCAGTCTGAAGTCGGACGACCAGCTGACCGGCTGATCGGTTGAACCCCCTCCCTTCGTGCGGGAAGCAACCCGAACGAGGCTACGCCGAAGGGCGGAGTCTCTTTCGGGGAGGTAAACCGACCCTGAACTCGTTTATACGGGTTCAAAATGCATATATTTTGGAGATCCCACGTTAAACAGGCCTTGTGCCATATGATGCCCACGTGGGGGGGTGACTAAATACTGTTCAGTCTGAAGTCTGGAGTGAGGTCCGTCAGAAGTCTGTCTGTCAGTCAGTCAGAGCGAGCGAGTCAGTCAGTCGAGTCAAAGGCAGCCCGAAACAGAGTCGTGTTCAGACAATTATTACTAAACCTGATTGTTCATACTAACACTTTCTACTTCTCTGTATATATTCCAGTTTGTAATATATCTGTGTTATTCCATATCCGTATTCGAGTTCTTCTTTATTGGTTCTACCTTGGACTATCACCGTGGTACAAGGAACCGGACCATAACAGTCATCTTGTTATTCCTTTCTCCAAGTGTTTTCCTTTTATTTTTTCTATTTTTGAAAGGATTATTTTTTTTTGTATATAAGTCCATCTTTTATCAAATTATTTGTGACATATTTTTTCCTTCTTTCTGTGACTAATCCCTTTTTTTTCTTACCTCGGAAATTGTTATCCCTATTTTGAGGCGCACAGAAGGAAATGTTTTGTACAACACTTATATAGTACCTTTTTTTATATATAGTACCTTTTTTCTTAATTGTCTAAACTGAAAATAAATGTATTTTCCTTTTGAAATTTTTACGCAGTGGTTGTCTTGATCTAGACTTTTGCGTCTCTTGTGACTTGCTGTTTCTACCAACTGATTTTCCTTACCAGCTTGAAGTTGGTAGGAAAGTAAACATTCTTATATATTGGACAAACAGTTTTGTTACTGCGGCTTGATTTTTAAACAGGTTCCGCCTGGGGAAATCAACTAAATTCTGTGAAAGCAACAACAAAAACTAGCCGCGGAACCCATACAAGCAGCGTGTTGAGAGATGTAGCCTTTTTTTAATCATCTCCTCCCAAGCAAGGCAATGAAGCCACTAAGACGCAGTAGGTTACTGAATATGAAATTATATGAGAAAAGGAAGGAAAAACACCATTAGAGAGTGAACAATAAAAGAACATGAGGACAGAAAACAACGATTGACATTGCATTTAAATTTTTGAGGATCAAAGTTGACAGGGAAGGAAGAAGCCGGAAGATAGTTATACAAACGATAACTGTGATAGAAGAAACCGTTAGCATAAATCTTACTGCTGCATCTGACCATTTCAACTGTAAAATGATGAGACCTTACCGCCAATCTAGTACTGCGCTTCAATTCATAATGTCTAGATACTAAAGAGGAAAGTTCATCAGAATAATTACTATGAAAGCATTTATAGAAAAGACACAAGGAAGGTAGTTACGAAGATAGGAAGGTGACAGACGCCGAGATGTCATGTCAGGACCAATAAGATTTTAGATTCTCATTTGGATTTTATAAAGGAATTCTAAATATATAGCCGAAGCACCAGACCAGATGTGGTAGAAATATTCAAAGCAAGGACCAATGGTAGATTGTCGAGAAAAAATTGTCTAGAACGACAGAGTCAACAATTTTCTCGAGAAACAGACCTAGCAATTTATTCAATATAATCTTGTGTATTGGTTAACGAACAAAAGCAAATACTTTTAAAATAACGCTGAAAATCTAACTTGGAGTTGAAAAAATCAGGGAGACTGACACGTCTATACAAAAAACAACACCCTGTCCGGTGGCAAAGTCCTCTGGTGGCGTCAGGGGTGGCAGTCCTCCCTTATCCACCAAAAGTTTGTTACCTCCCCTGGTTGGTGGATAACAAGGGCACGGTAATGCACGTCCTTTCACGCGCTGTATGCAGAAAATTCAATATTTTTTTTTATTACTCTCGCTTTGCCTCTTGACATACAAAAACTAAATTAGGTAACTAGGTTGTATACTGGTGGCAGGGTTTTCAGTCAATGTGAAACGATAGCGACTATTATGCGTGGAAAGACGTATTAAGAATAAAAGGTTGGCAATTCGAGGCAAATATGCGCAAATCCGCTGCCAAATGACAGCAATTCTGATGAAGATGAACAATTACAGCAAGTTCTGGAAAATTTTCTTGTTTTGCTTTTGAATGACACAGGTTGACGATGTATGTGTTAGAAATGAAGAAGAATTGTCGTTTGTCTACAGATAGCAACGCTTCACACAGCAATGGACTTACGTTGTTAGATTCTAAAAACGACATTCTAAATTAGTAGATTCCAGATAACTTAGATTTTTATATGGCCCTAGGAAAACACAACTAAATGGGGCTAGATATATATCATTAAGAGCTTCATATATATATATATATATATATATATATATATATATATATATATATATATATATATATGATAAAAAGGCTTAAACACTAATATTCCATGGTCATAATTTATTCCATTGGAATCTTAAATAAAATCCAATTCATCAGACCTACAAATTCAAAAAGAAAACAGAAAAAACAACTCCAGAAATAAAAAAAATAAAATTTAGTGAGAGTTTAAGTATGGGAGTGGGGGACGAATGTTAGAGCTAAAGAGAGGGGTAACTTACTATGTCCTGGACATTGAGTTCTACCTGGATTCTATCCTCTTGGAATTTTTTTTATACAAAATATATATGTATGTGTATGCATGTATGTATATATATTTATATATTTTGTGTATATTTACCACTAATATTATATATATATATATATATATATATATTGGTTGGATTGATGTGAGTTTGTGACACTGGGTTTCACGCTTTTGCGATCGTCAGCTTTCTAATAAGTACCGCGCATATAATATATAAATAATTATGTATATATGTATATATTTATGTTTATATACACACACTTTTCACACACACACACACACGCACACATATATGTGTGTGTGTGTGTGTGTGTGTATATGTCTGTATGGCAAAACGATATATATATATATATATATATATATATATATATATATATATATATATATATAATGAAAATGCAAATATATTGACAAATATATTGTAGACTTGTAGGCAGAGTTCAATTTCGTTGTTGCCTGATTGAGAACTAATTTCTCCGTTGTTATGGAAGAGTTTTGAGATAAGAGTAAGAATTATTTGCATAGCAGCTGAGTCTTGAAAGCAATGTCAAAGAAATGTAACTGTTTTAAACCAACATCAGATCAAACACCAGGGCGAGCGAAAAGCAAATAGAAAACACGTTGGAAGATTTCATGGGATTTGACACCCCGGCAGTGTCACCATATTCAGAGGAGTAAAAGTTTTCCGAAAACTTTCATGAAAATCCTTTTTTTGAAAATGCTCAAGGAGGAATTGTAAATACTAAAAAAATGCGGTACTACTGAAAAAAAGAAAAGATAAAAAAATGAAAACATTGAGTGGATCTTGTTCATAATTATCTATGTTGATGATACAACGGCATATAAGTACGACTCGTAAACTCAAGATGGTCAGAGATTGGCAGCTGATCTCTCTTCTGATCTAGCTCTAACAGCTCAGTAGGAAAAAAACTGTCTGGTTACATTGAATACCTCGAAAGCCAAACTAGTTATATTCCATCGTCGTCGATCAGACTCTGAACTATCACCAGTCACGATAAATGTGTTTTTCCTTAGGGCGGCCTTGAGAGACTATCGGGCCTTAAACTCAAACCAGAGCTCAAATGGAACTCGTATATACGATCCATTGCTAGTTCACTTCGATGTGGTGTAATGGTTAGCAAGCTTGTTAGTAAATTCGATCCTCATTGGGTACCCCATATTTTCGACCTTGTTCCACATCTAAGCTTCACTTAGAAAATCAACATACGATCCATGGCTAAAGATGTAAGAAAATGGTCAGATCTTTGTTGCGATCCATTAAGTACCTGATATTGTATAGCCCCTTCGCGCTGGGGGTAGTCTTGGGGCGACGGTCCTCATTTACTCATATGTTACTTTCTTCTTTCTACATCTTCCGGCCGGGTGATCGTTAGTTGCTTTGTTCGGAGGTAAAATAAAAACTTTAACAAAAGGGATTTTAAAATTATCTATTTTAATAAACACGTCGATGTGTACATTTCTAACTAGCTAGTGAGGTGGTTCTATCACCCCCACTGGGCAGCAAGTTTCCTGAGACACAAAATAACCACGTCTGCTCTCTTCGACGCGTAAAACCTAACTCCCTGAAAACACTTTCTAACTATAACATTCCCACGTTCGGCTCAGCCAATCAAAATTGACATCCTTGTTTTGTCTATCAGCTGACCTTAAGGTCAGCCTCAGAAAGTCTGTGCCAAATACACTGCAACTAAAAAATAATAGTCTGAAACTATTATTTAATATTCTTTACCTAACCATCAAAAAAATTTCATTTATGAATTTTATTTCAACCACATTATATTTAATACCTGACTCCCCATCCCGATATTCTCTAGCCTTACCAGAGCCAGATTAGGCTTAAAATGGATTACTGCTATCATATTTGGACAAGAGCTGTCCAGGTTTCACTTTCCAGTTTCGAGACTGGAAAGTGAAACCTGGGCAGTTAGAAATCATAAGCGTCTTTGTGGGTGACAGATTATCTTTCAAACTGTAAGACCTCTCTCATAGACAAAATGCCGTAAGTCTCTCACTGCAAGGAACCACTGCTTTTTGAAACCAACTCCCATGAGAATATTTCCTTTATCACTAGAATCTTAATTTGTCTAGGGTTAACCGTTATCTTCTCCACACATCCGCATAAATTGTGACTCTTTCTCCGTCACCCTCTACCACGAGTGGCTCCTGGTCCTTATACAAATAAATTCTCACTGTAAATAAAAGAAAAAAAAATGAAGAAACATTTCACGCAATTCTCAGCGGGAATCAACGAACCTGTTTGTTGGCCTTGGGCCAGTACCAACCTCCGAATGAGGATGCACGTGACATCAGACTTCAATCCGGTTTGAAGGCATGGGAAAGACTAATACATACGGTTATATAAACACCTCCCACAGACAGTCTCGGACAGTCTCTCACACATGGTAAGAGGAGAATGTAAGGTCCACATATCGGAGCCGGGATGATGGAGCGAGCAGTAGAGACTGGCTGAGAAATACTGGAGTGATTATAATGTCAAGTAATGAAGATTTCAAGCTTTGTGTGTTTTACTTCATTACAGGACTATCAATGAAATTGCCACAAATTTCACTCTAGATAAAAATTACAAAAAAGACAATGACTGCGCCCTGTAGTGCGTTCGATCTCCCACACTTATGACCTTGTACTAAACAAAATGTAAAAATGTAAGCTAGACCACGGGATCAGTAGGGATTTTGATTTTCCAATTGATTAGCTTGGTTAATGGAAATATCAACTGTTAGGTTATTTAATGTCGAATAAGAGTTCTAAAGGACAAAAATCTCGATCAAGAGTTAAAAAATAGACTCAGTTTCAGATTCTACATTATCAAGACGCCATTGCTCATCCTCTCTCCAACATCGTCCTTTTATCCTTTCAGAATCGATATCATGACGAGCTGCTTACCTTCGCCGGAATCTAGAGAGTTCTTACGCGAGACGAGCCACCTATGACATTTATCATGTCTGTGTACTTAGAAAAGTGAATACAACTTTTATCGTGTATACTTAATAAATCTTACTTGTAGTAAAATCATATACTATGAATTTCTGTAGTAGATATGAATCCACTACAGAAATTCAGTAAAATCAGTTACATATATCCCTATTCTTATAGTAAAATCTTTTCTATTCTTCGTTGACTCATCTCGATTAAAATCCTATAGTAAAGTCATATACAATGCATGGTCATAATAGACTCAATTACAAGTTCACCTATCAACTAGTGAACACTTTTCCCAATTCTTTTGAACAAGGGTAGAATTGTATCTCTTGTTTTCGGTTCCTTCTAAAGTCTTCTTGTTCTCTTTCACTCCCAGTAGAAACTTAATGGCGGTATCACCTTGCTTGGAGTGAAATGGTTAAACAAATCTTATATGAAAATCATTTACAGAGCGTTCTTATACTAAAATCATTTACCATACAGTCTTATAGTAAAATCATTTCCAATGCATTTCTATAGTTAAATTATGTATAATACATTATTATAGTAAAATTATTTAGACTTAATTCGTATAGTAAAAAAAATAAATTACAATACATTATTTTAGTGCATTTTTTGACAATGAATTTTTATCAGGAAATGATTTCATCATGAATTTCTATAAATCCTTTTCGCGATTTATATGTAATAATTAGAGCGAATCCGACTTACATTAGATTCAGAAAGGTACACTAGAGCAAAAAAAAAAAAAGAAATGACAGACATGGGTGTTTTATATTAGAGTGAAAAAGATAGATAAAGGTCCGGTTTGACCGGAGTCATAAAATTAGATAAAAATCCGGTTTACACTAAAGGAAAAATGGTAGATCTATATCCTGTTTATACAAAACTCAAAAAGGTAGACATTTGCAATAGAGTTAAAACGGTAGATTGGACCAGTTCACACGAGTAAAAAAAAAATTGAAATGGTTTTGATTTACATCGGCCAAAACGATATACATTGGTTCTATTTACACTTGATTAAAAAAAGTAGACATTGGTCCGCTATACATGAAAGTCAAAATTATAGACATGGGTGTGGTTTAGAATCGAAACAGTAGACACAGGGTCCTGTTTACATTAGAGCTATAAAGTTAGACATGAGTCCGGTTTAAACGCAGACAGGTTGAACGTACATTAGAGTAAAAAAAAGAGACATATTTCCGGTTTACATTAAATTCGAAGAGGTAGATATGAGTCCTGTTTACATTAGATTCAAAAAGGTAGACAATGGCCCAATTCCCACTAGAATAATAAAAAAAAGTAGACATGAGTCTGGTTTACGCTTGAGTCAAATATGTAAATATTTGGTTCCATTTACGTGACGACACACATTCAAAACTCAAAATTCAAAATCATTCTAGAGATACAATTTACCATTCTATTCTTGGAATTCTATCGAAGCCAATCAAAAGCTAGGAACTTTAACGCTTTGAGCGTTCCTGAACAATTTTAACCGTTCCGCCTGAGCTTCTGAGTCAAAATTCGCTAATGATTGGTATGTAATGTTTTACTGTAGATAATATATTTACCCACCGTTCAACCGGTAGTTGGGGGATTAAGTCATTTTTCTGTACCACTGTTGAACCGGTGGTTGGGCATTACGTCATTTTTCTCTAGGACGGGTAAAGCGATGGCCAGGGCTGAAAGGGTTAAGATGCATAAAATAACAAGAAAGCTACTCGTTTCTGTCATTTAACAAAGCCCATTTGTAAGTCGCCATTCTGCACAGCTAAACACATCACTGGAGCGATAGTGAATAAGAATATATAAAATGTAGTCTTAGCTAAAAATTGTAAAATTTAAAAAATTAGTAACTTAATAATGGCAAATGGCACTCTTCTGCAAGTGTTGTAAAATACAAGAATACGGCTATCATTTTGTTCATGAGTAATAATAATAATTACACAATACACACTGACCGAACAATCAAGGCCAACCGCCCAGATATTGTTATTAAAGACCACAAACAAAAACGGTGCCTCCTTATTGATATGGCAGTCCCTCAACAATATTCAAAAAGCTGTCAAAATACAAGGACATTGAAACAGAAATTTCGAAAATGTGGCATATGGGAACATCAACAATCCCTGTTGTAGTTGGAGCCCTAGGACTGGTTGGAAAAGATTGCAGTAGACTAATTGAAGTTGATTCCTGGATATCCATGCCTCAAGGAGATACAAAAAATTATACAGCCCACACTTTACGAAGGGCTTTATCTATGTAATTTTTTTTTTGTCAATGAAGAGTGGCATGATGCCATTTCTAACCTTAGGTCCCTGGGCGGGACCCGGAAAGAAATGTGTAAACGCCAGAAATCAAAGAAAATAAATAAATAAATAAATATAATAATAATAATAATAATAATAATAATAATAATAATAATAATAATAATAAAGTTATTGTCTGGTGCTAAAATCACAAAAATATGGCATATGGGAACCTCAACAATTCCTCAACAAGCTCTCGGATTGGTTGGAAAATATTCCGGTAGACTAATTGAAGGGATTCCTGGAAGTCCATGCCTCAAAGAGATACAAAAGTTGTTCTGACAAGTACAGCCCACACTTTATGAAGGGCTTTTTTTTTTCAATGGAAAGTATCATGATACCATCTCTAACCATAGGTCCCTGGGTGGCACCGGGAAAGAAATATGTAAACGCCAGATATCAAAGGAACTAATAATAATAATAAAGTTATAAGTCTACCATTTTTCTTTGCTTTGAATATTGCTGCCACCTTTGGTATGGTGCTCTTGGTATATATCAAGAAAAATCTGCACTATTATTGGCCTTGACCAAGTAATCCGGTTTCATTCACATTTCCATCACCGTAACGTCGATTCCATGTGTCTTTTCTATAAAAGCTTCCATATTAATTGAGCGAATTAATTAGCTAGACTTAATGAATTTAATCGCAGAACGATTTTGGCGACAAGATCTCATCAATTACAATTGTAATAGCCAGATCCCGCCATAAGTTCCATGCTAACATTTTCTTCCATCGCACTTCTCGCTTGTGGAACTCTCATCCGGCTTTTTGCTTCTCAGTTAACTTTGATCTTCAAAAATTGAAATGCAGTGTCAATTGCTATCTTCTGTCTTCTTAATTCTTGCTCTTTTATCGTCATCTCTCCTTAATAATAATTTTTTTCATATTCTTTAATACTCAGGAATTCCTTGTGCCGTAGTGGCTTTATTGCCTTAGTTGGGGAAAATTATTTAAAAAAAATGCCCAGATTCTACACCAATCATGATTCTTATATCTTCGGATCTAAATTGTAGGTGTTAACATTGTCTTGTTGACGTAAGATTGGCTACAATAAATATCCCGTTCGTTATCACAGATTTGTTTGTCAGATACCTGATCTTAATCTGTTGGGCATTTCTGCTAATAACAATGGTGGGAATCATCAAGGCTGTATGTCGGGAGGGTTTTCAGTTTTAAGGATAAGGCAGCCAAGGTGACTTGGGAGTGACACATAGATATTTGAATACATATGGAGACCTTCTGAGAAGACTGGGTTGCACGACCTGAAACTATTTCTAACTGGGCTCCACATGCAATGTTATGCGCTGATACCAAAAGTTCTCACCATATCAGGTACATTTGGCTGTGCTGTATGTACCTGGTACACCCTTATCAGACTGGCTGTCATGATGAGTATACTAAGCGTCGTATATTTTGACACCAGCGCCTCATTATTGGCGTCCTGCTCTCTCTCCCTATCTCTCTCTCTGTCTCTCAATAATAATAATAATAATAGTAATAATAATAATAATAATAATGATACAACATTTAATGACTAGAAAATGAAATTCCTATCAGCAAACTTTTAAATTTAAAATCAGGCAAGAGTGGAAATAGAAAATATGATAGAGGATTGACAAACAAATGAGATATGACATAATGGTCTCTTAGGAAATAAAACGGAAGAATTTAGCTGCAACATAAAAAAAAATTGCACTGATTTAGATTCCGTCACTGATGAAGATGAATCAAACAATTTCGGAGCAGAATTCCTTGAAAAGAACAGAGCTGAAATCACTAAAGCGAAGAACTACATTATTCAAATAATCAGCAAAGTAACTCACCCACAAATGTCAGAAAGAAACCGAATTTCAAGAATTCATATAATCATATTGTGCAAACATATAACGCTGCATTGCAAGCATTGTTAACGGACAGACGACTGGAAAACATCAGAGAAGTAAATAATGTCAAACATGAAACAACTTAGCAGCTACTGAAAGAAAATAATACCAAGAAAAATCAAAGATTAAACAACAGACAAAAAAAGGTGGTATGTTGGCAATTAGAAGTATCTAACCGTAACAGCTGAAACCTTCAACCACCAGGACCCCATCCTCAGATATCGCTAGTCACCACCCACGGTAAACAGGTGGCCACATTGGGGGCGGTGGTCCCCTCTGCAGAGGTACAATCGGCGTATTCTGAAGCCCCATCCGACAGGGCGTGTAAATTAAATGTTGGGTATTTTGATCTTTTCCTTTAAATGTACATATTTCAATAAATTTAAATTGCCATTTTGTAATTTTCGTACTCTATTTTTTATATTTTATTTTTAAAAATCCACACGTCATAAATCAAGTAAAAAAAAAAAAATCAGACAGGAATTTTGCAGACACAATGTGGCTATGCTGAAAGATTTTCCTACCGAACCACTTAAATCATTTATCAGAATAAAGATCAGATTTTATCATTTATCAGAATGAATTTAAAGCCAGATGGAGGCAGCATAAGTGCTCTTTCAACAATATAAATAAAAAATCAGAGATCTCTATCTAAATATTTTTGGCATCTGAAGGAAATAAACAGGACACCTAAAGTAAAATGGAAAATTATAAATAGGACTAGAACTTGTAAAACTTGGGATGACCCATGCCCTTTGTGCCTCCATGAGAAACTGCACATTATTAAGTTTCTAAATAATAAAAATCTATTAAACAATAGACATGAGTTAACGGTTTTTTGCCGACATCATCAGATTTATGCACTGAATAATTAGCTAAAAACAAGCATACAATAAAATAACTTTTATAATCTATAGCCCAAATAAATAGTTTAAATACCCTACAAAAAAAGATAACCCTTTATGAAGTCGTCAAAAAACAAATGTTACGGAAGTTTTTATATGCACAAATCCCTTTCATAAAGAAATAAAATAAAAAAAATAAATAAGTCTCCATAGACACGTAAACCAGACTAGGCGAAAACATCTTCCGTTTTGAATTTAGACACCCCCATCTTACCCTGACTTGACATCTATGAAAGTAACTCTATACTGATACAAATTATTAACACTCAACACCCCTAACTATTTTAAACAATTCGCCCTGGCTGTTACCATGGAAATTTTGATTTCAATTGTGAATATACGATTAAAACACGTAAATTTCAGAAATAAGTTATTCCAAAAAAAATTTCGCTTCAAGATGGAACAGAGCTTACTTTAACTCAATTTAATTCAAATAATTATATTGAAGTTTTCGGCTCTTGTTTTGAAACATGGGACCTCTCATGTAGCGTGTTGGAATCATATTTTTAAATAAATAATTATATTTATGCTCTACTTTTGTATCGAGCACTATTTTTATTTAAAATAATAACAAAAATTTACCTAACCAGTTCTTTCCTATTTTCTATATTTTTTCACACACACACACACACACACATATATATATATATATTAATTTAATTCTAAGAATTCTTAAAATATAAAGTTTAATTTCTGCTTTTAAAAAACAGTAATTCCTGTGTAACGATGGAACTATATTTTTAAATTAGTAAATTTATTATATATATATATATATATATATATATATATATATATATATATATGTATATACATATATATATATAGAGAGAGAGAGGGGGTGCAATGGGTAAATTGACACCATTATATATATATTTAATTTCGTGTATGCGCTTTGTTTGATTTTGTAGAATGCACAGCATGGGCACTGTCTGTGAGAAAAAGAGTACCATGACGCAATTCACTCCGCCTGAAATTTGGAAACTTGGAAACGGAAGGCTGTGCTGCTTTGCATTCGCGCCGAAATCTACAATACGAATATTTCAGAGTGTTTGAATGTCAATCTCAGGACAGTGCAGAAGATTTGGAAAGTGTTTGATGAATCTAATGGTTATTACGAAGGTGTTTAGAGTGATCACTAATGTGGGCGATGTTATGCCACCATTCATCTTCCCACAGGTCCTGATACTCAACACAGAGCCCTACATTAAGTGCCTTGAGAAGGCAGTGTTGCCCTGTCAAGAGAACGGTTATTGGAGGGCACTCTATCTAGCAACATGACTCTGCACACCGCTACACAAGCAGGAGAAACCAATCATGGTTGTCAGACAATTTCTGCAGCCATATCACACCTTCTGTCTGTTCACGTAACACCCACCCCTCGCACACTGCAATCCCTTTGATTATTATGTGCGAGCCCGGTTGGGAGAGAGACCAAAACACTCATTTTAACATCAAAGATGAATTGAAGACATGAATTATGACATCATTCACTAACTTAAACAAAGAGACCGTCCAGATGACTTGCTGGAGATTTCGAAGTTGGTTGGAGAGCGTAATTGAAGCCACTATTTTATTGAATAAATTCAGTCTTTAGTTTTTCAAAAAAAATTGTGTAATTTTGGTAAACATATCTGTTAAAACGTGATTTCAGTGGTTATTTTCACTTTGTGTAATATAGAAGACAATTTATCCATCGAAATATATATATATATATATATATATATATATATATATGAAAATTTCTCCGAATTAATCAGTAGAGAGACAATATTTATGAATAAAAATGACAATAGGAAAACTGGTAATTGCTGACGCGTTTCGTCCAATGTGGACTTTATCAAAGCAAAATACGAAAATGAAATTAAATGAACAAAGTAACTAATAAAAACAAAAACAGAATGTACCTAGCAACTGGAATGTAGAGAAACGCTATTTTCATATTTTTAACTGAAAAATAACGTCAGTAATTGTCACGTGTGGAGGATATTGTCATTATAACTGTGTTGATGTATTCAACCATTTTCTTTTGATTTTATGGATCTGTTGTGTATATTTGTTTGTTTTTCAGTAATGAAAAAAATATTTTTTAGCGGAATAAATAAAACGCTCTTGTTTCTTTAATTATTTACTGATTTTTATTGTTCGTTTTTTAATATTAAAAAAAAAAACAAAAAAAAAACCCAGATTTTTCGTTTTCATGTCTCGAAAATTTTTTTCTTTGGAAAACTCACATTTAACTAGGAATCTATCAAAAATTTTTCTTTGGATAGCTCACATTTAACTAGGAATATATGAAAAGTCTTTCTTTGGAAAGCTCACATTTAACTAGGAATCTATCAAAAGTCTTTCTTTGGAAAGCTCACATTTAACTAGGAATCTATCAAAAGTCATTCTCTGGAAAGCTCACATTTAACTAGGAATGTATCAAAAATTTTACTTTGGATAGCTCACATTTAACTAGGAATCTATCAAATGTCTTTCTTTGGAAAGTTCACATTTAACTAGGAATCTATCAAATGTCTTTCTTTGGGTAGCTCACATTTAACTAGGAATCTATCAAAAGTATTTCTTTGGAAAGCTCACATTTAACTAGGAATCTATCAAAATTTTTTCTTTGGAAAGCTCACATTTAACTAGGAATCTATCAAAAATTTCTCTTTGGAAAACTCACATTTAACTAGGATTCTATCAATGATTATTTTCAAGATCAGATTATATTATAGGTTTGAAATTTACGAAAACAAATGTGATTTTCTTTCCGTAATGGCATACAACGATTGAGATATTTTACTTCTGATGGTGAATTGCAAGCCATTTCCAGCAAAAACAAGGCAACGTGTAATATTATTCATATTCGTCATGTAATGCAGGAGTTCTGCTGCTGAAATACATTTTATTTCATATTAAGTTTGTTTATTTTTGTCTGATTATGGCTTCAGGTATTTGAAGTCTTTCCTACTTTATATTGTGTAATACCTTTGTTAACTACGTATATATATATATATATATATATATATATATATATATATATATATATATATATATATGTGTGTGTGTGTGTGTGTGTGTGATAATTATGTCTGCGTCTCTGTATAAAGAAAGTGAGGAGAGTAATAAGAAGAGCGAGTAAGAGATATAGACATTAAATATCGATAGAGTCATATTTTGGATGAATACTTAAGATTTAGAAGCGAGTATCTCTCCATGAAAAATGCAAGCTTAATTGGACATATTTTTGAGTAGATGGCGGACACGAGGCCGCCTTTGGATACGGTTAGATGTAAATGCTTGTGTTTGGTTTTATGGCGTTTGCTGAACAGAGAGCAATAAACTCTAAATATGTTTTTTATTTCTTTTATCTTTTTGCTTTAACAAATCACCCAACTAAAGTGCTGCCAAGGTAGCAGGGAAAGTCTCCGGTTCGGAATGAAATAAAAACTGGCATCTCGCAAAGATCATGCAGACGGCATAGCATTGCAACTGGTAGATCTTAGATAACATTGGTTTTTATTGATGAAATAATATATATTTAGAAGGAAGGAACGAAATACAAAAAAAAAAAATGTCTGTTATAATTCTATCAGGTCATCCCATAAGTTCTGTCCGAATTTTGAATAAAGAAAACAAGTGACCAAACGTTACATTTAATTACAGATTTAATCAACAATTTATTTTTCCTGATTATCTATGACTTCCTGCTATCTATTAACAAGCTCCATTACTGTAAAATTCTTTTGGCTTTGATTCGAAGAACTCACAAATGTCAGTTTTAACCTATTCCTGTGTTACAAAAGCTATTTCTTCCAAATGATTCTGTAAGCAACGAAACAAATGGTAGTCTGAAGGAGCAAGATCGGGAGAATAAAGTGGATGAGGAATTTTCTCCCAACCAAGTTCTTCGATCTTTTGTGACATGATTCTTGTTGTGTGGGGTCGCGCATTGTCCTGATGAAACATCACCTCTTTTCGATTCACTAGAGCAGGTCTTTTTTTCATCAAAGCTTGGTTCAAACGCTTTGCTGACAGTATGTTTGAGCATTAATTGTTGCATTAAGTGGTAAGAATTCAAAGTGGATTATTCCTTGGCGATCCCACCAGATTGAAAGAAGAACCTTTTGCCCATGAAGTTCCCTTCTCAGCTGTGGCTGTGGTCCTTCCCCTTTATCAAGTCACTGTCTACGACGCTTAACATTTCGATAAAAGGTCCATTTTTCGTCGCCAGTTACAAGTCTATACAAAAAAGGTGAAACAAGTTGGCGAGAATGGAGAGTAGAGCAGATGTCAACTCGGGATTTGAGGTTGTTTTCAGACAATTCATGAAGCACTCATTTTCCAAGTTTAGGAACTTTTCCAAGTTGTTGAAGATGACGATGGACAGTTGTATGGTTTGAACTGAGAACCACTGGCAATTCCTCAACTGATAAAGCAGGATTTTCTTCAAGAGCTGCTTCAAGAAGCTTTTCATCAAACTCAACTGGACGTCCGGTTCGATCTTCATCTTCAAGGATGAAATCTCAACCTCTGAATTTTGCAAACCATCTTCTGCAAGTTCTTTTATTCACACATCCCTCTCCATAAACTGAGTGAATGTTTCTAGCCGCTTCGGCTGCTGAGTTTCCTTTCTTGAACTCATAAAGCATTATGTGCCTCAAATGATTCTTGGGTACTTCCATGTTAGCAGGGTTTTAATCAAACAAAATTTAATTTTATTGTTCTCTGAAATAAAATTTGATCAGTTTAAATGTATCTAAACCTAAAAATAATGTTCAGCTTCATTAGACATTATAAAATACTCTTTAAATTTCGTTCATTTTAACAAAAAGTTAAAATTCGGACAGAACTTATGGGATGACCTGATACATCGAGAGAAAAGCTGAAGATACAATGACGATTAAGTGTAAATTAAAACTTTTGCTGTTTGATATGTCTAGATCAGCGTTTCTTATCCGATGCACCCAGGCACACTAATCCGACTTGAGATATAGCCAGTTTCGACCGAATTTAACAGAAGTGTAATTTATGAATTATTTTTAAATTAGAAAAAAAATATTTTTATAAAGCTAGAGACTAAAATTTTAGGTTGGCTCTGTAATTCTTTTAATCATCTCACCCCAAGTTAGGCAATAAAGCCACTAAGAAGCAAGGAGTTACTGAGTGTGAAAGAATTAAGAAGACAGAATGTAGCGATTGATATTGCAGTTAAATTTTTGAAGATCAAAGTTGAGTGGAAAGCAAGAAGCTGAGAGAGCGTTACACAAGCGAGAAGTGCGATAGAAGATACTGTTAGCATAGAACTTACGGTTACATCGAGCCACTTTGTTATAGTGGAACACACCTATTCTATAGTTAATAGACTCTCCCACCTATAATAAGTAGGAGTAGTAAGAGTAACGTGGAAGGGTTCAGAGAGTTGGTCAGTCAGTCAGTCGATGTCGGACGACCGTTAGTCGGATATTAAAGTATCAGCCACCACAACTAGATTGCTGCGTCATTAACTATTATATCAAGTTCCTAACGTTTTGTACGTCAAACCTATTTAAGGACCGACTTAGTGAAATACAAACCTCCATTGTGAAACTACTCTATAACAACTTGGTGACGAGTGATTTGAACTCATACGGAGGAAGATAAATTTTCGTTCGCTCTACAACACATTTCAACTGTAAAATGATGAGGCCTTGCCACCCATTGAGTTCTGACCATAAATTCATAAACTCTAGGGTACCACAGGGAAAAGTTCATCAGAACAATTAGAATGGACATATTTATAGAACAGGTTACTTTTCGGCGGTGGGAAAGTAACTAAAGTCGAGAAGCCATGTCAGGACCAATAACATTGCAGATTCTTCTTTGGATTTTATTGTGCCAGGAGTATTCAATGCGTGGGCAACTGGTGCTCTTATAAAAAAAATCAAATGTGCCCGACAGTTTGCAGCAGCAGGGATAAGCTACTGAATCTAGTAAAATCTATTGTCTCTTGAGACGGATGCCGGCATTTATATAAAACTTATCAGATGACGTTATTTTATTTTTAGTCGATGATTAACACGTCTTCTTTGGTGTGTTTCTCCAGGTGTCGAATAAGTCGTTTGATGTCTTCCGAAATTATCAATAAAATCTGTTTCAATCTCGACGCGCACGTGTTAAAATGACTTCAACTGCATTGAAAAAAAAAATCAATTCCAAAAGCAGCCTATGAATCTTTGCTTATTTGAAACTTCGGACCTTTAATAATATAAACTCACACCGACAATCTCTTAACGTTCTTTCTTTGAACACGATACGCGTTTCTCAAATGTATTGGGAATATAACAATTAATTTCTATCTTTTATGAAAAGACTATAGGTAATTCTCAGCAATGTAGTATTGAAAAGCAGGAAGAAGATAAAATTTGATAGTCCAAGAAACGAGCTAGGAATTTTTTTTAATCATTTCGCTCCAAGCATGGCAATAATGCCACTAACACCAGGAGTTACAGGGAGTGAAATTGAAAGAGAATGAGAATACTCAGAATGGGGATGATTGTGGAAAAAGACAAAAAAGGAACAGGGTTGAAGAGGACAGAAGGTAGGGATTGACGTTTCATTTAAATATTTGAAGATTGTAGGGAAGCAAGAAATCGAAAAGGAGTTCCATAGGTGGGAAACGCGAGAAAAGAAATTATTCGAGCAGAAGTGGTGGTTGAATTTAGCTTTTTCAATAGTAAAACGGTGAGACCTACCTGCCAATCTAGTATCACGCTTACATTTATGTAGTCGGGGCACCAGAGAAATAAGCTCGTCAGAGCAGTTGCCATGAAAATATTTGTAGAAAAAAAAACAGAGGAAAGCAACGTCATCTCAGTAATATACTGACTGAAGTCGTGATGCATGGTCAGGATCTATTGCATTACAGTCCCTTCTCTGGATTTTTTTTCAAGAATCCTGAGATGTATAGCAGGAAAATGAGACAAGATATGGCAACAGTATTCAATGCATAGATGAATGGTAGATTTATAAATGTGCAAGATGGATTCTGACAAGAAAAATTTTCTGGCACCAAACAGTAAACTTCCTTGAAGTAGGCGTATCAGTTGATTCGATATAGTCGCTCCATTTCATGTCAGGGAAAAAGGTAAGCCCAAGAAAGCATAGAGTGTTGATAACCTGGTTTAGCATCAGCCATGTTAATGGTAGGTAGAAAAGGTTCTCTATGGTGATTAAATGAAAAACATGGAGGCATCATATTCAAGGAAATACAGAAATTTAACTATCGGCGATATGTTTTAAGAGAAGTGTCTGAAGGACGTCAAAATCAAGTAAATACATAAATTTTACAATTTGGGAAGTGTGGAAATAAGCGAAGAAATCTGTGTTACAGAAAATGGAAGGGGCATTGGAATAGAGAAAGATGCCTTCCAAAAGCTAAACATTAATGAATAAGAATATTTCGTTAGAAACAAAGAAAAATGAGTTGAATTGAAACTTAATATCAATTCTGCTATCTGGTAGGAAATACTGGACAAATTTTTCACTGCTGGAGACGAGACTTGAGGCAACGCAGAAGGATTCTGAAAATTCCTTAGACGCAATATTTTAATAACGAGGAAGTTTTAAGGAAAATGGAAAGACATCGTACACTTTTGTCGAGAATCAGAAACAGACAGCTGAAATTTCTGTGGCACATAATGAGGAAAAGGGGCTTGGAGAATTTGACTTTCACAGGGCATACTCTAGTCAAGAGGCTGTCAGGGAAGTAGTGAGTAACCTGAGAAGGATAGTAAAGAGGCAATGAACTAAAATGACGGGAAGTTGTAAAGGATTTTTTATTTGGTAAATAAAAAAATAACTACGAAAAAATAGTTCAAACATTTGAGGTAATATTAAATTTATACGGACACATAATGAAGACAGACGACACCAACCGAGGTAAAAAACAGACGATATATTATAGTCTTAACACACAAAAAGGAAATAGTTACAAAAAGTAAGTGATTTGTGTGCCAAATTAGGGCCAATAACATGTATGTAAGAATAATCTGTGCAAACGAAATAAACCTCATTTACAATAAATATTATGCTGCATAAGGTCCCCAGAAAAGGTAAGGAAAATAAAAATAAATGAAGAAAGGAGAAAATACTTCTCTGTATAGTTTTCAAAGAATTGGTATAATTTTTTGAAGCAAAGTCCATAGTAACAGTGAAGAACAGAACAATGACACCAGCTGAAGAATTTTCTTTTATGTGGGAGCGACTTTGATGTTCCTTTCAATTCTCGCCTGGTAGTCGTCAAATTTCTTCTGTATTGTTTTTCTTTCTGGACTAGGGCGACCTGGGTTCAAGCAGCAGCTGTTAGTCGACACTCCTCCAGTTAAATTCCTGGCCCTCTATTTATTCATCCAGATAGGCTCCGAATTCACTTCTCGGAATTTGGAGGGAAACCTTTTGATTAGTTCCGAAAGAAAAACAAACACATCTATTTTCCCACAAATCGAAATGTACCAAAAATATTTTTGAAATTCAAAAGTTTAAACAAGAGCCCAACACAGTCTCTGTTTTCTTCCAGAAAAGCAGACGATACATAGTCAAGTAGCTTAAATTTCTTAGAGTTGTGGAGAGCGACTATTGCCCACATCCTGAAGAGACCCTGCACCTGAATAAGATTTTCTGTCAGAATTTCTGGGATGAGGATTTATCATTATTTACATTATTTACATTCGGAATATTGTCCTAATCTTTGTTGTTGGTATCATCACATTTCGCTCGTTGTGTTAAACTTCATCAGGTGTATCCGAGTAACCTACTGGAATTCTGAACTGAACACTTTATTCAGTCTATGGCTATGGAAACCTCTTCAGTAGAACTAGCATTGAAATGAATACTATATGAGAGTTGCTATTAGAAAAAGGAAGAGAAATGACAGCAAGTCTTCAAAAGCTGCAGCAACTGTTACAAAAGAGAATAAGCTTCAAGGAATGGGGGCAACATGACTAAAAAAACAAAAAAACATTACAGTAGCACTCATCAGAAGGCAGTAGATTAATGTATTGGTTCGTGAATTTGGTTAATAGATTTCTTAACCTTTGAGCCCTACCACCTCTTTACCGGTGGTAGAGAAAAATGGCGTAATATCCAGCCACCGGTTGAACAGTAGTAGAGAAAAATGACTTAATGCCCAGCCGACGATTGAATAGTGAGTAAACACTTGTAACTATTTTTATATCTGCCGTTAAATATCACATATCAATTATTTGCGATTTTTGACTCAGGAGTTCGGGCAGAAGGATTAAAATTGTTTAGGAACGCAGGCCTCTAAGGTTAAAAAAAAAAAAATGATTTTCTTAATCTGCATTGCTTAATCAATTATAATATGTGAAAAACAACAAGTCTAGATTAAGAATTATTAGGTTGGTGCAAAAATAATGACGTAATAATGTCGTTTTTTGACGTTAAAAATACGTCAAAAAACGACATTATTACGTCATTATTTTTGCACCAACCTAATAATTTTTTTAATTTTTTTTTTTTGCATTTTAAGAAATCACGTAATGTGAGAATATTTTATTTTGACTTTCCCAGGGATCAATTTAAAATGAATTTAAAGAGTAAATCAGACCATGCTATCAACTTTTATAAAATTTAATAATTTTTTTTTTAATGTGCGTTATCTAGAGTGCATAATCTATAGCAATATTAAGTCGTTACCAAAAGAGGCAGTACAAAAATATGAGCTACACACTGGGGACGTCAATACATACATTTTACTAGCAGTGAATATAGGAAAATTTTCGTCACTGCTGAATCAGATTCAGTTCCTGATACAGATGACGGACCAAAAAAAAAAAAAAAATGAGAAATGGCTGAAGAAAGTGCGACCAGGAATAAATTTTTCAAAGTTTTCTTTTTTCATATTACTATAGATTAAGACGTCCAAATCACGAATATTAAGAACGAATTCTTAATTTTTTGAAAAGTTAATGGGTTGTGGGGTCCAGTTTATTAATTGACTCCTCCTAAACTCCGGAAGATATAACAAATATGCTTAATTTTTAAAATTTAAAAAAAAATTGTAATCTGGATTTTTTAACCAATCGTAATATGTGAAAAAGACAACAACTTTAGTAATTTCAATTTGTTTTACATTTTAAAAATTCTCGTGGTGTGGGCATATTTTATGTTGACTTGCGTAGATGGTCAATTTAAAATGAATTGAAAGAGCAAGCATTATCTTCCCATTAACTTTTAAAAAATTTAATATATATATACATTTTTTTTAATGTATATTATGTCGGGCGCTTTATTTCAAGTATTAGGTTGGTGCAAAAATAATATTGTTTCTTGGCGTATTTTTTAACGTCAAAAAACGATATTATTTTTGCACCAACTTAATAATATGAAAAAAAAAAAAAAAGCAAAAAACAAACACCCCCCCCCAAAAAAAAAAACAAAAACAAATGATTACTTTTCGCAGTGCCTTGTGTACAATTCCAAACCAACTTTTATTACTAATTCTATGTATTCATTCACAGGTTTTCAAATTTAAATTCAGAGGAGGGATAATTATCCTCAAAGAGTTGACAATGCTACCTGTAACGAACGCGTGTTCAAGCATATTTGCTTTGGGATACGTTAAACAGATTTAACAGTTCGGTCAAACTACTGCAGGTAATTTCGCGTGACGACAAGAATTTCAACTTTCTTCTCTGAGATGAGAAAGACTAACGGTTTTCCCTCTTGAGCACTTGGCCACTTTATTACCAATACAATATAGTGATTGTTACTCGACTGATGCTTCTCAAGGGTCCAAATAAGCAGCCATCGTTGGCGGACGATTGGTAGCTTCAAACTCCACCTATTATAACTTCCGTTTGTTTCTCATACCTCTTTACATGGGTGCCTCGAGAGCCCCTTACGTTTGGGTAATAGTTAAGCAAGCTAGTCTGGTTGACTGTTATGAATGAACAGCGAGATTTATTGTCACTCTTTGTTCCATACTTGTGACCTTCTACCCTTTGCTACTCAGAAATGAATTTGATTCTCACTGGGTGACACATACTTGTTAGTCTTTATTTAGCGGCATATAAATCTTTGTGGGTAATTCAATCTAAATCATTTTTTTTTAAATGTGATTTTTTAAAGATGTGGCACAACGTCTAAATCCAGTGCGGATCGAACTCACAATTCGGTCGTATGTGATCTAGGGAGAAAAGCTTGCTAACTATTAGGCCATATCGAAGTGCACTAATCGTAGCTTAGGTATAGCATAAGACCGAATGAATGTAGCACCCAGTGCGGATCGAACTCGCAACTCAGTCTTAATTGATCTAGCCAGACAAACTTGTGTCGAGACGTCGCTTCTGGTGACAATAGAGTGAACATTAAAATATTGATTCGGAAATTTGATAATATAATAATTGTGTGGGCCCGGTAGTACAGACTGAGTAGAAACTGGAATAGCCATTACTGAGCAGTATTAAAACAGAACAAGATATTCCTAGACCTGGGCAGTGCAACAAGAACAATCTAACCCCCGTAGATGAAATAAAATGATCAGTTCGAAATTCTCGGATGGACAAACACTTGATGAAGTCCTGAGAATAAAACGGCATGTGGTAATAACAATAAAGATGAAGAAAATAGTCCGCGTAAAAATAATGTAAATAATGATAGTTTCTCATCTTAGAAATTCAAATAATAATTGCGTTTTACAGAATTTGAAGACACACCTCTAAAATGCTTGGTGTCTTGAAATGGCAGTAAAGTAGGCGATTTCAGAAAAAAAAAACATTCTAAGAGAATGCACGCAATTTTATAGAACGAGGCGCCGATTATTTATGAGATAATGGCGAGTATAACGCAATGTAATGTGCTTAGCAGTAAAGATCATTTTGTATACATTATTCTGTCATTTTCAGCAATCCATTTAATTGCGATAATATGAAAAGGAATACATTACTTTTAATATGTTCAATATATTTAAACAGTATTAAAACAGTTTTCTTAAGAGGAGAAAACGAGTTCATGAGTTTTACTAGTAAACATTAAGTTTATCATATTTTAATGCTATTTGATAAAACTCTTCCCATTCTCTTGCGAGTGCGTTTCTGGAAAAATCAGGTAAAGCAGATTTTATTAATTGTCAGCATTTAAAGAATTGACGAATTTAGAGTTTGAGTAATTTAGATTTAAATGGCATTTCTTTCGACATGGAAAATAGAGCAGAGATTTATGGAAACAAAGTTCAGTGATATAAAAACTAGGCAACACAAACTACGCAAGAATTTGCTTATCCCCAAACATTCTACTGCGCCCCAGTCTTAGACTAAAAAATCAATAAGCTCTTGGCGTCAGATAAAGATTTTACCAAGAAGTTTTCTTCTTTCTTTTACTCTCGTTATAATATACATACGCGCGTGGACGCGCACACACACACACACATGCACCCCCCACACACACATTAAAATAAAGAGAAAGAACAGTAAGATGTATAATCCAGTGTTCTTATTAATTATTTTTATTAAAAAAAAAATTCTCAATACAATTCTGCAGAGAATAAATATTATAAATTTACTAATTTAAAAGTATGATTCCATCGCTACACAAGAATTACCATGTTTCAAAAACAGAAACTAAAGTCTTCAAATTTAATTATAGAAGTAAATTAAAATCCCTACTACTATTTAATTCTATTACATTTACTTGTTTTTTGAAAAAAAAAAATCTATTAAAATAACAGTGAACATATTTTAAAGTTGTATTTAAAATTGTAGTTAAAACGAATTCTAACCTAAACATCTTTTAAAATTGTAGTTAAATAAAATGTATTCTAACCTAAACACCTCTCTCAAAGTACTACCGGCATTTAAATGAATCCAATAAAACACCTACAGAAAAATGAAATTATGATGAAAAGCTAGATGTAGGTCATTGAATGACCCATGTTCTTTGTGCATACATGAGAAACTATATATTACTAAGTTTATAAAAAACAAAATTTACTGAATCAGAGAAATGAAATAGCTATTTTATGCCGTCATTGTCAAAAATTTTCCTTAAATAATTTTTAAAAATAAAAATAAATTTAAAAAGTGCGACCTGGTAATATACGTACTTATATTTAACATGGAAAAATAATTTTATATACTGTAGGTAATTCTATTGTATTTACAAAAAAAGTCTATTAAAATAACAGTGAAAATACTTTAAAGTTGTATTTAAAATTTTAGTTAAAACGAATTCTAACCTAAACATCTTTTTAAAATTGTAGTTAACTAAAACGTATTCTAACCAAAACACCTCTCTCAAAGTACTACCGGCACTTAAATGAATCCAATAAAACACCTACAGAAAAATGAAATTATGATGCAAAGCTATAAGATGTAGGCCATTAAATGTCCCATGTCCTTTGTACAGACATGTGAAACTATATATTACTAAGTATAAAAAAAATAGAGTTTACTAAATCAGAGAAATGAATTAGCTATTTGTACCGTAATTGTCATAAATTTAACTTAAATAATATTTACATATAAAAATTTTAAAAAATCGTAAAATGCATACTTATACTTGATATGTAAAAACAATTTTACTTACTGTAAGTAATTCTAATACATTTACTTCTTTTAAAAAGAAATATAGTCTATTAAAACTAACAGTGAAAATATTTTAAAGTTGTATTTAAAATTGTAATTAAATAAACGTATTCTAACCTAAAGACCTCCCTCTAAGTACTACACACACTTAAAAGAATCCAATAAAACACCTATAGTAAAATAAAATTAATATGATATGCCAGAAGATGTAAGCTTTTGAATGAACCATGTCCTTTGTACTTATATGAGAAACAATATATTACTAGGTTTATATAAAAAATAAAAGTTTACTAAATCAGTGAAATTAATTAGCTATTTTGCCGTCATTGTCATAAATTTTACTTAAATAATATTTAAATATAATTTAAAAAAAATTGTTACCTAATAATATACATACTTATACTTGATGTGAAAATAATTCTACATACTGTAAGGGATTCTAATACATTTACTTGTTCTTAAAAGAAATATAGTATATTAAAAATTAGAAGTGAATTTTTATTTAAATCGTAGTTAAATAAAACGTATTCTAACCTAAACACCTCGCAAAAATCTTTAAATATACAAATAGAAAAAAATGCCGTAAGAATTTTTGCCGTTAACAATAAAATTAAAAAAAAAATCCAGGCGACATGCATTTAACGGATGTCAGAATTCATTGAAAAATACATCCCTACCCCCACCAAAACGTAACTAATAACTGATACATCAAAATACAGCGATAATGAACACGCAAACATCCCTTGTCTGGATGAATGGATTTCTCTGTATCCTTGGAAACGTGAATTATGATTTTTGCTGTGTACACAGTAATTTTAAAAGTTACTCCAAAATTCGCTGGAGGATGAAATGGAACTAAGCTGTTATAAGCTTTGTATAGCGGCTTTAATTTCAGGAGAAAAATAATTATAAATATCGCCACTATGAAGATGGCTCATTTGAGTCGAAATCTTAGATCAAGGAACAAGAACAGTAATATATATAGTTACCGATGTGCACAATAGTCTCACTAATCGCGTGATTCTTGTATAATATATAATTAGTTTTATTTTTTACTGGGGTCAATGGGGAATATATTAGTACTTATGAGATATTTTAAGATTTTTTCATCTTTTTTATAGTTAGAATACATTTGATTACAGCATAGTAGATGAATATGTTTAGGGTTCTTTGAGGAAGTATTATGTTTTTTTGGATATATGCTAATTCTTCTAATGGTTTCTCAACGATGTTATTAGGAAAATATGGAAAGCGTCTTGGATTGAGGAATCGGCGAGCGGAGTTTGAATTCCAGTCTAATCTATTACATTCAATTACGTGCTTATACCCTTGGGAAAAGTATTAATCCTAATCTTCTCCCCCGCCAGCTATGGGTAAATAGCAGGACAGACTGTGTTCTATAGCCTTGGATGGCAAACAGAAATGGCAACCTACTGCGGGAAAAATCTGTCTCGTCAGTCATGTATCGAAAGATTGTCTAAGCGTGTATCATGTATGCCACATAACTGACTGACTGAAATTGTTAATTAGAGTTTGTTTCATTATTTTTTTTTAATTCAGTATAGAAATTTTTTTTCGGGGAAGAGTTAACTTTACCAATTAAATTTATATAACTATTTTGCAATAATCAGGGCATCCTCTTTTATACTTTAGAGTGGACATGTTTATGTTAGTTGGATTTTATATGGGGAGGTAGTAAGTGTATTGTTATATAGTGTCTATCAATATACATCAAGAAAAAGGGATTTTATTAATATTGTTAGAAATATATATAGAAATGGACGCGAATTTCTGTTTTTACGTCTGCCTGTTGATTGATTGTCATTTGTCTTACAGTATACAAGTAGGAACCTGCAAAGGGAAAAGCAAAAAGAATTAACGAGGAACATGAATAAATGTTAACAACAGGACTTTCCAAAATCTAGGTGCTAGACATTCCATGTGTATGGAATAAGATTGTTTAAAATGTTAATGATATGATAAAAGGGATCGCTGGGCGATTGGCTTCCTTGGCTCTAGTTAACGGCCACTGCAATTAATTTCTGAATCAATAGCGACTTGACTAAGTGTCTAAGGCTGGCCTTCAAGTTGGAGGACATCGGTTGGAGGACATCGGTTGGAGTCTGGCCTGGAGACGGGCAGGCTCCACCGGTTTACTTGCCTAAGACAAGCTACGCATGTAGGAATATCTTTTCGGCTTCCAAGTCGGAGGGAACTGGCTAGGTATTCAACAGCGCATCGACCATACGACCTCACCTGGCCATGAGACTGATGATGATGGTGATAATAATGATGATAAAAGATTGAGCCTTTAGTCTGATGTTTGCTTAATGCATGAGACTGACAGTCAGTATGTAGTGTTAATTTTCAATTTTCATTCTTTCTTTCTTTTTATATGCCATGTCCATTCAGGACGTAGGCGATCATGGCTCTCCACCTCCCTCTATCTCTTGCAGCTTTTAGCAAGTTCCTTCCTTCTGCTTCCTCCTCCAGACCACGTTCTGTCATCCACTTGCTTAAGTCCGCCAGATATGTCACGCGTTGTTTTCCCTTGTCTCTCTTTCCTTCTATTCGACCTGTGCGTATCAGATTCTCCAGGCCTTCCTTCTTTATTATGTATCCCAGAAACTTCTTCCTGATATTAAGTATAAGCCTCCTCCTTGTTTTCAACCTCTTTAAGATCTCATCGTTGCTCACGTGCTCGGTCCATGATATCCTTAGCATCCTTCTGTAGAACCACATCTCCGGCGCCTCGAGTCTCTTCTCCATCTTTGAGGAAATCGTCCAACATTCGCTGACGTAAAGAAAGACAGATGTCACGTAACAGTTCAATATTCTTTTCTTTGTTACCAAAGATAGCCTCCTGTCTTGCAGTACTCTGCCCAGCTTTTGGAATGTGTCCTTGGCTATCCCAATACGTCTACGGATCTCAGTTTCGCACTTACCGTCCTCTGTCAAGACGCATCCCAGCTATTTAAACTTCCCCTTCTGCTTGAGTCTAATGTTCCCGACCTTTAGATCGCATTTCGGGTTCATCCTCTTACTGACGACCATATTCTCCGTCTTCTTATAGTTTATGCTTAGTCCCTTCTTCTCACTTTCAGTTGCTACCTTCTGTAGGATATTTTATCTATCCACGTATATCTGTTTGAGTGTACCTCTACTTGTCTGTCTGTCTGTCGTTTCTAATGGTTTTCTTTACTAAGTAATTAAAACGCTGAATGAAGAAAAAGAAAAATTTCGCCTTTTAACCAAAAGTACTATAAAATTACTATATGCTTGTAAAATCCTACTATAGTGGAGGTGTATCTTGGCATATCAATAACCATTACCCCACGGGCAAACGCTATACAAAATCATTCGTCTTATTTTTGATTTGTTCAAAGACTTTTAAAGATGCCTGGCCCAAAGAAAATTCAAAACACAATGAAAATTTCGTTAGAAACGAAAAAAATGAGTTGTTATGTAATAACGGTCTTTCTATATGGAAGTGAATACTGGACAATCACAGATAAAGAAGAGACTTGAAGCAGCAGCAATGTTGTGATACAGAAGGATGCTGAGAATATCATGGAGCGAACATATGGACAATAACGAAACTTTAGAGAAAATTGAAACCAGAAGGATACTTAAACATAACATCATGATGAGTCAGTTCTAATTTCTAGGGCACATGATGAGGAAAGAGGGTTGGGAAAATTGATACCCATAGTGCAGATTGAAGTCAAGAGAGACAGAGGAAAACAACGCGTATCCAACCTAACGACTTTGAATAAATGGATGGCGGAACAAATTTAAGGAGTGATAACAAAAAGACACAATTTATTTTGACTTAGAAAGGAAAGGAAGTGAAGAGCCATGATTACCAACGTCCTGAAGGTTATTTAGTTTCCTTTGTTTAACGACATATCAACTTTTCATGGGTCATTTAATGTTGAGATTCTATTGTGAGTTTTGGAATTTCTTTTTCCAAAAATGCATAACTGTTTTTTTTTTGTTTTTTTTTTTTGACTATGAGAATGTATTGATGGTAATTTGGGGGTGGGGTCACTATTTGCACAGATAGGACCTTAATAGGTGCTAGTAATCTGGGCCAGGGTGAATCTGGGAACACCAGCAATTAAGTGATGAGGCCTTGCTGACGGATGTAATTTATCGTCATACGCAACATCTTGAAGGGACACAGCCATTTCCATATTTCCGACGAAGTGAATTGCATCATGGAGCTCTTTTTCTTACAAGACGGTTTCCAACTGACCCTTCTATACTGTGCAGTTTATAAATTCACAAAATAAAAAGGCGCATTGAAGAAATTAAAAATATAATACAGCCACAATTTGCCCAATATATATGTAGGTTTTATCAAAAATACTTTTACAAATTTTACAAAAATTAAAATAAATCTAAGTAAAAATGGTAAAATTTTATTTTTGCATCTGACAGGAATAAAAGTTTTAGGAAAATCAATGAAATAAACAATTTAGCGACTTTCTGCAACTTTTGATATCCGAAATTTGTTTTTTTATTCTGCAATAAAGTTTCTCAGAAAAGTGATTCCGGGCCTGATGAGTTTTAACTTGCATTGACTTGTTTAAACCGGTTTGAAGACTGCCGTATATAAAAAGGACTGACTTCAGGTAATTTTGCCATATATTTTGCATGAACTCATTATAAAATCTAAATAATTAACAAATAAACGCATAAATTAATAATGATTAATTAAAAACAAAAAGAAAACTGTTTGCCATATATTCACACACAGAATCAACAAAACCGTACATAACATGATTCTAAACTCTTACTCAACTAAAATAAATTAATGAATAACACTAAATAAAATTAAACAATTGTATTGTATTGAACAAAATGGACATCCGGCATTCGCTCTAAATTCTCTCAGTTCAGCTGGCCCTGAAAAAGTTTACTGACCTCTGGACTAGAGCCGGATTTTTATTGGTGTTTTCGTCAAAATAACATGACAGATTTTCCGTTTGTAATTACGTTACTTTCAGCATTATCGCTTCCTATTGTGTCACTCAAAGTTGAAATATTATTTTTAGGTTAAATGAAATTTTTAGTCCTCAAATTCAAAAATTCTGACCTCGTTCGTTCAAGCGATTAACTTCTGCGTCGTTTTTTTTTATCGTTGATTCACGTATTGGGTTATTGTCCCTTAAATCCGGTCATTTATTTCCATTTAATCATGTTATTCATCAACAATTTTACCGAATCAGTGAATAATATTCTCGCCTTCATTGTTCACGACTTCATGTCTCTGTTCCAGCAGTCTGTCAATGTCTTGACGGTAAATGTCAGCGTGTTTTGATTTGAAGAATTCATTGAGTTACGTTTTCAACTCCAGGTCATTGTTTTGTGAAAACGCCCCACAGAATGTTAGAAAGCGACGGAAAATCTGATAATCTAAAAGGTGTTACATCAGAATTCGGTGGATACGGTAGAAATTCCAAACCAAGCGCTTAGATATCATTTTTATTCAAATTAACGACGTGAGGGATGAGCGTTTTCGGGTTGAGAAGGCACGTCGTATCACCGGGTGGTTCGCTCCATGTCGATTGCCTCTGGGGTTCTGCATGCTTTGACTTTGTGATCAGGCATTTCGAAGTGAATAACCAAATCGCAATAAATGCAGGGCATTGTCTTTCGTGGATGCAGGTTTGACTTGGCTTTTTATTCACTCGTTTCTACTTCTGCTTCATATCAATTCAAAGCTACCATTTTTTATAGCCCGGTGACGATGATGCAAATAATGTTTGTGTCCGAGAGAATGTCATATGGCATGGAGCAAACGAGCGACGATTGATGATCGCTGGAGAGTTTGTCTTCGTTCAATATGAGTGTAAAACTTTTGCCGAATTTTTAGATAGACCTTACACATCAAGGTGACGGGGGTTGGTACCATGAGAGTATTGCATCTGCTGGGCCTATTTCCTTAGTGCAATGTTTGCAGCCTTTTTTTATTTCATGGCAGACTTGAACTTCCGTTTAAAAATCTGCCATACATTAATTCATAATGATAAAAAAGAGGTAAGAAGGAATATATTTTTTATGATTTATTTATTAACACAAACAATTTCTTACCATTTGTAATTAAAAAAATAATAATTAAAATTCTTTAAAAACTTATATTTATTTATTTTTCTTTCTGGCGAAATTTCCTGTTTCTTTATATTTTGCTTAGCTTTTGAGAGATATGTTTCCCTATTCCAATGCACCTTTGAATTTCGTTGTCGCACTTTCTGTTCTCTGTTAAAACACTGCGTGATTTCCAATTCGTAGTTTGGAAAGCCATCAAAATCTAGAGTAAACTAATTTGCATGTTAATATAAAAAATATAAACAAACAAAAACACCTCAACAAAACAACAAGTTTATCTGATAACCTTAAAAATCATTAACGTTTCTCGATTGATTATCACAGGTAGATCTAGTATGTCTGATCAGTTGGACAAAGTCAAATTGGCAGCTTACGTCAAAAACGACCTTCATTCTGTTGTTAACTGGAGCAAAGCATGGCTTGTTAATTTTAACGCATTTAAAACTAAACTGCTCTCTATTAATCATCTGAGCGACCCCTCCCTGCCTTCCATCAGTATGACTGATGCTAACCTCCAAGAAAGTGACTCGTTGCGCATTGGGTTAGCCTTCTCGAATGACATGAAGTGGGAAGACTATATTAAATCCATTGCTAGATCATCTGTTAAAAAAATTGGTTCACTATGTCGTGTTAGAAATTTTTCTCTCCAGAATCTTGCAATATTGTTGCCACATATGGCCCAGTGTTCCTGCTATATATCTAGAAATCCTTAATAAAATCCAAAGAAAAATCAGCAATATTATTGGTCCTGATCTGACATCTTGGCTTCAGTGTAAGGTTGCCTCTCTGTGGCTTTTCTATAAATGATTTCATGGTAGTTGTTCGAATGTACATAGACATTATGGATTTAAGCGCAGTACTAGACTAGTGACGAGATCTCACCAATTTACAGGTGAGATGGCTAGATGGAACCGTAAGTTTTCTCTTCTGGTTCCATGCTGTCCAGCCTTTAATCTTCAAAAATTTAAATAAAATGTCAATCGCTATCTACTTTCTTCAGGATTGCTCTTCTATTCTTTGCGCCCCTTAGCTATGTTTGTTTTCTAATTTCTCCACACACAATAAACCCTTGCGTAGTGGCTTTACTCCCTTCCTTGGAGGGGGACCGAATTAAAAAATCTACATGAAAAAAGCTAAATTATTCGAACAATTCTCTTTTCGAAATTCAACGCCCAATGTTTTAAGAATATTAATAATAATATAATATTATATATATATATATATATATATATGTATATGTGTATATGTGTATATATATATATATATATATATGTATATGTATATATATATATATATATATATATATATATATATATATATATATATGTGTGTGTGTGTGTATGTGTATATATATATATATGTATATGTGTATAAGCGACATCTTTTAATTACATTTTAATGGGGAAAAATGTTTAATGGGGATATATTCTAAGGGGTTTATATTGTAAACCTACAGTATTTTTTTTTATATTGTTCTGAATTTGGTATGTACACTGATGACATAACAATTTACTCTTGCCTTGAGAGTAAGGGTTATCAGTCCGACAAGGTCAAAATGGCAGCCGATGTCCAAAACAATAAGTGCGTTGTTATCTGGGGCAAAAATGGCTTGTTAATTTTAACGCATCAAAAACTAAACTTTTCTCCATTAATCATCTGAGATAGCCTACCACGGCCTTCCATCAGCATGGCTAATACTAACCTCTAAGAGAGGGACACATTGCACCTCCACTGGCTAACGCTCTCAGTTGACATGAAGTGAGAGGATTTTATTGAATCCATTGCTAGGTCAGCTGATAAGAAATTCAGTTCACTGTGTCTTTATTACAATAAAAATGTAAAAATTAAAAGAGGAAGTACACAAATGATAATTACTCGAAATTCAAATATCGTTAAAAAGCAATTTAGTAAGAAAAAGTACTTATCGCCTTAAATTATACGATACTACACGCAAATAGTCAACTACTTAAAGGATGCCACTAATTTTTTAAAAATTTCATTTACGTCGCTGCATTTCTTGGCGCTCTTGATATTTCGACAACCTGCTCTTACTTTTGCAATATGAATTTCTTGCAAGTCCTGTTCTCTTTTAAGAGCGTCAAAAATTTCATATTCTGAGAGGATGTGATGACAATGGCTGCAAAAAACCTATGTCATTCTTCAAATGCGTTATTAGTTCGAGGTAAATCAGCATTGACTATCTCAAAGCAAGACCACATACGTATTTCAAACAGAAGTATTTCGAATAATTATCATTTAGTATAATTGTCCTTTCGATTAATTTTCATTTAAACAATTCATAATTCGAATAAATATTTTTCGAATAATTCTTTCCGAACAACTTTCGAGATACGGAAAAATAATTTCAAAATGAAAAGGAAAAAGAAATGTTAAATCAAAGGCACATAGAAAGATTAACATAGACAAATATTAGGACAGGGTGAAAGGCAAGAATTTCTTGATCAAGTAAAGGATGAAGGGGAAAATAAAAAATGTGAGAGAGAGAAAAAGCAGAGGGGAGAGAAAGAAGAAAGGAGAAAGGAGAAAAGAAGAGAGTGAAGAAAGAAATGAAATAAAAATCAAGGGAGAGAGAGAGAGAAATGAATGAGAGAAGAAAGGAAGAAAGAGAGAAATGAATGAGAGAAGAAAGGAAGGAAGAGAGAAATGAATGAGAGAAGAAAGGAAGGAAGAGAGAAATGAATGAGAGAAGAAAGGAATGAAGAGAGAAATGAATGAGAGAAGAAAGGAAAGAAGAGAGAAATGAATGAGAGAAGAAAGGAAGGAAGAGAGAAATGAATGAGAGAAGAAAGGAAGGAAGAGAGAAATGAATGAGAGAAGAAAGGAAGGAAGAGAGAAATGAATGAGAGAAGAAAGGAAGAAAGAGAGAAATGAATGAGAGAAGAAAGGAATGAAGAGAGAAATGAATGAGAGAAGAAAGGAAGGAAGAGAGAAATGAATGAGAGAAGAAAGGAATGAAGAGAGAAATGAATGAGAGAAGAAAGGAAGGAAGACAGAAATGAATGAGAGAAGAAAGGAAGGAAGAGAGAAATGAATGAGAGAAGAAAGGAAGGAAGAGAGAAATGAATGAGAGAAGAAAAGAAAGGAAGAGAGAAATGAATGAGAGAAGAAAGGAAGGAAGAGAGAAATGAATGAGAGAAGAAAAGAAAGGAAGAGAGAAATGAATGAGAGAAGAAAGGAAGGAAGAGAGAAATGAATGAGAGAAGAAAAGAAAGGAAGAGAGAAATGAATGAGAGAAGAAAAGAAAGGAAGAGAGAAATGAATGAGAGAAGAAAGGAAGGAAGAGAGAAATGAATGAGAGAAGAAAGGAAGGAAGAGAGAAATGAATGAGAGAAGAAAGGAAGGAAGAGTGAAATGAATGAGAGAAGAAAAGAAAGGAAGAGAGAAATGAATGAGAGAAGAAAGGAATGAAGAGAGAAATGAATGAGAGAAGAAAGGAAGGAAGAGAGAAATGAATGAAAGAAGAAAAGAAAGAAGAGAGAAATGAATGAAAGAAGAAAAGAAAGAAGAGAGAAATGAATGAGAGAAGAAAGGAAGAAAGAGAGAAATGAATGAGAGAAGAAAGGAAGGAAGAGAGAAATGAATGAGAGAAGAAAGGAAGGAAGAGAGAAATGAATGAGAGAAGAAAAGAAAGGAAGAGAGAAATGAATGAGAGAAGAAAGGAAGAAAGAGAGAAATGAATGAGAGAAGAAAGGAAGGAAGAGAGAAATGAATGAGAGAAGAAAGGAAGGAAGAGAGAAATGAATGAGAGAAGAAAAGAAAGGAAGAGAGAAATGAATGAAAGAAGAAAGGAAGGAAGAGAGAAATGAATGAGAGAAGAAAGGAATTAAGAGAGAAATGAATGAGAGAAGAAAGGAAGGAAGAGAGAAATGAATGAAAGAAGAAAAGAAAGAAGAGAGAAATGAATGAAAGAAGAAAAGAAAGAAGAGAGAAATGAATGAGAGAAGAAAGGAAGAAAGAGAGAAATGAATGAGAGAAGAAAGGAAGGAAGAGAGAAATGAATGAGAGAAGAAAGGAAGGAAGAGAGAAATGAATGAGAGAAGAAAAGAAAGGAAGAGAGAAATGAATGAGAGAAGAAAGGAAGAAAGAGAGAAATGAATGAGAGAAGAAAGGAAGGAAGAGAGAAATGAATGAGAGAAGAAAGGAAGGAAGAGAGAAATGAATGAGAGAAGAAAAGAAAGGAAGAGAGAAATGAATGAAAGAAGAAAGGAAGGAAGAGAGAAATGAATGAGAGAAGAAAGGAAGGAAGAGAGAAATGAATGAGAGAAGAAAAGAAAGGAAGCGAGAAATGAATGAGAGAAGAAAGGAAGAAAGAGAGAAATGAATGAGAGAAGAAAGGAAGGAAGAGAGAAATGAATGAGAGAAGAAAAGAAAGGAAAAGAGAAATGAATGAGAGAAGAAAGGAAGGAAGAGAGAAATGAATGCGAGAAGAAAGGAAGAAAGAGAGAAATGAATGAGAGAAGAAAGGAAGGAAGAGAGAAATGAATGAAAGAAGAAAAGAAAGAAGAGAGAAAAGAATGAAAGAAGAAAAGAAAGAAGAGAGAAAAGAATGAAAGAAGAAAGGAAGAAAGAGAGAAATGAATGAGAGAAGAAAGGAAGGAAGAGAGAAATGAATGAGAGAAGAAAGGAAGGAAGAGAGAAATGAATGGGAGAAGAATGGAAGGAAGAGAGAAATGAATGAGAGAAGAAAGGAAGGAAGAGAGAAATGAATGAGAGAAGAAAAGAAAGGAAGAGAGAAATGAATGAGAGAAGAAAGGAAGGAAGAGAGAAATGAATGAGGGAAGAAAAGAAAGGAAGAGAGAAATGAATGGGAGAAGAAAGGAAGGAAGAGAGAAATGAATGAAAGAAGAAAAGAAAGAAGAGAGAAAAGAATGAAAGAAGAAAGGAAGAAAGAGAGAAATGAATGAGAGAAGAAAGGAAGGAAGAGAGAAATGAATGAGAGAAGAAAGGAAGGAAGAGAGAAATGAATGAGAGAAGAAAAGAAAGGAAGAGAGAAATGAATGAGAGAAGAAAGGTAGGAAGAGAGAAATGAATGAAAGAAGAAAGGAATAAAGAGAGAAATGAATGAGAGAAGAAAGGAAGGAAGAGAGAAATGAATGAGAGAAGAAAGGAAGGAAGAGAGAAATGAATGAGAGAAGAAAGGAAGGAAGAGAGAAATGAATGAGAGAAGAAAGGAAGGAAGAGAGAAATGAATGAGAGAAGAAAAGAAAGGAAGAGAGAAATGAATGAGAGAAGAAAGGAAGGAAGAGAGAAATGAATGAAAGAAGAAAAGAAAGAAGAGAGAAAAGAATGAAAGAAGAAAGGAAGGAAGAGAGAAATGAATGAGAGAAGAAAGGAAGGAAGAGAGAAATGAATGAGAGAAGAAAGGAAGGAAGAGAGAAAAGAATGAAAGAAGAAAGGAAGAAAGAGAGAAATGAATGAAAGAAGAAAGGAAGGAAGAGAGAAATGAATGAGAGAAGAAAGGAAGGAAGAGAGAAATGAATGAGAGAAGAAAGGAAGGAAGAGAGAAATGAATGAGAGAAGAAAGGAAGGAAGAGAGAAAAGAATGAAAGAAGAAAGGAAGAACGAGAGAAATGAATGAGAGAAGAAAGGAAGGAAGAGAGAAATGAATGAGAGAAGAAAGGAAGGAAGAGAGAAATGAATGAGAGAAGAAAGGAAGGAAGAGAGAAATGAATGAGAGAAGAAAAGAAAGGAAGAGAGAAATGAATGAGAGAAGAAAGGAAGGAAGAGAGAAATGAATGAGAGAAGAAAGGAAGAAAGAGAGAAATGAATGAGAGAAGAAAGGAAGGAAGAGAGAAATGAATGAGAGAAGAAAAGAAAGGAAGAGAGAAATGAATGAGAGAAGAAAGGTAGGAAGAGAGAAATGAATGAAAGAAGAAAGGAATAAAGAGAGAAATGAATGAGAGAAGAAAGGAAGGAAGAGAGAAATGAATGAGAGAAGAAAGGAAGGAAGAGAGAAATGAATGAGAGAAGAAAGGAAGGAAGAGAGAAATGAATGAGAGAAGAAAGGAAGGAAGAGAGAAATGAATGAGAGAAGAAAAGAAAGGAAGAGAGAAATGAATGAGAGAAGAAAGGAAGGAAGAGAGAAATGAATGAAAGAAGAAAAGAAAGAAGAGAGAAAAGAATGAAAGAAGAAAGGAAGGAAGAGAGAAATGAATGAGAGAAGAAAGGAAGGAAGAGAGAAATGAATGAGAGAAGAAAGGAAGGAAGAGAGAAAAGAATGAAAGAAGAAAGGAAGAAAGAGAGAAATGAATGAAAGAAGAAAGGAAGGAAGAGAGAAATGAATGAGAGAAGAAAGGAAGGAAGAGAGAAATGAATGAGAGAAGAAAGGAAGGGAGAGAGAAATGAATGAGAGAAGAAAGGAAGGAAGAGAGAAAAGAATGAAAGAAGAAAGGAAGAAAGAGAGAAATGAATGAGAGAAGAAAGGAAGGAAGAGAGAAATGAATGAGAGAAGAAAGGAAGGAAGAGAGAAATGAATGAGAGAAGAAAGGAAGGAAGAGAGAAATGAATGAGAGAAGAAAGGAAGGAAGAGAGAAATGAATGAGAGAAGAAAAGAAAGGAAGAGAGAAATGAATGAGAGAAGAAAGGAAGGAAGAGAGAAAAGAATGAAAGAAGAAAAGAAGAAAGAGAGAAATGAATGAGAGAAGAAAGGAAGGAAGAGAGAAATGAATGAGAGAAGAAAGGAAGGAAGAGAGAAATGAATGAGAGAAGAAAGGAAGGAAGAGAGAAATGAATGAGAGAAGAAAAGAAAGGAAGAGAGAAATGAATGAGAGAAGAAAGGAAGGAAGAGAGAAATGAATGAGAGAAGAAAGGAAGAAAGAGAGAAATGAATGAGAGAAGAAAGGAAGGAAGAGAGAAATGAATGAGAGAAGAAAGGAAGGAAGAGAGAAAAGAATGAAAGAAGAAAGGAAGAAAGAGAGAAATGAATGAAAGAAGAAAGGAAGGAAGAGAGAAATGAATGAGAGAAGAAAGGAAGAAAGAGAGAAATGAATGAGAGAAGAAAGGAAGGAAGAGAGAAAAGAATGAAAGAAGAAAGGAAGAAAGAGAGAAATGAATGAGAGAAGAAAAGAAAGGAAGAGAGAAATGAATGAAAGAAGAAAGGAAGAAAGAGAGAAATGAATGAGAGAAGAAAGGAAGAAAGAGAGAAATGAATAAGAGAAGAAAGGAAGGAAGAGAGAAATGAATGAGAGAAGAAAGGAAGGAAGAGAGAAATGAATGAGAGAAGAAAGGAAGAAAGAGAGAAATGAATGAGAGAAGAAAAGAAAGGAAGAGAGAAATGAATGAAAGAAGAAAGGAAGAAAGAGAGAAATGAATGAGAGAAGAAAGGAAGGAAGAGAGAAATGAATGAGAGAAGAAAGGAAGGAAGAGAGAAATGAATGAGAGAAGAAAGGAAGAAAGAGAGAAATGAATGAGAGAAGAAAGGAAGGAAGAGAGAAAAGAATGAAAGAAGAAAGGAAGAAAGAGAGAAATGAATGAGAGAAGAAAGGAAGGAAGAGAGAAATGAATGAGAGAAGAAAGGAAGGAAGAGAGAAATGAATGAGAGAAGAAAGGAAGGAAGAGAGAAATGAATAAGAGAAGAAAGGAAGGAAGAGAGAAATGAATGAGAGAAGAAAAGAAAGGAAGAGAGAAATGAATGAGAGAAGAAAGGAAGGAAGAGAGAAATGAATGAGAGAAGAAAGGAAGGAAGAGAGAAATGAATGAGAGAAGAAAGGAAGGAAGAGAGAAATGAATGAAAGAAGAAAGGAAGGAAGATAGAAATGAATGAGAGAAGAAAGGAAGGAAGAGAGAAATGAATGAGAGAAGAAAGGAAGGAAGAGAGAAATGAATGAGAGAAGAAAGGAAGGAAGAGAGAAATGAATGAGAGAAGAAAGGAAGGAAGAGAGAAATGAATGAAAGAAGAAAGGAAGGAAGATAGAAATGAATGAGAGAAGAAAGGAAGGAAGAGAGAAATGAATGAGAGAAGAAAGGAAGGAAGAGAGAAATGCATGAGAGAAGAAAGGAAGGAAGAGAGAAATGAATGAGAGAAGAAAGGAAGGAAGAGAGAAATGAATGAGAGAAGAAAAGAAAGGAAGAGAGAAATGAATGAGAGAAGAAAGGAAGGAAGAGAGAAATGAATGAGAGAAGAAAAGAAAGGAAGAGAGAAATGAATGAGAGAAGAAAGGAAGGAAGAGAGAAATGAATGAGAGAAGAAAGGAAGGAAGAGAGAAATGAATGAGAGAAGAAAGGAAGGAAGAGAGAAATGAATGAGAGAAGAAAAGAAAGACGAGAGAAATGAATGAGAGAAGAAAGGAAGGAAGAGAGAAATGAATGAGAGAAGAAAGGAATGAAGAGAGAAATGAATGAGAGAAGAAAGGAAGAAAGAGAGAAATGAATGAGAGAAGAAAGTAAGGAAGAGAGAAATGAATGATAGAAGAAAGGAAGGAAGAGAGAAATGAATGAGAGAAGAAAGGAATGAAGAGAGAAATGAATGAGAGAAGAAAGGAAGGAAGAGAGAAATGAATGAGAGAAGAAAGGAAGGAAGAGAGAAATGAATGAGTGAAGAAAGGAAAGAAGAGAGAAATGAATGAAAAAGAAAGTTAGGAAGGAAGAGAGAAATGAATGAAAGAAGAAAGGAAGAAAGAGAGAAAGGAATGAAAGAAGAAAGGAAGAGAGAAATGAATGAAAGAAGAAAGGTAGGAAGAGAGAAATGAATGAGAGAAGAAAGGAAAGAAGAGAGAAATGAAGGAAAGAAGAAAGGAAGGAAGTGAGAAATGAATGAAAGAAAAAAGGAAAAGGAATAGACAAATGAATGAAAGAAGAAAGGAAGAAAGAGAGAAAGGAATGAAAGAAGAAAGGAAGAAGGAAGAGAGAAATCAATGAAAGAAGAAATGAATGAAGAGAGAAAAGAATGAAAGGTGAAAGGAAGGAAGAGAGAAATGAATGAAAGAAGAAAGGAAGAGAGAAAAGAATGAAAGGAGAAAGGAAGGAATTGACAAGAGTGAAAGAAGAAAGAAAGAAGTGAGAAATTAATGAAAAAAGAAAGAAAGAAAAGGAGAAATGAATTAAAGAGGAAAGGAAAGAAGTGAGAAATGAATTAAAGAAGAAAGACAGAAATGAATGAAAAAAGAATGGAAGAAAGGAAGAGGGAAATGAATGAAAAAAGAAAGGAAAGAAGAGAGAAATGAATGAGAGCAGAAACGAAGGAAGTGAGAAATGAATGAATGAAAAAAGGAAGAAAGGAGAAGACAAATGAAAGAAAGAAAAAATGAATGACGAGAGAAATGGATGAAAGAAGAGAGGAAAGAAGAGAGAAAGGAATGAGAGAAGAAAGGAAGAAAGAGAAAAATGAATGAGAGAAGAAAGAGAGAAAAGAATGAAAGAAGAAAGGAAGGAAGTGATAAATGAATGAAAGAAAAAAGGAAAAAAGGAAGAGACAAATTAATAAAAGAAGAAAGGAAAAAAGAGAGAAAGGAATGAAAGAAGAAAGGAAGAAAGAGAGAAATTAATGAAAGAAAAAAAAGAAAGGAAGAGAGATATGAATGAAATAAGAAATGAATGAAGAGAGAAATGAATGAAAGAAGAAAGGAAGAATGAGAGAAATTATGACAGAAGAAAGGGAGGAAGAGAAAAATGAATGAAAGGAGAAAGGAAAGAAGAGAAAAATCAATGAAAGAAGAAAGGAAAGAAGAGAGAAATCAATGAGAGAAGAAAGGAAGAATGAGAAAAATGAATGAGAGAAGAAAGAGAGAAATGAATGAAAGAGGAAATGAATGAAGAGAGAAATGAATGAAAGAAGAAATGAATGAAGTGAGAAAGGAATGAAAAGAGAAAGGAAGTAAGTGAGAAATGACTGAATGAAGAAAAGAAGGAAGTGAGAAATGCATGAAAGAAGAAAGAACGAAAAAAGAGGGAAATGAATGAAAAATGAAATGAAAGAAGGAAAGAAAGAAGAGAGAAATGAATGAAAGAAGAAAGGAAAGAAGTGAGAAATGAATGAAAGAAGAAATGAAGAAAGAAAGAGACAAATGAATGAAAGAAGAAAGGTAGGTATAGAGAAATGAATTGAAGACTAAAGGAAGAAAGTGAGGAAGGAATGACAGAAGAAAGGATGAAATAGAGAGATGAATGAAAGAAGAAATGAATGAAGAGAGAAATGAATGAAAGAAGAAAGAAAGGAAGTGAGAAATGAATGAAGGAAGATAGGAAGAAAAGTGGAGAGAAATGAATGAAAGAAAAAAGGAAGAAAAATAGAAATGAATGAAAGAAGGAAAGAACGAATATAGAAATGAATGAAAGAAGAAAAAAGAAGAGAGTAATGAATGTAAGTAGAAAGAAAGGAAGAATGAAATGAAAGAAAGAAGAAAGGAAGAGACAAATGAATGGAAGAAAAAGTAAAAACGAGAGATATGAATGAAAGAAGAATGAAAAAAAGGGAGAAATGAATGAAATAAGAACGGAAGGAATTAAGAAATGAATGAAGGAAGAAAGGAAGAAAGAGAGAATGAATAATGAAAAAGAATGAAAGGAAGAGAGCCATGAATGAAAGAAAAAAGAAAGGGAGAGTGAAATGAATGAAAGTAGAATAAAAGGAGAGACAAATGAATGAAAAAAGAAAGAAAGGGAGAGAGAAATAAATGAAGAAAAAAGGAAGTAAAAGAGAAATGAATGAAAGACGAAAGGAATGAATATAGAAATGAATGAAAGAAGGAAGGAAGAAAGGGAGAGAGAAATGGACGGAAAAATGGAAGGAAGAGAGAAATGAATGAAAGAAGAAAGAAATTTAGGAAGAGAGAGCTGAATGAAAGAAGAAAGTTAGGAAGAGAGAAATGAATGAATGAATGAAGACAGGTAGGAAGATAGAAATGAATGAAAGCAGAAAGGAAGGAAGAGAGAAATGAATGAAAGACGAATGGAATAAATAGAGAAATGAATGAAAGAAGAAGGAAAAGACGTGAGAAGTGAAAGAAAGAAGAAAGAAAGGACGTGAGAAATGAATGAAAGAAGAAAGAAAGGACGTGAGAAATGAATGAAAGAAGAAAAGAAAAAAGGAAGAGAGGAATGAATGAAAGAAAAAAGAAAGTTAGGAAGAGAGAACTGAATGAAAGAAAAAAGGAAAAAAGAAAGAGTTAAATGAATTAAAGAAGAAAGGAAGAGAGAAATGAATGAAAGAAGAAATGAATGACGAGAGAAATGAAGGAAAGAAGACGTGAGAAAAGCGTGAAAGAAGAAAGAAAGAAAGACAGAAATGTGTGAAAAAAGATGTTAAGGAAGAGAGAAATGAATGAAAGAAGAAAGGAAGGAGAGAGAAATTAATTAAAGAAGAAAGAGAGGAAGAGAGAAATATATTAAAGAGGAAAGGAAGGAAGAAAGAAATGAATGAAAGAAAGAAGAAGGAAGGCAGGAAGTAAGTGAGAAATGAATGAATGAAGAAAATGTGAAAGAGAGAAATGAATGAAAGAAGGAAGGAAGAGATAAATGAATTGAAGAAAATAGAAGAAAGAGAGATATGAATGAAAGAAGAATGAAAAGAAGGGAGAAAAATGAATGAAGAGAGAAATGAATGAAATAAGAAAGGAAGGAATTGAGAAATGAATGAAAGAAGAAAGGAAGAAAGAGAGAATGAATGAAAGAAGAAAGAAAGAAATGATGAGAGTCATGAATGAAAGAAAAAAGAATGGAAGTGTGAAAAGAATGAAAGTAGAATGGAAGGAAGAGAGAAATGAATGAAAAAAGAAAGAAAGGGAGAGAGAAATAAATGAAGAAAGAAAGGAAGTAAGAGAGAAATGAATGAAAGACGAAGGGAGAAATATAGAAATGAATGAAAGAAGCAAGGAAGAAAGGGGGAGAGAAATGGACGAAAATAAAGGAAGGGAGAACTGAATGAAAGAAGAAAGGAAAGAAAAGAGCAATGAATGAAAGAAGAAAAAATGAAGGGAGAAACGAATGAAAGAAGAAAGAAAGGAAAAGAGAAATGAATGAATGAAGAAATGTAGGAAGATAGAAATGAAAGAAAGAAGAAAGGAAGGACGTGAGAAATGAATGAAAGGAGAAAGGTAAGAATGAGACATATGAATGAAAGAAGAATGAAAGGACGTGAGAAATGAATGAAAGGAGAAAGGTAAGAATGAGACATATGAATGAAAGAAGAATGAAAGGACGTGAGAAATGAATGAAAGGAGAAAGGTAAGAAAGAGACATATGAATGAAAGAAGAATGAAAGGACGTGAGAAATGAATGAAAGGAGAAAGGTAAGAAAGAGACATATGAATGAAAGAAGAATGAAAGGACGTGAGAAATGAATGAAAGGAGAAAGGTAAGAATGAGACATATGAATGAAAGAAGAATGAAAGGACGTGAGAAATGAATGAAAGGAGAAAGGTAAGAATGAGACATATGAATGAAAGAAGAATGAAAGGTCGTGAGAAATGAATGAAAGGAGAAAGGTAAGAATGAGACATATGAATGAAAGAAGAATGAAAGGACGTGAGAAATGAATGAAAGGAGAAAGGTAAGAAAGAGACATATGAATGAAAGAAGAATGAAAGGTCGTGAGAAATGAATGAAAGGAGAAAGGTAAGAATGAGACATATGAATGAAAGAAGAATGAAAGGACGTGAGAAATGAATGAAAGGAGAAAGGTAAGAATGAGACATATGAATGAAAGAAGAATGAAAGGACGTGAGAAATGAATGAAAGGAGAAAGGTAAGAATGAGACATATGAATGAAAGAAGAATGAAAGGACGTGAGAAATGAATGAAAGGAGAAAGGTAAGAAAGAGACATATGAATGAAAGAAGAATGAAAGGACGTGAAAAATGAATGAAAGGAGAAAGGTAAGAATGAGACATATGAATGAAAGAAGAATGGAAGGACGTGAGAAATGAATGAAAGGAGAAAGGTAAGAATGAGACATATGAATGAAAGAAGAATGAAAGGACGTGAGAAATGAATGAAAGGAGAAAGGTAAGAATGAGACATATGAATGAAAGTAGAATGAAAGGACGTGAGAAATGAATGAAAGGAGAAAGGTAAGAATGAGACATATGAATGAAAGAAGAATGAAAGGACGTGAGAAATGAATGAAAGGAGAAAGGTAAGAATGAGACATATGAATGAAAGAAGAATGAAAGGACGTGAGAAATGAATGAAAGGAGAAAGGTAAGAAAGAGACATATGAATGAAAGAAGAATGAAAGGTCGTGAGAAATGAATGAAAGGAGAAAGGTAAGAATGAGACATATGAATGAAAGAAGAATGAAAGGACGTGAGAAATGAATGAAAGGAGAAAGGTAAGAATGAGACATATGAATGAAAGAAGAATGAAAGGACGTGAGAAATGAATGAAAGGAGAAAGGTAAGAATGAGACATATGAATGAAAGAAGAATGAAAGGACGTGAGAAATGAATGAAAGGAGAAAGGTAAGAAAGAGACATATGAATGAAAGAAGAATGAAAGGACGTGAAAAATGAATGAAAGGAGAAAGGTAAGAATGAGACATATGAATGAAAGAAGAATGGAAGGACGTGAGAAATGAATGAAAGGAGAAAGGTAAGAATGAGACATATGAATGAAAGAAGAATGAAAGGACGTGAGAAATGAATGAAAGGAGAAAGGTAAGAATGAGACATATGAATGAAAGTAGAATGAAAGGACGTGAGAAATGAATGAAAGGAGAAAGGTAAGAATGAGACATATGAATGAAAGAAGAATGAAAGGACGTGAGAAATGAATGAAAGGAGAAAGGTAAGAATGAGACATATGAATGAAAGAAGAATGAAAGGACGTGAGAAATGAATGAAAGGAGAAAGGTAAGAAAGAGACATATGAATGAAAGAAGAATGAAAGGACGTGAGAAATGAATGAAAGGAGAAAGGTAAGAAAGAGACATATGAATGAAAGAAGAATGAAAGGACGTGAGAAATGAATGAAAGGAGAAAGGTAAGAAAGAGACATATGAATGAAAGAAGAATGAAAGGACGTGAGAAATGAATGAAAGGTGAAAGGTAAGAATGAGACATATGAATGAAAGAAGAATGGAAGGACGTGAGAAATGAATGAAAGGAGAAAGGTAAGAATGAGACATATGAATGAAAGAAGAATGAAAGGACGTGAGAAATGAATGAAAGGAGAAAGGTAAGAATGAGACATATGAATGAAAGAAGAATGGAAGGACGTGAGAAATGAATGAAAGGAGAAAGGTAAGAATGAGACATATGAATGAAAGAAGAATGAAAGGACGTGAGAAATGAATGAAAGGAGAAAGGTAAGAATGAGACATATGAATGAAAGAAGAATGGAAGGACGTGAGAAATGAATGAAAGGAGAAAGGTAAGAAAGAGACATATGAATGAAAGAAGAATGAAAGGACGTGAGAAATGAATGAAAGGAGAAAGGTAAGAATGAGACATATGAATGAAAGAAGAATGAAAGGACGTGAGAAATGAATGAAAGGAGAAAGGTAAGAAAGAGACATATGAATGAAAGAAGAATGGAAGGACGTGAGAAATGAATGAAAGGAGAAAGGTAAGAAAGAGACATATGAATGAAAGAAGAATGAAAGGACGTGAGAAATGAATGAAAGGAGAAAGGTAAGAATGAGACATATGAATGAAAGAAGAATGAAAGGACGTGAGAAATGAATGAAAGTAGAAAGGTAAGAAAGAGACATATGAATGAAAGAAGAATGGAAGGACATGTGAAATGAATGAAAGGAGAAAGGTAAGAATGAGACATATGAATGAAAGAAGAATGAAAGGACGTGTGAAATGAATGAAAGGAGAAAGGTAAGAATGAGACATATGAATGAAAGAAGAATGAAAGGACGTGAGAAATGAATGAAAGGAGAAAGGTAAGAAAGAGACATATGAATGAAAGAAGAATGAAAGGACGTGAGAAATGAATGAAAGGAGAAAGGTAAGAATGATACATATGAATGAAAGAAGAATGAAAGGACGTGAGAAATGAATGAAAGGAGAAAGGTAAGAATGAGACATATGAATGAAAGAAGAATGAAAGGACGTGAGAAATGAATGAAAGTAGAAAGGTAAGAAAGAGACATATGAATGAAAGAAGAATGGAAGGACGTGAGAAATGAATGAAAGGAGAAAGGTAAGAAAGAGACATATGAATGAAAGAAGAATGAAAGGACGTGAGAAATGAATGAAAGGAGAAAGGTAAGAAAGAGACATATGAATGAAAGAAGAATGAAAGGACGTGAGAAATGAATGAAAGGAGAAAGGTAAGAATGAGACATATGAATGAAAGAAGAATGAAAGGACGTGAGAAATGAATGAAAGGAGAAAGGTAAGAATGAGACATATGAATGAAAGAAGAATGAAAGGACGTGAGAAATGAATGAAAGGAGAAAGGTAAGAAAGAGACATATGAATGAAAGAAGAATGAAAGGACGTGAGAAATGAATGAAAGGAGAAAGGTAAGAATGAGACATATGAATGAAAGAAGAATGAAAGGACGTGAGAAATGAATGAAAGGTGAAAGGTAAGAAAGAGACATATGAATGAAAGAAGAATGAAAGGACGTGAGAAATGAATGAAAGGAGAAAGGTAAGAATGAGACATATGAATGAAAGAAGAATGAAAGGACGTGAGAAATGAATGAAAGGAGAAAGGTAAGAATGAGACATATGAATGAAAGAAGAATGAAAGGACGTGAGAAATGAATGAAAGGAGAAAGGTAAGAATGAGACATATGAATGAAAGAAGAATGAAAGGACGTGAGAAATGAATGAAAGGAGAAAGATAAGAAAGAGACATATGAATGAAAGAAGAATGAAAGGACGTGAGAAATGAATGATAGGAGAAAGGTAAGAAAGAGACATATGAATGAAAGAAGAATGAAAGGACGTGAGAAATGAATGAAAGGAGAAAGGTAAGAATGAGACATATGAATGAAATAAGAATGAAAGGACGTGAGAAATGAATGAAAGGAGAAAGGTAAGAAAGAGACATATGAATAAAAGAAGAATGAAAGGACGCGAGAAATGAATGAAAGGAGAAAGGTAAGAAAGAGACATATGAATGAAAGAAGAATGAAAGGACGTGAGAAATGAATGAAAGGAGAAAGGTAAGAATGAGACATATGAATGAAAGAAGAATGAAAGGACGTGAGAAATGAATGAAAGGAGAAAGGTAAGAATGAGACATATGAATGAAAGAAGAATGAAAGGACGTGAGAAATGAATGAAAGGAGAAAGGTAAGAATGAGACATATGAATGAAAGAAGAATGAAAGGACGTGAGAAATGAATGAAAGGAGAAAGATAAGAAAGAGACATATGAATGAAAGAAGAATGAAAGGACGTGAGAAATGAATGAAAGGAGAAAGGTAAGAATGAGACATATGAATGAAAGAAGAATGAAAGGACGCGAGAAATGAATGAAAGTAGAAAGGTAAGAAAGAGACATATGAATGAAAGAAGAATGAAAGGACGTGAGAAATGAATGAAAGGAGAAAGGTAAGAAAGAGACATATGAATGAAAGAAGAATGAAAGGACGTGAGAAATGAATGAAAGGAGAAAGGTAAGAAAGAGACATATGAATGAAAGAAGAATGAAAGGACGTGAGAAATGAATGAAAGGAGAAAGGTAAGAAAGAGACATATGAATGAAAGAAGAATGAAAGGACGTGAGAAATGAATGAAAGGAGAAAGGTAAGAATGAGACATATGAATGAAAGAAGAATGAAAGGACGTGAGAAATGAATGAAAGGAGAAAGGTAAGAAAGAGACATATGAATGAAAGAAGAATGAAAGGACGTGAGAAATGAATGAAAGGAGAAAGGTAAGAAAGAGACATATGAATGAAAGAAGAATGAAAGGACGTGAGAAATGAATGAAAGGAGAAAGATAAGAAAGAGACATATGAATGAAAGAAGAATGAAAGGACGTGATAAATGAATGAAAGGAGAAAGGTAAGAAAGAGACATATGAATGAAAGAAGAATGAAAGGACGTGAGAAATGAATGAAAGGAGAAAGGTAAGAATGAGACATATGAATGAAAGAAGAATGAAAGGACGTGAGAAATGAATGAAAGGAGAAAGGTAAGAAAGAGACATATGAATGAAAGAAGAATGAAAGGACGTGAGAAATGAATGAAAGGAGAAAGATAAGAAAGAGACATATGAATGAAAGAAGAATGAAAGGACGTGAGAAATGAATGAAAGGAGAAAGGTAAGAATGAGACATATGAATGAAAGAAGAATGAAAGGACGTGAGAAATGAATGAAAGGAGAAAGGTAAGAAAGAGACATATGAATGAAAGAAGAATGAAAGGACGTGATAAATGAATGAAAGGAGAAAGGTAAGAAAGAGACATATGAATGAAAGAAGAATGAAAGGACGTGAGAAATGAATGAAAGGAGAAAGGTAAGAAAGAGACATATGAATAAAAGAAGAATGAAAGGACGCGAGAAATGAATGAAAGGAGAAAGGTAAGAATGAGACATATGAATGAAAGAAGAATGAAAGGACGTGAGAAATGAATGAAAGGAGAAAGGTAAGAAAGAGACATATGAATGAAAGAAGAATGAAAGGACGTGAGAAATGAATGAAAGGAGAAAGGTAAGAAAGAGACATATGAATGAAAGAAGAATGAAAGCACGTGAGAAATGAATGAAAGGAGAAAGGTAAGAAAGAGACATATGAATAAAAGAAGAATGAAAGGACGCGAGAAATGAATGAAAGGAGAAAGGTAAGAAAGAGACATATGAATGAAAGAAGTATGAAAGGACGTGAGAAATGAATGAAAGGAGAAAGGTAAGAAAGAGACATATGAATAAAAGAAGAATGAAAGGACGTGAGAAATGAATGAAAGGAGAAAGGTAAGAATGAGACATATGAATGAAAGAAGAATGAAAGGACGTGAGAAATGAATGAAAGGAGAAAGATAAGAAAGAGACATATGAATGAAAGAAGAATGAAAGGACGTGAGAAATGAATGATAGGAGAAAGGTAAGAAAGAGACATATGAATGAAAGAAGAATGAAAGGACGTGAGAAATGAATGAAAGGAGAAAGGTAAGAATGAGACATATGAATGAAAGAAGAATGAAAGGACGTGAGAAATGAATGAAAGGAGAAAGGTAAGAAAGAGACATATGAATAAAAGAAGAATGAAAGGACGCGAGAAATGAATGAAAGGAGAAAGGTAAGAAAGAGACATATGAATGAAAGAAGAATGAAAGGACGTGAGAAATGAATGAAAGGAGAAAGGTAAGAATGAGACATATGAATGAAAGAAGAATGAAAGGACGTGAGAAATGAATGAAAGGAGAAAGATAAGAAAGAGACATATGAATGAAAGAAGAATGAAAGGACGTGAGAAATGAATGAAAGGAGAAAGGTAAGAATGAGACATATGAATGAAAGAAGAATGAATGGACGTGAGAAATGAATGAAAGGAGAAAGGTAAGAAAGACACATATGAATGAAAGAAGAATGAAAGGACGTGAGAAATGAATGAAAGGAGAAAGGTAAGAAAGAGACATATGAATGAAAGAAGAATGAAAGGACGTGAGAAATGAATGAAAGGAGAAAGGTAAGAAAGAGACATATGAATAAAAGAAGAATGAAAGGACGCGAGAAATGAATGAAAGGAGAAAGGTAAGAATGAGACATATGAATGAAAGAAGAATGAAAGGACGCGAGAAATGAATGAAAGTAGAAAGGTAAGAAAGAGACAAATGAATGAAAGAAGAATGAAAGGACGTGAGAAATGAATGAAAGGAGAAAGGTAAGAATGAGACATATGAATGAAAGAAGAATGAAAGGACGCGAGAAATGAATGAAAGTAGAAAGGTAAGAAAGAGACATATGAATGAAAGAAGAATGAAAGGACGTGAGAAATGAATGAAAGGAGAAAGATAAGAAAGAGACATATGAATGAAAGAAGAATGAAAGGACGTGAGAAATGAATGAAAGGAGAAAGGTAAGAAAGAGACATATGAATGAAAGAAGAATGAAAGGACGTGAGAAATGAATGAAAGGAGAAAGGTAAGAAAGAGACATATGAATGAAAGAAGAATGAAAGGACGTGATAAATGAATGAAAGGAGAAAGGTAAGAAAGAGACATATGAATGAAAGAAGAATGAAAGGACGTGAGAAATGAATGAAAGGAGAAAGGTAAGAATGAGACATATGAATGAAAGAAGAATGAAAGGACGTGAGAAATGAATGAAAGGAGAAAGGTAAGAAAGAGACATATGAATGAAAGAAGAATGAAAGGACGTGAGAAATGAATGAAAGGAGAAAGGTAAGAAAGAGACATATGAATGAAAGAAGAATGAAAGGACGTGAGAAATGAATGAAAGGAGAAAGGTAAGAATGAGACATATGAATGAAAGAAGAATGAAAGGACGTGAGAAATGAATGAAAGGAGAAAGGTAAGAATGAGACATATGAATGAAAGAAGAATGAAAGGACGTGAGAAATGAATGAAAGGAGAAAGATAAGAAAGAGACATATGAATGAAAGAAGAATGAAAGGACGTGAGAAATGAATGAAAGGAGAAAGGTAAGAATGAGACATATGAATGAAAGAAGAATGAATGGACGTGAGAAATGAATGAAAGGAGAAAGGTAAGAAAGACAAATATGAATGAAAGAAGAATGAAAGGACGTGAGAAATGAATGAAAGGAGAAAGGTAAGAAAGAGACATATGAATGAAAGAAGAATGAAAGGACGTGAGAAATGAATGAAAGGAGAAAGGTAAGAAAGAGACATATGAATAAAAGAAGAATGAAAGGACGCGAGAAATGAATGAAAGGAGAAAGGTAAGAATGAGACATATGAATGAAAGAAGAATGAAAGGACGCGAGAAATGAATGAAAGTAGAAAGGTAAGAAAGAGACAAATGAATGAAAGAAGAATGAAAGGACGTGAGAAATGAATGAATGGAGAAAGGTAAGAATGAGACATATGAATGAAAGAAGAATGAAAGGACGTGAGAAATGAATGAAAGGAGAAAGGTAAGAATGAGACATATGAATGAAAGAAGAATGAAAGGACGTGAGAAATGAATGAAAGGAGAAAGGTAAGAATGAGACATATGAATGAAAGAAGAATGAAAGGACGCGAGAAATGAATGAAAGTAGAAAGGTAAGAAAGAGACATATGAATAAAAGAAGAATGAAAGGACGCGAGAAATGAATGAAAGGAGAAAGGTAAGAATGAGACATATGAATGAAAGAAGAATGAAAGGACGCGAGAAATGAATGAAAGTAGAAAGGTAAGAAAGAGACATATGAATGAAAGAAGAATGAAAGGACGTGAGAAATGAATGAAAGGAGAAAGGTAAGAATGAGACATATGAATGAAAGAAGAATGAAAGGACGCGAGAAATGAATGAAAGTAGAAAGGTAAGAAAGAGACATATGAATGAAAGAAGAATGAAAGGACGTGAGAAATGAATGAAAGGAGAAAGGTAAGAAAGAGACATATGAATGAAAGAAGAATGAAAGGACGTGAGAAATGAATGAAAGGAGAAAGGTAAGAAAGAGACATATGAATGAAAGAAGAATGAAAGGACGTGAGAAATGAATGAAAGGAGAAAGGTAAGAAAGAGACATATGAATGAAAGAAGAATGAAAGGACGTGAGAAATGAATGAAAGGAGAAAGATAAGAAAGAGACATATGAATGAAAGAAGAATGAAAGGACGTGAGAAATGAATGAAAGGAGAAAGGTAAGAATGAGACATATGAATGAAAGAAGAATGAAAGGACGTGAGAAATGAATGAAAGGAGAAAGGTAAGAAAGAGACATATGAATGAAAGAAGAATGAAAGGACGTGAGAAATGAATGAAAGGAGAAAGGTAAGAAAGAGACATATGAATGAAAGAAGAATGAAAGGACGTGAGAAATGAATGAAAGGAGAAAGATAAGAAAGAGACATATGAATGAAAGAAGAATGAAAGGACGTGATAAATGAATGAAAGGAGAAAGGTAAGAATGAGACATATGAATGAAAGAAGAATGAAAGGACGTGAGAAATGAATGAAAGGAGAAAGGTAAGAAAGAGACATATGAATGAAAGAAGAATGAAAGGACGTGAGAAATGAATGATAGGAGAAAGGTAAGAAAGAGACATATGAATGAAAGAAGAATGAAAGGACGTGAGAAATGAATGATTGGAGAAAGGTAAGAATGAGACATATGAATGAAAGAAGAATGAAAGGACGTGAGAAATGAATGATAGGAGAAAGGTAAGAAAGAGACATATGAATGAAAGAAGAATGAAAGGACGTGAGAAATGAATGAAAGGAGAAAGGTAAGAAAGAGACATATGAATGAAAGAAGAATGAAAGGACGTGAGAAATGAATGAAAGGAGAAAGATAAGAAACAGACATATGAATGAAAGGAGAATGAAAGGACGTGAGAAATGAATGATAGGAGAAAGGTAAGAAAGAGACATATGAATGAAAGAAGAATGAAAGGACGTGAGAAATGAATGATAGGAGAAAGGTAAGAAAGAGACATATGAATGAAAGTAGAATGAAAGGACGTGAGAAATGAATGATAGGAGAAAGGTAAGAATGAGACATATGAATGAAAGAAGAATGAAAGGTCGTGAGAAATGAATGATAGGAGAAAGGTAAGAAAGAGACATATGAATGAAAGAAGAATGAAAGGACGTGATAAATGAATGAAAGGAGAAAGGTAAGAATGAGACATATGAATGAAAGAAGAATGAAAGGACGTGAGAAATGAATGAAAGGAGAAAGGTAAGAAAGAGACATATGAATGAAAGAAGAATGAAAGGACGTGATAAATGAATGAAAGGAGAAAGGTAAGAATGAGACATATGAATGAAAGAAGAATGAAAGGACGTGAGAAATGAATGAAAGGAGAAAGATAAGAAAGAGACATATGAATGAAAGAAGAATGAAAGGACGTGAGAAATGAATGAAAGGAGAAAGGTAAGAAAGAGACATATGAATGAAAGAAGAATGAAAGGACGTGAGAAATGAATGATAGGAGAAAGGTAAGAATGAGACATATGAATGAAAGAAGAATGAAAGGACGTGAGAAATGAATGATAGGAGAAAGGTAAGAAAGAGACATATGAATGAAAGAAGAATGAAAGGACGTGAGAAATGAATGAAAGGAGAAAGGTAAGAAAGAGACATATGAATGAAAGAAGAATGAAAGGACGTGAGAAATGAATGAAAGGAGAAAGATAAGAAACAGACATATGAATGAAAGAAGAATGAAAGGACGTGAGAAATGAATGATAGGAGAAAGGTAAGAAAGAGACATATGAATGAAAGAAGAATGAAAGGACGTGAGAAATGAATGATAGGAGAAAGGTAAGAAAGAGACATATGAATGAAAGTAGAATGAAAGGACGTGAGAAATGAATGATAGGAGAAAGGTAAGAATGAGACATATGAATGAAAGAAGAATGAAAGGACGTGAGAAATGAATGATAGGAGAAAGGTAAGAAAGAGACATATGAATGAAAGAAGAATGAAAGGACGTGATAAATGAATGAAAGGAGAAAGGTAAGAATGAGACATATGAATGAAAGAAGAATGAAAGGACGTGAGAAATGAATGAAAGGAGAAAGGTAAGAAAGAGACATATGAATGAAAGAAGAATGAAAGGACGTGATAAATGAATGAAAGGAGAAAGGTAAGAATGAGACATATGAATGAAAGAAGAATGAAAGGACGTGAGAAATGAATGAAAGGAGAAAGATAAGAAAGAGACATATGAATGAAAGAAGAATGAAAGGACGTGAGAAATGAATGAAAGGAGAAAGGTAAGAAAGAGACATATGAATGAAAGAAGAATGAAAGGACGTGAGAAATGAATGATAGGAGAAAGGTAAGAATGAGACATATGAATGAAAGAAGAATGAAAGGACGTGAGAAATGAATGAAAGGAGAAAGATAAGAAAGAGACATATGAATGAAAGCAGAATGAAAGGACGTGAGAAATGAATGAAAGGAGAAAGGTAAGAAAGAGACATATGAATGAAAGCAGAATGAAAGGACGTGAGAAATGAATGAAAGGAGAAAGGTAAGAAAGAGACATATGAATGAAAGAAGAATGAAAGGACGTGAGAAATGAATGATAGGAGAAAGGTAAGAATGAGACATATGAATGAAAGAAGAATGAAAGGACGTGAGAAATGAATGAAAGGAGAAAGGTAAGAAAGAGACATATGAATGAAAGAAGAATGAAAGGACGTGAGAAATGAATGAAAGGAGAAAGATAAGAAAGAGACATATGAATGAAAAAAGAATGAAAGGACGTGAGAAATGAATGATACGAGAAAGGTAAGAAAGAGACATATGAATGAAAGAAGAATGAAAGGACGTGAGAAATGAATGAAAGGAGAAAGGTAAGAAAGAGACATATGAATGAAAGAAGAATGAAAGGACGTGAGAAATGAATGATAGGAGAAAGGTAAGAATGAGACATATGAATGAAAGAAGAATGAAAGGACGTGAGAAATGAATGAAAGGAGAAAGGTAAGAAAGAGACATATGAATGAAAGAAGAATGAAAGGACGTGAGAAATGAATGATAGGTGAAAGGTAAGAATGAGACATATGAATGAAAGAAGAATGAAAGGACGTGAGAAATGAATGAAAGGAGAAAGATAAGAAAGAGACATATGAATGAAAAAAGAATGAAAGGACGTGAGAAATGAATGATAGGAGAAAGGTAAGAAAGAGACATATGAATGAAAGAAGAATGAAAGGACGTGAGAAATGAATGAAAGGAGAAAGGTAAGAAAGAGACATATGAATGAAAGAAGAATGAAAGGACGTGAGAAATGAATGATAGGAGAAAGTTAAGAATGAGACATATGAATGAAAGAAGAATGAAAGGACGTGAGAAATGAATGAAAGGAGAAAGGTAAGAAAGAGACATATGAATGAAAGAAGAATGAAAGGACGTGAGAAATGAATGAAAGGAGAAAGGTAAGAATGAGACATATGAATGAAAGAAGAATGAAAGGACGTGAGAATGAATGAAAGGAGAAAGGTAAGAATGAAACATATCAATGAAAGAAGAATGAAAGGACGTGAGAAATGAATGAAAGGAGAAAGATAAGAAAGAGACATATGAATGAAAGAAGAATGAAAGGACGTGAGAAATGAATGAAAGGAGAAAGATAAGAAAGAGACATATGAATGAAAAAAGAATGAAAGGACGTGAGAAATGAATGATAGGAGAAAGGTAAGAAAGAGACATATGAATGAAAGAAGAATGAAAGGACGTGATAAATGAATGAAAGGAGAAAGGTAAGAATGAGACATATGAATGAAAGAAGAATGAAAGGACGTGAGAAATGAATGAAAGGAGAAAGGTAAGAAAGAGACATATGAATGAAAGAAGAATGAAAGGACGTGATAAATGAATGAAAGGAGAAAGGTAAGAATGAGACATATGAATGAAAGAAGAATGAAAGAACGTGAGAAATGAATGAAAGGAGAAAGATAAGAAAGAGACATATGAATGAAAGAAGAATGAAAGGACGTGAGAAATGAATGAAAGGAGAAAGGTAAGAAAGAGACATATGAATGAAAGAAGAATGAAAGGACGTGAGAAATGAATGATAGGAGAAAGGTAAGAATGAGACATATGAATGAAAGAAGAATGAAAGGACGTGAGAAATGAATGAAAGGAGAAAGGTAAGAAAGAGACATATGAATGAAAGAAGAATGAAAGGACGTGAGAAATGAATGAAAGGAGAAAGATAAGAAAGAGACATATGAATGAAAAAAGAATGAAAGGACGTGAGAAATGAATGATAGGAGAAAGGTAAGAAAGAGACATATGAATGAAAGAAGAATGAAAGGACGTGAGAAATGAATGAAAGGAGAAAGGTAAGAAAGAGACATATGAATGAAAGAAGAATGAAAGGACGTGAGAAATGAATGATAGGAGAAAGTTAAGAATGAGACATATGAATGAAAGAAGAATGAAAGGACGTGAGAAATGAATGAAAGGAGAAAGGTAAGAAAGAGACATATGAATGAAAGAAGAATGAAAGGACGTGAGAAATGAATGAAAGGAGAAAGATAAGAAAGAGACATATGAATGAAAGAAGAATGAAAGAACGTGAGAAATGAATGATAGGAGAAAGGTAAGAATGAGACATATGAATGAAAGAAGAATGAAAGGACGTGAGAAATGAATGAAAGGAGAAAGGTAAGAAAGAGACATATGAATGAAAGAAGAATGAAAGGACGTGAGAAATGAATGATAGGAGAAATGTAAGAATGAGACATATGAATGAAAGAAGAATGAAAGGACGTGAGAAATGAATGAAAGGAGAAAGATAAGAAAGAGACATATGAACGAAAGAAGAATGAAAGGACGTGAGAAATGAATGAAAGGAGAACGGTAAGAAAGAGACATATGAATGAAAGAAGAATGAAAGGACGTGAGAAATGAATGAAAGGAGAAAGGTAAGAAAGAGACATATGAATGAAAGAAGAATGAAAGGACGTGAGAAATGAATGATAGGAGAAAGGTAAGAAAGAGACATATGAATGAAAGAAGAATGAAAGGACGTGAGAAATGAATGAAAGGAGAAAGATAAGAAAGAGACATATGAATGAAAGAAGAATGAAAGGACGTGAGAAATGAATGAAAGGAGAAAGGTAAGAAAGAGACATATGAATGAAAGAAGAATGCAAGGACGTGAGAAATGAATGAAAGGAGAAAGGTAAGAAAGAGACATATGAATGAAAGAAGAATGAAAGGACGTGAGAAATGAATGAAAGGAGAAAGGTAAGAAAGAGACATATGAATGAAAGAAGAATGAAAGGACGTGAGAAATGAATGAAAGGAGAAAGGTAAGAAAGAGACATATGAATGAAAGAAGAATGAAAGGACGTGAGAAATGAATGAAAGGAGAAAGGTAAGAAAGAGACATATGAATGAAAGAAGAATGAAAGGACGTGAGAAATGAATGAAAGGAGAAAGGTAAGAAAGAGACATATGAATGAAAGAAGAATGCAAGGACGTGAGAAATGAATGAAAGGAGAAAGGTAAGAAAGAGACATATGAATGAAAGAAGAATGAAAGGACGTGAGAAATGAATGAAAGGAGAAAGGTAAGAAAGAGACATATGAATGAAAGAAGAATGAAAGGACGTGAGAAATGAATGAAAGGAGAAAGGTAAGAAAGAGACATATGAATGAAAGAAGAATGAAAGGACGTGAGAAATGAATGATAGGAGAAAGGTAAGAAAGAGACATATGAATGAAAGAAGAATGAAAGGACGTGAGAAATGAATGAAAGGAGAAAGATAAGAAAGAGACATATGAATGAAAGAAGAATGAAAGGACGTGAGAAATGAATGAAAGGAGAAAGGTAAGAAAGAGACATATGAATGAAAGAAGAATGAAAGGACGTGAGAAATGAATGAAAGGGGAAAGGTAAGAAAGAGACATATGAATGAAAGAAGAATGAAAGGACGTGAGAAATGAATGATAGGAGAAAGGTAAGAATGAGACATATGAATGAAAGAAGAATGAAAGGACGTGAGAAATGAATGAAAGGAGAAAGGTAAGAAAGAGACATATGAATGAAAGAAGAATGAAAGGACGTGAGAAATGAATGATAGGAGAAAGGTAAGAATGAGACACATGAATGAAAGAAGAATGAAAGGACGTGAGAAATGAATGAAAGGAGAAAGATAAGAAAGAGACATATGAATGAAAAAAGAATGAAAGGACGTGAGAAATGAATGAAAGGAGAAAGGTAAGAAAGAGACATATGAATGAAAGAAGAATGAAAGGACGTGAGAAATGAATGAAAGGAGAAAGGTAAGAAAGAGACATATGAATGAAAGAAGAATGAAAGGACGTGAGAAATGAATGAAAGGAGAAAGGTAAGAAAGAGACATATGAATGAAAGAAGAATGAAAGGACGTGAGAAATGAATGAAAGGAGAAAGATAAGAAAGAGACATATGAATGAAAGAAGAATGAAAGGACGTGAGAAATGAATGAAAGGAGAAAGGTAAGAAAGAGACATATGAATGAAAGAAGAATGAAAGGACGTGAGAAATGAATGAAAGGAGAAAGGTAAGAAAGAGACATATGAATGAAAGAAGAATGAAAGGACGTGAGAAATGAATGATAGGAGAAAGTTAAGAATGAGACATATGAATGAAAGAAGAATGAAAGGACGTGAGAAATGAATGAAAGGAGAAAGGTAAGAAAGAGACATATGAATGAAAGAAGAATGAAAGGACGTGAGAAATGAATGAAAGGAGAAAGATAAGAAAGAGACATATGAATGAAAGAAGAATGAAAGAACGTGAGAAATGAATGATAGGAGAAAGGTAAGAATGAGACATATGAATGAAAGAAGAATGAAAGGACGTGAGAAATGAATGAAAGGAGAAAGGTAAGAAAGAGACATATGAATGAAAGAAGAATGAAAGGACGTGAGAAATGAATGATAGGAGAAATGTAAGAATGAGACATATGAATGAAAGAAGAATGAAAGGACGTGAGAAATGAATGATAGGAGAAAGGTAAGAATGAGACATATGAATGAAAGAAGAATGAAAGGACGTGAGAAATGAATGAAAGGAGAAAGGTAAGAAAGAGACATATGAATGAAAGAAGAATGAAAGGACGTGAGAAATGAATGATAGGAGAAATGTAAGAATGAGACATATGAATGAAAGAAGAATGAAAGGACGTGAGAAATGAATGAAAGGAGAAAGATAAGAAAGAGACATATGAATGAAAGAAGAATGAAAGGACGTGAGAAATGAATGAAAGGAGAAAGGTAAGAAAGAGACATATGAATGAAAGAAGAATGAAAGGACGTGAGAAATGAATGAAAGGAGAAAGATAAGAAAGAGACATATGAATGAAAGAAGAATGAAAGAACGTGAGAAATGAATGATAGGAGAAAGGTAAGAATGAGACATATGAATGAAAGAAGAATGAAAGGACGTGAGAAATGAATGAAAGGAGAAAGGTAAGAAAGAGACATATGAATGAAAGAAGAATGAAAGGACGTGAGAAATGAATGATAGGAGAAATGTAAGAATGAGACTTATGAATGAAAGAAGAATGAAAGGACGTGAGAAATGAATGAAAGGAGAAAGATAAGAAAGAGACATATGAACGAAAGAAGAATGAAAGGACGTGAGAAATGAATGAAAGGAGAACGGTAAGAAAGAGACATATGAATGAAAGAAGAATGAAAGGACGTGAGAAATGAATGAAAGGAGAAAGGTAAGAAAGAGACATATGAATGAAAGAAGAATGAAAGGACGTGAGAAATGAATGAAAGGAGAAAGGTAAGAAAGAGACATATGAATGAAAGAAGAATGAAAGGACGTGAGAAATGAATGAAAGGGGAAAGGTAAGAAAGAGACATATGAATGAAAGAAGAATGAAAGGACGTGAGAAATGAATGATAGGAGAAAGGTAAGAATGAGACATATGAATGAAAGAAGAATGAAAGGACGTGAGAAATGAATGAAAGGAGAAAGGTAAGAAAGAGACATATGAATGAAAGAAGAATGAAAGGACGTGAGAAATGAATGAAAGGAGAAAGGTAAGAAAGAGACATATGAATGAAAGAAGAATGAAAGGACGTGAGAAATGAATGAAAGGAGAAAGGTAAGAAAGAGACATATGAATGAAAGAAGAATGAAAGGACGTGAGAAATGAATGAAAGGAGAAAGGTAAGAAAGAGACATATGAATGAAAGAAGAATGAAAGGACGTGAGAAATGAATGAAAGGAGAAAGGTAAGAAAGAGACATATGAATGAAAGAAGAATGCAAGGACGTGAGAAATGAATGAAAGGAGAAAGGTAAGAAAGAGACATATGAATGAAAGAAGAATGAAAGGACGTGAGAAATGAATGAAAGGAGAAAGGTAAGAAAGAGACATATGAATGAAAGAAGAATGAAAGGACGTGAGAAATGAATGAAAGGAGAAAGGTAAGAAAGAGACATATGAATGAAAGAAGAATGAAAGGACGTGAGAAATGAATGATAGGAGAAAGGTAAGAAAGAGACATATGAATGAAAGAAGAATGAAAGGACGTGAGAAATGAATGAAAGGAGAAAGATAAGAAAGAGACATATGAATGAAAGAAGAATGAAAGGACGTGAGAAATGAATGAAAGGAGAAAGGTAAGAAAGAGACATATGAATGAAAGAAGAATGAAAGGACGTGAGAAATGAATGAAAGGGGAAAGGTAAGAAAGAGACATATGAATGAAAGAAGAATGAAAGGACGTGAGAAATGAATGATAGGAGAAAGGTAAGAATGAGACATATGAATGAAAGAAGAATGAAAGGACGTGAGAAATGAATGAAAGGAGAAAGGTAAGAAAGAGACATATGAATGAAAGAAGAATGAAAGGACGTGAGAAATGAATGATAGGAGAAAGGTAAGAATGAGACACATGAATGAAAGAAGAATGAAAGGACGTGAGAAATGAATGAAAGGAGAAAGATAAGAAAGAGACATATGAATGAAAAAAGAATGAAAGGACGTGAGAAATGAATGAAAGGAGAAAGGTAAGAAAGAGACATATGAATGAAAGAAGAATGAAAGGACGTGAGAAATGAATGAAAGGAGAAAGGTAAGAAAGAGACATATGAATGAAAGAAGAATGAAAGGACGTGAGAAATGAATGAAAGGAGAAAGGTAAGAAAGAGACATATGAATGAAAGAAGAATGAAAGGACGTGAGAAATGAATGAAAGGAGAAAGATAAGAAAGAGACATATGAATGAAAGAAGAATGAAAGGACGTGAGAAATGAATGAAAGGAGAAAGGTAAGAAAGAGACATATGAATGAAAGAAGAATGAAAGGACGTGAGAAATGAATGAAAGGAGAAAGGTAAGAAAGAGACATATGAATGAAAGAAGAATGAAAGGACGTGAGAAATGAATGATAGGAGAAAGTTAAGAATGAGACATATGAATGAAAGAAGAATGAAAGGACGTGAGAAATGAATGAAAGGAGAAAGGTAAGAAAGAGACATATGAATGAAAGAAGAATGAAAGGACGTGAGAAATGAATGAAAGGAGAAAGATAAGAAAGAGACATATGAATGAAAGAAGAATGAAAGAACGTGAGAAATGAATGATAGGAGAAAGGTAAGAATGAGACATATGAATGAAAGAAGAATGAAAGGACGTGAGAAATGAATGAAAGGAGAAAGGTAAGAAAGAGACATATGAATGAAAGAAGAATGAAAGGACGTGAGAAATGAATGATAGGAGAAATGTAAGAATGAGACATATGAATGAAAGAAGAATGAAAGGACGTGAGAAATGAATGAAAGGAGAAAGATAAGAAAGAGACATATGAACGAAAGAAGAATGAAAGGACGTGAGAAATGAATGAAAGGAGAACGGTAAGAAAGAGACATATGAATGAAAGAAGAATGAAAGGACGTGAGAAATGAATGAAAGGAGAAAGGTAAGAAAGAGACATATGAATGAAAGAAGAATGAAAGGACGTGAGAAATGAATGATAGGAGAAAGGTAAGAAAGAGACATATGAATGAAAGAAGAATGAAAGGACGTGAGAAATGAATGAAAGGAGAAAGATAAGAAAGAGACATATGAATGAAAGAAGAATGAAAGGACGTGAGAAATGAATGAAAGGAGAAAGGTAAGAAAGAGACATATGAATGAAAGAAGAATGCAAGGACGTGAGAAATGAATGAAAGGAGAAAGGTAAGAAAGAGACATATGAATGAAAGAAGAATGAAAGGACGTGAGAAATGAATGAAAGGAGAAAGGTAAGAAAGAGACATATGAATGAAAGAAGAATGAAAGGACGTGAGAAATGAATGAAAGGAGAAAGGTAAGAAAGAGACATATGAATGAAAGAAGAATGCAAGGACGTGAGAAATGAATGAAAGGAGAAAGGTAAGAAAGAGACATATGAATGAAAGAAGAATGAAAGGACGTGAGAAATGAATGAAAGGAGAAAGGTAAGAAAGAGACATATGAATGAAAGAAGAATGAAAGGACGTGAGAAATGAATGAAAGGAGAAAGGTAAGAAAGAGACATATGAATGAAAGAAGAATGAAAGGACGTGAGAAATGAATGATAGGAGAAAGGTAAGAATGAGACATATGAATGAAAGAAGAATGAAAGGACGTGAGAAATGAATGAAAGGAGAAAGATAAGAAAGAGACATATGAATGAAAGAAGAATGAAAGGACGTGAGAAATGAATGAAAGGAGAAAGGTAAGAAAGAGACATATGAATGAAAGAAGAATGAAAGGACGTGAGAAATGAATGAAAGGAGAAAGGTAAGAAAGAGACATATGAATGAAAGAAGAATGCAAGGACGTGAGAAATGAATGAAAGGAGAAAGGTAAGAAAGAGACATATGAATGAAAGAAGAATGAAAGGACGTGAGAAATGAATGAAAGGAGAAAGGTAAGAAAGAGACATATGAATGAAAGAAGAATGAAAGGACGTGAGAAATGAATGAAAGGAGAAAGGTAAGAAAGAGACATATGAATGAAAGAAGAATGAAAGGACGTGAGAAATGAATGATAGGAGAAAGGTAAGAAAGAGACATATGAATGAAAGAAGAATGAAAGGACGTGAGAAATGAATGAAAGGAGAAAGATAAGAAAGAGACATATGAATGAAAGAAGAATGAAAGGACGTGAGAAATGAATGAAAGGAGAAAGGTAAGAAAGAGACATATGAATGAAAGAAGAATGAAAGGACGTGAGAAATGAATGAAAGGAGAAAGGTAAGAAAGAGACATATGAATGAAAGAAGAATGAAAGGACGTGAGAAATGAATGATAGGAGAAAGGTAAGAATGAGACATATGAATGAAAGAAGAATGAAAGGACGTGAGAAATGAATGAAAGGAGAAAGGTAAGAAAGAGACATATGAATGAAAGAAGAATGAAAGGACGTGAGAAATGAATGATAGGAGAAAGGTAAGAATGAGACACATGAATGAAAGAAGAATGAAAGGACGTGAGAAATGAATGAAAGGAGAAAGATAAGAAAGAGACATATGAATGAAAAAAGAATGAAAGGACGTGAGAAATGAATGAAAGGAGAAAGGTAAGAAAGAGACATATGAATGAAAGAAGAATGAAAGGACGTGAGAAATGAATGAAAGGAGAAAGGTAAGAAAGAGACATATGAATGAAAGAAGAATGAAAGGACGTGAGAAATGAATGAAAGGAGAAAGGTAAGAAAGAGACATATGAATGAAAGAAGAATGAAAGGACGTGAGAAATGAATGAAAGGAGAAAGATAAGAAAGAGACATATGAATGAAAGAAGAATGAAAGGACGTGAGAAATGAATGAAAGGAGAAAGGTAAGAAAGAGACATATGAATGAAAGAAGAATGAAAGGACGTGAGAAATGAATGAAAGGAGAAAGGTAAGAAAGAGACATATGAATGAAAGAAGAATGAAAGGACGTGAGAAATGAATGAAAGGAGAAAGGTAAGAATGAGACATATGAATGAAAGAAGAATGAAAGGACGTGAGAAATGAATGAAAGGAGAAAGGTAAGAAAGAGACATATGAATGAAAGAAGAATGAAAGGACGTGAGAAATGAATGAAAGTAGAAAGGTAAGAAAGAGACATATGAATGAAAGAAGAATGAAAGGACGTGAGAAATGAATGAAAGGAGAAAGGTAAGAAAGAGACATATGAATGAAAGAAGAATGAAAGGACGCGAGAAATGAATGAAAGGAGAAAGGTAAGAAAGAGACATATGAATGAAAGAAGAATGAAAGGACGTGAGAAATGAATGAAAGGAGAAAGGTAAGAAAGAGACATATGAATGAAAGAAGAATGAAAGGACGTGAGAAATGAATGAAAGGAGAAAGATAAGAATGAGACATATGAATGAAAGAAGAATGAAAGGACGTGAGAAATGAATGAAAGGAGAAAGGTTAGAAAGAGACATATGAATGAAAGAAGAATGAAAGGACGTGAGAAATGAATGAAAGGAGAAATGTAAGAAAGAGACATATGAATGAAAGAAGAATGAAAGGACGTGAGAAATGAATGAAAGGAGAAAGATAAGAATGAGACATATGAATGAAAGAAGAATGAAAGGACGGGAGAAATGAATGAAAGTAGAAAGGTAAGAAAGAGACATATGAATGAAAGAAGAATGAAAGGACGTGAGAAATGAATGAAAGTAGAAAGGTAAGAAAGAGACATATGAATGAAAGAAGAATGAAAGGACGCGAGAAATGAATGAAAGGAGAAAGGTAAGAATGAGACATATGAATGAAAGAAGAATGAAAGGACGCGAGAAATGAATGAAAGGAGAAAGGTAAGAAAGAGACATATGAATGAAAGAAGAATGAAAGGACGTGAGAAATGAATGAAAGGAGAAAGGTAAGAATGAGACATATGAATGAAAGAAGAATGAAAGGACGTGAGAAATGAATGAAAGGAGAAAGGTAAGAAAGAGACATATGAATGAAAGAAGAATGAAAGGACGTGAGAAATGAATGAAAGGAGAAAGGTAAGAGTGAGACATATGAATGAAAGAAGAATGAAAGGACGTGAGAAATGAATGAAAGTAGAAAGGTAAGAAAGAGACATATGAATGAAAGAAGAATGAAAGGACGTGAGAAATGAATGAAAGGAGAAAGGTAAGAAAGAGACATATGAATGAAAGAAGAATGAAAGGACGTGAGAAATGAATGAAAGTAGAAAGGTAAGAAAGAGACATATGAATGAAAGAAGAATGAAAGGACGTGAGAAATGAATGAAAGGAGAAAGGTAAGAATGAGACATATGAATGAAAGAAGAATGAATGGACGTGAGAAATGAATGAAAGGAGAAAGATAAGAAAGAGACATATGAATGAAAGAAGAATGAAAGGACGTGAGAAATGAATGAAAGGAGAAAGGTAAGAATGAGACATATGAATGAAAGAAGAATGAAAGGACGTGAGAAATGAATGAAAGTAGAAAGGTAAGAAAGAGACATATGAATGAAAGAAGAATGAAAGGACGTGAGAAATGAATGAAAGGAGAAAGGTAAGAATGAGACATATGAATGAAAGAAGAATGAAAGGACGTGAGAAATGAATGAAAGGAGAAAGGTAAGAAAGAGACATATGAATGAAAGAAGAATGAAAGGACGTGAGAAATGAATGATAGGAGAAAGGTAAGAATGAGACATATGAATGAAAGAAGAATGAAAGGACGTGAGAAATGAATGAAAGGAGAAAGATAAGAAAGAGACATATGAATGAAAGAAGAATGAAAGGACGTGAGAAATGAATGAAAGTAGAAAGGTAAGAAAGAGACATATGAATGAAAGAAGAATGAAAGGACGTGAGAAATGAATGAAAGGAGAAAGGTAAGAATGAGACATATGAATGAAAGAAGAATGAAAGGACGTGAGAAATGAATGAAAGGAGAAAGGTAAGAAAGAGACATATGAATGAAAGAAGAATGAAAGGACGTGAGAAATGAATGATAGGAGAAAGGTAAGAATGAGACATATGAATGAAAGAAGAATGAAAGGACGTGATAAATGAATGATAGGAGAAAGGTAAGAAAGAGACATATGAATGAAAGAAGAATGAAAGTACGTGAGAAATGAATGAAAGGAGAAAGGTAAGAAAGAGACATATGAATGAAAGAAGAATGAAAGGACGTGAGAAATGAATGAAAGGAGAAAGGTAAGAAAGAGACATATGAATGAAAGAAGAATGAAAGGACGTGAGAAAGGAATGAAATGAGAAAGGTAAGAATGAGACATATAAATGAAAGAAGAATGAAAGGACGTGAGAAATGAATGAAAGTAGAAAGGTAAGAAAGAGACATATGAATGAAAGAAGAATGAAAGGACGTGAGAAATGAATGAAAGGAGAAAGGTAAGAAAGAGACATATGAATGAAAGAAGAATGAAAGGACGTGAGAAATGAATGAAAGGAGAAAGGTAAGAAAGAGACATATGAATGAAAGAAGAATGAAAGGACGTGAGAAATGAATGAAAGTAGAAAGGTAAGAATGAGACATATGAATGAAAGAAGAATGAAAGGACGTGAGAAATGAATGAAAGGAGAAAGGTAAGAATGAGACATATGAATGAAAGAAGAATGAAAGGACGTGAGAAATGAATGAAAGGAGAAAGGTAAGAATGAGACATATGAATGAAAGAAGAATGAAAGGACGTGAGAAATGAATGAAAGTAGAAAGGTAAGAATGAGACATATGAATGAAAGAAGAATGAAAGGACGTGAGAAATGAATGAAAGTAGAAAGGTAAGAATGAGACATATGAATGAAAGAAGAATGAAAGGACGTGAGAATGAATGAAAGGAGAAAGGTAAGAATGAGACATATGAATGAAAGAAGAATGAAAGGACGTGAGAAATGAATGAAAGGAGAAAGATAAGAAAGAGACATATGAATGAAAGAAGAATGAAAGGACGTGAGAAATTGATGATAGGAGAAAGGTAAGAAAGAGACATATGAATGAAAGAAGAATGAAAGGACGTGAGAAATGAATGAAAGGAGAAAGGTAAGAAAGAGACATATGAATGAAAGAAGAATGAAAGGACGTGAGAAATGAATGATAGGAGAAAGGTAAGAATGAGACATATGAATGAAAGAAGAATGAAAGGACGTGAGAAATGAATGAAAGTAGAAAGGTAAGAAAGAGACATATGAATGAAAGAAGAATGAAAGGACGTGAGAAATGAATGAAAGTAGAAAGGTAAGAAAGAGACATATGAATGAAAGAAGAATGAAAGGACGTGAGAAATGAATGATAGGAGAAAGGTAAGAATGAGACATATGAATGAAAGAAGAATGAAAGGACGTGAGAAATGAATGAAAGTAGAAAGGTAAGAAAGAGACATATGAATGAAAGAAGAATGAAAGGACGTGAGAAATGAATGAAAGTAGAAAGGTAAGAAAGAGACATATGAATGAAAGAAGAATGAAAGGACGTGAGAAATGAATGAAAGGAGAAAGGTAAGAATGAGACATATGAATGAAAGAAGAATGAAAGGACGTGAGAAATGAATGAAAGGAGAAAGGTAAGAAAGAGACATATGAATGAAAGAAGAATGAAAGGACGTGAGAAATGAATGAAAGGAGAAAGGTAAGAAAGAGACATATGAATGAAAGAAGAATGAAAGGACGTGAGAAATGAATGAAAGGAGAAAGGTAAGAAAGAGACATATGAATGAAAGAAGAATGAAAGGACGTGAGAAATGAATGAAAGGAGAAAGGTAAGAAAGAGACATATGAATGAAAGAAGAATGAAAGGACGTGAGAATGAATGAAAGGAGAAAGGTAAGAAAGAGACATATGAATGAAAGAAGAATGAAAGGACGTGAGAAATGAATGAAAGGAGAAAGGTAAGAAAGAGACATATGAATGAAAGAAGAATGAAAGGACGTGAGAAATGAATGAAAGGAGAAAGGTAAGAATGAGACATATGAATGAAAGAAGAATGAAAGGACGTGAGAAATGAATGAAAGGAGAAAGGTAAGAATGAGACATATGAATGAAAGAAGAATGAAAGGACGTGAGAAATGAATGAAAGTAGAAAGGTAAGAATGAGACATATGAATGAAAGAAGAATGAAAGGACGTGAGAAATGAATGAAAGGAGAAAGGTAAGAAAGAGACATATGAATGAAAGAAAGAATGAAAGGACGTGAGAAATGAATGAAAGGAGAAAGGTAAGAATGAGACATATGAATGAAAGAAGAATGAAAGGACGTGAGAAATGAATGAAAGGAGAAAGGTAAGAAAGAGACATATGAATGAAAGAAGAATGAAAGGACGTGAGAAATGAATGAAAGGAGAAAGGTAAGAAAGAGACATATGAATGAAAGAAGAATGAAAGGACGTGAAGAAATGAATGAAAGGAGAAAGGTAAGAATGAGACATATGAATGAAAGAAGAATGAAAGGACGTGAGAAATGAATGAAAGGAGAAAGGTAAGAAAGAGACATATGAATGAAAGAAGAATGAAAGGACGTGAGAAATGAATGAAAGGAGAAAGGTAAGAATGCGACATATGAATGAAAGAAGAATGAAAGGACGTGAGAAATGAATGAAAGGAGAAAGGTAAGAAAGAGACATATGAATGAAAGAAGAATGAAAGGACGTGAGAAATGAATGAAAGTAGAAAGGTAAGAAAGAGACATATGAATGAAAGAAGAATGAAAGGACGTGAGAAATGAATGAAAGGAGAAAGGTAAGAAAGAGACATATGAATGAAAGAAGAATGAAAGGACGTGAGAAATGAATGAAAGGAGAAAGGTAAGAATGAGACATATGAATGAAAGAAGAATGAAAGGACGTGAGAAATGAATGAAAGGAGAAAGGTAAGAAGAGACATATGAATGAAAGAAGAATGAAAGGACGTGAGAAATGAATGAAAGTAGAAAGGTAAGAATGAGACATATGAATGAAAGAAGAATGAAAGGACGTGAGAAATGAATGAAAGGAGAAAGGTAAGAAAGAGACATATGAATGAAAGAAGAATGAAAGGACGTGAGAAATGAATGAAAGGAGAAAGGTAAGAATGAGACATATGAATGAAAGAAGAATGAAAGGACGTGAGAAATGAATGAAAGGAGAAAGGTAAGAAAGAGACATATGAATGAAAGAAGAATGAAAGGACGTGAGAAATGAATGAAAGGAGAAAGGTAAGAAAGAGACATATGAATGAAAGAAGAATGAAAGGACGTGAGAAATGAATGAAAGGAGAAAGGTAAGAAAGAGACATATGAATGAAAGAAGAATGAAAGGACGTGAGAAATGAATGAAAGGAGAAAGGTAAGAATGAGACATATGAATGAAAGAAGAATGAAAGGACGTGAGAAATGAATGAAAGGAGAAAGGTAAGAAATGAGACATATGAATGAAAGAAGAATGAAAGGACGTGAGAAATGAATGAAAGGAGAAAAGGTAAGAAAGAGACATATGAATGAAAGAAGAATGAAAGGACGTGAGAAATGAATGAAAGGAGAAAGGTAAGAAAGAGACATATGAATGAAAGAAGAATGAAAGGACGTGAGAAATGAATGAAAGGAGAAAGGTAAGAAAGAGACATATGAATGAAAGAAGAATGAAAGGACGTGAGAAATGAATGAAAGGAGAAAGGTAAGAAAGAGACATATGAATGAAAGAAGAATGAAAGGACGTGAGAAATGAATGAAAGGAGAAAGGTAAGAAAGAGACATATGAATGAAAGAAGAATGAAAGGACGTGAGAAATGAATGAAAGGAGAAAGGTAAGAAAGAGACATATGAATGAAAGAAGAATGAAAGGACGTGAGAAATGAATGAAAGGAGAAAGGTAAGAAAGAGACATATGAATGAAAGAAGAATGAAAGGACGTGAGAAATGAATGAAAGGAGAAAGGTAAGAAAGAGACATATGAATGAAAGAAGAATGAAAGGACGTGAGAAATGAATGAAAGGAGAAAGGTAAGAATGAGACATATGAATGAAAGAAGAATGAAAGGACGTGAGAAATGAATGAAAGTAGAAAGGTAAGAAAGAGACATATGAATGAAAGAAGAATGAAAGGACGTGAGAAATGAATGAAAGGAGAAAGGTAAGAATGAGACATATGAATGAAAGTAGAATGAAAGGACGTGAGAAATGAATGAAAGTAGAAAGGTAAGAAAGAGACATATGAATGAAAGAAGAATGAAAGGACGTGAGAAATGAATGAAAGGAGAAAGGTAAGAAAGAGACATATGAATGAAAGAAGAATGAAAGGACGTGAGAAATGAATGAAAGGAGAAAGGTAAGAAAGAGACATATGAATGAAAGAAGAATGAAAGGACGTGAGAAATGAATGAAAGTAGAAAGGTAAGAATGAGACATATGAATGAAAGAAGAATGAAAGGGACGTGAGAAATGAATGAAAGGAGAAAGGTAAGAAAGAGACATATGAATGAAAGAAGAATGAAAGGACGTGAGAAATGAATGAAAGGAGAAAGGTAAGAAAGAGACATATGAATGAAAGAAGAATGAAAGGACGTGAGAAATGAATGAAAGGAGAAAGGTAAGAAAGAGACATATGAATGAAAGAAGAATGAAAGGACGTGAGAAATGAATGAAAGGAGAAAGGTAAGAAAGAGACATATGAATGAAAGAAGAATGAAAGGACGTGAGAAATGAATGAAAGGAGAAAGGTAAGAAAGAGACATATGAATGAAAGAAGAATGAAAGGACGTGAGAAATGAATGAAAGTAGAAAGGTAAGAATGAGACATATGAATGAAAGAAGAATGAAAGGACGTGAGAAATGAATGAAAGGAGAAAGGTAAGAAAGAGACATATGAATGAAAGAAGAATGAAAGGACGTGAGAAATGAATGAAAGGAGAAAGGTAAGAATGAGACATATGAATGAAAGAAGAATGAAAGGACGTGAGAAATGAATGAAAGTAGAAAGGTAAGAAAGAGACATATGAATGAAAGAAGAATGAAAGGACGTGAGAAATGAATGAAAGGAGAAAGGTAAGAATGAGACATATGAATGAAAGAAGAAATGAAAGGACGTGAGAAATGAATGAAAGGAGAAAGGTAAGAAAGAGACATATGAATGAAAGAAGAATGAAAGGACGTGAGAAATGAATGAAAGGAGAAAGGTAAGAAAGAGACATATGAATGAAAGAAGAATGAAAGGACGTGAGAAATGAATGAAAGTAGAAAGGTAAGAAAGAGACATATGAATGAAAGAAGAATGAAAGGGACGTGAGAAATGAATGAAAGGAGAAAGGTAAGAATGAGACATATGAATGAAAGAAGAATGAAAGGACGTGAGAAATGAATGAAAGGAGAAAGGCAAGAATGAGACATATGAATGAAAGAAGAATGAAAGGACGTGAGAAATGAATGAAAGGAGAAAGGTAAGAATGAGACATATGAATGAAAGAAGAATGAAAGGACGTGAGAAATGAATGAAAGGAGAAAGGTAAGAATGAGACATATGAATGAAAGAAGAATGAAGGACGTGAGAAATGAATGAAAGGAGAAAGGTAAGAATGAGACATATGAATGAAAGAAGAATGAAAGGACGTGAGAAATGAATGAAAGGAGAAAGGTAAGAAAGAGACATATGAATGAAAGAAGAATGAAAGGGACGTGAGAAATGAATGAAAGGAGAAAGGTAAGAAAGAGACATATGAATGAAAGAAGAATGAAAGGACGTGAGAAATGAATGAAAGGAGAAAGGTAAGAAAGAGACATATGAATGAAAGAAGAATGAAAGGACGTGAGAAATGAATGAAAGGAGAAAGGTAAGAAGAGACATATGAATGAAAGAAGAATGAAAGGACGTGAGAAATGAATGAAAGGAGAAAGTAAGAATGAGACATATGAATGAAAGAAGAATGAAAGGACGTGAGAAATGAATGAAAGGAGAAAGGTAAGAAAGAGACATATGAATGAAAGAAGAATGAAAGGACGTGAGAAATGAATGAAAGGAGAAAGGTAAGAAGAGACATATGAATGAAAGAAGAATGAAAGGAGTGAGAAATGAATGAAAGGAGAAAGGTAAGAAGAGACATATGAATGAAAGAAGAATGAAAGGACGTGAGAAATGAATGAAAGGAGAAAGGTAAGAAAGAGACATATGAATGAAAGAAGAATGAAAGGGACTGTGAAAATGAATGAAAGGAGAAAGGTAAGAATGAGACATATGAATGAAAGAAGAATGAAAGGACGTGAGAAATGAATGAAAGGAGAAAGGTAAGAATGAGACATATGAATGAAAGAAGAATGAAAGGACGTGAGAAATGAATGAAAGGAGAAAGGTAAGAAAGAGACATATGAATGAATGAAGAATGAAAGGACGTGAGAAATGAATGAAAGGAGAAAGGTAAGAATGAGACATATGAATGAAAGAAGAATGAAAGGACGTGAGAAAATGAATGAAAGGAGAAAGGTAAGAATGAGACATATGAATGAAAGAAGAATGAAAGGACGTGAGAAATGAATGAAAGGAGAAAGGTAAGAAAGAATGAATGAAAGGAGAAAGATAAGAAAGAGACATATGAATGAAAGAAGAATGAAAAGGACGTGAGAAATGAATGAAAGGAGAAAGGTAAGAATGAGACATATGAATGAAAGAAGAATGAAAGGACGTGAGAAATGAATGAAAGGAGAAAGGTAAGAATGAGACGTATGAAATGAAAGAAGAATGAAAGGACGTGAGAAATGAATGAAAGGAGAAAGGTAAGAAAGAGACATATGAATGAAAGAAGAATGAAAGGACGTGAGAAATGAATGAAAGGAGAAAGGTAAGAATGAGACATATGAATGAAAGAAGAATGAAAGGACGTGAGAAATGAATGAAAGGAGAAAGGTAAGAATGAGACATATGAATGAAAGAAGAATGAAATGACGTGAGAAATGAATGAAAGGAGAAAGGTAAGAAGAGACATATGAATGAAAAGAAGAATGAAAAGACGTGAGAAATGAATGAAGGAGAAAGGTAAGAATGAGACATATGAATGAAGAAGAATGAAAGGGACGACGTGAGAAATGAATGAAAGGAGAAAGGTAAGAATGAGAACATATGGAATGGAAAAGAAGAAGA
>OZ010608.1:65268355-65273355 GCA_963932145.1 Acanthosepion lycidas
GAATGAAAGAAGAATGAAAGGACGTGAGAAATGAATGAAAGTAGAAAGGTAAGAAAGAGACATATGAATGAAAGAAGACTGAAAGGACTTGAGAAATGAATGAAAGGAGAAAGGTAAGAAAGAGACATATGAATGAAAGAAGAATGAAGACGTGAGAAATGAATGAAGGAGAAACGTAAGAAAGAGACATATGAATGAAAGAAGAATGAAAGGACGTGAGAAATGAATGAAAGTAGAAAGGTAAGAATGAGACATATGAATGAAAGAAGAATGAAAGGACGTGAGAAATGAATGAAAGTAGAAAGGTAAGAAAGAGACATATGAATGAAAGATGAATGAAAGGACGTGAGAAATGAATGAAAGGAGAAAGGTAAGAATGAGACATAAGACATATGAATGAAAGAAGAATGAAAGGACGTGAGAAATGAATGAAAGAAGAAAGGTAAGAAAGAGACATATGAATGAAAGAAGAATGAAAGGACGTGAGAAATGAATGAAAGTAGAAAGGTAAGAAAGAGACATATGAATGAAAGAAGAATGAAAGGACGTGAGAATGAATGAAAGGAGAAAGGTAAGAATGAGACATATGAATGAAAGAAGAATGAAAGGACGTGAGAAATGAATGAAAGGAGAAAGGCAAGAATGAGACATATGAATGAAGAAGAATGAAAGGACGTGAGAAATGAATGAAAGGAGAAAGGTAAGAATGAGACATATGAATGAAAGAAGAATGAAAGGACGTGAGAAATGAATGAAAGGAGAAAGGTAAGAATGAGACATATGAATGAAAGAAGAATGAAAGGACGTGAGAAATGAATGAAAGGAGAAAGGTAAGAATGAGACATATGAATGAAAGAAGAATGAAAGGACGTGAGAAATGAATGAAAGGAGAAAGGTAAGAAAGAGACATATGAATGAAAGAAGAATGAAAGGACGTGAGAAATGAATGAAAGGAGAAAGGTAAGAAAGAGACATATGAATGAAAGAAGAATGAAAGGACGTGAGAAATGAATGAAAGGAGAAAGGTAAAAAGAGACATATGAATGAAAGAAGAATGAAAGGACGTGAGAAATGAATGAAAGGAGAAAGGTAAGAATGAGACATATGAATGAAAGAAGAATGAAAGGACGTGTGAAAATGAATGAAAGGAGAAAGGTAAGAATGAGACATATGAATGAAAGAAGAATGAAAGGACGTGAGAAATGAATGAAAGGAGAAAGGTAAGAATGAGACATATGAATGAAAGAAGAATGAAAGGACGTGAGAAATGAATGAAAGTAGAAAGGTAAGAAAGAGACATATGAATGAAAGAAGAATGAAAGACGTGAGAAATGAATGAAAGGAGAAAGGTAAGAAAGAGACATATGAATGAAAGAAGAATGAAAGGACGTGAGAAATGAATGAAAGGAGAAAGGTAAGAATGAGACATATGAATGAAAGAGAATGAAAGGACGTGAGAAATGAATGAAAGGAGAAAGGTAAGAATGAGACATATGAATGAAAGAAGAATGAAAGGACGTGAGAAATGAATGAAAGGAGAAAGGTAAGAAAGAGACATATGAATGAAAGAAGAATGAAAGGACGTGAGAAATGAATGAAAGGAGAAAAGGTAAGAATGAGACATATGAATGAAAGAAGAATGAAAGGACGTGAGAAATGAATGAAAGGAGAAAGGTAAGAATGAGACATATGAATGAAAGAAGAATGAAAGGGACGTGAGAAATGAATGAAAGGAGAAAGGTAAGAAAGAGACATATGAATGAAAGAAGAATGAAAGGACGTGAGAAATGAATGAAAGGAGAAAGGTAAGAAAGAGACATATGAATGAAGAAGAATGAAAGGACGTGAGAAATGAATGAAAGGAGAAAGGTAAGAAAGAGACATATGAATGAAAGAAGAATGAAAGGACGTGAGAAATGAATGAAAGGAGAAAGGTAAGAATGAGACATATGAATGAAAGAAGAATGAAAGGACGTGAGAAATGAATGAAAGGAGAAAGGTAAGAATGAGACAAGAAATGAAAGAAGAATGAAAGGACGTGAGAAATGAATGAAAGGAGAAAGGTAAGAATGAGACATATGAATGAAAGAAGAATGAAAGGACGTGAGAAATGAATGAAAGGAGAAAGGTAAGAATGAGACATATGAATGAAAGAAGAATGAAAGGACGTGAGAAATGAATGAAAGGAGAAAGGTAAGAATGAGACATATGAATGAAAGAAGAATGAAAGGACGTGAGAAATGAATGAAAGGAGAAAGGTAAGAAAGAGACATATGAATGAAAGAAGAATGAAAGGACGTGAGAAATGAATGAAAGGAGAAAGGTAAGAATGAGACATATGAATGGAAAGAAGAATGAAAGGACGTGAGAAATGAATGAAAGGAGAAAGGTAAGAAAGAGACATATGAATGAAAGAAGAATGAAAGGACGTGAGAAATGAATGAAAGGAGAAAGGTAAGAATGAGACATATGAATGAAAGAAGAATGAAAGGACGTGAGAAATGAATGAAAGGAGAAAGGTAAGAATGAGACATATGAATGAAAGAAGAATGAAAGGACGTGAGAAATGAATGAAAGGAGAAAGGTAAGAATGAGACATATGAATGAAAGAAGAATGAAAGGACGTGAGAAATGAATGAAAGGAGAAAGGTAAGAATGAGACATATGAATGAAAGAAGAATGAAAGGACGTGAGAAATGAATGAAAGGAGAAAGGTAAGAATGAGACATATGAATGAAAGAAGAATGAAAGGACGTGAGAAATGAATGAAAGGAGAAAGGTTAAGAATGAGACATATGAATGAAAGAAGAATGAAAGGACGTGAGAAATGAATGAAAGGAGAAAGGTAAGAATGAGACATATGAATGAAAGAAGAATGAAAGGACGTGAGAAATGAATGAAAGGAGAAAGGTAAGAATGAGACATATGAATGAAAGAAGAATGAAAGGACGTGAGAAATGAATGAAAGGAGAAAGGTAAGAATGAGACATATGAATGAAAGAAGAATGAAAGTACGTGAGAAATGAATGAAAGGAGAAAGGTAAGAAAGAGACATATGAATGAAAGAAGAATGAAAGGACGTGAGAAATGAATGAAAGGAGAAAGGTAAGAAAGAGACATATGAATGAAAGAAGAATGAAAGGACGTGAGAAATGAATGAAAGGAGAAAGGTAAGAATGAGACATATGAAAGAAGAATGAAAGGACGTGAGAAATGAATGAAAGGAGAAAGGTAAGAATGAGACATATGAATGAAAGAAGAATGAAAGGACGTGAGAAATGAATGAAAGGAGAAAGGTAAGAATGAGACATATGAATGAAAGAAGAATGAACGGACGTGAGAAATGAATGAAAGGAGAAAGGTAAGAAAGAGACATATGAATGAAAGAAGAATGAAAGGACGTGAGAAATGAATGAAAGGAGAAAGGTAAGAATGAGACATATGAATGAAAGAAGAATGAAAGGACGTGAGAAATGAATGAAAGGAGAAAGGTAAGAATGAGACATATGAATGAAAGAAGAATGAAAGGACGTGAGAAATGAATGAAAGGAGAAAGGTAAGAAAGAGACATATGAATGAAAGAAGAATGAAAGGACGTGAGAAATGAATGAAAGGAGAAAGTTAAGAATGAGACATATGAATGAAAGAAGAATGAAAGGACGTGAGAAATGAATGAAAGGAGAAAGGTAAGAAAGAGACATATGAATGAAAGAAGAATGAAAGGACGTGAGAAATGAATGAAAGGAGAAAGGTAAGAATGAGACATATGAATGAAAGAAGAATGAAAGGACGTGAGAAATGAATGAAAGGAGAAAGGTAAGAATGAGACATATGAATGAAAGAAGAATGAAAGGACGTGAGAAATGAATGAAAGGAGAAAGGTAAGAATGAGACATATGAATGAAAGAAGAATGAAAGTACGTGAGAAATGAATGAAAGGAGAAAGGTAAGAAAGAGACATATGAATGAAAGAAGAATGAAAGGACGTGAGAAATGAATGAAAGGAGAAAGGTAAGAAAGAGACATATGAATGAAAGAAGAATGAAAGGACGTGAGAAATGAATGAAAGGAGAAAGGTAAGAATGAGACATATGAAAGAAGAATGAAAGGACGTGAGAAATGAATGAAAGGAGAAAGGTAAGAATGAGACATATGAATGAAAGAAGAATGAAAGGACGTGAGAAATGAATGAAAGGAGAAAGGTAAGAATGAGACATATGAATGAAAGAAGAATGAACGGACGTGAGAAATGAATGAAAGGAGAAAGGTAAGAAAGAGACATATGAATGAAAGAAGAATGAAAGGACGTGAGAAATGAATGAAAGGAGAAAGGTAAGAATGAGACATATGAATGAAAGAAGAATGAAAGGACGTGAGAAATGAATGAAAGGAGAAAGGTAAGAATGAGACATATGAATGAAAGAAGAATGAAAGGATGTGAGAAATGAATGAAAGGAGAAAGGTAAGAAAGTGACATATGAATGAAAGAAGAATGAAAGGACGTGAGAAATGAATGAAAGGAGAAAGGTAAGAATGAGACATATGAATGAAAGAAGAATGAAAGGACGTGAGAAATGAATGAAAGGAGAAAGGTAAGAATGAGACATATGAATGAAAGAAGAATGAAAGGACGTGAGAAATGAATGAAAGGAGAAAGGTAAGAAAGTGACATATGAATGAAAGAAGAATGAAAGGACGTGAGAAATGAATGAAAGGAGAAAGGTAAGAATGAGACATATGAATGAAAGAAGAATGAAAGGACGTGAGAAATGAATGAAAGGAGAAAGGTAAGAATGAGATATATGAATGAAAGAAGAATGAAAGGACGTGAGAAATGAATGAAAGGAGAAAGGTAAGAAAGAGACATATGAATGAAAGAAGAATGAAAGGACGTGAGAAATGAATGAAAGGAGAAAGGTAAGAAAGAGACATATGAATGAAAGAAGAATGAAAGGACGTGAGAAATGAATGAAAGGAGAAAGGTAAGAAAGAGACATATG
>OZ010608.1:65278355-65285855 GCA_963932145.1 Acanthosepion lycidas
AGAATGATGTTATATTTGAAAACGATCTCACTGCTCAGCAACTTCATTTATTACAATAAACCAGGGGCAATTTTCTAATATCATTTCCATCCTAAATACTTCGGATGGTAGTAGGAGAAGAAAACCTTCGCTAGTATTTAATTTGGGAACATATTTGTGATATGGCGACATGCCAGTAGATATATCTCAAGTTGCAGCTATAAGCCTTGTGGTTATCTCCCTTTCATAACGAACTCTTCTCTTATTATTGCAATGCACACGAATATTCTCCTCGCTCGTCTTTCGCTCTCCTTTTCCTTTTTCTTTTGCTTCGTCCTTTCTTTCTCTTACCGCCCCTCCTTTTACTTCTTAATCTTCCTCTTTTTTATATTTCTCTTTTTATTTATTTTTTCTCTTCGATTCTGTCTTGCTTCTATTTCTTAGGCCTTTCTTATCTCATTTTTTCTTTCTTTTCTGCATTTTTCTTTTTGACTGTTTACCCGTCCCACACCTTTTTATCAGCGTGCGTTATTCATTTGTTCCGGTCGAAAATGCCTGGCAACAATTTCAAGAGGGACAGTTTATATTAGCCTCCCACTGACCACAGTCATAAACACCTGCATATGACCTGAGACTGAAAGCCTACCATGAATTTGGAAATCTTTCAATACTCGATTTCATGCTCTTTTCATTAAGTGAGGCAGAGTACGTAATTGACCCATCACTCTTTACTGAAAAACAAAACCAATATTCAAAATAGATGTAGAAATAAACATTTTTATTAGAGTAAGCTATCCTGAATTATACTTTTGATGGTCGCTCCTTGTCGTGGTGGAGGGACTCGCCTGGTCCAATGACTCTGAGAACTATATCGTCGAGAATTCTAAACTCCTGTTAGGGTCACCATTGGCGGTAAGGGCGAAGACGAGGTGCCAGGCTAAGCGCCACTAACTTCAAAGATCTGAACGTTAGAACAAGCGGGTGATGATTACAAAAGATCGTAAGGTTTGAACCAGCAGATGAAGAGGGCTACGCATGACTGACATGCTACAGAAGGCACCGCTCGAAATTGTAGTCAGTGGCAGTCCGTTGCAGTTTCATAACTGGATACTGGATACACACAGTCATGGTTGTCAGACAACTTCTCTGACTACATCACCCCTTACTCTCCAGAATGCAATCCCTTTGATTATTATGTGTGGGACGTAGTTCAGCGAGGGACAAACAAAACTCCTTCTAACACCAAAGATGAAAAGAAGGGGAGGATTATGACAGTATTCACCAACTTAAACTAGGAGACTGTCCAGAAGAGTTGCAGGAGATTTTGAAGTTGTTTGGAGGCCGTCTTTGAAACCAATGGCGATTTTTTAAAAGTAAATTTACTCTCTAGTATTTCAATATATTTTTCGTTATTTTGGTAAATATAAAATGAGATGCCAGTGTTATTTTCAATTTGCGCCATTTAATCGACAAAGTATCCATTACATATTGTTTTCTTTCGTTTTTCTTTTTTGCTGATGTTCTGCGAATTAGCTGGAAGAATAGTCTTTTGTATTAGGTTGGTGCAAAAATAATGACGTAATAATGTCGTTTTTTGACGCATTTTTTAACGTCAAAAAATGACATTATTACGTCATTATTTTTGCACCAACCGAATAGCATTGTTTACTTCTTAGAAACTCTGGTCATCTTGTAAAATTGTTGTCTAACCTAACTGGATTCGACACCACTCTGTGATGGAATGCCAAGTAGACAAAAATGAGAAAGTTCGAAATCTTATCTTTGCTCTTAATCAAGGTTACAAGGTTACAAAGCTGTCAAAGCATTACAGATATGTTTGATGTGTAGAGAGAGGACTTCATTACCGACAGAATGGAACAGAAATTGTTTTCTCGTTTCAAGGAGGTGAATTTCGAACTTATATTCACTCCGTGTTGTGACCGACCCCTTCATTTTGAAGATATCAATTGAAGACGCTGATTAAAGAATAATCGCATCACACCCCCAGGGGAATTGACCCAGAAGATGAACCAGAAGATGAAAAACTTTTGTGTCATTATCAACAACCAAACACTCAATGCTATTCTACCTGCTGAATAAATGAACAGGCTCAAAGAGGCAATTCAGCTAAAGAGACCTAACCGGCGATACAGTAGGATTATTCAACATGACAATGTTCACCCCACGTCGTTAACATGACCAAACATGCAATTAAAGAGCTCGGTTGGGATGTTCTGCCACACCCGTATTTTTATTCTGAGTTAGCCCCTTCAAACTACCACCTTTTATAGTGATGTGATAGAATAACCTTCCACCCCTATAAGTGGCGGCACTATAGGTGGTAACCACCTATAAGTATGCGCTAGTCGAACTCTCTGCCTTTGGGCAGAGAGGAACCCGAACGAGGCTATGCCGAAGGGCAGAGTTTCTTCCTGGGAGGTAGACAGACCCGACCCCGTTTATGCGGGGTCTACGGGGATTTTTTGGCTTGAGCCTCCGGACTCGGGAACCCCACTTTAAATTCGGCCTTGTGCCGCATGTGACTGCGTGGGGCAGTTAATAAATAGCGTCGAGCTGGGATCTGTTAGACTAGCGGTCTTCCGATAACAGCACGCACGCAACTGTACTGACTTGCGATGACCATGCGCATAACTATTATTTCTTTGCTTGATGTACTGGTTTCTACAATAAACCCGTTGCTATTTATTCACCGTATTTGTCTATTCCATATTCCGATTAGCACGGAATATAACATAGAGGTTGCTTTCTCATAAGTTGACGAGTGTTTCGTTCAACAACGATGGGGATTTTAAAACGTATCATGATGAATTTTTAGAGTGATGTCTGTCGTTTAAATATGAACAGTTGATCATTGGCAGGAGGTTGTAAACAGAGAATACATCGTTGAATGATTAATGACAACTATTAACAGATAACAAAAAGGAAGGATTTCATGTAACAACCTGATAATTTTCTCGTATGCCGAGGCAAATAAAATCTAAGCATTATAGATAAGTTATCCATTTGCCGAAGAATTACACACATTTTCTCATCAGATTTAGGGGACTGATTTTATCGTACAATAAACCTCTAAAATATGCCGTGCGCTACGAATCCAATTTCTTCCAGTTCGCTTTGAAAACGCGTGTTTGCATAAACAAAATAAGAGAAGTCAAACACCTGCCTTGAGTTTATCCGAAAAGTACGTTATCGATGTAGGCAAGGAAACAGGGTAAAAAAAAAAGAACATTTCTAGTTTTGAGCTATTTCCAGGTGTATATTTGTATGTTCCGCTTCAGTGCCTCACATCACTTCCAGTGGTTTCCAAACGATGTAGCGCACCTCGTATTTGCAGCGGAAGATGATAGCAGGTGAGGCAGAAGATTTAGAAACAGTTTTAAAAAATCATATGCTAAAAAAAATGATTTCAAAATTTAAAATATTATTATGGATTACTTGCAATTGCATGCATGAGTCCCGGTATAAATAGCTATAAATAATTATTGACCGATTTTATCACTGATATTTTTTGCATTATATCTAGTATTAAAAGTATGCTCCGCAAATTGGAGGAGAGAGTTATCAATGATAATCCTCTAATTTCTCCTTTTAATAGTTTTTCTGTTGTTTTTTTTTTTAATTTTTGAATGTACTTTTTATTACATAAAGTTTGGAGACCAATGACTTAGACTTTAGTGTGTTTAATTTGTAAGCTATTTTGTTTCATTTCTTGTTAGCATATTGGTTGCATTCTGTTTTTGGGACGTTAATGTATACGGGCATTATTTATTATTCGATTGGAAATCTTGCCTCTGCGATGCCTTTTTTCTTAGGATTCTTTTAGCAAATGGGAAACTAAGTTTGTAAAATATTTGCTATCTACAAAGTTAGGATATGAATGCAATTTCGCTGGATCTTTTAAGTTGAGCAATACTTATGTTAATGAGATATTTATTGGGTAATTTACTCTTATAGATTACTTCTAAAGTAGTATTAAAATATTTCTTCTACTGTGTCACGTCCTTTCAGAACATACGTGTCATGGCTCTTCACAACTTCCTATCATGTTTAGCTCCTAGCAGTTTTTCTCTCTTTACTAAGTATGCTGCTCTCCTTTCCAACAAGAGCTCGTGTAAATACAGTATTTATATATATATATATATATTTACTAAGCTTCATTTACTAATAGGTTAGTAAATAAAGTAAATTTTGAGCAATTTTTAATTTCAGTACGCAGTCAACTATGACTCTCAATAGGTTCCTTTTTATTTATTATCTGGGAATAACATCGCCTTTTAGTAGGACTTGAATCTGTAAATATTTATTATCTCCGCCCTCCGCCCCAAATAAATATTCTTATATTCTAAAAATATATTCTAGCTTTAAATAACATGAAAAGGGTTGATAAGCCGTAAAAATGCAAAACAATCAATATAAACGAGTATCTAATTGCGCAAAAACTGAATCAAGGAATAAACTTGAAAAAATACTTCTAAAATCCCTTTAACATTGGGAATTATAGTTTAGCTCCATCACACACACACACATACACACACAGGGATAGATAGATAGATAGATAGATAGATAGATAGATAGGCAGGCGGATAGATAGATAGATTGATAGAGAGAGAGAGAGAGAGAGAGAGAGAGAGAGAGAGAGAGAGAGAGACAGACAGACAGACAGACAGACAGAGACAGAGAGAGAAATACCATTTTGGATTCTAATTTGTTGCATTAAGTGAATCATGCATTGAGATCGACAAACATCCTCGCATGAAAAAAAAAACCCTAAAATGGTACTAGCAATCCTCTCGATGGATTCCAAAATGCCGACAGAAAAGTCAAACTGGAAACCAGAAATTATATTTTTCATTCGTTCTTTCTAGTCACAGTGGCGCCTCTTTTCCTGGAAGTTTCAAGATGATGTTTTTATGCCTCATATTTTTCCGCCTTTCAGTTGAAATTCAAAAGTTAAAAAAATAAAATGGATAAATATAAGAAAGGACAACAGAAAAAGAAGACGCGAGTAAAAGTTAAAATACAGTTGCCGACATACTACACTAGCTATCTCTCTATCTATCTCTATCTGTCTCCCTATCTTAGTACTTTCTTATCTATCTATCTATCTATCTATCTATCTATCTATCTATCTATCTGAGATTGTTCATATCTATCCATCTCTGTCTATTCACATATATCTCAGTCCTTTCTTATCTATCTATCTATCTATCTATCTATCTATCTATCTATCTATCTATCTGAGATTGTTCATATCTATCCATCTCTGTCTATTCACATATATCTCAGTCCTTTCTTATCTATCTATCTATCTGAGATTGTTCATATCTATCCATCTCTGTCTACTCACATATATCTCAGTCCTTTCTTATCTATCTATCTATCTATCTATCTATCTATCTATCTATCTATCTATCTATCTATCTGAGATTGTTCATATCTATCCATCTCTGTCTATTCACATATATCTCAGTCCTTTCTTATCTATCTATCTATCTATCTATCTATCTATCTATCTATCTATCTATCTGAGATTGTTCATATCTATCCATCTCTGTCTATTCACATATATCTCAGTCCTTTCTTATCTATCTATCTATCTATCTATCTATCTATCTATCTATCTATCTGAGATTGTTCATATCTATCCATCTCTGTCTATTCACATATATCTCAGTCCTTTCTTATCTATCTATCTATCTGAGATTGTTCATATCTATCCATCTCTGTCTACTCACATATATCTCAGTCCTTTCTTATCTATCTATCTATCTATCTATCTATCTATCTATCTATCTATCTATCTATCTATCTGAGATTGTTCATATCTATCCATCTCTGTCTATTCACATATATCTCAGTCCTTTCTTATCTATCTATCTATCTATCTATCTATCTATCTATCTATCTATCTATCTATCTATCTATCTATCTATCTGAGATTGTTCATATCTATCCATCTCTGTCTATTCACATATATCTCAGTCCTTTCTTATCTATCTATCTATCTATCTATCTATCTATCTATCTATCTGAGATTGTTCATATCTATCCATCTCTGTCTATTCACATATATCTCAGTCCTTTCTTATCTATCTATCTATCTATCTATCTATCTATCTATCTATCTATCTATCTATCTGAGATTGTTCATATCTATCCATCTCTGTCTATTCACATATATCTCAGTCCTTTCTTATCTATCTATCTATCTATCTATCTATCTATCTATCTATCTATCTATCTGAGATTGTTCATATCTATCCATCTCTGTCTATTCACATATATCTCAGTCCTTTCTTATCTATCTATCTATCTATCTATCTATCTATCTATCTATCTGAGATTGTTCATATCTATCCATCTCTGTCTATTCACATATATCTCAGTCCTTTCTTATCTATCTATCTATCTATCTATCTATCTATCTATCTGAGATTGTTCATATCTATCCATCTCTGTCTATTCACATATATCTCAGTCCTTTCTTATCTATCTATCTATCTATCTATCTATCTATCTATCTGAGATTGTTCATATCTATCCATCTCTGTCTATTCACATATATCTCAGTTCTTTTCTTATCTATCTATCTATCTATCTATCTATCTATCTGAGATTGTTCATATCTATCCATCTCTGTCTATTCACATATATCTCAGTCCTTTCTTATCTATCTATCTATCTATCTATCTATCTATCTATCTATCTATCTGAGATTGTTCATATCTATCCATCTCTGTCTATTCACATATATCTCAGTCCTTTCTTATCTATCTATCTATCTATCTATCTATCTATCTATCTATCTATCTATCTATCTGAGATTGTTCATATCTATCCATCTCTGTCTATTCACATATCTCTCAGTCCTTTCTCATCTATCTATCTATCTATCTATCTATCTATCTATCTATCTATCTGAGATTGTTCATATCTATCCATCTCTGTCTATTCACATATCTCTCAGTCCTTTCTCATCTATCTATCTATCTATCTATCTATCTATCTATCTATCTATCTATCTATCTGAGATTGTTCATATCTATCCATCTCTGTCTATTCACATATATCTCAGTCCTTTCTTATCTATCTATCTATCTATCTATCTATCTATCTATCTATCTATCTATCTATCTATCTGAGATTGTTCATATCTATCCATCTCTGTCTACTCACATATATCTCAGTCCTTTCTTATCTATCTATCTATCTATCTATCTATCTATCTATCTATCTATCTATCTATCTATCTGAGATTGTTCATATCTATCCATCTCTGTCTATTCACATATCTCTCAGTCCTTTCTTATCTATCTATCTATCTATCTATCTATCTATCTATCTATCTATCTATCTATCTATCTATCTATCTGAGATTGTTCATATCTATCCATCTCTGTCTACTCACATATATCTCAGTCCTTTCTTATCTATCTATCTATCTATCTATCTATCTATCTATCTATCTATCTATCTATCTATCTGAGATTGTTCATATCT
>OZ010608.1:65290855-65413355 GCA_963932145.1 Acanthosepion lycidas
TCAAACGCTATTATTTATTCATTGGGTCAACTGGAAAATTATGTCATTTAATTCTTTTTTTTTTTTTTTAAGCATTGCGCCCCGAGCAAGGCATGAAGCCACTAGGATGCAGGGGGGTTGCAGAAGATTTGTAGCAAGAGCAGATAGGAGTGATAGAAGAAAGGATGAAGGGAAGGATAGTGTGTAGATCAAGGTAACTGGAAATGTCGATTGACATTACATTTGAATAGTTGGAGATTATAGCTATCAGGGAAACAGTAATCGGGAAGGGTGTTCCACAGGCAAGAGGTGCGAGGTATGAAGCTATTGGAGTAGAAGAGACGGCTACATTTTGAAGTTTCTACAGTGTAAGGGTGAGAGCGGGATGCCAGCCTCGTAGGGCGCTTGTATTCATGGAGACTGGGGACCAGTGAAAGCAGGTCATCGGAGCAATTGCCGTGAAAGTATTTGTAGAAGAAACAGAGAGAGGCGACGGCGCGTCTGTGAGATAGTGGCTGCAGGCGAGACGCCAGATCAGGGCCAATCACATTACATATCCGTCTCTGGATCTTGTCAAGAACTCCGAGGTAAACAGAAGGTGCCCCAGACCATATATGGCAGCAATACTCCATGCAAGGGCGAATGGTCGTTTTGTATATTTGAAGTATCGATTCAGGGGAGAAAAATTTCCTGGTGCGGCACAGAGAGCCAACTTTTCTCGCAGTGGACTCAATGTATTTGTTCCATCTCAGGTCAGCAGTCAACGTGTGACCGAGCAGACGCAAGGAGTCGCTCTCAAGAAGTTGACTATCAGACATTTTAATGGGGGGCAGGTAAGGATATCTATGGTGGTTAATGGAGAGTAGTTTAGTTTTTCAGGCGTTAAGTTTGACCATCCAATTGTTGCCCCAGTTAACAACCGATTGGAGGTCCATTTCAAGACACGCGGCCAGGTTAGTTTTGACCGCGACACTAGATTTGTTTTTGAGTAAATTGTAGTGTCGTCCGCGTAGATTCCAACTTGGGAACCTATGGCGTCAGGAAGGTCGTTGATGAAAATAAGGAAAAGTGTGGGGCCAAGGATGGAGCCTTGGGGAACACCTGCGTTCGTGGGATAGGAACTGGAGGAGAAACCGTTGAGAACGACCTTGAATTCTCGGTTTGACAGGAATGATTGTATTAAATCAAACAGTCGACCAGTAATACTGTAACCCTGGAGCTTACGAAGAAGGCCGGCATGCCAAACCCTATCAAACGCTTTGGAGATGTCTAGGGCCACGGCACGAGCCTCACCGTTATTTTGAAATGCTTGGTAGCCGGTTTCAGTGATGGCCGTAAGCACGTCAGCTGTAGATGTTTGAAGAGAATTTTCATATATAGAAATATTGTTTGTATTGTTGTGTTGACGGATTCAACCGTTTTCTTTTGATTTCTTGATATATATGTTGTGTATATTGGCATGGGAGAGTAGTGATTCTGTTAGGGAAGGTGATATTGGGAAAAAACCTGAGCGTAGATTAATATTTGGATAATATTCAATGGCGGCATTCACGAAGATATTCATTCTGAGTGAATTATTTTCTTATTTTTTTTAATATAGCATTTTTAAAATCAAAATTATGGTTTAATTTATTTCTATCTACAACCAGTGCATTTGTCAAATTGTTATTTATAAAGTCTCTTTTGTGTTCATAGATGTGTTTTTTTTTTCATTTCTGCATGTTTCTCCAATGTATTGTGAGCAACAGTTTGGCAATTTATTTTATATATGCCTGCTTCTGAAATTATTTTTATGGTTTAAAAGATCGGAAAATAGTTTTGGATGTATCTGTCATTATTTGGATATTGTTTAGATAGGATAGGTTTTTCTGGATAATGGACGTTACAGAATCGTTTTTTTCCAATCTCAGATTTCGTAACCGAATCCTTGTACTCATTTTCTCATAGACGATGCCCAACCGACCCTACCATACTGTGCAGTCGACAAAATCAAAAGCAAATAAAGCGTGAAATTAAAAATATAAAATGTCGACAACATATACCCAGTATATATATATATATATATATATATATATATATATATATATATATTTATATATATATATATACAAATCGTGTAAAAGCAAAATTGTCCATTTATGAACATTAAGTTTTGAACCGTTATATCTTAGAAATGATTAAAGATATCTTATTGGAGTTAAGACGCGTGAGCGCTTGAGAACATTAGGTGCTGTAAACTTTGATGTGCAGGTGGTTTAATGGATAACGTTTCGTAAATGGAAATCGGAGAGACGAGTTCCAATTCCAGTCGGGTTTGTTATATTCAATTACGTGGAAATACCCTTGGGAAAGGTAGGAATCCACTTAACTTTTTCCCAGTTATTGATCTCTTTAGCTCTAAGCTGACATAATGATCCCTCTTCCTGCTGTGACCCTCTGATCAAGTTTTCCTCTCTACTGTCCCCACTTTTTAAAACTTATTCAGCGTTCTCTTGATGGTTCTTGAATAGACTTTGAAGATGGATGTCAGAGTATTGATGCTGGTACCATTACCGAAGACCTGGGTGATTTTTTCGTCTTACCATTGCTCAGTTGGGAAGACAGTGGGTCTGAGACAAAACTATTTTACCCTCTTCTCATTCTAGCGCAAACGGTTGATTCTTACGACAAATGGGGTTAGGTCGGCTAAACGTCAAATCTGAAAACCTGGAAAAAAAAGCTCAATTAGTTTAGTGGTTTGTAGACCTTAAAGATTTTGTGGGATGAACAATAATGCTGTTACACTATTTGGACAATTTTGCTATTACACCCGTTACATATATATATATATATATATATATATATATATATATATATATATATATATTTACACACACACACACACACACACACATACACACACACACACATATATATATATATATATATATATATATATATATAGTGTGTGGCAAAAATAGTTTTACAAATTTTGGTAGTGGTTTCCTCACCCTAAAAGAAGGACAAAAATCCATATAAACATGTCCGCAAATCTTTCGTTTTTGTGTTATTAAGTTTAAACTTTACGGTAGACGCTGTTACAATCCAAGATACAATCCAAAAATAATTTTACAAAAATTGGGGTCGAGTTCTTGCTACCAAAGCAAAAGTTAAAATGTCCATATAAACATGTCCAAAAGGTCATCGTTGTATCTCAACACAGCAACTCATAAAAAATGTTCAAAATGTCTTTCGCTTGCTTCTGCACACGCATGCACCCATCGTTGAAGACAGACGAAAGACAACTGTACACGAATGACAAATGTAACCTAGTCTACATAACAGCACAGCGCCATCTACAGTAAATGTTTTTTAAACTTAATAAATCTGCTTTGCCTATATTTATACGGATATTTGTCGCTGTTTTGTTGTAACGAACCCACCCCCAAAGTTTGTAAAAGTATTTATTTATGCCACCATATATATATATATATATATATATATATATATATATATATATATATATATATATTGTGTTTATGCAAAACTAGATAATCAGTATGGGTAGAACCAAGGAGGATGATATCCAGAGAGCTCAATGTCAATTCAGAGCAAATATGTTTGAATAAAAAACAGGTCACTTTAAGGTTCCATGTAATAAGTTTTAAAGGGATCTGGATCATCAGATTTTACTTCCAAAAGTTGAAATGAAAAATGAAAAGAAACTTAGACATTTTTGACGGACCGCACCAAGCGTATGTGAAATTAACGAAGGGAGGTGGGAGAGAAGATATGAGTGAGTTAGATGTACCATTTTCAATTCAATTCCTTAAGCCCACTCTGTGTAGGCTAGACGCCGCTTAACTTAACGTATGCTATCTAGATATAGATGGGTAAGGGGTGAGGGAGAAGACCGACTTAAAGGGGGAAGATACAGTTAACAATAAAATAATAAATCATGTCCTTGAGAGCAGGATATATATATATATATATATATCTTCAGAAAGAATTTTGTAATGGCTTTGAAAATGACGCAACGCATTCTTTTAAAGGAACCTTTTTTGTCCAATACTTATTCAGAAAGATTCGTTGGAACGACAATATTTATAACAGCGAAACTGAGATAATGAAATCATACAGTGGGTAAATAAGAGGCCACGACTGAAATAAATTGATTACTGAAAACAAACAAACAAATCGATGGGAATAATTCACATTATAGCGATTTCTTGAAACCGTGGTAGCAAGAAATTTGGTCTTCTGATAATTTTATCTCTGAAATATATTTAGGGAAACTGGAACTTCGAAGGAACGCTTCGTCTATCCTTGAATTCAGAACAGCCATAAATTATACTAATGTTTGTTTATCAAGTCGAATGCACATGAAACATGATTAATGAATTAAAATCAAAGAAAACAAAGGTAAAAATACTAGAATTTTTTTCTTTGTCTCCATATTTCATTCTCTGATGTAACTTAAAACTGAAACATGTTAGATCGATAAAGGTTTAACATTTTTTATTTATTCTATCATTCTGTTGGATTCCGATCCATATTTGATCCATACTCTCTCTCTCTCACACACACACACACACACACACACACACATATATATATATATATGTGTAGATGGTTAAGGGGTGATATATATATATATATATATATATATATATATATATATATATATATATATATATATATATATATATATATATATATACATGTGTGTATATGCACCTGTGGATTTTGCATATATATGTATATTTACCACTAATATTATCTATATATATATATATATATATATATATATATATATATATACTACGGTTCAAGTCAACCCATAATTTTCCTGGGATGAACTTGACAGAAGAGTGAAACCTTTCCATCCCAAAAATGTAAAAAAAGCTTTTAGTCATTGAAAAAAGAATGCAATCTATTATCAAACTTATACTTTGAGAAACTTTTGCAACGAATGACAAATTTTGTGCTGCAGTAATCAAGGCCAACGGAGAATATTTTGACGACAGCAAAATTTAATCATATAATGTTTTTTTCTTTTTATCATAATAACATTTCTAATAAAAAATTATGTTTATTTTTTTTAACCATGCATAATAATTTTCTCTTATTTAAAGTACAAAACAACTACTTTGAACTGTAGTATATATATATATATATATATATATATATATATATATATATATATATATATATATATATTGCATTCTTTTTTCAATGACTAAAAGCTTTTTTTACATTTTTGGGATGGAAAGGTTTCACTCTTCTGTCAAGTTCATCCCAGGAAAATTATGGGTTGACTTGAACCGTAGTATATATATATATATATATATATATATATATATATATATATATATATATATATATATATATATATATATAGATAGATAATATTAGTGGTAAATATACATATATATGCAAAATCCACAGGTGCATATACACACATGTATATTTTTTGAATAAAAAATTCCGAGAGGATAGAATCCAGGTAGAACTCCATGTCCAGGACAGAGTAAGGATATAATAAAAAGGCTTAAACACTAATATTCCATGGTCATAATTTATTCCATTGGAATCGTAAATACGATCCAATTCATCAGACCTACAAATTCTTTTTGAATTTGTAGGTCTGATGAATTGGATCGTATTTACGATTCCAATGTAATAAATTATGACCATGGAATATTAGTGTTTAAGCCTTTTTATTATATATATTTATATATATATATATATATATATATGTGTGTGTGTCTGTTCACGCATTTTGTATTATCTGTTTAATTGCTGAAATAAGGAGAAATTTCAATATAGCGATGCCCAATTTTGGCATTTTCCTTGAAAAATATTCCTATACGAAGGAGACACGAAGATATGTTCAACTTCAGATAATCAGGAAGGAAATGAGAAGAAATTCTTTAGTTTTGAAAAACTGTAGTAGTGATTGGCTAGTGCTACCACAAATTAGCATATATGCATGCGTTGACGTTATGTAGAGGCTCACTGCGTAGAATTCAATGGACTGGACTGGAACCCACACTGACTGTATACAACTGCAACCCCCTCCTACTTGGAATATTATAACAATATGGCGTCACCGATAGGATCTTTGTTGAAACTTGGAAAAGGTGCTTCACAGCTGTTGCTAAAACAAAGAAACTACGGGACAATAAATAATTGGAGATGAAAACGCCATCACAGAATTCTTTCTGGCAACAGAAGTTTGTGAAGTTATTGCGAAGATTTCCTTGATTTATCCATCGGGAGTGGAAGAATTGGCATTTAACCAAATCAAAGAAATTATTCTAAGTAATATCCGACAAAGGAAAAGGTTGACCATTGCTGAACGAACCAAGTCCTTGTCATTAAAATAAGAATGTGGAATTTCTACACCGGTTACGAGATAGTGTTTAGAAAAAGAAGAAAGATATATTGAAGATGAATTCATTCAACTAAGACTGATAGAATGGATCTACAGTTATCCACATAGATTAAAATATTTTAACAGCTGCAATTCAAGCAAATGTCATTGGAGGAATGTATAAAATTTATAAAAAAGAAACATTTGATTGAAAAATTTATTAAAGAAAAAAAAAAAATCTGAAATTCTTGATGTATACATGATAAAAAGAAAGTAAATTGCAAACAAAAGAAATGTCCTGAAGGGGAGAGATATCTAAAAAAATATAAATAGAAAAATAATTTTTAATCGGTGTGCAAATAAAAAAAACCGCGTCGAAAAAAATTGAAAACGGTTTTTAAAAATGGAAGCTGATATGTCCCGAAAAGGGATATATCTGTTCGAAGTAGCAAATGTGGTTTTGGACTACTGTAACCGAGTAGGATAATCTAGCAGGTAACCGTAATAAACTGGTCCTCGTCGTAGTGGTAGGCAATAGGCGTAGGCAATAGGCGTAGTCCATGTACCTCCACATCAGTCTGTATTTATGGCTGACACCAGCCAATCATATTACTGTAAGGGGGAACCCAGGTGTTTGCATATTCATTACATCAGAAGCTAATGACAAAATACGCCATGGAAATGAAATAGAATGGCGGTAAATGTAAAAATGCGAATCCATGCCGATAAAATGCTAATTTCGAAAAAACTATTGGGAACAAAGTGTTAAACCGGAACTATGTAAGTTATTTAAAATTAAAACAGTTTGATATTGCGGTATGATACATTTCCCCCTTTAATGGATTTATTCTGAACACATATACCCAGGAAAAATCCTCTGGGGTGCAGAGTTTGCTAGACACTGCTTGACATCTGTACCTTCAGGCAGAGAGGAACCGGAGACGAAGCTAGGCTTACGGATAGTCTCGACTGGGGAGGTAAACAACCACCCGAGCTCATGTATGCGGGATCTACGGGGAAATTTTGCTCAAGCGTAATCGCTCAGAATAGCCCCACACTAAAAACTGGCCTTGTACCACCTCCCTACTTGTTTGGAGGTATCGGGTAAATACCGAGTTCGCCAAAAATCTGCCTGTCGAACTCTCTGTCTTCAAGCAGAAAGGAACTCAAACGAGGCTATGCCTATGGACAAAGTCTCGTTTGGATTTGTAGACAACCATCCGACCTCGTGTATGCCTGGTCTTCGGGTAATTTTTGCCCGAGCATACGAGCTCTGAATAGACCCATATAAAGAAAAAAAAACAAACTAACCTTCCAAAATGGAAGAGATCTCGGATAAATAACGTGTTCGCTAAACCTTGTCGGTATCAGGCAGTTCGTTGTATGTCGTTGGCTATTGTCTTCAGGTAGAGGGATAGTCAGTCGGGTCTCCGTCTAACGCCTGGGTAAATTTTGACCGTTGACTCAGATGAAACGCTCGGTTTTAATTTTTCTGTCATCGGGCATAGGGGTACTCAGTCTGGGCTCTGTCTACGGATGGAAACTCGACTGAGAAGAATATACAATAAATGTGCCCAATCCCACAGTTTCGGAGGCTGGTTAAATTCTGACCATTCGTCCGAGTGGACACGCTAGGCTTCCCCACAATAATCTCGATCAAATGTTATATCTCATCTCAGTAGGAGGGGGCAGAGTTGGGTAAATACCAAGCTCATTAAAGTTTACTGATGACCAAATACGTATTGCCTCGAACAATTCTGCTACGTTAAAGACGTTAGGATTCTTTGAAGGAACATTTGAAAAAAAAAAAAAAACAAACTAAAAAACCAAGATTGAAAATGTTACTATTTTAGTTGTGGACAGTAATAAACGCCATGGCTTAATAGGGGCAGATATTCTTTAGGTTAATCGCGCGTGTCTATCAAAATGTTATTGAATGCCAATAAGATTTTTATTGCTGTTAATATTTTTTTTTCAAAAATATATTGTTGGAAAATTTCTTTCAAAAATGTATTGCTGGTATTAAAACCTATTTTTACACTTTCATAGTGTTTTGAACACTTTGATCAAAGTCCTTGCTGTCGGATGTAGTTTATCGTCTTACCCAGGACACTCCATTATAAAGAACAGAATTCACCATGAAATGAGATAGATCTCGATGTCCCTTATAGAAAAATACGCACAGATCTCTAGAGAGAAGGAAGTCAAAACGGAAATACAAATAAAAGAGGAAGGTTGAGATTCGCTTCAGTGAGATGTAGTAGTGTTTGGTTGGTTGTTTACGTTTAGAGGCATATCGATACATTTGTGGGTTATTTAATGAGTACATCTAAATATTTTCTACGGAATATTTAATTTTATTTTTGGAGATAATGGTTTAGTGATACAAGTCTTACTAATTAACCCATAGCTGGGGGAGTTGAGGTGGATTGATCCCTTTCTTCAAAGTATTTGAAAGTGAACAGAACGAACCAAACTGGAATTGAAACTCAGTTCTTTGATTAACAATTACGAGCCATTATTCATTACACCATTAATATGATGTGGCTGTAAGCCCAGTAGTGTTTGGTTAGTGCTACCAATAATTAGAATATATATATATATATATATATATATATATATATATATATATATATATATATATGTAGAGGCTTACAGCATAGAAGCAAGGGTAGAACTAATATTGTCTGCATCCAGCTGCAATCGTCTTTGGGAAGACCAAGTGGCACCCCACCCCCGTGTTGTGGATGAATTGATGTGTTTGGAAAAATTATGTTAAATAAGATTAAATTTAGAAGTAGTAAGAATACGTTTATATGTCTGAGATGAGGTTTTGTAAGTATACAATCAGCTAATACCCCAAGGACACATAACACAGGATAAAAGCGTCGGTTGATTATTCTAAAAAGTATTCTAAAGTTATGAGTTCAAAACCTGGCCACAGCAGATGGAAAAAAAAAGTTGGAGTGTTGAATTACTAAAGGGAATTAACTAATATTGCGATATCCCAAAAAGGTATGGCATGTGGAATTAGAACAATCTACCCCAGTGGACTAAATAACGGATACGGTTCGAAATTCCAAAGTATATCACCTGAAGAAGACCGGAGCGTATAATGGCTGAAACGTCGTGAATATGGCAATAAAGACAAGGCCAACAGTCCGAATGATATTAATACTGTCAAATAGATTTTTTTAAAAGTAATATATATATATATATATACTATCAGCTCAGGAGAATATAAAAAAGGGGTTAGTAATGAGGTCTATAAATTTTATATGCAAGCCCCAGATGGATATGTAAATTAGAACTACCCAGTTAAAAATGGGCGACAAGATCCAGCAATTGGATAAAAGAAAAACATATATCAATAGACATTGAAGTCAGAATGTGACAGTGTTTCATATTTCATGCTTAAACGCAGTCTACAGGCCTGAAGATTGTTTTTAAGCATAAAACGAATTGTCGGCGCTGGATGTTATGTTCAATGTTCGCTTTTATATTTACATACACTCTATCTCTGATATTAAACACTTTAACCATATCTTAAAAAAACTATATTTATATACACCTTTGTGCAAATGAATTGAAACAACCACTTTAATTTCCTTTCTTTCACTATACGGTCAGTTTTAGACCTACTAGAGGGATCGATTTCTATTTTTTCTCAGATTAGGTCATTTGCTGTAGTGTGCAGTAATATGAATCTATTTTCGGGGTGTATCATGAAATTTGTTTGCCCTTGAAAATATTGCATCATTCGTGGTTGCATCAGATTTTTATAACGCCCAGACAGTGTTGTCTCGATTGTTGATTAGTTATCCTGCAGCCATTGTCTGTGATGTACCTTACTCCAAATAAGCGTACGAAAATTGTAATGCGGCAAGAAGACACTGGCAAGCCTTACCCGTGAGCAAATCAAAGTACTATTGACTCGACCGGAAACTCTCCTGATTTAAATCCAGTCGAGAATCTGTGGTCAATCTGTAAGGAACGACTTTGTGGAATGGACATACGAAGTACTAACATTCGCACTGGGTCATGTTTCATTGGAAAAATATGAAAAAAGTAAATAAGAAAGAAATTATTCGTTTTGATTCAATTAATTTGCACAAATGTGTATATGAGAAGACGATAGAAGCATTTTCTATATCAATAACAATTTTCGAGAAATATATGACAAAATAGATTGTTTTAAAGATATATTCAAGCCGATTACATTTAATACCTTTTTGTTTATGTTATTATCACCATTTTTATTCCCTCATTATGATAATAGATGATCTACCAAGAAAGATGAAATATTGTAAGTGCCTGAACTTAAATATATTGAGTATGATTAAAACACTTTTTATACATTTTCGTCTTAGTAAATTGATTTCTCTTTTAACTAGAGGATCATATTTCAACTCAATATTCTGCCCTGGCATATTACAGTGACTAACTAATGTATTAAAAGAATTAAATATAAAATTCTCAGCGTCCGTTCGCATGTTTAGCAATCGTCGTAAAAATTAATTTAGTTCGATGACGTCTCTAAAATGACCAAAAAATTGTTAACTGGTGTAAAAGTTACTTCAAATGCTTCCAAAACAAAGCTGTTCTCTTTTAATCAATCTTAGAGAACAGATTTTTCATTCTTTTTGTGTAACATTCTCCAGTGCCTTAATTCTTTCAATGAGAATCTGCCCGGAACATGGATCAGGCGTGTTAGTGATAATGACAATGTGCTGTTGAAATAGCTACCACATTCACTTGACTTGAAACCTTGTGATCTTTTCCTATGGGGCTATGTGAAAGGCCAGGTCTATATACCCATCTTTCTACAAGCCTAGAGGAACTTAAGCAGAGAATCACTTAGGGGCTGGAGAATGTTACGCATGGCATGCTACAGCGTGTTTCGCAAGAGCTGGACTACCGACTTGACGTGTGTCGTGTCAAAGGTGGCGCGCATATTGAAAATTTGTGAAGCTTTGTGAAATCGGTTATAAAATCTATATCCCTTTGAATATCTTGATTGAATTGTGATAAATAAATCTTTTATTATTCAGCATGAAGCCTATTTAATTCCGTTTGACTGGGACATGTAGTTATTTAGATATTCTCATTTTAAATTATGTCAATTTTTGTGGGAAACTCCCTATACATTGTTGTCAGCTCTGATCTGGTGGTTTTATGTATCTTGGAATCCTTCATAAAATTTTAACAATATCAGCAATGTTATTGGTCTTGTCCTGGCATCTCAGCTTTAATCTCTTTCCTACCGCTATAACGTAGGTTCCCCGAGTATTTATTTATAAAAGTGTTCATTGCGATTGTTCTGATGAACTTGCCTCTTTGGCAAATCGCTCCCGTGAATTTAAGTGTACTAGTAGATTGGCATAATTATCTTATAGTTGAAATAGCGAGATATAACCGTAAGTTCTATGCTAACAGTTTCTTCTTTAGCATTTCCAGTCAAGTTTGATCTACAAAAACTTAAATGCAATGTCAATCGTTAACTTCTTTATTCTTAATTCTTTTTTTAATCATTTCACCCCAAGCAAGGCGATTATGCCACTAGTACGCAGGGGTTTATAGGGAGTGAAAGAGAAGACTGAGAATAAGGAGGATTGAAGAAAGGACAAAAGATGAGCAGGATTCAAAGAAACAGAAGATAGAGATTGATACTGCATTTACATTTTTGAAGATTGTAGTTATCAGGGAAGCAAGAAAACGGAAGGGAGATGGGAAGTGCAAGAAAGGAAACTGTTGTAGGCGGTCGCATTTAACTATTTCAACAGTGAAAGGGTGAGACTTAAACGCCAATCTAGTAGCATGCTTAAATTCCTGTAGTCGGGGAACCGGGGAAAAAGCTTGTCAGAGCAGATGCCATGGGAATATTTGTAGAACAGATTATTTTATTGTTCCCACTCCTAAATCTCATCTTGATTCCGGATCATTAGAATCAAGTGAACAAATAAAATTTACAATTTACATTAATGAACACCATTCTAGCACTTCTGCCTACTACGATCTTCAAAAATTTAAATGTAACGTCGATCTTAACCATCTTTCTTTTCAAATCAGGTTCTTTTATTCTTCTTTCTACTCAATAACCTTAGTGGCTTTATCGCCTTGCTTGGATAGAAATGTCAAAAAATATTCTTGTCTTTCTAGATAATTCTTAGTTTTCAGACAGCTGCAATTGTTTGAGCTGCTCTTGAATTTTTTTACAGGAAGGTTCACCCTGTACAAGGCCCGGTGGCCACTGGAGCTAGACGGTTTCATTAAGAGGCAGTTTATGCGGATAGAAGAAGAAGATAATTAGAGTTGAACAGATTGTAGTGATCAGAGATATCCTCTTGGTAGTCGGTTTCACAGAACAGTGGAACACGGAGGGAGTGTGTGTAGTTTTCTACAATGTAAGTAGACTATTCTCGAGTTGCCTTAGCTAATTTTCATTCTCAAATGGCAAACTATTTATAAGTGAGAGATATATTGATATACAAGTAAGTAATTATACGATACCATTATCAGCAATCGAAAAGAGGGATTCACAGAATCTCAGCTCAATTGCCTCCCTTTCTTGGCTTCTCAGAAATGTTTAACCCTTATAAACTGACATTCCTGAAGACTTGTGTCTTAATTTGATTTAATGTCATCTTTATTATGAGAATACTATCAGAGCAAGTAATATAAATGCAGAAACGTGTTATATTGACAACGCCAAAGTATTTAATAAAATGCGACGCAAAGACTTATTTGAACTACAACGGAAACTCGATTTATATGGGAAAAACATTATCATAAATCGAAACGTTTACTTGAAACAAACCGCCTGCATGCGGATAAAATGAAAATTACATACATATTGAGGATGTGCGTTATGGTGTAATGGATAACGGGTTGGGAAGAGAAATTGGAGATCCGAGTTTGAATTCCAATCGGGTTCGTTATATTTACTTACGCGCTCCCTGGGGAAACGTATGAAACAATATCTTCTAACTCCAACTATGGGTTAAATAGCAGAACAAATTGGATCCTATATCCTTGGTTGGCAACCAGTCTATATCAGTAAGAAACGACAACCTACTGCGGGAAAATCTTCTCCTTTGACAATCATGAATCCAAAGAGACATGATCGCATTATTTAGGGTAATTAAAAATCCGAACAAGTCAACATACTCAAGGACTCGGCCACGATGACTTGTGACTTCTTAGTAACACAAACACCGACAGATACAAAAAGTTCCGTCTACCTAATTTCACTCACAAAGTTTGGTCAATCCGTGGGATGATTTTTTTCAGGAACATTTCAAAGGTGCCATACGACACGGGAAAATCTTCTGCTTTGTCAATCATGAATCAAAGGAAACATTATCACCTTAGTGCATATCACGTATTGAGCGCTGACTGAAATACAAAAAAAAAAAAAAGAAAAAAAAAGAAGAAAGAAACGTAAGACAAATAAATATTCTCCCGCCGGATTTATTTGGCCCATACAGATATAGATAAGCTTAAGAAAAATCTTACCAGGATTTAGCATAGGTGGGTAGATTCTTAATATAAAATACGCCTATACAGGGGTTGATGGTAGGTAGAAATAAAATCCTGGAGGATCTCCTAGACAAAGTAGTATTAGAAATTGGGAAGTGACGAGCAATCCTTAATTTTAAGAGGACAGAATATCTGGTCGTTAGCAAGAGTTAAAGACAAATGTATTGTAGACGTAAAGTGAGTACAGAATTGTAACACTCTAGAACATAATACATGTCAGACGAGGGAAAAATATGACACCAGAAACCAAAAACAGCATTGGAATAGAGGACGCTGTCTTCCAAAAGCTAAATGAAATATTAAAAAACAGGAACATTTCGCTAGTAACAAAGATTTACTGAACTCCTACGTAATACTATGAATGGATGGCAACTCGTATCCGAGGATGCCCGTCTATTAGGTCCGCTAGCTAATCCCTGTTGCAGACGCGTGCTCAGGCACATTTGCGTTTGATCAACACCCACAGATTCCATCTGTGGTTTATACTGCGACTTTGCTGATCTAACCTTAGTTACGGTTTCTGAGAGAGAGAGAGAGAGAGAGGGGGGGGGGAGAGCGTTATTTTTCGTGATCAACAATCTGAACAAGACCAAAATGCTCAAAGACTCGGTCACGATGACTTGTGACTTCTTCCGTGGTATGGTTTTTCAGGCATTTTCCAAAAGTGCCACACGCTGAGATCGCTTCCTCAAGACCAATAATAACATGTTAAATCGGGCATGGTGAAATTCGAACCCGGGTCCTATAGTCAGGACGATAACGTTCTAATCACTTTGCAACGTGCCCATATGTAATAGTAATTCTCCTATATACTAGTGAATGCCTGTAAATTTTCTTCACAGATGAAGTAAAGTCGTGAGGCAACAGAGATGTTTTTTGCAGAAGAGAAATAAAAAGACATCATGAGAATCAGAAAAAAGGTAGAAATTACTGAGCTATGAGGAAAGAAGGTTCGGAGAATTTGGTCCTCACAGAAAATATCGAAAGCTGGAATAACCAAAGGAATAAGTTCAAAATGGTTGACAGAAGAAGAATAGTAAGAAAGCAAACATTTTCTTAGAGTTAGGAAATTGTGGAGAGCCATGTATAAAACGGCATAACCGGCTCGATACTGGATTTGTTCCCACGCTAGTCAATACTGCCTCTGGTCAACTGATAATTATCTACTGACCGCTTCAGTTCTTCATCTGCTTTACCCCACGTTGTGTTCTTTGATTACAGAGTAGTGAACATCGAATTTTCGTCCGCGCTGAATCGAGTTGACAGAGCCGTGCTATGAACAAGAATGCTTCCGTTGGAAAAAATACAAATATTATAACAAATAACGAATAAGATCGCTGGGTTAATTTTCAATACGTTTATATAATCATTGATACAACAAAATTAATCCTTCCCATTAAACTCCTTAGAGTGAGACAGCATCTCTTACTTCTAAAACTTGGCGCGGGTCAGAATATTCACGCAAGGTGGTCGTAGGGAATTCTCGTCAGCAGCAGGTCATATGGCTTCTTAATGCTTTTCAGGCTTCTGCCGGTCTCTGCTGTCTTCTCGTGGCTTCTGGTCGCTTCTAGCTTCAACTCCTGGACTCAACTAAGCGTTCGGTTTATGTGTATTTCGCCCGACACTTACCACATCTCACAACTCATTAATTATTCATCAATTCATCATGATGCCAACTCTCAAACAAAGTGGTCAGCTACTTCAAAATAATAAGGTTTGTTTCAATATTCATTTCGACAATTGGTCGTGTACCAAGGCAATAATTCCGATAACAAACTTTTGTATTTAATAATTATCTTCCAAAATGTCTGATTGAAAATCTCATTCTTTACATCTACGCCTTACTCAAATTTGCTTCAATAATCTTCAAATAAAATGCAGTCAACTATTGAAAACAATGATTTTTCCCGGAAACAACTTTCTGCACCTTTGAAATTTATTTCAAACAGCAAAGAATTCCTTTTGTTGTCGGGTCCACTTTGTTATCGATTTACCAATACCATCCAAATAATTTTCAAAAGGATCCTCCAGTTTGTTTACATTCTGTCAATTCTTAGTTGATTTTCAGTCTATATTTTTTCCAAACCGTATTTTGGACTCAACATCTCATTCAGTATTTCTGGCTATCAGAAAGAAAAAAAAATCTTTTTTTTCCTTCGCTTCATTTTTCAATTCTCCAATTCCTATTCAGGGTTTTTACATGAATCCTTTCAATCCTAATTTCATACTACCAGTGGCACAAATGCGTCACACATGAAGAAGACGGTGCTTTTTCTTAATACCATTATCTTTTTCAAAGAATTTTTTTATTGAAATAATATGCAGTTTTTTAGTGTAGAAACCTTTCAAATTGCAAATATGAAATTAAACATTGATTTATCTCTTGAAAAAAGGAAATTCTATCCATTGTCAAAGCTCGTATTTGTGTATGAAATTAAAATCCAAGTTTCTGCTCTATTCTCACCTGCCCAACAAAAGTTCACAAAGTTTTTCCATTTTCATTTAATATCTGCGTTCTCAGTTAACCGAGACAAAGCTTTAGGCTAAAGACATCAGAAACATTTCCAGGTTTCAAGTGTGAACAGAAAGCTGTTCTAAAACACCGATATAAAAAATATTGCTTTTTCATTTTCTTTGTCATTTCTGATACAACTCCTTGTATTTCTGAAGAAAAAATGCAATTAATTCTAATTTCCAAACACCTGTCGCCATACCATTAAATTTTGAAAAAAAAAAAAAAATTGACAAAACCTTTGAGGCCCGATAGATATCGCAGTCCAAATTACCTATATATATATATATATATATATATATATATATGTGTGTATGTGTGTGTGTGTGTGTGTTTGTGTGTGTGTGTATATATATATATATATATATATATATATATATATATATATTATTCTGTTTGGGATAAATTTTAGTTTCAATTTTCACCAATTATTAAAGTGATCTCTCGGTAATATTGACTGTTGGTCGATAATCTGAGAATAAAAAAAAACGAGTAATCAGACTATGCTAAAAGCTACCTGTGTCCGATGGCCGTCATAGCTATACCCAGTCATTTAGGTACCATATATTATACACGCTTTCTATACGTGACTGACGAGACAGATTTTTTGCCACAGTAGGCTGCCATTTCTTTCTGCGGTAGACCAGTTGCTATCTAAGACTATAGAACCCAGTCTGTTGTAGTATTTACCCATAGCTGGGGTGAGAAGAAGAGGATTCATACCTTTCCCAAGTGTATTAGCACGTAAATGAATGTAATTGATTCGACTGGAATTCGAACTCGGCTCTCCGATTCCTCAATCCAAGTCGCTATCTATTACTCCAGAGTTCCTCCTCTTATACTAATTTTCCTATAACGTAGCCCTCGGCTGAGTTTCTTTTTTAAAAGTAGAATAAGTTGGAATTACCTCGTGGATTACTGTTTTTTATTACATTTTAAATCATAGGCTATATATGGAGACATATTTTCAATGAATAATTACGTTCGTATTTGACTATTACCAGAAACTTCAAAGCTTCTCTTGAATATTGAGTAAATATAGAGTTACTCCATCACAAGGATATTCCTTAATTTTTTGGCGCGAAAATGTTTTTTCCACTTTATTGTCTCAACCCGATTCTCTTCTGCCACCCGTTTACACATAGTAGACAGGTTTAGTGGATATTTCTCTCTGGCCTTCTTGCAGTCAATATTTCCTGTGAGTGTCAAATCCTCCCAGCCACTTTGTGTCCCAGAAATTTCAACTCTTCCTTTCTGAATTGTGTCTTTTTCGCTTCTAATTCCTTTAAGATTTCGTCGTTGCTCACAAGTTTCGTTCACAAAATTTTCAGCATCCTTCAGTAGAACTACGTCTATATTGACTCAAATCACTTCTATATTTCTGAGGAAATTGTCCAGCATTCACTGCCATATAGGATATATATATATATATGATATTAAATAGCACACTCATTTCTATGTTTCTAACAAACATTTCCTTTTTGATAATAATTTGCTTAGATTTTTAAAGGCTTTTTCAACATACGAATACGCTTTCGAACTTTTATGTCACATTTTCCAGTTCTAGGACAGTTGCGTACTGGGCATGTGCGTCTCGGACAACTGCGTATCAAACAATTTGCGACCGTTGACATTTGAGTCCCCAGGCAAATGCGACTCTAAATAATTGCATGCCTCTGATAGCTTTTATAAGATTTTAAAGGCTATTACTGTAAATTTTGAAAAAAAAAAATATGTAGTAATCAATCATTTTTTAAAAAAAAGATAAGGAATAAAAAAAAAAAAAAATTAAAAGTTTAATTTTGATTAAAATGTAATGGCAGAGCAAGATCACTCTACACATTGCCAGTATGTTTTTGTTTCATCGGCGTTTTTCTTATGATCATGGTAGCTGTAGTTTTCCTCGTCAACAAATATTTTTCCACTAGTGTTTGATTTTTAGAACCTAGCCACAGGTTCAAAATAAAAATAGAATCGATAAAATCCAGAATCTATAAGTAATTGACCGGGACGTAACTGACCATGTACGCAATTGTCCGGGACTCAAATGTCCATGTACGCAATTGTCCGGGACGTAAATCTCAATGTACGCATTTGTCCGGGACATAACTGTCAATGTACGCAATTATCCGGGACTCAAATGTCTATGTACGCAATTGTACGGCACGTAACTGTCCATGTACGCAATTGTCCGGGATTCAAATATCTATGTAAGCAATTGTCCGGGACTCAAATGTCCATGTACGCAATTGTCCGGGACTCAAATGTCCATGTGCACAAATGTCCGGGAGTCAAATGTCCATGTACGCAATTATCCGGGACGTAACTGTCTATGTAGGCAATTGTCCGGGACTCAAATATCCATGTACGCAATTGTCCGGCACGTAACTGTCCATGTACGCAATTGTCCGGGTCTCATATGTCCATATATGCACTTGTCCGGATGTAACAGTCCATGTACGCAATTGTCCGGGACTGAACGGTCCATGTACGAAATTATCCGGGACATAACTGTCCATGTACGCAATTGTCCGAGACTCAAATGTCTATGTATGCAATTGTCCGGACGTAACTGTCCATGTACACAATGGTCCGGGACGTAACGGTCTATGTACGCAATTGTCCGGGACATAACTGTCCATGTGCGCAATTGTCCGGAAGTCAAATGTCCATGTACGCAATTGTCCGGGACGTAACTGTCCATGTATGTAATTGTCTGGGACTCAAATATCCATGTACGCAATTGTCCGGGGAGTAACTGTCCATGTACGCAATGATCCGGGACTCAAATGTCTATGTACGCAATTGTACGGCACGTAACTGTCCATGTACGCAATTGTCAGGGACTCAAATGCCTATGTACGCAATTGTCCCGGACTCAAATGTCCATGTACACAATTGTCCCGGACTCAAAGGTCCATGTACGCAATTGCCCGGGAACGTAACTATCTATGTACGCAATTGTCCGGGTCACAAAAGTCAATATACGCAATTGTCCGGCAAGTAATTTTCCATGTACGCAATTGTCAATGACTCAAATGTCCATGTATGCACTTGTCCGGACTGAACTGTGCATGTACGCAATGGTCCGGGACTGAAGTGTCCATGCACGCAATTGTCCGGGACGTAATTGTCTATGTACTCAATTGTCCGGGACACAAAAGTCCATGTACGCAATTGTCCGGGACTAAAATGTCCATATACGCAATTGTCCGGGGAGTAACTGTCCATGTACGCAATTGTCCGGGACTCAAATGTCCATGTACGCAATAGTCCGGGAAGTAACTGTCCATGTAAGCAATTGTCCGGGACTCAAATACCTATGTGCGCAATTGTCCGTGACGTAACTGTCAATGTACACAATTTTCCGAGACGTAACTGTCCATGTACGCAATTGTCCAGGACGTAACTATCTATGTACGCAATTGTCCGGGACAGAAATGTCCCTGTACGCAATTGTCCGGGACTCAAATATCCATGTACTCGAATGTCCGGGATGTAACTCTCCATGTACGCAATTGTCCGGGAGTCCAATGTCCACGTACGCAATTGTCTGGGACGTAACTATTCATGTAAGCAATTGTCCGGGACTCAAATGTTCATATACACAATGGTCCGGAACGTAACTGTCGATGTACGCAATTGTCCGGGATTCAAATGTCATGTATGCAATTGTCCGGACGTAACTGTCCATGTACGCAATTATCCGGGACTGAACCGGGAATGAACTGTCCATGTACGAAATTATCCGGGACTCAAATCTCAATTTACGCAATTGTCCGGGACTCAAATGTCAATGTACGCAATTGTCCGGGACGTCACTGTCCATGTATGCAATTGTCCGGGACTCAAATGACCATGTAAGCAATTGTCCGGGGAATAACTGTCCATGTACGCAATTATCCGGGACTCAAATGTCTATGTACGCAATTGTACGGCACGTAACTGTCCATGTATGCAATTGTCCGGCACGTAACTGTCCATGTACGCAATTCTCCGCGACTCAAATGTCCATGTACACAATTGTCCGGGACTCAAATGTCCATGTACGCAATTGTCCGGCACGTAATTGTCTATGTACGCAATTGTCCGGGACTCAAAGTCCATGTACGCAATTGTCCGGCACGTAACTTTCCATGTACGCAATTGTCCGGGACTCAAATATCCATGTACGCAATTGTCCGTGACGTAACTCTCCATCTACGCAATTGTCCGGGACTCAAATGTCCATATACGCAATTGTCAGGGACGTAACTGTCCATGTACGCAATTATCCGGGACTCAAATGTCAATGTACGCAATTGTCCGGGACGTACCTCTCCATGTACGCAAATGTCAGGGACTCAAATGCCTATGTACGGAATTGTCCGGGACGTAACTGTCCATGTACGCAAGTGTCCGGGACTCAAATATCCATGTACGCAGTTGTCCGGGACTCAAATATCCATGTACGCAATTGTCCGTGAGGTAACTCTCCATCTACGCAATTGTCCGGGACTCAAATGTCCATGTACACAATTGTCGGGGACGTAACTATGCATGTATGCAATTATCCGGGACGTAACTGTCCATGTACGCAATGAACCTGGACTGAACTGTCCATGTACGCAATTTTCCGGGACTCAAATATCCATGTACGCAAATGTCCGGGACGTATCTGTCCATGTACGCAATTTTCCGGGACTCAAATGTCCATGTATGCAATTGTCCGGACGTAACTGTCCATGTATGCAATTGTCCGAGACTCAAATGTCCATGTAAGCAATTGTCCGGGATGTAACTCTCCATGTACGCAATTGTCCGGGAGACCAATGTCCACGTACGCAATTGTCTGGGACGTAACTATCCATGTAAGCAATTGTCCGGGACTCAAATGTTCATATACACAATGGTCCGGAACGTAACTGTCGATGTACGCAATTGTCCGGGATTCAAATGTCATGTATGCAATTGTCCGGACGTAACTGTCCATGTACGCAATTATCCGGGACTGAACCGGGAATGAACTGTCCATGTACGAAATTGTCCGGGACTCAAATCTCAATTTACGCAATTGTCCGGGACTCAAATGTCCATGTACGCAATTGTCCGGGACGTCACTGTCCATGTATGCAATTGTCCGGGACTCAAATGACCATGTAAGCAATTGTCCGGGGAATAACTGTCCATGTACGCAATTATCCGGGACTCAAATGTCTATGTACGCAATTGTACGGCACGTAACTGTCCATGTATGCAATTGTCCGGCACGTAACTGTCCATGTACGCAATTCTCCGCGACTCAAATGTCCATGTACACAATTGTCCGGGACTCAAATGTCCATGTACGCAATTGTCCGGCACGTAATTGTCTATGTACGCAATTGTCCGGGACTCAAAGTCAATGTACGCAATTGTCCGGCACGTAACTTTCCATGTACGCAATTGTCCGTGACTCAAATATCCATGTACGCAATTGTCAGGGACGTAACTGTCCATGTACGCAAATATCCGGGACTCAAATGTCAATGTACGCAATTGTCCGGGACGTACCTCTCCATGTACGCAAATGTCAGGGACTCAAATGCCTATGTACGCAATTGTCCGGGACGTAACTGTCCATGTACGCAAGTGTCCGGGACTCAAATATCCATGTACGCAATTGTCCGGGACTCAAATATCCATGTACGCAATTGTCCGTGACGTAACTCTCCATCTACGCAATTGTCCGGGACTCAAATGTCCATGTACACAATTGTCCGGGACGTAAATATGCATGTATGCAATTATCCGGGACGTAACTGTCCATGTACGCAATGAACCTGGATTGAACTGTCCATGTACGCAATTTTCCGAGACTCAAATATCCATGTACGCAAATGTCCGGGACGTATCTGTCCATGTACGCAATTTTCCGGGACTCAAATGTCCATGTATGCAATTGTCCGGGACGTAACTGTCCATGTATGCAATTGTCCGAGACTCAAATGTCCATGTAAGCAATTGTCCGGGGAGTAACTGTCCATGTACGCAATTATCCGGGACTCAAATGTCTATGTACGCAATTGTCCGGCCACAAATGTCCATGTACGCAATTGTACGGCACGTAACTGTCCATGTATACAATTGTCCGGGACTCAAATGTCCATGTAAGCAATTGTCCGGCGAGTAACTGTCCATGTACGCAATTATCCGGGACTCAAATGTCTATGTACGCAATTGTTCGGGACTCAAATGTCTATGTACACAATTTTCCGGGACTCAAATGTCAATGTACGCAATTGTCCGGGAAGTAACTGTCCATGTACGCAAATGTCAGGGACTCAAATGCCTATGTACGGATTTGTCCGGGACGTAACTGTCCATGTCCGCAATTGTCCGGGACTCAAATATCCATGTAGGCAATTGTCCGGGACTCAAATATCCATGTACGCAATTGTCCGGGACGTAACTCTCCATCTACGCAATTGTCCGGGAGTTAAATGTCCATATACGCAAATGTCTGGGACGTAACTGTCTGTGTACTCAATTGTCCGGGACTCAAATGTCCATGCATGCACTTGTCCGGACGTAACTTTCCATGTACGCAATTATCCGGGACTGAACAGTCCATGTACGCAATTGTCCGGGACGTAACTGTCCATGTACGCAAGTGTTTGGGACTCAAATGCCCATGTACGGAATTGTCCGGGACGTAACTCTCAATGTGCGCAATTTTCCGGGACGTAAATATCCATGTACGCAATTGTCCGGGACTCAAATGTCCTTGTACGCAAATGTCCGCGACGTAAATCTCCATGTACGCATTTCTCCGTGACGTAACTGTCCATGTACGCAATTGTCCGGGAATCAAATATCCATGTACGCAATTGTCCGAGACGTAACTGTCAATGTAATCAATTGGACGGGACTCAAATGCCCATATACGCAATTGTCCGGGGCGTAACTGTCCATGTACGCAATTGTCCGGGACGTAAATCTCCATGTACGCAATTTTCCGGGACTCAAATGTCCATGTACAAAAGTGTCCGAGACGTAACTGTCCATGTACGCAATTGTCCGTGACTCAAATGTCCATATACGCAATTGTCCGGGACGTAACTGTCCATGTACGCAATTGTTCGGGACTCAAATACCCATGTACACAATTTTCCGGGATGGAACCACCCATGTAAGCAATTGTACGGGACTTAAATGTCCATGTACGCAATTGTACGGGACGTAACTCTCTATGTACGCAATTGTCCGGGACTCAAAGTCCATGTACGCAATTGTCCGGCACGTAACTCTCCATGTACGCAATTGTCCGGGATTCAAATGTCCATGTACGCAATTGTCCGGGACGTAACAGTCCAGGTACGCAATTGTGTGGGACTCCAATGCCGATGTACGGAATTGTCCGGGGAGTGTCTGTCCATATACGCAATTGTCCGGGACTCAAATGTCAATGTACGCAATTGTCCAGGACGTAAATCTCCATGTACGGAATTGTCCGAGACGTAACTGTCAATGTAAGCAATTGTCCGGGATTCAAATATCGATGTACGCAATTGTCCGGGACGTAAATCTCCATTTACCCATTTCTCCGGGGCGTAACTGTCAATGTACACAATTATCCGGGACTCAAAATTCCATGTATGCAATTGTCCGTCACGTAACTGTCCATGTAAGCTATTGTCCGGGACTCAAATATCCATGTACGGAATTGTCCAGGACGTAACTGTCTATGTACTCAATTGTCCGGGACTCAAATGACCATGTACGCAATTGTCCGGCACGTAACTGTCCATGTACGCAATTGTCCGGGACTCAAATATCCATATACGTAATTGTCAGGAACGTAACTGTCCATGTACGCAATTGTCCGCGACTAAAATGTCCATATACGCAATTGTCCGGGGAGTATCTGTCCATATACGCAATTGTCCGGGACTCAAATGTCAATGTACGCAATTGTCCGGGACGTAACTGTCCATGTACGCAAATGTCCGGGACTCAAATATCCATGTACGCATTTATCCGGGAGTCAAATGTCCATGTACGCAATTGTCCGGCACGTAACTATCCATATACTCAATTGTCCGGCACTCAAATGTCCATGTATACACTTGTCCGGACGTAACTGTCCATGTACGGAATTGTTCCGGACGTAACTGTACATGTACGCAATTGTTTGGGACTCAAATGCCCATGTACGGAATTGTCCGGGACGTAACTCTCAATGTACGCAATTGTCCGGGACGTAAATCTCCATGTACGCCATTGTTTGGGAGGTAACTGTCAATATACGCAATTGTCCGGGACTCAAATGTCCTTGTACGCAATTATCCGGGACGTAACTCTCCATGTACGCAATTATCCGGGACTCAAAAGTCCATGTACGCAATTGTCCTGGACGTAAATCTCCATGTACGGAATTGTCTGAGACGTAACTGTCAATGTAAGCAATTGTCCGGGACTCAAATATCAATGTACGCAATTGTCAGGGACGGAAATCGCCATGTACGCATTTGCCCGTTGCGTAACTCTTGAATACACAATTGTCCGGGACTCAAAAGTCCATGTACGCAATTGTCCGTCACGTAACTCTCAATGTACGCAATTTTCCGGGTCTCAAATATCCATGTACACAATTGTCCGGGATGGAACCCCCCATGTAAGCAATTGTCCGGAACTCAAATGTCCATGTACGCAATTGTCCGGGACGTATCTCTCCATGCACGCAATTGTCCGGGACTCAAATGTCCATGTACGCAATTGTCCTGGGAGTGACTGTCCATGTACGCAATTGTTCGGGACTCAAATGTCCATGTACGCAATTGTCCGGGACGTAACAGTCCATGTACGCAATTGTCCGGGACTCAAATGCCCATGTACGGAATTGTCCGGGACGTAACTCTCAATGTACGCAATTGTCTAGGACGTAAATGCCCATGTACGGAATTGTCAGGGACGTATCTCTCAATGTACGCAATTGTCCAGGACGTAAATCTGCATGTACGGAATTTTCCGAGACGTAACTGTCAATGTAAGCAATTGTCCGGGACTCAAATATCAATGTATGCAATTGTTCGGGACGTAGATCTCCATGTACGCATTTGTCCGGGCGTAACTTTCAATGTACACAATTGTCCGAGACTCAAAATTCCATGTACGCAATTGTCCGTCACGTAACTGTCCATGTACGCAATTGTCCGGGACTCAAATATACATGTACACAATTGTCCGGGACGGAACTCCCCATGTAAGCAATTGTCCGAGACTCAAATATACATGTACACAATTGTCCGGGACGTAACTCTCTATGTACTCAATTGTCCGGGACTCAAAAGTCCATGTACGCAATTGCCCGGGACGTAACTGTCCATGTACGCAATTGTCCGCGACTCAAATGTCCATATACGAATTGTCCGGGGAGTAACTGTCCATTTACGCAATTGTCCGTGACTCAAATGTCCATGTACGCAATTGTTCGGGACTCAAATGTCCATGTACACAATTGTCCGGGACTCAAATGCCTATGTACGCAATTGTCCGGGACGTAACTGTCATTGTAAACAATTTTCCGAGTCGTAACTGTCCATCTTCGCAGTTGTCCGGGACTCAAATGTCCATGTACGCAATTGTCCGGGACGTACCTGTCCATGTACGCAATTTTCCGGGACTCAAATATCCATGTACGCAATTGTCCGGGACGTAACTGTCCATGTACTCAATTGTCCGGGACACAAATGCCCATGTACGCAATTGTCCGGGAGGCAAATGTCCAGGTACGCAATTGTCCGGGACGTAACTGTCCATGTACTCAATTGTCCGGGACACAAATGCCCATGTACGCAATTGTCCGGGAGGCAAATATCCATGTACGCAATTGTCCGGGACGTAACTGTCCATGTACTCAAATGTCCGGGACTCAAATGCCCATGTACGCAATTGTCTGGGAGGCAAATGTCCAGGTACGCAATTGTTTGTGTACCACATTTTTCATCATATGACATAATACTTCCCAGAGTTTTAAAATTATCTACTCTCTTGTTAACTAAATTAGTATGTAAAAAAAAAAAAAAAAATACAAAGAATCTGCAATATTATCAGTACTGAACAGACATCTCGAATTTTCCATAGGCGTTATCGTATCTTCATAACTATGTAATTGTGTTCATGTGCTTTCGTCTTTGGTACCTCGATTTGAAGAATTTAAGCGCATTACTCGATTGGCAACTCAGTCTTATCCTTTTACGCCAGAAATTGTTTTATGGTAAGCGTAAGTTCTATAGTAACAGTTCCTTATCTCGCACTTTCCGCTTCCGGTCTCTTGCTCTCCAGTCAACTTTGACTTTCAAAAAATTAAATGCAGTTTCAATCGTCTTAATTATTGTTCTCTGTCCTTAATAAGTTTTTTCCCCATATTCTTTCTCATCCTCTAAGTCCTTGCGATTTAGTGGATTTATTGCCTTATTTTGAGTGAAATAATTAAAAATTGGGCCGTAAAGAAAGATAAATTTGATTTTCAAAATTATAAATGTAATGTCAATCGTCATCTTCTGTCTTCTTAATTTCTGTTCTTTTATTATTTCCCTCCTTAACAATGATTTCTTTTTCTCAGATTCTTTCATACTCTCTAAGAATCCCTTGCATCTTAGTGGCTTTATTGCCTTGCTTGGGGCGAATCGATTAAAAAAACAACTGATTTTAGGATACATAAAAATGAAAGAAAATATAAACAAATTATAAAAACAATAAAAATATAAGGAAATTTTCGAGAGTCATAATCACCTACATTTTTATGAGATATAAAATTTACATATAACATACAGTATTCGGTGTGTGCCGGTCAGAGATTTATAAAATTGGCAAACTGTGTTTTAAATACAGTAATTAAAAGAAAGCCATAGATTCGGATTAAAACCTCTGAATAAGATGACGGTTTAAAATCTATTTTCAATGTCTGCGTGTTAAAGTTAAATCTAATAGTATACGAAGGTGCCTAGTAACCGGCTTTCACCAATAAAATTATTCGTACTGATCGGTGTTAATTTTGTATCGTGATTTGAATTTCAATTGTATTCTTTCACAATGGTGAGTTTTGCTACTAATGGCTTTATTGTACAGCTCTCGTATTATGAGATCAACAAAATGGCTTCGTTTTTAAAAATGGACATTTTTTTTTATTTTGATTAGATTAAGGGGAAAAAATCTGTCGCTTCCCGTCTGTTGATATCTACCTATCTATCTAACTATCTATCTATCTATTTATCTATCTATCTATCTATCTATCTATCTATCTATCTATCTGCTTAGTCTTCTCCCCCGCTCTCTTTCTTTGTCTTTCTGTCTATCCTTTTTGCTTACGATTCTTCCATATTTCTTTTATCTAACAAAATCTTACGTCGGGCATATTATAATTATTCGGGATAAACTGTCTTCCTTTATTCGGCATTACACATTAGTGTGTTTAAGGTGAAGTCTAAAAGTTTGTCCGACATTAATCCTGTCGGAAGCATAATCCTTTTGATGACGTTTGATCTGACAGCACACGTAATGAGAGATGAAGCCACTTTTAGATTTCTCGCTTTGTCAGCTTTTCATTTTCTTTCAACAACGACGACTGTCTTTATTTGAAGAATCCTTATAAAATGCGTTTGTTTCGTTCAAGAAATTGTTGAAAGAATTCAGAACTTGAGGGTTTTAATGTTCGGCACTAAAATGCAGATAAGATCGTATTTTTCCTTCAGAGAAAACAAAAATGAAGAAGAATTGCATTTGTGTTTTTTTATTTTATCAATTCACCTGTTTGTAAAATATATCAAGTGGAAATTTAAAAAATAGTTTGTCAGTCCGCTTCAACACTAAAATCTGTACAAAACGAAAAGTAAAAAAATAATGTTTAAAGAGAAAACAAGAAAAAAATGTGAATTTGATTGGGTATATTCTCATAACATAATAAAAATTCAACCACAAATAGATGGAGGAGGAAATATTGGGATAGAAAGTTTGTGTTGCGCCGATTTTCTAGGCGGCTGGTTACTGAGAGTTCTGAAAAAAATACTACATTCAATTAAGATTCGATAACACCATAAGCACTCCGTTATTTATCATTTTCAAACAATTTTCGTCTGAAATATATAAAAAAAAAATTATATGATATTTAATGAAGTTGGATGGCATAAGATAAGACTGCTATCTCCGACTGACGCCAATTCAGTTGGGGTTTCTATCCTAGCTAGAGGCAATCGGACGTCTAGTCACACTAATGAGCTGTGATACAGCGATACAGCTTGTCTATGGATAATAATATACATGCTGATGCAAAAATTATTTCAGTTGAGCTCTCTGTGGAAGGATATGTGAGTTTGTAAACAGTGGCCATTACGGCTGATAATGCAAGACTCTTCGGTAAAGCGAATCGAGTCCTCTCGGTCACTGTGTGTTTATCTAAAAATAAATACGCTTAAAATTCACCTTCTCTGACGTGCGCCAACGGCTTAAGGGTAAAATCTCCGACTTGACGCCAATTCAGCCGGGTTTCAATCCTAGCTAGAAGCAACCGGACGTCTAGCCATACTGATGAGCTGTGATACAGCGAAACAGCCTGTCTGTGGATGGCTATATATAGAGAAAGAAATTGGCGTCATCAGAAAAAATAATTTTATTTTGAAATTTACTTAAAATAAACACGAGCGTTTGTTCTGATCCAATAATAATTTAAATTAAGTTTATCAAGGGAGGTTTTCGTTTAACACTGATGTCTTTAGTAATGACATGAACCCACTCATCCGACAATTTGTAGCCAGAAAACTCATAATATGTCACCACCAGAGTAGAAAAATAAGGTTACAGTCTCTTATATTTCAACACTATATTGTCCAATTAATTATTTTCTCCAACCCTGTAGTCTTGACATCGGCCCTAAAACAAATCGGCCTGTTAACCCAAAATTATAACCTTTTTTTTACATTCCTCTTACCAACAATTATTATTACGTCAATAAATTTCTGTGTTTAAAAATTTATTTCACATCGGCAAAAATTCTCTCTGTTGTAAGAATTCCTTTCTTTACCCAAAAATAATTTTCTCGTCAACAAATTTTATTTCAAATCAGTGCTTTCTTTTGGTTGACGATGTATCAAATCCTGACCTCAAACAATTCATTTGTCCACTTCCAAAACCCACAACAAATTATTTACATTTCTCCAAACTATATTTTGGACTCCACATTCCATTTGGCAATTGTTTACATTTTGTTATGGTCCGGTTCCTTGTACCACGGTGATAGTCCAAGGTAGAGCCAATAAAGAAGAACGCGAACACAGGTCTGGAATAACACAGATATATTACAAACAGGAATATATACAGAGAAGTAGAAGCGTTAGTATGAACAATGAGGTTTAGTAGAGAGAACAATGTAGTCTCGACCAGTATCACTATTCCAACGTCTTGCAGTGATTGTCTGAACGCGGCTCTGTTTCGGACTGCCTCTGACTCGACTCTTGACTCGACTTGAACTACTGACTCAACTTGAACTACCGACTATATTTTGTCACCTCCCCCCACTAGGGGGTCATGTGGCACAAGGCCGGTTTAACTTGGGATCTCCGAGCCCGTGGTCTCGCCTAAAAATATGCCCATTGAACCCGTATAAACGGATTCTGGGTCGGTTTACCTCCCCGAAAGAGAATCCGCCCTTCGACGTCGCCTCTTTCGGGTTCCTCCCCGCTCGAAGGAAGAGAGTTCAAACGAACAGCCGGTCAAGACTTCAACTACCGACGATATTCAGTCACCCCCACACGAGGGCGTCATGTGGCACAAGGCCTTTTTAACGTGGGAACAGCCAGTCAAGACTTGAACTACCGACTCCTTCCCTACTCCTGCGGCGCAGTCTGGAATAGTCCATTATTATTATTATTATGGGTAAGATCCCATAACACATTTTGTTGCTTTTTCAATGAGGTTCAATTAACAAAATCAAATGCAAATATTTCTCTTTGTTTATATTTCCAATGCGACCTATTAACTGTGACAACTGACCGTTTTTATCAAAACAAAATTAATTCAATTCGGCACAAGAATTTTTCTGTTGTTTTACATTGTAGCTTTCATATTCGCCGATCAGAATATCAGAAAAAAATTCTGTTTTTTTTACTTCGCTTTATATTTCAATTTCTGTTTCTCACTTTAACCTTTACTTGTTAAACCTTTTTTTCAACCCTTCCAATGTTCCATTTCTATAAGAAACTTTCGCATGAACCCTTTTAATTCTAATTTCATACTACCAGTGTCACGAGAGTCTCACTTTCCTTTCAACTAGTACAAGTGACCCTTTTATAGCGTCACAAGTTTAATTCATTCAATTTTTATTCAGCTGAACATGTTTATCCGAGTTCTTTTTAAAATTAATATAAACATAACAAAAATTATCATTTTGTTATATTTACATACTAGCAGCATGACCCGGCGTTGCCCGTGCTTGATGCAAAAATCGTACGACTCCCACAGCAATCGCTATCACTTGACTTAAAATATTTTTGCCCTTCCTTGCCTTTAAAGGAGTGCCCTTTGCCGTGCTGATGTTGCTACATGCCTTACTTCTTGCCTATCTCACACTGCGAATTTTTCCTAAGCTCTATACTAAACATTAAATCTGTTACGAAAAAAGAACTAAACAAAATGAACACAAAACGATCAGCTTTAAAAAAGGACTCGTAACTGGAAAAACCGAATGAAAAAAAGAATGTTAACAAGAAATACTTTTTCACACCCAACCCAGTTCTGCCGAATCAGAATCAACGTTGAGTAAGCAAGCGAATGAGCCAATTGGAGTAAAGTGCCATGTAGATTTAAATTTTTCCCACTTGTGACGAATGCAGCTATACTTTTTTTGCATGCTAGCATGCTAGTTAACACTCGTGTTAGTCAGCTGTTGGCTCTCACGCTGGCCAATAGAATCTTCCTGCCTATTTGTGGCAGCCAGCTATTAGCTGTCACTCTGGCCAGTACAAAATGGTCGCAAAGTACATGAAAACTGCCGTAGAAGCATGAAAAAATCGATTATTTCCACTATCGATGGGAGTTGGGAAATGCAATGTCGGTGTTGACCTTCCCGCTAACTTGGAGCATGTGCATGTAAATTTTGGTGCAATTCCGCTGAAAATTGCTGCCGTGCATTCGTCACACACACACACACACACATACATCCTGCCTTTTATAAATAGAGATGTACACATATTTTGTAGATACGCTGTATTTTTTTTGTAAATTAAAAAATGATGAATACAAATGTGAAAATTTTAGCAAACATTGTTTGCTAGTTTAATAATTTTTTTTGTAGACGTTTTAACTCTCGTCTATTTAATGTCTTATTTTTTGTATACTAGCGGGAAAAGGGAAAGAAAATGTAACTGATTTATTTTGCCTATTTAAGGACTTCATTTTCATTTCAACTCACTGATACGTCGCAGCAGGAAGAGGTCGACGTCGCCATAGCAACTGGAAACAGAGCGGTCTGATTTTCACGGAGAAAGCTGTTTTGTAAGTTTAAACATGCTTTTTTTATATACCCGAGAGATTATGCTGAAATTTTAAAGGGTTCAAATAAATTTATAACGTGTTATTAAGATACTTATTTGTTGTTTGAAATTCTTTATAAAAAAAAAAATCGGCTAAGATGAAAATATATGAATTATCCATTTCTTCTCTGCTTGTAAAACAAAAATCACTTTATTGTATGTTTGACCTTAGATAGATGGGAAAATTCTCACAGCACTAAAACGCATTATGAATGCAATTCGTGTATTTTTCTTTATTTGTCTACATATAACAGTGATCTTTATTGTAAATAAAGTTTCTTTTTCGTATTTCTACAAACTCCTAGTGTTTGTCGTTTGTTTCCTTCGATGACTTCTTTACATTGTTAACATTCATATCGGAGCTGTTATCACTTGTTACCAAACGTGAGACATTTCACAACAATCAGTTCAGTTATATTTTTCGATACATGACTGACAAGGCAGATTTTTCCCGCAGTAGGTTGTCATTTCTGTCTGCGGTAGACCAGTTGCTATCCAAGTCTATAGAACCTGGACTTGCTATTTACCCATAGCTGTGGGGAGAAGAGGAGGATTCCTACCTTTCTCAAGGATATTATCACGTAAATGAATGTAATGGATCTGATTGGAATTCAGAAATTGGTTCTCCGATTCCTCAATCCGAGCCGCTATCCATTACTCCACCGGTAGAAGGATATTGGGGAGGAAGATATCAGGAATTGTGAAAGAACCGCCCAAAAAAAAGTGTGGTAAGAGCCAGTTACCCTCCTTACTATCATGGCTGGATTCTGTTGTAGCATACATCCGGACGATAATGGGTATGTCTCCATTCACATAAAGACAGTAGTAAATACTGTATGTTGGTCTACAGTCAGAGATTCGTCTCCAGCTGTGCTGGTCAAATTCTCTGCCTCCGGGCAAAAGGGATCCGCAGACAAGGTTGTGTCGAAGGGCAGAGTTTCGTCTCGGCAAATAGCTACCGGACCCAGTTATATATGGGGTCTGCGGGGAATTTTTGACTGAGCTTACGGGCTCGTATAGCCCACATGAAATTCAGCCTTGTGCCACATCTGGCCGCGTGGGCCGGTTGGTAGATATCCTGCAGTTGGAGATTCATTGTGGAATTTACTTGACTCACTTCTAGCAGTTGACTACTTCTTGCCGAATCTTATTTGTGTTGTTCTTGCCCTAAGTATTATCGTTCATTACCAACCTTCGTCTGATTATTCTATTTAGTAACCTTCACTAGGTTACAACTCATTCGCGATAAGTAGTCCTGGGTAAATGCATAGAAAAAGAAGATAATTCTATTACTGTGTTTTGTCTAGCTGAGTATTGAAAACTAACATCATGACTAACTTTGTCGAGTTAAGTGTTGTATCTTGCCAGATCCCACATCACAACACAAGCATACTATAATCAGAAAAATTTTAAACATAAAATAGATGTGAATGAGTTCATGGAGAACCAAAAAATACCAAAATATAAATTTAAATTTAATTTGAAATTTAAATTTAACGAGATAAGGAAACGGAAAATCTTTTAACCAAAAGAGTAGATGTGACATAATGTCAGGCTCCAGATAATGGACAAAATTTGTTGTTGGAAATGCATTTAAATTGCCAACAGAAACCAAATGAAATAATAATAATAATAATAATAATAATAATAATAAATGGAAATAAAAGCCAACAGACCTGATATTATCATAAAAGACAAGAGATTCAAGAAGTACGGGCTTATTGACATAGCAGTACCATCTGAGAGAAAATCGTCCATGAAAATTAGCGAGGAATTGTCCATACAAAAACCTGGAGACCGAGATTAACAGGAAGTGGTGAATGAAGACTGAGACGCTACCAATAGTAATCGGAGCTTTGGGCCTCATGAGAAAAGGAATGGACAATTTTACTAACAGTGTCCCAAGTATCATCAACCTGTAAGTTTCCCAGAAGATCGTCCTACTAGGAACACCCCATATACTAAGAAAAAGAGCTATCGATTAAATGATATTTACTCAATTAAATAGAACATAAGGATCATAGGTTGGGCCCGTCTCAACAGGATACAAAATAGGAAACATAACATACACAAATAATAATAATAATGCAGAACCGATGGCAAGATAAAAATTTTCATGGTCGATACTCTGCCCGTACGAAAAAAGCTGATGTAGACAAACTCCGTACTCATCAGTAGTTACGTAGTGTAGTGTAGTGTTAAAAGCTGAAATTGAAGGTTTTATTCTGCTGCACGCGACCAGTGTTTGCTAATTAGAAGGGCACATACTGAAACATTGTATTAGCCCTAAATACAGATTCTGTGATAAATATCCCGAACAAATTGGCCATCTTGTTTCAGGCTGCATCTATTGGCACTCACAGAATATAAAACTCAGCATGACTGAGTGAGCCAATATATGCATTGATAAATATACAACTTTTAGGGGAAAGTAACTGTAGGAAATTGGTATGAACATCACCCAGATTCGGTTAGAAAGATAGGATCCGTAACAATTTTATAGCACTTTATAATACACAATGTTAAATGTGTGATTTTAATGTTTTTTAAATGATTAGTGAAAGATGTCATGTTGCCATTTCTTACCTTCGGTCTCTGGTTGGGACCCAGAAAGAAATGAGTATACGCCAAAAGTCAAAGGATAATAATAATAATAATAATAATAATAATAATAATAATAATAATAATAATAATAATGTGCTACTTTTACGGGAAGTAAACTTCAAGAAACTTGTATGGACATCAGCTAGTTCCGGTTACAGAGATAGAACCTGTAACAATTTTATGGGACATAGCCTCGTCTGGGGATCCATTTTGCTCGGAGACAGAGAGTTTGACCAGTACAGCTGGAGACGAATCTCCCACTGCAGACCAAGATACAGTATTTACTACTGTATTTATGTGAATGGGGACATATACATTATCGTCCGCAGGTATACTACAATAATAATAATAATAGTAATAAGGAGTTTCAAATGGGCGTAGAGATGCAACTACAGCACAATACACCGGCTGAAACTGCAATATGCTTAAAAAAGACAGCAAAGACGAATGCAACCGACCAGATACAGAAGCGATGGCAAGATAAACCGCTTCATGGCCAATACTCTGCCCGTATCAAACAAGCTGATGTAGACAAAACCCGTACCCATCAGTGGCTACGCAGTGCAGGGTTGAAAGCGGAAACTGAAGGTTTTATCCTTGCTGCGCAGGACCAATACTTGCTAAGTAGGAATTATCAAGCACATATACTAAAATATCGTGTCAGCCCAAAATGCAGATTCTGTGATAAATATCCAGAAACGATTGATCATCTTGTATCAGGTTGCACGATATTGGCACCCACTGAATATAAAACCCGACATGACAGAGTTGGCCAGTATCTGCACTGGAAAATCTGCAACTTCTACGGGAAGGAAACTGAAAGAAACTGGTATGAACACCACCCAGATCCGGTTACGGAGATAGGACCTGTTACAATTCTATGGGACTACACAATTCACACTGACAGAACAATCAAATCCAACCGCCCGGATATTGTTATTAAAGACCACAAACAAAAACGGCGCCTCCTTATTGATATGGCAGTCCCTGCTGACTGCAATGTATCTTTGAAGATATTCAAAAAGCTGTCAAAATACAAGGACCTTGAAATAGAAATCTCGAAAATGTGGCATATGGGAACATCAACAATCCCTGTTGTAGTTGGAGTCCTAGGACTGGTTGGAAAAGATTCCAGTAGACTAATTGCAGGGATTCCTGGAAGCCCATGCCTCAAGGAGATACAAAAAATTGTTCTGACAAGCACAGTCCACACTTTACCAAGGGCTTTATCTATGTAATTATTTATTTTTTTTTTGTCAGTGGAAAGTGTCAAGATGCCATTTCTAACCTTAGGTCCATGGACGGGAACCGGAAAGAAATGTGTAAACACCAGAAATCAAAGAAAATAAAAAAAAAAATAATAATAATACTTGATTTTGGTATTGCCAATTAGTAGATCACACCATGGACTTTTTCTCTTTCTGAAAATAATGTCTGTTTTTATGTAGTTGTTAGTCCTTTTTTCAGGCTTTCTGCTACTACCTTGTCTCGGAGGTCAAAATTATATTATTTTTAAATTTTTGTTATTCTTTTTTTTTTTAGGTGAAGATATTCCCTTGGATAAAAATTTTATTTATTCATTTTTTTTCCCTTTTAAATGATTTTTTAAAAGATTCGTCATTTAAAAAACACACATTTTCTCCATTTTTAATCTGTTTGTCTCAAGACTTCACGTTCTTTTTCATTGCTGTCTATGCAAAACAAACAAATGAGCGCCTTTAAATTAGCCAGCCTTTAAATTGCATTAACGTTCGTTCATGAAAAATGTCTGCCATTTTAAATTTCATAACTTTTAAAAAGAACAGAGATAATTTGGCTGAAATCCAATTAAAGTACACAATTACTGGAACCAAGATTTAAGATTGAATGTATTCACGATAAAATCCGCCATGAAGATTCTGTAGACTGTTAATCATATCAGGAAAACAACAGATGGACTGAATCGCATCTAACAAACATCTGGAGCACGTGTTTTAAGATTAGATGAAGTGATGACGCTCAAATGTACTAAGAGCCCCTCAGTCGAATATATATACACACCAGAACATCAGAGAAATAAGATATATCAACAGGTTGACATGAAAGGAAGCTTTCTAGCCTCTAAGTGCCCATTCATGCCTCAAAGGAGACACAATCACGAAATAACTAAGTCCGAAGATTAATATTATGACTTTGCTATTCCGTAAAATTATATTACATATTGAGAACTGTAATCTGAATAAATCACGTGAACAAAATTATGTGAATGGCTTCATTGGCTTCAAGAACTGAAACCTTAAAATGTTACATAAATAAAATTTAGCTTATTAATTAATTTAATAACTTATATACGCCGTGTCCTTTCACGACTTTGGCGATTATGGCTCTCAACAACTTCCTGTCTGTTGTAACTCTCAATCAAATTTGTCTTTTTGTTATCTCTCCAAAACCCTGCTCCGCCATCTCAAGCTTGCCAGGTATATTATGCGTTGTTTTCCTCTTCTTCTTGTCTTCAACCAAATAGAGTTTTTAAAATTCGCTTAAGAGAATATTTGGAATCAATTCTTTAAATGTAAATTATTGTTTAAATCCCAAATGAACAATTATAAATTTAATAATTTCGATGTTTTTCTCATCATAATTCTCTCACTTTTTCAATTCCTGTCTTTATCTTTTGATTTCAGATCAATTTTCTTCCTTAGGGATACCAGGCCATATTCCAACTGTTTCGAGCCAAGGTCAATTCTATCATCTTGCGCACCTAGGTGGCATTTTTTTTTCTTGCGATGAGATTTTCTTTTAATTGCCGTCTCCTTAAAAGGACGTTGACAATCACGACTCTCCAAAACTATCTTTCACTTGCGATCTCCGGTTAATTTTTACCCCTAGCGATCCTATGTCATATTTCAAATCTTGTGGTCTCTGATCACTTTTATCATCTGATATGTCCCGGAAAGGTATATATTTGTTCGAAGTAGTAAAGTGGTTTTGGATTACTGTAAGCGGGAAGGACAATCTAGCAGGTAACCGTAATGGACTGGTCCTCGTCGTAGTGGTAGGCAATAGGCGAAGACAATAGGCGTAGTCCATGTACCTCTACATCAGTCTGTATTTATGGCTGACACCAACCAATCATGTTACTGGGGAACCCAGGTGTATGCATATTCATTACATCATCATCCAAAGGACGCTGACAATCACGGCTCTCCAAAACATCTTGCCCTTTGTAACTCTTCTGTACATTTTGTCTTTTTCTTATCTTTCCAAAACCCTACTTCTCTATCCATTGCTAGGTAGCTTAAGCGTGGTTGTCTTCTGTCAAGACAGGCTTTCAATCAAATAGAGTTTTTAAAATATGTTTTACTCCCTTCGATTAATCGGATTTTTGATATCAATTCTTGAATCCCGAATTAACACCTCGAAATTTGACAGATTCGGTGTTTATATGAACACGAGAGTAACCTTAACGTTAAAATTGACGACAATAAGGCATATACTATAAATAATTTTCGTTTAATCCAAGTACAATTTTCTAATTTAAAATAGTTTATTGCTGACGTTAATAACTTAACAGTGTACAATTTATAAACACCTAAGGAAATAAAACTGTATATTATCCTCATAAATGTTACATATTTACAAACAAAATTATCTTTACTGTAAAAGTTCCCAAAGCACAATTTTTTTTGTGTAAACTTTGGAAAGTCTGAGTAATCCTTGACAATCCGTAGATTCAATCCGTAATTTCAAAGTCTGCTTATTTCTCGGCCTACTAAGAGCAACGTATCACCAGATATTTTTTAAATTTATTATTGTTGTCCTGCACCTATTTTAATAATAATTTAGTACGTGTCTACGGGACCAAGTCAGTACGGCACCAGGTGGGTAATTATTTTTTTCCACACAAAACGTATATATATATATATATATATATATATATATATATATATATATATATATATATATATATATAATAATTCTGTCTCTCTCTCTTTCGATCGCCGATCAGTTTTCTCCCCTAGTGAATCACTTTTATCATCTAGCACTCCTACGCTGTATTTCTTCTCTTAAGTTGAATTCTTCTTCTTCTATGTTCCTTCAGAACGCTGGCGATCATGGTTCTCCACAATCTCCTTTCCTGTTTAGGTCTTAATAAATGTTATCTTTTTGTTATTTCTCCTAAACCTCGTTTCGTCATCCATATACTCAAGCTCTCTACCTAGGTTATGCGTTGTTTTCTGTGGCCCATTTGCTTTCATTCTATCATGTGAGTATCAAATTTTCCATGCCTTCTTTCCTTCTTATGTACCGTAAAAATTCATCTGTCTTTTCCTGCTGTTAAGTAAAATTGTCTTTTTGTTTCCATTTTCTTTAAAACTTTGTTGTTGCTTTTCGTTTAATCCAAGTAAAATTTTGTAATTTAAAATAGTTTATTGCTGACGTTAATAACTTAACTTTTTTCCACACAAAACGTGTATATATATATATATATATATATATATATATATATATATATATATATATATATATATATATATATATATATATATATATATATATATATATATATATATATATATATATAAAATAATTCTGTCACTCTCTCTTTCGATCTCAGGTCAGTTTTCTCCCCTGTCATATATGGTTCAGATTCTAATCGTAATATTTATTCGTTTTATGTGTGTATGTGTGTGTGCTGCATATAAAACATCCCCAGATATCAGGGCAAGCACCTAACATGGATAAAATTTCCTACTAGAAACACACACATACACACACATATATGAGTACACATTATCATTCGAATACATCTTAGACTAACTAGAATTATGATACACATACACATAAATTATGAACGTTGCTTGATACGATAGATACAAGTGGGGTCTGCTTAATGAATTAAAAGTAACTCAAAATTAAAAATAGCAGAATTTTATTTTCTCTTCTTTTCATATTTCATTCTCTGTTTGAAGTCTTAATAAAAGCGAAAAATCTTATATTTATAAATCTCTCCTATTTGTTACATATCCAATCATTCTCTCCATATTTGGTCCCACTTTACACACACAGAATGTATATATATATATATATATATAATGTCATCCACGGACAGACTGTTTCGCTGTATCACAGCTCATCAGTGCGATTAGACATCCGGTTGCCTCAAGCTAGAATCGAAACCCGACTGAATTGGTATCAGGCGGATATTCTACCACTAAGCTGTCGGCGCACGGTTGGGATGAAGGTGGATTTATGGCGTATTTATTTTAGGAAACACGTCCAGTGACCGACAGTGACTCAATTCGGCTTGTGAAGAGTCTCGCTATATGACTGTCTCCTTGGGCTTCACGTTATTAGACTCTAGTGTGTAACATACATTTCCCTCACACTACCCATTTTTTTCTCCTTTGTGCTGTGCAAATTCGCGCGGTTTGAATTTTTTTCCCCCTCATACCATTAATCATTTCATTTTTAATGTTTTAATTGTATGTCGGGTGTTTGTGTGAGTCATTATATATTGCAATAATTGTTAAATTGTTCCCAGTCGACCCTGATGAGCTTGGGAACGAAACCGGTTGGTCTGTTCTGTAATAAGTGTTTTCATCTCTTATTTTTTATTTTTCATAATGGCTTTAGGAAATAATTTCTATCTATTCCTTTCAATATATATATATATATATATTGAGGAATTGACTGACATCAAATCGCTCGGGTTTCGATCCTGATTTGAGGATTTCGGATGTCTATTCGCACTGAGGAGCTGTGATATAGCGAAACAGTACTTTTTTAAATTAAGCTCTTGAAAATATATTTTAATTGAGCACTCTTGAGAGACAACCTAATTCTACAAACAACAGCCGCCTATGCTAAAACGTAAAGCTCTTCAGGAAAATTAATACGAGCACTCTGACTCATTGGCGTTTGTTTACATTCGTAAAAAACAATACGCCAGAATTATCTGTTTCTCTTTGCTGAGTGCTGATGGCTTAGGGGGTAGAAACTTCGACTGACAGCGCATCGGTCGAGTTTCGAACTTGGCTTGCGGCTTTCCGACATCCAGTCGCACTGAGGAACTATGATACAACGAAATGATACTGTTTTCGAATTATATATATTTGTGTGTGGGTTAAAAAAAATTGTAAGATTCTGTACAAAAACTTATTGTATAGACTAAAATGAGAATTGGAAAAAAAAGTCACCTAATGTTGAATATAGTGATATTTATTTATAATCTATGAATTTTTACAGAGAAGAATTAAAACTTTGTTACTCAACAGATCCCAGCTAGCCAATATTTACCAGCCACCCCACGAGGTAGGATGTGACGAAAGGCCGAATTTAATGTGGGATAATCCGGAGAGGTAGACAGAACCGATCCTGATTATGCGCAGTTTACGGGGAATTTTTGGCCGAGTCAGCACAACTGGAATAGATCCCAGCTAGTCAATATTTACTAGCCATTCCCGCACCCCACGAGGGTAGATGTGGCACAAGGCGGAGTTTAACGTGGGTCATACGAGCCCGTAGAACCTGTATAAACGTGTTCGGGTTTGTCTACCTCGCCGGACGAGACTGCTCTTCAGAATAGCATCACCCGGGTTCTTCCCTGCTCGAAGACAGAGAGTTCGACAGCACTGCTGGGACAGATCGCAGCTAGTATATTTAGCTACCCCTCATGAGGGTTTCAAGTTTAACGTGGGTTCTCCGAGCCCGTAGGCTCGGCCAAAAATATTCCCTTTCGAACCCATATAAACGGGTTCAGGGACAGTCTACCTCCCCGAACGAGACTCTGCCCTTCGGCGGAGCCTCGTCTTGGTTCCTCTATGCCCGAAGGCAGAGAGTTCGATTGTTAAGCTGGAACAGATCGCAGCTAGTATATTTAGCTACCCCCCCCCCCACACCCTAGGGTTGCATGTGGCACAAGGCCGATTTAAGGTAGGTTCTCCGAGCCTGTAGGCTCGGCCAAAAATATTCTCTTTTTGAACCCGCCTAAACGGATTCAGGGTCAGTCTACCTACCCAAAGGAGACTCTGCCTTTCGGCGGTGCCTCGTCCGGGTTCCTCTCTGCCCGAAGGCAGAGAGTTCGACTTTTTAGCTGGAACAGGTCGCAGCTAAACTCTGTAGTCCGTTGACTTACAGATTCTTATAGGTAGTTGCTACCTATAGTGTAGTCACAAATGGGGGTGACAGGTTATTCCATTACATCACTATGGTTATGATTTAAAGGATAGAGCACATGCAAATAGAAATGTGGACGTTGAGGTCTACACGCAGCTAAGTCTGTTTCTTGCTTAAATGCAATCTACAGAATTGAAGATTGCGTTTAAGCATGAAATTCGTTTAAAAATAATAGGGACTCTTGTTATAATATATATATATATATATATATATATATGTATATATATATATATATATATATATTGTGATCCAAAATATGGCATATGAAAAAATTCTTAGCAAATATTTTCTTCCGACGTAGAACTATTACCAAACACAACGGATGTCCTATGCTGAAGTCCTTGTGCCTTGAGCTCTTATTAAAGTCAACCGAGACCTCAAGTTGAACTCGTACCTACGATAGACATTGCCTCTTACTCTGTAACCCTCTACCTCGAGGATGCTTCCCTGATCACTACAGTCTTAAACTATTCATGTCTAGGGTTAACCGCTATCTTCCCCACATACCGGCATAGACACTGCCTCTTACTCTGTAACCCTCTACCTCGAGTGGCTCCCAGGCCTTAATCTCTTTGTAAAAAACATTGCGTTAGGTTAAGCATCATCTGGGAGATAAGATGTTAGCTGAAAGGAATTTTTCTTTATTCCAGCTTCACGCTAGTTAGAAGTTATTCAAAGCAAGAATGAAATAAAGAAATATTTGCAAAAGAAAAAATAATCCGACTGTTTTTCTCTAGATACTCAATAGCTGACGGTTTCAGCCAATATTGGTGTCATGTAAATGATCTTTACGAGATCAAAGATTTCCACTTTGAAATTGTCTGCGAGTCCCCGAACAGATAGCCCGTTGTTAAATTGCGAAACATTTCCTAATTGCTTAGAGATTCGGGAACTAACCTTGTCTTTACATATTAATGTCTTGGCCACCAATTCCAATGAGCAAACCAATATTTAACATGTGATAATTCGAATAATGGCATTTAATTACAGGTGTGTAATGGATCAAACCGGTAATATCTGCACGCAAAATGGAAATGACAAGACCTCCGTTCAGGTAAGCGTCGCGAATCAAGGGAATTACATTAAGACAATTAGAAAGTTTTCATCTCGCAACTTTAGAAAGTTACCAAGTTTCTGCGAATAAAATACTGTTTTCTGAAAATAGTACAAGACGCTCCGAATGTAATGCCTCCTATTTATTTCCACGGAAACTGAGAAAGTAAGTTTTAGTTAAAAAAAACAAAAAAAACAAGTTTATTCTCCACGTAATCACTGGTATCTTAAATGAACCTTTCTTAATTTTCTGCATTTAAGTTTTGTGCAGGGTCATCCGAAAATGTCAACAGAATCAAAAATGGTACCTCAAAAAAAAAAAAAAAAAAAAAAAAAAAAAAAAATGCTTGCAAAACAAAACAAAACAAAAAACAGACAAAAACGATGCCTAAAGTTTAAAATGAATTTTAAATAATGCAAAATCTTGAATCTTTTATTTTACTTTTAAGCTAATAGATAAAATGTAATATAACCCTATAAGAAAAATACTTTGCTGCATTTCAAAAAATAATTTATATTAATTTACGCCCTTTTTTAATCGTTTTTCATAACAATGGAGTTCTCTTTATTAAAAACGCTTCCAAAAATAAAATATACTTTTCTGAAGCTTTATTTGAGAAACATTACCTGATTTAAAATATAATTAATCTGATTTGAAACAAATATCATTTACTTTAAGTTTAAAATATCACAGAAAAACATTTTTAACCAGGCACTAGTTGTTTTTAAACCCGACAATGACTGTTTTGACGTATTGACAGTCTGATGACACCTCTAGTGCTGTTCTACGTAAACTTTATCTGTAAAATATAATTTAAGAAAATGATGTGGGCGAATTTTTATATAATTTTTAAATACCCAGTAATCTTTAAAAAATTTAGAAAATATTCTCCGTAATCTAATGTTTTATTAAATTTTAGAAATATTGACTTCAAATTGACTATAATTATCGCTTTTATTTTGTGATAATGTCGTGTATGGCCATCTGTATTTAAAAAATCGGCACGTTTATACACATAGAAAACAATTCAAAACGCTTTTTAAAATATTGGTGTTTGATGATTTGTATCAAGCTTTTCCATTTATGATAAATACATATAGTTTTCACTTAATAATAATATGTAAAAGGCTAAGTTAATACATAATATTAAAAGATTAAATATTGCCATAGTTTCATTTTACGATTCAGAGCAAATTTTCGGTAAATGGTGTTTTTGTTTGACAAAAATCAATTGATAATTTAAATTCTCCAAGTGGTCCTGCTTTTTGCTAATATAAATATGAAGAGACTGAAATTTTAATGTCTCGAAATTTAAAATTATGTAAATGGGGATTCGAAAGTGATGTACCCCATATTAACTTAACTAAACTTTAAGTAAAAGAGATTACCTATCTAGAAACAGTCACGAGTTAAATTCATGAACAAAATTCAAACTGATAGAGATTTCAACTTAATAATCAATAATAAATGTTTTTTTAAAAATAAAAAAAAGATTACTAGAAGTAAACTTATATTTTAAAATAAAATTTTATTCTTTTAATGTACTTTCTATGAATATTTTTCTAATCGACTATTTCATAGAAAATCCTCAAAATTTTTAGAAAAATTTAAATCACTAAAAAACATCAAATTAAATTCTTTGTAGACAGTTTAGACTTTCAAATTTATATCAAACATTATAATCTTTATGAACCCCCAAAATAACACATTCTAAGTAAAACAAAATAACAGCGTCTTTTTCGAGCCTGTTTCAAAGAATATGAGTGACACCTTCTCTCATGAATTCTTTCTCTTTTTCTCTGTATGGGTTTTTTCTTCTCTACCCCTTCTATATCAATATATAACTTCCGTTAAGTTAACCGTTTAAATGTGTCAATGTCTGGTCCAAATAATTTTAAAATAATTTTAAGTTTGAAAGAATAGAAATATTAATTTACATCTAACTCACTCATGTCTTCTCTCTTCCCCCTCACTTCCTCACTTCGTTAATTTATATATGTTTAATACAGTCCGTCAAAAATGTGTAAATTTCTTTTCATTTTATTAATAATGAATACACAAGAAATCAACCACGATTTCTTTGTATTGGGGTTTCATAAAAAAAAAAAGTTTATCTCCAAAAGATCAACAGTTTAGCTTAGCTTCAAGGACGCATTCAGTTAGCAGTTCAGGAGATAACTCCCGAAATGATCCAAAATGGTTTGCGCTACGCTAAGAACACATTTGAAATTTCCAAGAAGTGAGAAGTCAAGATTTAAAAAGTGAAGTGCTGATTGGTTAGAATGGGTTTGGTAGAGGAGTGTATTTTTATACGGGGGTGAGTAACAAATATGGATGATTCCATCAAATTTATGGTAACAAGACACACAATTTTAGGCGCGTAGCAAGCAAACAGATAAATACATATATGGTCTGGTGCCCCTTCTGTTTGCCTTGGGGTTCTTGATAGGTTCCAGAGGTGGATATGCAATGTAGTTTGCCCTGCCCTGGCGTCTACAGTCACTTTCTCACAGACGCGCCGTCGCCTCCCTCTGTCTGTTCTACAAATACTTTCATGGAAATTGCTCCGAGGAGCTGCATTCGCTGGTTCCCAGACGTCACGAGTTCCAGCGCCTTACGAGGCTGGCATCCCGCTCTCACCCCTTCACTGTCGAAACTCCTAAATGTAGCCGTCTCTTCTACTCTAATAGCTTCATGTCTCGCACCTCTCGCCTGTGTAACTCCCTTCCCTTTTCCTGTTTCCCCGTGAGCTATAATCTCCAGCTATTCAAGTGTAATGTCAATCGACATCTCCAGTTGCCTTGATCTATTCACTACTCTCATCCTTTCTTCTATCACTCCTATCTGATCTTGCTCTAAATTTTCTGTAACCCCTTTTGTCCTAGTGGATTCCCGCCTTGCTTGGGGTGAAATGCTTAAAAAAAAAAAATAAAAAAAAATACAAAATTTATATTGTTTTTGGTACCCAGTCTTTTGCAAGTAGATATATAAAAAACCTTATATTAAGAATTTCAAATCTATCTATCTATCTATCTATCTATCTATCTATCTATCTATCTATACAAATGTTTTTATACGAAGACTTTTGTGTCTTGCTTGCACTTTGATATATTTATGTTGTCGTTTGTTTCATACACTTTAAACGAGGTTTATGATACATATTCCCGCGCAACAATACACCACATAATGAACAACAGTGCCGATAAAGTGATTACACAAGACTTAAATCGTCATTACTTAACATTTTATTAAGTCCAATATTTCGTGAGTCTATGATAACTGACCCAGCGTCCAAATCCAAAACGAGGAACATAAATTCTCGTCTGTAACATGTGAAACTGCCCAGCTTATCTCTAGTGAGGCTGTTTATATAACCATCTGTTCAACTTTCTCGTACGTACACAGGTTGTAAAGATCATAGAACCATATATTAATTTCTGTTCTTCCCACATCCATTCAGATTTGGGGTGGTAACACCTGATAGGGTTCCACATATGGGTAAATAGAGAACCCACAAACAAAAAAAAAACAAAACACTATGAGAGTATAACAATATATTTTTATGGCAAAAATACCAATAATGAATATTTATAGTAAAATTACCAATAATACATTATGCACAACAGCTGGGTATCATCTACCATGTGTACAAATGTGAAAGCAGAATAACATATATGATACAGGGTGTTTCAAAAAGAATACGGCAAAATCATTACGCTGTTTTTTCAGGTCTATAGTATTGTAGTGGACTGAATCAGTGGTTATTTGATAGAGTAGTTATCAAAGTTTGATTGGGTGTCAGTTTCACCGCTGTCGTTTGTATAACTTCCGGTGCAGCTGAATTATGGGAAGATCAATCAAAATGGCGACTCCTCAGCAGAAGGCGTTTTGCGTGGTTGAGTTCGCGAAAACAAACACCATTGTCACGATGCAGTGTGCTTTCAGAACAGAATTCGGCATTGATCCACCCCATCGTGAGAGCATTCGACGGTGGGTTAGACTGTTTAAGGAGAGTGGGTGCCTGGGCAAAGGAAAGAGTCCTGGAAGACCACGTGTTACAGAGGAGCAAGTGGAGAGGATTCATGATGCATTTGAGAGCAGCCCACGTAAGACCGTACGTCGAGCAAGTCTTCAGCTTGCCATCCCTCATACCACTGTCTGGCGTGTGTTAAAGAGACGATTACACATGAAACCATACAAACTAAGCCTCGTTCAAGCACTTACTAATGATGACAAGGTGATGCAGAGGACATTCTGTCAGTCAATGCTGGAGATGGAGGAAGGTGATGAAACTCTCTTTTCACATTTAGTTTTTACTGACGAAGCGAATTTCCATTTGAGAGGTACTGTCAATCGTCACAATGTGCGCATTTGGGGAACAGAGCACCCACATGAAACTGTTGAGCATGAAAGAGATTTTCCACTAAAGTGAACGTCTTCTGTGCTGTGTCTCAAGACAAGGTCTATGGTCCCTTTTTCTTTTGAAGGAAACACTGTTACAGGACAAACCTATCTCGAAATGCGCCAAAACTGGCTATTCACTTTACTGCAAGCAGATTCAAATGACTTCATTTCTCAGCAAGATGGAGCACCACCCCATTGGCATCTCGGGGTTAGAGCTTATCTGAATGAAAACATGCCTCAGCGATGGATTGGGAGGAGAGGTGCTAAAGACCTTGCTCTCTGTGCTTGGCCTGCCAGATCCCCCGACCTCACTGTTTGTGACTTTTTTCTTGTGGGGGTATGTTAAAGACCAAGTATATGTTCCAGCACTTCCAGCAAGTATCGATGACTTGAAAGATCGAATAAAAGCTGCAATCAACACGGTGAACCGTGACATGCTGAAGGGTGTTTGGGAGGAATTCTCATATTGGCTTGATGTTGTCCGCGCTGCCAGTGGTGGCCATATTGAGCACTTATAAAACATGAATGAAACTTGATTGCATATACAACACATGTGTTCATGCTAGAGGTTTGTAATTTATTTCGTTTTTGACACATCACGTGATGATTTGGCGTATTCTTTTTGAAACACCCTGTATTTTTATTATTTCAAAAGACCCAAGAAAATTGCATTTCGGCCTTAAATAACCTATAAGTATTTGATATGCCATTAACCAATAAAAATGTCTACGAATATATATATATATATATATATATATATATATATATATATAGATAGATAGATAGATAGATAGATAAAAAAAAATTTTACCGGGAAAATATAAAATTATATACAAAATATGTATTGAAGGTATAGTGTTCTAAAATAGGGGTTAAGTTATTGGTGCTCGGGAAGTTTATTCCACCGAGTATTTGGAAATAGCTGTCTGAGTAGAACTTCTTCCTTGCAAATGAAATATGGGGGAAATCCACGATATGGACGTAACATCGTGAGTCCTAACTGTAGATTTCTGAACTGTTGAAACAGAAGAAGAAAACTTATCTGAACATTTGCCATGGAAATAGCGATAAAGTAGCAATACGCTTGCAACTTCACGTCTGTGACGAAAGAGACTGTAGAATGGAAAATAAGACCTCCCCCCGAAGACCGCGTAAAGGCTGGTTAGTGAGTTTAGAGAAGATACGTCGCAAGAGCTGCAGGAATATTACATTTTTGGTTTCATCTGATTCTTGTAAATGCGTGACAGAATGGGTCAGGTACTTTCTGGAGCGATAGATTGAGATAACCATTTTCCTTTGAATTCTTGACAAGGAAATAAAACTTATTAGGATGGAAGGGGTTATTGAGAGTGAAAAAAAGGGGTTGGGTGGGAAATAAAAGAACAGGTTTCAAGGAGACGATTGGCATTACATTTAAATTTTTCTTGATCGTAGTTTACAGAAAAGCAGGAATCTGAAAATTTTACAAGTATGACGTGCAAGAGAAAAATGATTAGTATACAACTTACGGTTGCAACTAACGATTTCAAAAGTAAAATTATGAGATGTATTTAATCAAAATTCTATCTGTTTTCTATAAATATTTAGTTATTATGCATCTGTGTACAGTTAACTGTATGAAAAGTATTTTTATTCATTATTTGGAAATAAAAAAATTAAAATTTTTTATGTGTACGAATATTTGTTTTCCTCCCACCCCCACCAGCTGTATGTAAGACAGGAGCAGAAAACCTACTGTGGTAGCAATATTCGATGCACGAACGAATGTCCGACTTCTAAATGTGTAAGATAAATTCTGGTGAGCAATATTGTCTAGCACGATGTAGTGAAAAATCTTTCTTAGCAAGAGATTTAATAATTGAATGAATTTCATGCCAGTCGAAAACGCGAGACCAAAAATTGCATTCAGTTGCTCTTATGGAGGTTAGTATCCGCCATGTTGATAGAAATCAATAAAAGGTTAATCTACGATGATTAATACAGGATGTTCCTAAAGTCTGAACATATGGGAAAAGATACATATTTTCAAGAAGTGACATTTCCAAAATCATTTTATTCAATTGGAATATAAACAAATAAACTGTTCAATAGGATTTCTATCATTTTTTATGTAAAGCGCTTTGTAAGATTCACGTAAACTCGATGCAATAACTCCACATTGTCGTCAATTTTAGACCAGTCACTCTTTATGTATTCAATCGTCTGCATTTGTGATTTTGATCGAGTACACCTTCTTCTTTTGCATACCACAGAAAAATAATTCAATTCTTTCTTCTTTCGACCAAACCATATTTAATCTATGGAGGTAAAAATAATATAGTTAATGAGATTTCACATGTTTCCAGACTTTATGGACACAATGTAGAAAGCAGTTGTATTTTGTAGGCGTTAAATCTAACAAGGCATTTCTTTTTCAAAATTTTCAGCATGTTTAGATTGTATATGAGTTTACCTGTGATATGGGGTGAATTTTGAGTGCAGTATCTATGTTGCATATCTATCGACCGGAAAATACATTATTGAAAAGGGAACAGATTCGATGAAGAGGGGGGGGCAGCATCTCGATATCTAACTACACCGATATCCAGCCGACACAGTATTGGTAGCAGATACGGAAAAAAAACAAACTACAAACGCTTCTACAGAAAGTAGTGACGAAAAGCGAGACTAATTGTAAACTACAAGAAGACAGAATCCATGGTCGTTAGCAAAAGGGACACTCCAAAATGCAAATTACAAATTGGAGATGGCAAAAGTAAACAAGTACAAAAATTTAAATATCTAGGAATTGTTATAACAAAAGACAAAAAGTGCGACACTGAAATCCGAAGACGCGTTGAAATCGCCAAAGATACCTTCCAAAAGCTAAGCAGAATATTAAGGCACATAAAAAATTCTTTAGAAACAAAGAAAAGTGTACTGAATTTTTACATGATATCTGCCCTCCTATATAGCTGTGAATGCCATATAGGAGGACAAAGAAGAGACTCGAGGCAACAGAAATGTGGTTCTACAGGAAGATGATGAGTATACCATTAACCGAGCAAGGACGTGGTTTTAGAGGAAATAGAAAAAAAGGAAGATTTGTGTGCTTGATTAAATAGATGGCAGAACAGGGTTTAGAAGAAATAACGAACAATGTATTAAGGACAACCAAGGATTGTAAATTGTGGGGAGCCGTGATCGCGTACGTCCTGAGAGGAAACGGTACTTAAATATGTTTTTGAAATATACAGTCTTGTATTATCGTGCAGGTGGATTGGCTTCTCTTGGTTAATCTCCACTGATTAAATGTACGTATTAGTTTCCGATCTGTAGAGTAAGGGGATTCCATGAGTGCCTATCAAGTTGCAAGAAACTGTAATGAAATACAGCATAATAGCAGCACGAAAGAATCAGGTGAAGATTTGGTATTTAGAAGTTTGTAATAAGAGGAACTTGGTTCTTCAGAATTACGACACGCAACGTTCATCAAAAGTTTACTCTGAATCTCAAGTCTTCTGGTATTGTCTTCTCGTATTAAACTATTTTCGCTTTTTTTTTCTCAAATCACTTCATTCCAAGAAAGGCAATAAAGCCACTTGGACGCAAGTTAAAGAATGTTCGGGAATATGAGAAGAAAAAAAAAACTACTACTGAGAAAGAAGAATAAAAGAAGAGAAATTAAGAAGAGAGAAGATAACGATTGGCATTGTATTTAAATTTTTGAAGATCAAAGTTGACTGAAGAAACGAGAAAACAGAAGAGGGTTCCACAAGCGAGAAGTGCGATAGAATAAACTGTTAGCATCGAATTTACGATTACATCTAGCCATTTCAACTGCAAAAAAAGGATCTTCTTGTTTTTTATATTAACTCCAGACTGCATTTTTTTTAGTCATTTCACTCCAAGAAAGACAATAAAGCCACTAAGACGCAAGAGGTTAGAGAATATGAGAAAAACGACTTTGAGGATAGTGGGAAGTTAATAAAAGAACAGTAATTAAAAACAGAGAACATAACGATGGACATTGCATTTAAATTTTTGAAGATCAAAGTTGACTGGAAATCAAGAAACCGGGAGAAGGTTCCATAAAAAAGAATTGCAATAGAAGAAGCTGTTAGGATCGAACTTAGGGTTACCTCTAGCCATTTCAAATTAAAATTTTTGAGATCTTGCCGCCAAAATATAATACAGCAATTAAATTAATAAATTTGGTGTACCATAGAGAAAAAGTAATATTTATTATCATTATTTACAAGAAATGTGGCCCAAGGTCAAAAGGGCGGGAGGAAGGCTGATCTTCTGTCTTATAATTAAACTTAGCTCGCCACAATTAGGGACCCAAACATACCACTGTATTCCTTGAACCAAAGCAGTACATTCTTATTTACCATTCTTACTATAACCACCATCATACATGAAAGACTCTATGAATTCCTAATTCGTTTTCATAAGTAGATTTGTCTGTCGGTGGGGGGGGGTAAATAATATAGAGAAAAGTTTTTCAGAACTCTTAGCATAAAATATTAATAGAAAAGACACAAGGAAGCGGTGTGACGACAGTGAGAAAGTCGATCTGTCAGGTCAGGAACTAATACATTGCAGATTCTTTGGGTTTCATCAAGAATCTCTTGCAGAATCACCAGACTAGATGTGGCAGCAATATTCAAAAGTCTTGTCTTCCCATATGAAAAGATATTTCCATTTTTCTGGGTTTTGTCCTTGGAGTCTCAGAACAATAATAGAAATCTCATAAAGTCTTACGTTATATTTATATAACATATATATATATATATATAAACATATATATAAACATATATATATACAAACATATAACATATATATATAACATATATATATATATATATTTATAATTATATATATATATGTTTCTTGCTTGTTCATATTTAAACTTCTCTTTAACATTAAAGTGAATGTGTAGGTAGCGTCGCGAGGAACGGGAAGCCGAATTCAAATTCTGACAATGCATAAGCAACCTATGGATTCAACTCTTCTGTGGGTAAAATAGCAAAGTAGACTGGACTCTCTAGCATTGTCTGGTAACCACTTCAGAGGTGGTAACTTGATAAAACTCTCATCCGCAGTCTAAGATAAACGCCACTTTGAATACCAAACTGCGGTGAATACAACTGGAAACCCATTTACTATCTTTCTCATGCAGTCATCGTAATTCACAAACAATAAATTATGGGAGCCATGATCGCCGACGTTCTGAAAGGATATGACATATATTTAACTTTAATTTACCTTACTTAAACCACAACGCTTTTGCCCATTTAGCGTGAAGCGTTGGAACATTAGTTCAAAAGTTTTGCTGGAACGCTGAAAACGAAAACTTTTCTTTATCAACACGTTTCGTCCTCTGACGGACATTATCAAGGGAGGTGTTATTTTGCAAAATAAAGTCGTTACATTTGCCTAGATAAATTCTATCGGAGGACGAAAAATGTTGATAAAGAAAAAAAACTCTTCTTTTTTCTTTATTCATATTCGTATATGTTGTTTACAACTGAATTTATATATATATATATATATATATATATATATATATATATATATATATATATATATATGATGACGGGCTCATGGTGGTGAGGAGTTCTGCTAGTTTTAAAATAGAGAAAATCAGAAAAATTATATTTAGTGAATTTAAAAATCTAAACTTAAAGATAACAGTCTGTACTAAATTGAAAATGGTAAACTTCCTCGACGTAACTCTAGATTTAGCAAGCAACACATACCAACCTTATAGAAAACTAAATACTAACCCCTTATATATACACCTGAAGTCAAACCACCCTCCATCCATAATTAAACATATATCCTCATCAATAGAAAATAGAATTAGCATTAACTCCGCTAACAAAGAAATATTCCAACAACACAATAGCTTCTATAACGCGGCCCTAAAAAATAGTGGTTACAAAAATGCAAACATTAACTATAGAAACAATTGCACTAGCCAGAAGAAAAAAAAAACAGGAAAAGAAAAATCATTTGGTATACCCCTCCGTTCAACCAAATGGTTAGTATTAAACTAAGAGAGAAATTCTTAGCTTTAATTGAAAAACACTTCCCCACCAATAGTAGGCTTAGTAATATATTTAAGAACATCCTAAAATTGAGTTACAGCTTCACTGAAAATCTAGAAAGTATAATAAAAAACACAATAATAAAATCCTGAACAAACCCCCATGCCTGAATAGTATTAATAAAAACCCTACACTTAAATCAGACAATAACAGTGAAAAATTGTGTGATTGTAGAAACCCAGAAGACATTAGAAAATAAATGCTGCATCAAATCTGTGGTATACCAATGTACTATCTCATCCACTGAGAGTCCTAATACTAATATGATATACATTGGGTCCACGAAGAATGAATTTAAAGCCAGTTGGAGGCAGCATAAGTGCTCTATCAACAATATAAATAAAAGAAATCAGACTTCTCTATCTAAATATTTTTGGCATCTGAAGGAAATAAATAGGACACCTAAAGTAAAATGGAAAATTATAAACAGGACTAGAACTTGTAAAACTTGGGATGACCCATGCCCTTTGTGCCTCTATGAGAAACTGCACATTATTAAGTTTCTAGATAATAAAATCTATTAAACAATAGACATGAGTTAACGGTTTACCGACATCATCAAATTTATGCATTGAATAATTAGCTTAAAAACAAACATACAATAAAATAACTTTTATAATCTATAGCCCAAATAAATAGTTTAAATACCCTACAAAAAAAAGATAACCCTTTATGAAGTTGTCAAAAAACAAATGTTACGGCAGTTTTTATATACACAAAACCCTTTCACAAAGAAATAAAATAAAAAAATAAAAAAATCTCCATAGGCACGTAAACCAGACTAGGCGAAAACATCTTCCGTTTTAAATTTAGACACCCCCACCTTACCCTGACTTGACATCTATGAAAGTAACTCTTTACTGATACAAATTATTAACACCCAACACCCCTACCTATTTAAACAATTCGCCCTGGCTGTTACCATGGAAATTTTGGTTTCAATTATGAATATGCTATTAAAACACGTAAATTTCAGAAATAAGTTATTCCAAAAAAAATTTCGTTTGAAGATGGAACAGAGCTTACTTTAATTCAATTTAATTAAAATAATTATATTGAAGTTTTCGGCTCCTGCTTTGAAACATGAGACCTCTTATGTAGCGTGTTGAAATCATATTTTTAAATAAATAATTATATATAGATAGATAGATATATAGATAGATAGATATATTTGGATAGATAGATAGATAGATAGATAGATAGATAGATAGATAGATAGATATGTCTCCACCGGTCATCAATGACCATAGATTTAATCCCACTCATCTCTAAGGTAGGATCAAGCGTTGGTAGGATGGTATGGAGGACACCATGTTACTCATGCATGTCTTCCCTCTTCATGTCGCTGATGGAGCCAACAGCAAGACCATTACAGTCCAGCCCTAGCGCCATCGCAGGAGCTGCCAGAACGAAGATGAAATCAGTGACGAATTGATTAGGGACTCCGGGTCAGTATTTTTAGCTGTACACAAAATTTTGAATTCAGAGTTAATTTCTCCTAGACCAGTTGCCACCCAAGCCTATAGAAATTAGTCTGCCATGCTATTTACCCATAGCTGGGGGTAGAAGATGATATATATGGGGGAGCAGATAAATTTTTATATACCAAGAATATTTTGGGAGGAAAGTTATCAGAAAAAACGGACTGAAGTCCGATAAAGTACTAAGTGGCGCCACACGAAAACTTTTCTCCGCTTTGTCAGGCATCTTTACTTATATACAGGTGCGATGGATAAATTTTTGTTTAAATTACGCAAAAATAAAATTAACACTGGCATATTTTAACCGATTTAATTACCAAAATTACACAAAAATATCTTGATATACTAAAGACTAAATTTATTCAATAACTCGCCATTGGCTTCAACTACGGCCTTCAGACGAATCACCTGCAACTCTTCTGGACGGTCATCTTGTTTAAGCTGATGAATGTCGCCATAATCCTTACCTTTAGTTCATCATTGGTGTTACAAAGAGGCTTGTTGATTTTTCTTTTAACTGTGCCCCACACATAATTATCAAGAGGGCTGCAGTCTGTGGAGTTAGGTGGGCAGATTTAACGGGGGATGTGGTCGCAGAAATTGTTTGACAGCTATGACTAGGTTCTCCTGCTTGTGTGGCTTGGTGCAGAATTCTGTTGCTAGGGTCTTCCAGCAGTCACTCTCTTGAATCAGGGGAACACTATCTCTTCAAGTCCCTTGATCTAGGCAACTGTGTTTAGTGTTGAGGCCCTCACCAACAAATTGGGGAGTTCTTTTCTTATCAGTCGTAATCATTAGACTCATACAACTCTTTCCAAATCCTCTGTACTGCCCTCAGATTGACACCCAAACACTCTGAAAGGTTCGTATTGGAGCTTCTGGCGCTTATGCCAAGCAGTACTGCATGATATTTCCAAATTTCTAGCGAACTGAATAGCGTCATGGTACTCTTTTTCTCAAAGAAAGGGCCTAACGGAGCTTACGATACCGCGGAGTCGACAAAATCAAAAACAGACAACGCACATAAGCGAAATTAAAAATATAAAATGGGACAAATTTAACCATTGCACCCTATACACACATACACACACACACACACACACACATATATATATATATATATATATATACATATATATATATATATATATACACATACACATAAACATACACATAAACACACACATATATATATACACATATATATGACGATTGCGTCTAGCATGAATCAGCCTGTCGCCTCTGAGTGTTGATTTCAATGTTCACTTTTATATTTATAATTTCATACGCTCTCTCTCTGATATTGAGCACTTTCTCCCATAAATATTGCACACCTTAAATCTATATTTCTTCATATATATATATATATATATATATATATATATATATATATATATGTAAGGATATAATGAATTTTTATTTATAATCCCAAAATATTTTTTTTACGATAGACGTTGCATTTAGTGCATACAAATGTTTGAATACATATCTCTGCATTTTTAACAGAATAAATTTGATTAACTCGGATAGTGTTCTGGAGAGTTTTTAATAAAATGCCACCCAGGTTCGAATCCTACTGAATGGCGCATGTTTTTTAATAGACTTTTGAAAAAACGAAGACAGTATGTAAAACCAGTATTTAAAAAAACAAACAAACAAAAAACATTGTGATTTCTGCTGAAATACGTTTATCCACTAATTGTAACACACACACACACACACACACACATATACACATATATATATATATATATATATATATATATATATATATATATATATATATATATATATATATATATATTAGGTTGGTGCAAAAATAATGACGTAATAATGTCGTTTTTTGACGTAACGTCAAAAAACGACATTATTGCGTCATTATTTTTGCACCAACCTAATATATATATATATATATATATATATATATATATATATATATATATATATATATAATGAAGGCCTGGAGAACCTGCTACTCAGGGGTCGAATAGAGGGAAAGTGAGGGAAAGGAAAGGACGCGTGACATACCTGGCAAGCTTGAGCAGGTGGATGACAGAACGTGGTCTGAGGAAAGAAGCAGAGGTAAGGAACTTGCTGAAAGCTGCAAGGGATAGGAGGACGTGGAGAGCCATGATCATCTACGTCCTGAAAGAACATGGCACATAAAAAGAAAATGAACGATGAATAGATTTTTTTTTTGTGACAAATCAACTTCTATGGCTTATTTTAATGCCGAAATATAAATAATTTGTACGCAGTTTTATTTCATTTTTGGAGATAATAATGAATTAGTTATACAAGTCTTACTAATTAACCCATAGTTGGGAGGAGAAGAGGTGGCTTCATACATTTCCCAAGGTTATTTGTGCTTAAGTGAATATATCGAACTTAACTGGGATTGGAACTCGGCTCTCCGATTAACAATTCCGAGCCATTATCAATTACACCACCCGCACATCCAAGCTTACAAAACCTGGTATTCCAAAGTGTTCACCCTTCTAAGTATGTTTACATTGTAAGATTTTTTTTCTTTTTTGAGATAATGATTTAGTGACAGACGTCTTACTATTTAACCTATAGTTGGGAGGGAAAGAGTTGGATTCATACCTTTCCTAAGAGTATTTGCGCGTAAGCGAATTTAACGAACCCAACTAGATTTGGGGCCCGGTTACCCGATTAAAAATTTGGTGCTATTATCCATTATACCACCCGTATATCCAAGTTTACATCACTTGGTATTCTCAAACTGTACTGACCAGGCTCGACGTTGCTTAACTTCGGTTATCATACGGAAACCGGTGATTCAATGTGATGTCGCTGTAAGCCTACATTGCGTAATATATATGAGGATGTGCGCTCAACAACATCGTGTAAAAGTCTTAAGAATTTTTGTTTTTTTGGCCTGAGGATTCGTTGCAAGGTAAGTTTAGCTTCAGTTGGAACTGAGAATGACACTCTAAAATGATAACACAGTGAAAACGAGACTTAACTAGAATATTTAATTATATCGACGCTTGTGGGAAAAGAACCAAATTTATTGTGTTAGATTACAAAAACCTAGTGGAAGCATCGGTGTAGTCTTGGTTCTAATTTTTGTTTCCACTAAAGATAGTGTATATTGCGTTGTTGTAATACGGAGGAAACAAAATCCATACGCCAACACTTGGTCGAAGAATAGGGAATTTGCTCTTTCGAATGAAAGATTAAGGAATAACAATAACCAACTCCAAGAAGGTTGTTGAAATAATTGTCATATTCCAATTACTCACTAAAAGGCTTCGGGTATTGAGTTACGAAAATCGATACGTCAATTGAGATAAGTGACCACTTTAGACATTCTAAATGTCCAAACAAAAACACTTCTTGCGTATTAAACTCGAAGCCACCCACTTCTCGTATTCTCACGAACTTTGCGAGATCAAAACCCGTGACGGAAAAGTTAATTTAAAATGCATTTAAAAATTAATTCATTTTTTTATAAACTATGTGCTATTAGAAAGAAGAATTAGAGAATATTTTGATATAAAAGTATTTTCGTTCAATTTATTACAGGATGCTTGGAAATATTTTCAAAAATAATTTCACCTTAAGCAAGACAGTAAAAGCACTAAAACAAAAGCGGTTACTGATTGTGAGGGACTAGGAGAAAAAAAAAACACTATCAAGGTGAGAGAACAATAAAAGAACAGGAATTAAAGATTGACATTTCATTTAAATTTTTGAAGATAAAACTTGACTGTAAAACAAGGAGCTGCAAGGGAGTTCCATAAGTGAGAAGTGCAAGAGAAGAAACTGTCAGCATAGAACTTACGGTTATATCTACACATTTCAACAGTAAAATGATGAGATCTTCCCCCCAATCTAGTACTACGCTTAAATTCATAAAGTCTAGGTACAAAAGAGCAAAACTCATAAGAACAATTCCCATGAAAATATTTATAGAAAGGTACGTTACTGCAGTGGCAAAGTGCGAATAATAATGAATATTTTTCCTTGTATTTTATCAAAGATGTACCAGGTCAGATGTGATCGTTCTGGATATGGCGATAAACTACATTCGGCAGCAAGATCTAGAAGTTTTGAGGTACATGGAACCATCTCTAAATTGCTGTTGTTCCAAGGTCCACCCTGATCCGTGGTGGTAGCACCGGTTAAGGTCCCAGATATGGTTAAACAGTTAAGCCCCAAACAGGGGTCAAAACACAGTGAAATATATAAAAATTGATGTTTATAGCAATAATAGCAGCGTTAAATTTTTTAGAAAAAATATTACCATCAATACATTTGAAAAAATATTACCATCAATACATTTAAAAAATTATTACAATCAATACATTTTTAAAAAAATATTACCAGAAATACATTTGAAAAAAATATTACCAGCAATACATTGGAAAACATATTACCATCAATACATTTATGAAAAAATATTACCATCAATACATTTGAAAAAAAATATTATCATCAATACATTTGAAAAAATATTACCATCAATACATTTATGAAAAAATATTACCATCAATACAGTTTAAAAAATATTACCATCAATACATTAAAAAAAATATTACCAGAAATACACTTGGAAAAAAATATTACCAGCAATACATTGGAAAACATATTACCATCAATACATTTGAAAAAATATTGCCATCAATACATTTGCAAAAAATATTACCATCAATACATTTGAAAAAATATTACCATCAATACAGTTTTAAAAAAATATTACCATCAATACATTTAAAAAAAATATTACCAGAAATACATCTGAAAAAAATATTACCAGCAATACATTTATGAAAAAAATATTACCAACAATACATTTTTTGAAAATATAAATATTACCAAACAATACATTTAAAAAAAAAAAATGCCCGCAATAGAGTTGACTCTCGACAAAAACCCCTTTTTACAAAAATACGTCAAGGAAAACTGATCTACAAACTGATTTCTTACAAGAATACATATTCTATTCATACGACACTATCCTAAAAATCTTGTCAGCATTAGAGATGTTGATATGCCATTGAGATTTTGATATCCCGTAAAATAAAATAAACCAAACGAAACCAAACCAAATGTGACAGCAATATTCGTGGACAAATAGTAGACTTATAAATGTCTACCATTCTTCATAAATTGAATATTGCATTAAATAAGTCATTACATTTCACCAGAAAGAATATAAAATCAAGTGTAAGTAAAATTGATTTAGGTATGATTAAACAAAAATGTAATCAGCTTCATTATCAATGAGTGTGTACCGCTCCCCCCGGGAAGGTGACATTTCCATTCAACGTTTAAATCAATCTGGGGTTTCCCCCGTAAAAAGCTGTGGAGGAATCTACCACCGTAACAATCTTATTTTTAGGGTGTTTCTCTACACTAATTATAATCGGAATATTGTCCTGATCTTTGTTGTTTGGGCCTTTGTTACCTCCGGGCTTCATCAAGTGTGTAACCTTCTGGGTGACATATATGAAATTTTTAACTAAACAATTTATTTAATCTACGGAGGAAGACTGTTCTTGTTCCAGTTTCTGCCAGTGTCTTGAGATATCGTCTAGTTCTTTTTTTTATTTATTGTTCAGCTATTTTCACTGAGTTTAAGTAGAAACTAAATTCACAAACGAACGTTTTAATTCATAAGCCTATTTTCCAGTAGAAACAAGTCACTGCGCAGATCTAGGAGGAGTCTTAAACCTAGCCTGACTGCTAATTATTGCTATATCACCTTTTCCGGCTAAGGTTTTACTGAAAAAAAAAATATATGAAAAATATTTTGTCTTTTTTTTTTATATTTTACATATCAGTTATGTGCCATGCGTAATACAAGCTTAGGCGATCATGTAACTTTCGATACATGGCTGACGAGGCAGAGTTTTTGTCATTTCTTTTTACTGTAGACAAGTTGCCATCTAAGGCTATAGAACCCGATCTGTCCTACTGTTTGCCCATAGCTACAGGGGACAAGAACAGGATTCATACATTTCCCAAAGGTATTAGCACGTCAGTGAATGTAATGGATTCGAGGCACGGTGGAGTAATGGATGTCGGCACGGATTGAGGAATCGGAGAGCCGAGTTCGAATTCCAGTCGAATCCATTACATATCCTTATATTATCATATATATATATATATATATATATATATATATATATATGAGAAAATATAGTCAAGAGAAATACTATGAAGCAAAAGTGCTCAATATTCGGCTTAGGGCGTATGTAAATATAAGCAGTGTGGATACAGAGTTCAACATCGAATGGCTACAGTCTATTCACAAATACAACAGATTTCCGCTAGTAGGTATTGAACTTAGTATTTACAATGCTTATATAAATATATATAATCTACATTGCTAAAAAACACAAACCTCAACGTCATTACAAGTTTCATGCGATGAACTATCCGCAGGCAATTCAGATGACAAAAACGAGAGGGCAACGTTTGAAGTAAACACCATTGTATTCCAATTCTATTCTAGGTTGTTTTAATTTGAAATTTCTACTCGAGCACTTTTTATCTTGTTAATTTAATCTTGGTTTCTTTAATGTTTGTCTTTCTTTCTCGCTGTCGTCTTAGGCCCAATTTGAGTCTTATTTTTTCTGTACTTCCATTCTACTTGGGTCGTTATATTTTTAATAGAGATGCAAACACTAGTTTTGCTTTCTGTGTTTGTGTACAGTCTCGTCTTCTTTTATAGATGTTTACAGAATGTACAGCGATATATAATTTAACAGTCGACGTTTATCCTGGTCACTTGAAGCACTTTATTGAATTCTATGTTTTATTTATGCCGAAACTTTCGTAGACAAAAGCGGAATATCCAGCCATTTTCTTCGTCTCCTAAAATCGATGTGGATTGTCCGTTTACAAATCAATGTTTCCTTCCGCTGCATCCGTCAATTGTGCTCTTCTATGGATTATTACTGTCGTTAGCGACACCGTCTTGCCGATACCTCGATTGCTGAACCGACATTCCAGAAGATGGAGCAGCAGTTCCAAGAAAATTACCCTCGGTGGGATATCGAATAGAAAATAAAAGAAATGTCATCACGACAGGATGCCAGTAACTCTAATAAAGTCTTTATACTGAATCAATGCGTTTTTCTAATAGTGCTCCTCTCTACCGATACTTTTGTGTCCATAAATATTTATCGCATATATTTAAGTGTGTAAACATTTGCTTAATTCAGGGATAAATAAATATAGGTCAACTCTATTGCGGGCAATTTTTTTTTTAAATGTATTGTTTGGTAATATTTATATTTTCAAAAAATGTATTGTTGGTAATATTTTTTTCATAAATGTATTGCTGGTAATATTTTTTTCAGATGTATTTCTGGTAATATTTTTTTTAAATGTATTGATGGTAATATTTTTTTTAAAACTGTATTGATGGTAATATTTTTTCAAATGTATTGATGGTAATATTTTTTCAAATGTATTGATGGTAATATTTTTTGCAAATGTATTGATGGCAATATTTTTTCAAATGTATTGATGGTAATATGTTTTCCAATGTATTGCTGGTAATATTTTTTTCCAAGTGTATTTCTGGTAATATTTTTTTTAATGTATTAATGGCAATATTTTTTAAACTGTATCGATGGTAATATTTTTTCAAATGTATTGATGATAATATTTTTTTATATCTGAGACTATAGGAATTTACTTAGTTCGTAAATAAATAAAATCAGTTATTTATATTTGAGTTTATGGACCGAGCATTTGAGCAACGATGAGGTTTTGAAGAGGGTGCAAACAAGGAGGAAGCTTATACTTGACATCAGGAAGAGGCAGCTGAAAATTCTGGGATACGTAATGAGAGAGGAGGGCTTGGAGAATCTGATATTTACAAGTTGAATAGAGGGAGAGCAACACATGATATACCTAGCGGATTTAAGCAAGTGAATAACAGAACATGGCCTGTGGGACAAAACTTATTGAGAGCTACAATGAGGCTGAATGCTTTGTTCGGATATTCTCATTCAACTCAACACGCGACTCATCCGGTGTACCCACACCTGATCTTCCCACTCAAATTGAGGCTATACTGAATGAGATGAGAATAACTCTATCGATGGTATTAGACATAATTTAGACTCTCATAAAGCAAGTGGCGGTGACGGTATACCAGCCGTAGTCCTAAAGAAATGTGCCCCTGAGCTGGCTTCTGTTCTCTCTACAACTATTGACTCTCCGATTCTTGTTTTCCAGACTGTTGGAAGTCTTCCTCTGGCTTTAAAAACTCTGGAGACCCTTCTGGTGCATCTAAATACCGTCCCAACAGTCTCCTACCACTCTTCGACAAAGTCTTTTAATCAATGCCGAAGTAGTTAAGCATCTCACCTCTCACGATCTACTCTCTGACAATCAATATGTTTTGCGCTTTAACTGAATATGTATACCAATCTCTTGATAATACCGGTGACACTCTAGATATCTCGAAGGCGTTTGACAGGGTTTGGCATGCCGGTCCTTCTACGTAAGCTTCAGGGATACGGTATTACAGGACGATCATTTGATTTAATCCAAATCATGTCTAACCGTGAAATGAAAGTTGTCCTGAACGCGTTCTCTTCCAGTTCCTTCTATACGAAAGCTGGTGTTCCCCTACACTGTTTCCGATTTTCATCAATGATCTTCTTGACGTCATCAGTTCTCAAGTACTCTGCCATTTACTCCTGTCTAATAGTAAATCCGGCATTGCAGACAAAGTTAACCTGGCCGTTGGTCTCGAGAACGACCTCAACTCTGTGGTTGACTCGGGCAGGAAATGGCTTGTGAATTTTAATGCATTCAAAACGAAACTGCTGTCATTTACTCACCATAGAGAAACGTCTCTGCCTCTTATCAGTATCGTTCATTCTCAACTCTGCGAGAGCGCCTCACTGTATCTTCTTGGTCTCACGTTCTCCACTGACCTACAGTACATTGAATGAATTGCTGCATCTTTCGTAAGGAAAATTGTTTTTCTGTTTCTTGCCAGAAAGTTTTTTTCGTCTGAGTCCATCCTTCACATCTACAAATCTACCATTCGTCCATGAATGGATTACTGTTGCCATATCTGGTCTGGTGCCCCCGCTGTTCATCTCGAGGTTCTTCATAAAATCCAAAGACGGATGTGCAATGTGATCAGTCCTGACTTTGGGTTTTTATGACGTAATGTGGGTACCCTCTGTCTTTTCTATAAACATTTTCATAGCAACTTCTCTGTCGAGATATTTTCCCTGGTGCCCCAACTGCACAAATTTAAGCGTGTTGCTAGATTGGCATCTCGGCCCCACTATTTTACTATTGATACAGTGAAATGTAACTGCTTTTTCTACTCCAACAGCTTCTTCTCTTGCACTTCCCAACGGTGAAACTCCCTTCCTCTTACTTGCTTCTCTGATAACTATAATCTAATTTAAATGTAATTTCAATCGACATCTTCTGATGCATTGATCTTCTTCCTTTTTATCCTCCTCCGTTCTATTTTTATCCTATCCTCTAACCCCCTAGTCTTTTTCATTACTTACACTGTCTGTGGCCCCTTGTGTACTAGTGGCACACCCACCTTGCTTAAGTGGATTGCTTAAAAAATATTGGTCATTTATATTTGAGTGATTAAAAATTTAATTGATTTGGGATAGGTAAATATTGGTATTTTATATTTGAATCTATAAACATTTCCTTGTCTTGGCGATAGGTAAATATGAATCGATTATATTTGACCTATAAGCATATAATAGGTTCGGCGATCAGTAAATGTGGGTATTTTATATTTGAGTCTATAAACATTTCCTTGGGTTGTGGATAGGTAAGTTTTGGCGGTATATATTTGTGTCTATAAGCATTTCCTTGGGTTTGAGGATAGGTAAATTTTGGCGGTATATATTTGAGTCTATAAGCATTTTCTTCGGTTGGGGGATAGGTAATTTTTGGCGGTACATATTTGAGTCTGTAAGTATTTATTTTATTTGGGCATTAGTAAATATTCATCGCTTATATCTTAGTCTATGTGAATTTATTCGAATCGTAGAGAGATAAATATTGATCATTTACAACTGAGTCTATAAGTATCTACTTGATTCGTCAATAGGTAAATATCGATATTTTATATTTGAGTATATAATCATTTATTTGCTTCGGGGATAGGTAAGTATTGGTTGGTTATATTTGAGTCTAGAAGCATTTCATGAATAGGTAAATATTAGTAGAATATGTTTTCAGACTGTAAGAATTTAATTGGTTCGAGGAAAGGCAAATATTTGACTCTATAATCATTTACTTGATTCGGAGGTAGATATCTGAGTCTAGAAGCATTTGTATAGAGCAGCCAGCCAATCCCTATTGCAGACGCTTGCTCAGGCGCACTTGTGTTTAATCAACACCCACATACTGCAACTATGTTGAGCAGGCTTTAGTTACAGTTTCTGTTATCTAGCGGGATCAACATTTTGAACAAGGCCAACAAGCTCAAACCCTCGGCCACGATGAATTGTGACTCCGTGATAACACGGCTATCGACAGTACCCAATTTCACTCACAAGTCTTGGGTCAACATGTGTTATGATTTTCAGGCGCTTTCCAAAAGTGCCGCATGCTGGGATCGACCTGATAATTTCCTTCCTGACAAATCGACCATTTTGAGATTCGAACCCGGGTCTCGTGGTCAGAATGTGAACGTTCTAACGCGTGCCCCTGAAAGCATTTACTTGATTCAAGAATAGGTAAATATTGGTCATTTATATTTGAGTCTATAAGCAATTACTTGTGTTTGGTATAGGTAAATTTTGGCGAAATATATTTGAGTCTATAAGCAATTACTTGATTTGGCCACAGGTAAGTACTGGTCGCTTATGTCTGAGTCTAAATGACTTTATTTGAATTGTGAAAAGGTAAATATTTATCATTTATCATGGCGTCTATAAACATTTAGTTGATTTAAGGTTAGATAAATGTTATTGTTTAAATTACAGTCTGTAAGAATTTGCTTGTATCAAAGAAAGGTAAGTATTTATCGTAAATATTTGTGCATATAAATATTTGCTGGATTCGTGAATAGGTAAAAACTAGACCTTTATCATTGAGTCTATAAGCAATTTTTTTTTGTTCGGCGATAAGGTAAATATCAGTCGCTTGAGTTTATAAGCATTTACCTGGTTTGGTGATAAGTAAATATGTCTTTTATATCTTGGTGTGAAAGTATTTACTTGGTTTGAGAATAAGTGAATATTGGTCCTTTATATTTGAGAGTATATGCATTTATTTATCACCAACCCAAGTAAAATCTTACTGAGTTAAATATAAATGACTAGTATTTTCATATTGCGGACGAATTAAATGCTTACAAACTCAAAGATGAATGACTAATATTGAGCTACACTGGACCTAAGTAAATGCTTATAGAATAAAAATTTAAAAGTTGATTGATTCCGATATTAAATTGGTTGATCGGTTGTTTTTCCTTAGCGAAATATTAACCTCTGTGAATTATTTAATAACGAAATGTAAATCATTTGGGTTCAATTTTATGCTTTCAACAATAGATAAAACGCAATGCTGATCATTTTTCTATCAGTATCTATTGTTGGTTATTAATTGGTTCGAGGAAAGGCAAATATTTGACTCTATAATCATTTACTTGATTCGGAGGTAGATATCTGAGTCTAGAAGCATCTGTATAGAGCAGCTAGCCAATTCCTATTGCAGACGCTTGCTCAGGCGCACTTGTATTTATTCAACACCCACATACTGCAACTATGTTGAGCAGGCTTTAGTTACAGTTTCTGTTATCTAGCGGGATCAACATTTTGAACAAGGCCAGCAAGCTCAAACCCTCGGCCACGATGAATTGTGACTCCGTGCTAACACGGCTATCGACAGTACCCAGTTTCACTCACAAGACTTGGGTCAACATGTGTTATGATTTTCAGGCGCTTTCCAAAAGTGCCGCGTGCTGGGATCGACCTGATAATTTCCTTCCTGACAAATCGACCATTGTGAGATTCGAACCCGGGTCTCGTGGTCAGAATGTGAACGTTCTAACGCGTGCCCCTGAAAGCATTTACTTGATTCAAGAATAGGTAAATATTGGTCATTTATATTTGAGTCTATAAGCAATTACTTGTGTTTGGTATAGGTAAATTTTGGCGAAATATATTTAAATGTTTTTATTTTTACTATAAATATGTATTTTTATACTTACATAGTGTTTTGTTTATACTTGGGGATTCACTATTAGCCCATAGCAGGGATCCTAACAGGTGCTACCACCCTCCGATATTAAAGAAGCTAGTCTGAGATGATGTGTAAAATCAACCAATACTTAATTATCTACTGTCAGCTTCAGAGTCTACACACCATTTCCAGAACATTAAGCGTGTTATTTAACTGACCCCCGCCAGTTATCTAATCCTCAAAAAATCGATATATTCTTCGTAGAACTAGAGGAGTATAACTTCTGGCAGTGCTTCTTGTCTTGCCCTTCAAGCCGGATCAGTGTCAATCACTAATTCTTGAGGCATCCCCAAGGAGGATTACCAGGCGAAACTGAGTAATGTTTTTATATCTCCATGTACGCGAGGAAAGTCACACTTGGGACTAAATTTTCTTCAATTTTGCTTTCCCGCGTAGGCAGATAAATAATTGCCGGCACTTTTAGATACGAGGCCATGTCTCGATGGGCAACATATAGATGTTCTGTTAATCATTCACGATTTAGTCTTTAGGAGAATTTCTTATGTTCTTTTCATGAGAGAAATTCTACAAAAATCAACAAAAATAACCAAAAATAACGAAAACCTAGAGAGAATACTAATTCTTCCTATTCTCTATAATTTTAATTTTGCATATAAATAACCAAAAAATAAATGAGACGACAATATTTGTCTTTGAAACTATTCATTTCTTCCAGACCGTGCTTTTTTTTTTTTTACTTATCATTGGCAAAGATAATGCTAAATTTAATCGTTTCTATACAAGTAAACATTTGCATTCATTGATCGAGCAGTCAGTACTGCTGCCGTGTGAAATTTATAAAATCTTTCTCTTAAAACAATTTTTTCAGGAAAATAGTTCTCTCAAGTTCAGTAGTTGTTATCGTTCTTTCCAGTATTGTTGGGTGTTTCCTTTCTAACCTTTTATTTGAAGTTGTCTGGAATATCAACATCTTGATTATGTCATTACTTTCTCTTCGAATTACATGCGCTATACATTTTAGTTGTTACTGCTGTTGGTAGTGATCAAATGATGTAATTTCTGTTATTTTGTACAGTTCTTTGTGAATCGGTAGCACCAGTCTGCAATGTTCAAAGAGGGATGATCTTTGCTTTTCACCATTAATCTTAGGAAGCGGATTTATATGGCTGAGAATTTAGATATTTCTGATCAAGTTTCGCGCCATGATTGCCATCCACTCAACGCTTAATATTTAATAATGTCATATACCGTACCTATAAACACTAATGGTATGTCCCAATCCTCATAAATACGTTGGATACTATTGTAAGTTGGGGATAATATGTTGTCTAAGTAGTCAACCACTAGCTGTGGTTTACCTACTTCACGCCGCTGGCGAGTATTGTATTTTGTTGATGGTTATAAAGATTACCATTTTATTTCCAACCTCCATTTTGGTTATTCCTCATTCAGTAACCCTTTCTAGGTTACAACAAATAAAAAAAAAATGAGATAAAATGCCGAATTATAAAATTTCTTCAGTGGCGTCTTTGATTATAAATTCTTTCTGTTATGGTGTCGGGATAAAAAACAAACAAACAAAAAAAAAATAACTGAAAAATGGATGATCGGCCTTAATGATCGCTACCAGAGAGAGGAAGATGGCTACAGAGTAATAATCACCGTTTATACAGATATGAGTGGAAGATAACGGTTGACACTAGATTTGAACAGGAGAGGTTTCTAATGATCGGAGAGCGAGCATCCTCTTGGGAGCCATTCGAATAAAGGGTTACAGAGTAAGAAATACAGAAATATGAGTAGAAGATTATGGTTGACTCGAGATTTGACTGTTATGGGTGTAGTGATCTGAGAAGCATCCTCTTGGGAGTCTCTCGAGGTAGAGGGTTACAGAGTAAGAGGCACAGAAATATGAGAGGATGATTATAGTTCACCCTAGATCTGAACAGATTAAGAATCCATCTCCTCCCCTCCTCGTTAGCCATGGATTAAATTACTCGGTAGACAGGGATCTCTCGCCTTCGGTTGTAACAACTTGTCATATACGGTACCTATGAACACTAATGGGTATGTCCCAATCCTCATAAATACGTTGGACACTATTGTAAGGAGGGTTATTTATGCTGTCTAAGTAGTCAACCACTAGCAGTGGTTTACCTACTTCACGCCGCTGGCGAGTATTTTATTTTGTTGATGTTATAAAGATTACCATTTCATTTCCAACCTCAGTTCTGTTTATTCTTCCTTCAGTAACCCTTTCTAGGTTACAACAAATAAATAAAATCGAAGTTTTCTAGAACTAGCCTTTTAATTTTACACTAACCATTTCAAAGTACAAGAATTCTTTAACAGCATTTCGATCTGGGCTATATTTAATTCTGAGATGTAGAGTTTTTGTGACTATACCAATCAGCTGAGGTCTTGTTAAATTGAAAACAGCGGCACCATTTCCAACAATCAATAAAAAACATTTACTTTCGTTCGATAGTTATCAGTAAGGGAAGCCAACTTCAAAGTACAGAGCAAGAGGCTCAGACAGAGCGAAAGTCACGGGAGGAAAATAAATTACTTTTTAAGGCGAAGATGACAAGAAAAAGAAAAATGCTATCTATTAGGTTGTCCCAAAAGTTCGTAAACACTTGCGAAAAATTGAATTTTTATGCAATTTTTAATTGTTTTTTTACTTTATTGTTAATTTTGAAAAAAAATTTATTTCATTAAAATTTTTATTTAATTGTTTTTTTGCGTTTATATTGTTATAGTGATCTTCATCTTTGTATTCCAGATGGCAATTGATAAAATTGAGCTGCGAGTTTTGATTCGTTACTGCTGGAAGCGAGATCTTTCAACCAGAAAAGATTTGTGCTGCCGAAGGTGAAGGAACAATTGCATATGCGGCGATCTCAAAGTGGTATAAGTGTTTCGATTCTGGCGACATGAGTCTTGAAGATAAGCCTCGTTTGGGACGGCCGTTAATGTTGGATGATGGAGACTTGCAAACTGGGTTGGACATTGCGCCTTCATCAAGCACTCGAGAATTGGCTGATGAGCTTGGAGTTGGCAAATCGACAATTCACCGACACTTGAAGCAACTTGATTTTGTTTACAAAAAGCCGCGCCAAGATCCGCACGAACTCACCGAAGCACAAGCCAACAGACGAGTTGAAATTTGCCGTCAATTGCTCAGCAATCCACTGGACGAACGTTTTTGGAAGCGCATTGTGACATCGGACGAGAAATGGGTCTATCTGGTCCAGCACAATCGAGACAAGCGATGGGTTCAGAAAGGGCAAGAGACACCGTCGGTTCCAAAACAAGATCGATTCGGCAAGAAAGTCATGTTGTGCGTTTGGTAGAACTTTGAAGGAATCGTGAATTTTGAGTTGGTTCCGAATGGTCGTGCCATCAGTGCCGGACTTTACTGTCAGCAACTGGATCGGGTCTACAAAATGTTGAATCAAAAGTACCCGGCTCTGATCAACCGAAAGCATGCTTCGATGCAGCAGTACAATGCCAAGCCACACACTGCCAGGAAGACCAAAGACAAGTTTGAAGAGCTGGACGGCGTTGAAGTTCTGCCACATCCAGCCTACAGTCCTGACTGTGCTCCATCAGATTACGGCCTTTTCCGCTCAATGCAACACTTGCTGAAGGACCGCCGAATCGACTCGTTTGATGAAGTCGAGGAAGCGTATGACGAATTCTTTGATTCGAAGCCGGCTGAATGGAACTTTCACCAGATCGGAAAGCTTGCAGATCGATGGCAGAAAGTTTTGGAAAATGATGGTGCTTATTTTGAGGAATAATTTTTGTTGTTTTTGTTATTACTTGGCGAGTAAAATTTCAATTTTTGGCAAGTGTTTACGAACTTTTGGGACAACCTAATATAAAACTGACCACACCGTGAAAAGGCCCACACAGGCACGAAGCAGGCCTCTGAGAATGGATAGGGTTCTTCTAAATAATTTGTATATATTTAATATTAGCTTAAAATCCGCTCAGTCGGACGGCATGTAAGCTAGCTCCTGCGGAGGTTTCATTGGGGCTTCTGCGTGTTCAGGAGTTTGAGAGTCCCTAAGTCTTTGCAGATTCATAACATTTGCAGCTCACCTGGCTGTCGTTTGATCTGGGTTTTCATTTGCACGGCACTTTCTTTTCTTCATTGTAGCATTGGCTCTTTTGATTGCAAACTGGTCGTCTGTTGTCGAAGATTTCTTTTTGCGAGGCACACTGTTGCAATAAACTACAGAAGAATTCAAAATTGATTATTGCATTTAAGTATTGCATTAATATTTAAGCTTACCTTTAAAAGTTCAACACTAATTCTGCTGCCGACGCCTAATTTAGAAACTGTTTGGTATACGTAGGTCTATTTTAATTATTCACAAATTTATTTCCAAATTATAAAAGTTGTTATCGTACAAAAAATTCGTCGCAAAACATCACGTAAAAAATCGCCGAAAACAATCGCAGTAACGAAAGGTTGGGAATTCAAAATTGCTGGATTGCTGGTCCAGATCCGGTCTGGAATGTTTTTAATTTGCTCACGAATTTGGTTTCATTCCAAAATGGTATGCTATTTTAGGCTACGGCCTCTAGGAGTAAAATTGAAAAAGTGTGACATAATGATATTCGCATTTATTTATATAGATTTTATTAAAGCAAAAAAGGAAACCGAAAACTTTGTTATTCTATAACCCTAACTTTGCTTAACGATTTGTTGTGAGTTTGTAATGATGATATGTCGGCTCTGTCGGAATGTAGTTTCTCTTTTACATGTATGTAATTTTTGTTTGAGGCATCATCATATCCAACACGGAAATATATGAATATATATCGCCAGACATCTGCTTCGTTTGGCTGTCGAAGATTAAAAGAGAGAAAAAATTGATTTTTTGTTTCAAATGGCAGCAAAACACCAGTTCCGGTGCATGATGGGAGTTTTCATATTTATTTAACTATTTTTTATAATCTCACTTTTTCTTTTTTATTGTTAATTATCATATTTATATTTTAAAGCAATTAAAGAAAATTTAAAAGTTAAGTAATAACTTTAATTTTTTTATTATTATTAATTGATTTGGTTTCATATTCCGATTTATACTAGTACTGAGTGTTAGAAGTTGTTTTGTCATTTATTTGATGATGTTACTACAAATTTAATTTTTTTTATTACGGATATACCACCGATAAAGATAATCCGTCACTGGTCTTGCCGGATTATCCGTTTCACCGAATTATCAGAAGTGACGTAATAACAAGACGCATTTTACCCACTAATTTTGCATTTAATGCATCGCTGTAACATTATAAGAAACTTATATTAAATTCTTACGAAAGGAAAATTACATTTGAATTGTATGATTTAATGACTATGGTAATCGCGTGAAAGTGAAATGATTGATTCTAATATTGTCCGGATTAAAACGAAAAACGGACCATCGGTTGCCCTGGTGTATATATAGTATATTTACAAAAAAAAAATTCCACAATAAATCTGTTTGCCTATAATGATTTTTTTGTTTTTTCTTTCCCAACTAAAATCTTTGAGACCACAAGAATTTGTAATGGAGAATTTTAAAAGGTTGTTTGAACAAAGGAAGTCTTCATAGGATTCGTTTCGAATTTGACTTGGACATAAATTCGAACTTCCTTTCAATTTAGCAGCCGAAGAATTGATCGGCTAAAGAATTCAATGATAAAAACAAACAAAATGATTAAGTTAACCATATTTGTATTAACAATTCTCAGAAAAAAATCTAGTGTCTGTAAAACTGTTTTCATTCAATCACCATAGAGAAGATTTTCTGTCTGCCATCAGTAAGGCTGATGCTAACATCCAGGAAAGTAAATCCTTGCGCCTTTTTGGGTTCACGTTATCTACTGACACGGAGTTGAGTGATTATATTGAATCAATAGCTAGTTCTACTGCTAGGAAATTTGGTTCACTGTCTCGTGCCAGACAATTTTTATTACCGGACTCCATCTTGAACATTTATAAATATACTATTCGTCCGTGCATTAAATATTGTTGCTTATCTGGTCCGGTTCGCCTACTATATTTCTCGAGATTATTGAAATAATTCAAAGAAGACTCTTTAATGTAATTGATCCTGAGCTTGCATCTTGACACACTCAGCCTTTCTATCACAGTCTTAGATTATCAGTGTCACAGTTAGAATTGATAGAGACATCCAGATCGCTTGTTATAGTTTACGGCTACTTGTGGCTTATTTGCGAGCAACTCATCATGAAATAGAGATGGATAAAGTATAGTAGGAGAAAGAGGAAGATGAGTTCTCAGTGGCCGAAGGACAGATCTCATCCGTTAGTATATTGTGACAGAGGCACCGGAAGTTTTCCATAGTATCACCTACCTATCCCACGTAAAGTTCAAGTGAATTCCTAAATAAACAAACAAATGAGAAACAGGTTTCAATTCTCGCCATGGTGACCTTTTTCTATCTTGATGAATGTTGACTGTGTTCATGATGACGGTCGTCTTCGAGTATAGAATCCAGAAGTTAGCAGTGGATATTTCGAAGACAGTAGAAAAGCGTAGTTCAGGTTAGCAGTGGATATCCCGATAAAGTAGCAGAGCGTAGTTCTTCCTTTTGTTCCTCTTCGCCTGACAAGCTGGCACTGGACATTCGGATAGAGTAAACAAAATGGCCGCCTTTATACACGACAGATTGAATGTTCTACGTCTTCTGATTGGTTAACCTTCTATTGGTGGACTATAAAGTGAGTCAAGTCATGCTCACTAGTACATAATGTATCCAAAAATTGTAACAGACTGGAACTTTCCAAGCTTTTGCGCACATGACTAGACAGAAACATAACGTGGGATAATTTGTCAAGTCCGAGAGAATAAGAGAGAGACATGGAGTATATTTACACTCTTTTATTATCTGTAAAGAAAAATATAAGGCTTTTTTTAAGCAATGGCTACTTTTAAATCTAGACAATCTGGTTTTCATTGATCAGAAAGAAATTTGAAAGAAAAATCTTTCGAAGAAGATACGTTAAAAGATAGAAACTGAAATCCCTTGTGTTACCTGAGCAGCAGTGAATGGTATTGACACTGTGACATTTAATTTCCTGAACAATATTAATCCTTCTCCCCGAGCTTCTGAGTCAAAATTCGCAAATAATTGGTATCCAATGTTTCACGGTAGATATAAAAATAGTTACAAGTGTTTACCCAGCGTTCAACCGCTGGCTGTGCATTAAGTTATTTTTCTCTACCGGTGGCTGGGTATTACACCATTTTTCTCTGCCATCGGTAAAACGGTGGTCAAGGCTCAAAAGGAACGGAACTTGTCATTTTCTCTTTTCTTACGTTATGCACTCATTGGTTAATAGCAACAGGCACGTCTTGAAGCCAACGGTGATAGGTTAAGAGAACTGAGAATGTTTTTGTATGTAACTCACAAATGACTATATTTGTATGTTTATGAAAGCACACGTGATTCATTTTCTCTGTTGTGCAAGTGGTTTAAATTTTGCTTAAAAGTATAATTCTGATGAAGGTCTAGAAGAAATTAACCGAAACTTTTTTGTTTTGAATAAATAAATGAAAATTTTAGAGATAAAGTGTCACTCGGGCGGAAGTTAGGAAGTTCACAAGTTTATATTAGCAAGGTTACAGTTCGAATGAGTGGAGGGTTCCGGGTCGTCTATTAAATTAGTTATCGAATATTTGTGTTTTTTTTTGTTTAAATATTATGAACGTTCAAAACATAGGAAACCATGGCTCTCCACATATATTTTTTTCTTTTTTACCCGTACATTGACATGGTTGTTTTTAAGAAAGATAGGAGAGGAGTTTTCATTTGACTTCACAGTTTTAAATCTTAAGTTTTCCTTCACTTAGACTGGCTGTTACTCAAGTCTAGAACTTGCAGTCTACTTGCTATTTAATCCGTAGATGAGTAAAGGACAAATGATTTTATGGCTTTTATGGATTACATCGCTGGAATTTGGATTTTTTTCGCCGATTCCAGCTTCCACGCTATTTACACCTCACCAAATAGCGACATGAAAATATATTCCAAGAATGCTTCGAAACTAATTGATTTTGACGGAGCATCATTTTCAATAAAGATGCGTTTCGCGTGAGAAGAATATCTGCTAATGTTTTTTTTTTCTCTTTTTCCAAAGACTTTTGCATGTCCGGGTGATTTAAGTGCATTTAACAAAGGCTACTAAATCGCTAATGTCAAGCGTAGCACACCTCTCAGTTTTGCCCGGAATAATAATGAATTTAAGACAACGAAAGACACAACGGCCCCGATAATAAAACGATGCATATTTAATATATTTTATAGGCCTTTTCCCTGTCAGGATGTTGCCTATCACGACTCTCCACAGCTTCCTGTCATTTTTCATCCAGAAAAAACAACGTGCTTCTAACAACGAAAAACACAAGGCCCTCGATAATAAAACGCTATATAACTCTTCTTTTATAGGCCTTTTTGCTGTCAGGAACTTGACTATCACGGTACGCCACAGCTTCTCTTAATCCTTTTCTCTTTACTCTTGCACCCACTCTCTGTAACCCCTTGCGTGCTAGTGGCACTCCCGCCTTGCTTGGGGTGAAATGCTTACAAAAAATTCTTCTTTGATAGGCTTTTTCCCTGTCAGGACGTTGACTATTACGGCTCTCCAGTTTTCTGCCATTTTTCATTCAGAAAACACAACGTGTTTCAAACAATGAAAAACACAATGGCCTTGTTAATAAAACGACACATAACTAATTCTTCATTCATGTGCCATGTTCTTTCAAGACGTGAGCTATCATGGTTCTCCACAACTTCCAATATTTTTTGCACTAAGCACATTTTGACACTTGTCACTCATCTTTGTCTCTGCCTTATCACCCATTCACTGAAATTCAGTCATCGATGCAATGAGTAAAGACGCTTGTATTAAATATCAATATTTATTTGATCTTTATGGAATTTTTTGAACAACTGGAAACTAATCCAAATGTACACAGTTACACAATCGATCCAGAGAAGAGTAAAGCAGTCTCTGATACATCGCAGACAAGAATCTAAGGTCCACGTCCTGATACGTGCGATACACATTTTTTAAGCAAATCACTCCAAGCATAGCTGGGGTGCCAGTAACACACAAAAGGTTACATTGAGTGAGAGTAAGAGTAAAGCGGAGTGTTTGGAAAAAGGATAAACAGAAGAATAGGGATCCACGTTACAGCATCAGAACATGTCAATTGACATTATATTTGAATATTTGAAGATTATTGTTATCAGGGAAACAAGTGATAAGAAGAAAGTTCCACTGTCGGCTACATTTTCAAACAACGAAATGCATAACGGTTTCGATAATAAAACGGTGATATATTTAAAACATCTTTTATGTGCCTATTCCTCTTAGGACGTTCCCTATCATTTACACGTAGCAACCTTTGACCCTTTAGCATCCCATTTTGTAAGTATAAGGCTCCTTCTTTTTATTATTTTCATTAGAATTTCCGATTTACTCAGAACATGGAATTATTAGAGCCAGATCTCTTGTTTCAACTCTGTTCTTCATATATATATATATACGAGGGTCATTCAATAAATAGGGTGAATTTTTCGGTATAAGGACTTCAAATACAGATAGAAGCTTAATTTTTGTTTTTTCAACGTAGTCTCCGAGCACTGTCACACACTTTTTCCATCTGTGCACAAGCTTCCGTATTCCCTCAGCGTAAAAATCTTTGGACTGATGTCTCAGCCAGTCGCTCACAACACTTTTGACTTCATTGTCACTTTTAAACTTCGTGCCTCTCGTGAAAGCTTTCAAGGGACCAAACAGGTGAAAGTCTGAAGGGGCAAGGTCTGGGCTGTAAGGGGGATGAGGGAGCAGTTCCCAGCCCAGCTCGTTGGTGGTCTGCACCGTTTAGGCTGCTGTGTGAGGCCTTGTGTTGTCATGATGCAAGATGACTCCTTCTAACTGATGACCCCTGCGTTTGTTCTTTATGTCTTTCTTGACCTGCCTCAGCAGTTCACAGTAGTTCTTCTGTCAGACTGAGTGAGGTCATTGACTGATTCGATCACCTCAGGAGACCTCACTTCTGTAGGCCTCCCAGGCCTGTCTTCATCCTCAACACTGCTCCGTCGTTCTTTAAACAATTTAGCCCACTTGTAGACTTTTTTGGTTGAAACATGTGGCATCATACACAGTTGACATTCTCATATGAATTTCAACTGGTTTGCACTCTTCAGCAACCAAAAAATTGATAACTGACCGCTGTTCAATCCTGGAGCATGCTTCTTGGATGACCATCTTTGTTAATCGCCAAAACTCTCAAAGTTTTTTTTTAATCTGCAAAAGAAATTAAATCCATGTGAAAAAGAAGTAAAACAAAACATTTTTTTTAAACAAAGCAAGCTTCTGTCTGTATTCGAAGTCCTTATACCGAAAGATTTACCATTTTATTGAATGACCCTCGTATAAGAGGATAGGTATTAGGTATCAGTTTAACATTGTGTGAAATATAAGAGAATAAGTTAAATTTAACGGCTAGGGAGAGAAAAAATCTCTTAACTAAAAATACAACCCAATAGTGTACCGGAAATAAAGCGTATTTCTGAAATACGATACACCCTGTTGACGGCCACAATTCCGACAAAGAAAGAAGAAAAAGGCAGAAAAAAAAGAATGTGGCGGTGCCTTTTATTTGGCCTGTAAATTAATGTATCAGCAATTAACAGGAAGGTGAGATTTCCTAATCTAAAAGAAGTTTTCCTCTACGAAATTATTCAATGAATAATCTCGCCTCAATAGGAACGTGCGGGTCTGTAACTGCTAGGATTAAGAAGTCGCTTTCCCTGATTTATCCCTCTCCATCACTGGTAAGTTGTCGGCAAGGTTTCTCTACTAGGTACAATAAAAGTAGCCATTATAAACTATAGGCATTGTGTTATTTAACATTACAATAAAAATTCTCCTGTTGAAAAGACAGCGGCATAGATTTTCAGTAGGAAACAGGGACAGTGTGATTTATTGATCTGGAGACAACTGTGTAGTCTAACGTAGCGATACAAGCGATTCATCCAAATACGGAACGACGACAGTGGCCGTCAAAGATGATTTCAAGTCACAGATTTAAACAGTGTGTACCTAAATACATTCCTAAATCAACATTCGAAAAAAAAACAAAAAAAAAAAAAACAGAAAAGACCTGACATAATATCTAATAAACACACACATACACGCTTGCGAATGTGCATTGTCATCTGAATCTCGCATGGACACACGGGAGTTATACACTTACATACAAAAATATATATTTACGGGTGTTTTCAGTTGGGGCTTCGAAGAGACGTGTTGTCTCTCCTTGAAATTGAATAGCGTGAATTTTACTAACATTTGTTTAATAAGTCGAATGCATGTGAGATCTGATTATCAATGAAAATCAAACAAGACAAATGAAAATACCATTTTCTTTTTTACTTCTTTTTCTGCGTATCTCATTTTCTGATGAAGTTTTAATAAAATTAAAACATGTTTCCTGTTCTTTTGCTTATCTTTCTGTCGGATTCCGATCCATATTTGATTTCAACTCATTTACAAGATTATATAAAAAATATATGAAACAATTACAGAGAAATAAGATTTTTTTTTTATTTATTTATGGCAAAATGTACGTGAACAAGACAATCTACATAAATACATAAAGCGTGTAGCTACCAATAAACATTTTGAAAAAAAAAAAGCATTTTTTGGTTATTTCTTTCAATTTACCTTGCCACATAAATTCACTAAAATACTTTGATTGCTTCACTTCTTCCAAATCAAACATTCTTTTAACCCTGCGTTTTTCACCACGAATTAAAAATTGATAGTCCCCCGTATGTGTCTCCTACTACTACTGAGCTATAACGTTGACAAAACGCTTGCTATACACCGTCAATGAGTCAAGAAAGTAGTCGAGGAGAGTAAAAGAAACAAGTCGGTAACTAGAAATTATGATCTATCTATATTTCTGAGATAAAGTATTGTAAGTATTTACATTCTGTCGGATTTTGATCCATATATGATTTGTTTTTTGATCCCTATTCATACTTAACTATATACAATGCCCTGACTGTCACAGCAGTTCAGCACTCTTTTCACTGTTTCTAACAGTGTTTCCGATGTCTTAACTTTATTTAGTTTCGGAAAGGCATCTTTCGATCCTTCTGTTCACCTTGGAATGTCTGGGTTACATTTTGCCAAATAGTTAAATGTATGTACTTCGCTTCTACGTCTCCCAAATACATACTTTTAACTTTGCCTATCTGTGAGAATTATGTTTGCTGTCTTGTTACAATTAAGAGTTAATCTTTTCTTCTTGTTTTCCTATACTACATGATCCTATAGTAAATCCAGTTCTCTTTCTGAGTCTGCTATCAACACAGTGTCATAGACGTATCTTGCGTTGTTAAGTTTATTTCTGTCAGTAATAAATCGGGGTCGGTTTTATAGTATTTTTTTAGGGTTATCTCACTATACAATCTGAATAGATGCACTAAGAAAACGTATCTCTTTCTACTATCATCTGTTCACTAAACTCTCCATCCGAGCGCAGTCTATTAATTTCCAGTTGCGGATTAAATAATGTGAAATGTAAATTTTAAAACCTTCGCCTGATGCGATATCGTCTTCGTTCTTTGAACAGATACGAAAGCAGGGGTTCCATACACATGAATGGTTCTTAGCTGTGGCAATCTCTTTTCAAGGAATAATGTATTAAGAAGAGTCGAATTAAAATGACAGAGAAGAATCCTTGAGAAGATAGCAAATTGTGACAAGACTTAGTTAAGATTACGCAGGATTGTTCAGAGTGCTCTTAGGATCGGAGAGAACGTTTTCCCGAAGGTATTACCGAAGAATAGACAGATTCGATTGGAATTCTAACTAGTCCGTCGATTATTGTTTTTGAGTTGAAAATGTATTAACATGTATCAAAAGTATTTCGTTTGAGTGGCCTTCATACCAAAGCTTATTTCCTAATCAGATTACGGCCATATCACATTGAAAGACCGGTTCCCGTACGATCACCGAAGTTAAGCAACGCCAAGCCTGGATGGGTGAGCACTTGAGAATAGATTGGATGTGTGGGTAGTTTAATGAATAATGCTTCGGAATTGTTAATCGGAGATCCGAGTTTCAGTTCCTGTTGGGTTCGTTATATTCACTGACATGCAAATACACTTTGGAAACGTATGAATCTAGCTCTTGTTATGGGGTCCACCCCTTTTTCATACAAGTGGACTCGCTCAGGGTGTACTTGTACGGCTGCCGGTGAATACCCGGGAGTGACGATCAGAGTGACAGTGACACAGTGATACAGTGAGAGAGTGAGAGTGTGAGGTAACCGCTTTGTAGGAGTCACAGTTGCGAGCACGTAGACTCAGAAGGAAGTCATACTTCGATACTGAATTTCCCAGAATGTATATATATCATTATTGCTACTAACCGCGTTTCTGGATCTACTAACCGTATTACCAATTGTATTATTATGTCAATACATTTATTTGATATATTTCATTCCTGCGTTTGTCATTCATTTGAGACCGGATTTCATCCTGGAATCCACAACAGATCTGCTCCCCAGCTATGGGTTAATTAGAAAGACTTGAATTTCTAAATCATTATTATCTCCAAACCAAAAAATTTTTTTTGCAATCTAAAAATATTTTTTGGCTTTAAATAATCTTCAAAGGGTTAATAAGCTGTAGGAAACGAATTAATCAATAATCACACCTGAAACTGTAACCCAAGCCATAACCGTATCTGTCTTCTTGCCTTCCCACAATTCCCCGTCCTTTGTAGCTCTTGATAACTCTTTCCAGTTCCCTATCTCTCCCGCATCCTGATCCGCCATCTATTAACTCAATCTCGCCAGGTAGGCTATGCAGTGCTTTTCTCTGTCTTTCTTCTATTCAATATGTCTTCTGAGTATCGTTTGTGATGCCAATAAACAAATACTAGTTGTCTCTTTCGTAATTCTCATTGTAGTAGAGACTTTGTAATCGCAGATACAAACTATAGTAATGCCATAGAACAGACGCCTTCGTGTAATCTTGCACGAATAGTAATTGCTCTAAAGTAACCACCGACTAGTAATCCGTATAGAGATCTGAATAGAGAAATAGTGTAGTGAATAGAGTAGAGAAATAGTATAGACTAGAAATGATGATCCATAGTGTAATAGAGGATAGAATAGAAATAGAGATCATTTAGACGTCACGCGACTTCATATATATTTTCCAAGACCACTTTTCTCACGATGTGACACTTCTTTCTTCTTGATGTTTAGTGGAAGTATATTTTTGTTTCCATTGTCTCTGGAACTTCTTTGTTGTTCGGTTCGTGTTATTCTCAGCATCTTTCTGTAGAACCATATTTCTGTTTTTCCTCATCTGTGAAGAGACTGCCTAGCATTTACTGTCATATAGGAGGACCAATATTACATAACAGTTCAGTAATTATTTCTTTGTTTCTAACAATATTTTCCTGTTTCTTAATACCTTGTTCAGCTTTTGCAAGGCATCTTTCACTATTCTAATGAGCCTTCGAATTTCCGTGTCGCATCTTCTCTCTTCTGCTAACACATTTCCCAGATATCTAAATTGCGCAACTGATTCGTTTTGGTATCTGTCTATATTTCTGATATGAAGTTATATGTACACTATTTACATTATTCGGACTATTGTCCTAACCTTTGTCGCCATATTTGTTACAACGTTTCTTCAAGAACACATGGCACAGTGGATAAAGGCGTTGGTTAGATCCAGTGACAGGACCCAGAGAGTGTGAGTTCAATACCCGGTTAAGGCAGTGGAGAACTTAGAGAGGGGAATTAACAGGATATAACTGATAAGTGACATCCATTAGACATGGCACGTGGAACTAGAACAACCTCCCCAGTGAGCGAAATAAAGGGTTCAGTTCGAAATTCCAACCACCTGAAGAAGGCCGGAGAGTACAACGGCCGAAATTTTGTAATAAATATGGCGACAAAGATGAGGACAATAGTCCGAATCATGTAAATATTGATTGGTTTTGGTATCTTCAATTTTCAATTAACATTCCATTAACATTGGGCTATTCCACTATTTTGCTTTAGTCCTTTATTCTCGCTTTCCTTCGCTACCTTCTTTTGGAGTTTTTGTAGTTTCCTTTCTGTGTCTGCTATAAACACTGTATCATCTGTATATCTTATGTTGTTAAAATTTAGATCGCCAATAATCCCGGTAGGAATTCTTATTCTCTGAGAATGGCATCGCTTTATAGGTTTAAAAAGTCTGGTGAGCAGATGCATCCTTGTCAGTACTACACATACATTGTGAAAACGACTGAAAAATAAGCTTAATGGAAGATATGCGAGGATCCTATCCGTTGAATTCATTTTTTTTTTTTTTTTGCTTTTAAACATTTCATTCGAAGCTATACGATAAAGAAGCGAGAGAATGAAAGAAAGACAAGATATCTCAACATATCGAGAAGAAAAGACAAGAAAATAAACAAAGTTTAAGGAGACAGATGATTTAAAATCTTGAAGATTGTAGCAAACAAAAAGGCAAGAATGTAGAAGGGAGTGCCACAGGCAAAAAGCGCGAAATTGCCATGAAATTATTTATAGATGCTAGCTTAAAAGCCATCTTATCGGGCTGCATTTAAGCTAGCTCCTTCACACTTGCTTGGGCCTTCATCACAATAGCTAGGGAAGAGTAGATGCGATAGGCAACAATACACTACAGAACTCAAAATTGATCGCTCCCTATAAGTATTGCGTTCATATTTAAGCTTACCTTTTAAAAGTTCAACGATAATTCTTCTGCCGTCACTTAATTTAAAGACAATTTGATGGACGTAGGTCCTTACTTTCCGTAAAAACAATTATTTTTATTTCCCTGGATTTTCCGCAATTAATTTCGATTATCCCTAAATTTATTTCTAAATTATAAAAATTGTTATCGTACAAAAAATTCGTCGCAAAATATCACATAAAAATCGCCGAAAACAATCGCAGTAACGAAAAGTTGGGAATCCAAAATTTCAGGATTGCGATTCCAGATCCGGCCCGGAATGTTTTTAATTTGCTCACAGAGTTGGTCTGATTCCAAAATGGTATCATAAGTTGGGATACAACTTCTAGGAGTAAAATAAAAAAACGTGACACAGTGACATTTGCATTTGTTATATTAGAATGTACAGGGCAGTTATGTTTCAGTAACGGGAAAGTGATTGAAGCTGAGATGACAGGTTAGTACCGATAAAACTATTACCCAGTTCGCGCTACTTATCTGTCTCTTAAACTGGGACAGGGTTTTATCCCTTATTTTCTGTTTAGAATTGGGTTTCCAGTTCCTTCTGAAGCCTTTTAATTTTCTTTCACTCCCAGTTACGTCTTAGTGACATTATTCCCTTATATGGAGTAAAATGTTTAAAACGTATGAAAATAGTAAAATACCCCCCCCCCCACACACACAAAAAAAAAAGAAGAAAGCGGCTCTGTGGCTATTTACCTCTCATCTCAAAAGTCATTCGGAAGGAAACAATTCGTGGGATATTCCTTAAGAATTAAAGAGCAGCTTAACAGTGACGATTTGTTGTGGACCCACAAATATGGACATACTAGCATTGGTCGTCTTTTCAAAACTCATATATGAGGATACAGCCTGCCAATCTGAAGATCAGGTGCCATTGACCATTATGATGAAGACTTGGGAGAAAGAGTCGTAAAGATTCTTCGAATCGGTATCCCTTGAGGATAATGAAAGACTATACTATATTAATATTAACCTTATTGGATATAAGAGCGTATTACAAGTAATTTGATACGTTCAATTTCTTCTCTTCTCCAGCTATGGGTTACATAACAGGGTAAAATAGGCTTTCGACGGCAACCTATCTAAGAAAAGGAAATCCGAATTCAAAATGTGAAAAAGCAATAGGAAATCATGCTATTTTATTTCGCGAGAAGTTATGGCAATTCACAGATGATAAAGAAAAAAATCGCATACATCCTGAAGTGATATGGCACTTTAATAAGGCCGGAGAAAAATACGAATAAAGTCAAGAAGTGTAGTGTGAAAAAAATTGTAGAGCTTTTCATTTTTATTGCGATAGCAGAAATGTGTTATTTCCGAGCTAAGTAAATTGCTTTCATGAAGACTTGGACAAAGTAATTACACAGACCAACAGAAAATATGTCTGATCAATGTTCCCAGATCAGATTAAAATTAGTTGGTCTTTATTCCAACGGGCATTATTACTATGTTGAAGAAATGACCGAACACATCTAAAAGTCGACATTTTCTGAAAAATGTGAACGAGTCAGACAAAAAAGAAGAAAAAAAATGCTTACCATTACAAATTTGATTTAAAAAAATTGCCTAGTGAATTGTTGTTCGGGCAGATATTTTTTTCTCTCTCACACTCGGAATAATGGTAATAACTTGTCTGGGACTTTTAGAGTTATGGAATTCTATGCTGTTAATTGATTCAAAGTGACGCAAGTAGAAAGAAAAATAATGACAAATGTAAAATAGCCGTTTCCCATACAAGGAAACATTTTACATTAACTGGTCAAACAGCCAGAACTGTATTTGGTTGAAATCTATAAAATTTTTCTCTTATAAATTTTTTTCAGGAAAACAGGTGTTTCAAATCCAGTAGCTGTTATCGCTCTTTTCAGTATTGACTTAACCTTTAATTTGATTTAACCTTTAATTTTCGGTGGTGTGGAACATCAACATCTTGATTATGTCATTGTTTTCTCTTCCAGTTACATATGCTATCCATTTTAGTTGTTGCTGTAGTTGGTAGTCCTCAGGTGATGTGGTTTTTATTATTTGGTATAGTTCTTTTTGATTACGTAGTTTCAGTCCACAATGTTTGAAGAAGATGATCTTTGCTTTTCTCTGTTGATCTTAGGAAGCGGTTTATACAGCTCAGTATAGATATTTCCTATCATGTTTTGCGCCACCCAACGTTTAAAAATTGCTCTCAGACTTTATGCGCTCAAAGCCTGATAGGCACAAATGTGTACGCAGGTTATTAATTTAAGTATTTTTAAAATCTTGTTCCTGATGCATACATTCAGAGAGTAAATAAATAAGTCTTCTTGGACAAACCTTGATAACCAACATAAAATGGAAAGATCATATCAAACTAGTAGCATGGCCCGGCGTTGCCCGTGCTTGATTAAAAAAAATCTTACGACTTATACAGCAATCGCTATCACTTGACATAAAATATTTTTGCCCTTCCTTGCCTTTAAAGGAGTGCCCTTTGCCGTGCTGATGTTGCTACATGCCTTACTTCTTGCCTATCTCACACTGCAAATTTTTTCTAAGCTCTATACTAAACATTACATCTGTTACGAAAAAAGAACTAAACAAAATGAACACAAAACGATCAGCTTTAAAAAAGGACTCGTAACTGGAAAAACCGATTGAAAAAAGAATGTTAACAAGAAATACTTTTTCACACCCAACCCAGTTCTGCGGAATCAGAATCAACGTTGAGTTTAAACAAGCAAATGAGCCAATTGGAGTAAAGTGCCATGCAGATTGAAATTTTTCCCACTTGTGACGAATGCAGCTATCGATTTTTTTTTGCATGCTAGCATACTAGGTAACATTCGTGTCAGTCAGCTGTTGACTCTCACTCTGTCCAGTACAAAATGGCCGAAAACTACAAGAAAACTGCCGTAGAAGCATGAAAAAATCGATTATATCCACTAACTTGGAGCATGTGCATGTAAATTTCCGTGCAAATCCATCGAAAATTGCGACCGTGCATTCGTTACACACACACACACACACACACACACACACACACACATCCTGCCCTTTATAGATAGAGATCACTTGCTAAGTCTGCAGCTAGTAAAGTTGATTAACTGTGTAGTATTAGACAATTTTTTCGCCAGAATCTATCTTATATATTTATAGCTCTAACATTCGTCCTTGCTTTGAATATTGCCGCCACATATGTTATGGTGTTTCTGCCATATATTTAGAGATTCTTGGAAGAATTCAGAGAAGAACCTGTAACATTATTGGCATATTAGCTTTAGTCAGTTTCACACCACCATAAAGTAGCTTCCCACTGCTTTTTTTTGTAAATACTGTGATGTTAGATGTTCTGATAAGCTCTCCTCCATGGTACGTAGACTGACGGTACTAGATTGGCGGCAAGGTCTCATCATTTTACAGTTGAAACGTCTAGATGTAATTGTAAGTTCTATGCTAACAGTAATTTTATACTGGCGAGTACTTCAACATTTCTCTCTTTTGGAAGTCTGTTCCAGCTTCTTGATTAAATGTCTTCTTTAAAGTTCCTTTCCCACCGCCATAACGTAGCTTCATTATTTTCTTTTCTATAAATACTTTCATGGTGAATGTTCTGATCAACTCTCCTCTATGGTACGTAGACTTTTTGAATTTAAGCGCAGTACTAGATTGGCGGCAACGTCTCATCATTTTGCAGTTGAAATGCATCCATCATTTCTCTGCTAACAATTTATTTTATTGCACTTCTCATTTATGGAACTCTATTCTTGCATTTTGTTGCATGTCAACTTTGATCTTTAAATATTTAAATGCAGCGTCAACCACTGTTTTCTCTCTTCTTGAATCTTGTCCTTTTATGCTCCTCTCTACTTAAGAGTATATTTTCTCATATCCTCTAACACTCAATAACTCTTTGCACCTTAGTGACTTTATTGCCTTGTTTGAGGTGAATGATTAAAAATCAGACAAGGTATTCCATGGTTGGTCTGGATTGACCTCTGTAAAGACAGCGCAGAGCAAACTGAGGTAAGTGCTTTTTGGAGCAGTAGAAAAACCGGTAATTTTGCCAGAATCTTTAGTGGCGGGCGCTACATGGGGCGCTCATAAAGTTCTAAGGCTCACCCAGAAAGAAGAGCCAAAGCTGAACATTTTTGTTGTGGCAACAGCACTACCACTTATAAAACTAGAGAATATAATTCAGAGTTCTCTCTTAGTTTTTGTCACACAAATTTGTGATGTCTTCAACAAATTTAAAAATAGACAAAACCGAGACCCGAACAGACATAAAGTATTTGCGGAAAAAAACCCCATGACACCCAAGGAATCCATGAGGATATGGCATAGACACTTATTGCGGACTCCCCTTCCTATGCAACTGTGAAGAAGTTGACTGCAGAATTCAAGCGGGGCAGTGACAGCACAGAAGTTGACAGTCGGTCAGCTCATTCAAAAACCTCAACCACTGATGCACAAGTTCATGCCATTCAACGTATGGTTTTGGATGACAGACGTCATATAGCTAAGTTAATAGGCATTTATTCTGGTTCGGTCCATACTGTTTTAACTGAGGTCTTGGGGATGAACAAGCTGTCTCCAAGATGAATCCCAAAAATGCTAACACCAGAGCAGAACCTGAAAAGTGTTGAAATTTCCGTGACAATTCTGACTAGCAGATTAGTGACTCAAGATAAAACCTTAGATCACCACTTCGAATCCGAATCAAAGATTTAAAGCAAACAGTTAAAACAATCTTGTTCTCCACTCCCGTAGAAGTTCAATCAGGCAGTGTCTTTTACAAAAGCGAGGGTTTCTGTTTTGGGGGATTCTGATGATGTTATCATGATAGACTAGTTTTTGAAAGGGAAAAACTATTAATGGACAGTACTGTGACTCGGAATTAAGATCAATTCATACTACCCAGGTTGCAAGAGCTGAACCAGCCAAATGTGGTTTTGAATTTTTAAATCTCACCTGCTTAGTCGCCATTTTTGAAACAATGATGAGATCGTATATGCTGCGGAGGTCGTTTTGGAGGAACAGGACGACACTTTCTTTCGTGATGGGATTGCAATGCTTAAGCATCATGAGACCAGCTGCATTGATGTTAAGTGTGTGTGTCGGGGGGCTATATTGAAGAATAGTGAAAATCTCTCTCTTTGTCCAACTCCTTCTGACAGAGACGTAGAACTCTTTGAACGACCTTCGTATATATCAATTCCACGTAAAGATCGTAAATATGGCCCGCCCATCTAAGCTTACAGCACATGAGATTCTAAAGCAGTCACCCATCTAAGCTATGAATTCGAGGCACCAACCTGGATTTTTTTTTGTATATTACTATTTGTATATATATATGAGAAGTGTCGCAAAAGGGATGGAATGTATGACATGTTCCTTCGGGGAAACCCCGTCCCTTTGGCGACTACTGGACTCCAGATCTCAAGTGGTACTCATACATACGAACCCTCGCAAAAGATGCTAGAAAAATGATCGGTTCCCTGTGCCCTTCCAGTAAGTACATGGCCCTTCGTGTTATTCTCTACCTTTACAAGAGCCAGACCTGGCCTAAAATGGATTACTATAAGAACTTTCCAGTTCTCACTTTCTAGTCGCGAAAGTGACTAAAAGCGTCTGCGAGTCCTTTAACAAATTATTTTCTACCCTGCATCCTCTCTCTCTCTCTCACAGGCGGGATGTGGTAAACTTTTCCCTGCTCTATAGCTAATTCTATGGAAAGTCCTCGGACGAAATAAATTCCTTGGTTCCGCCATTTCTAAGATCCACTATGCCGCTCACATTGTAGAAAACCACTCATATTCCTTTCGCATTCAGTTGGTGAGAAGTAACTTTCACTCGAGCAGCTTCTTTCCGCTAAACACTACTTTATGGAACCAGATCCCAGATCACCACAAAATTAACCTTTTCAAGTCAGGGCTAATTGTTATATTTCCCACATATTCACATAAGGTGTGCAGCTTACACTGTAACCCGCTACCTTGAGTGGCTCCCCGGCCTTATATAGGCGACCATCATTGTAAAAAGAAACAATAAAACAACGATCTGAAGGTGAACTGAAATAGCAGAAGATCACTTCTAAAATGTCTTCTTCTCTTGATATCATATGTATAAAATAGGAATAAAATCTTGAAAATTAAAAAAAAAAACAACTTATTTTCACTTAATAAACCTGACGAACTTTTTATATATTATATATTGTTCAATAATATTGATCTCGGAATCTTAAACCTTTCTTTTATTTTTAGATCCGTTGGCCAAATCCATTATATGCAATGTTTTCGTTGTTGAAAAACGTAAGTACTTTTGTGATTTACACATTTCACAGAATAGAAATTCATGGAGTCTATTCTTTGAAAGAAGTCTCACACGTATAGTTTAGTTGGTAATAAAGTAGAATCTGTATTATACCAAAATGTTGCTACAATCAACATATATTTTCAGAATAAAATAACAAAAACAAAAACAAAATAACAAAGGTGGAATGGAGGAAAATGTAGAATAGATAATACAGTTTTGGAGAATTCTGTAAAGATGTCTGTCTGAATTTCTAGAATGAGGATTTACACTATTGATATTCGGACTATCGTCTTCATCTTTGTTGTTGCTATCACTACATTTCGGCCGTTGCGAATGGATCCGGGTAACCTAAAGAGAATTCTGAACTGAACCCTTTATTTACTCTATGGGAGGGGGTAGACAGTTGTCATTCCACTGTTCATGTCTAGGGATATAGCATCCAGTTCTTATTTTTAGTAATGTTCAGTTATTTACAGTATTTACATTAGTCGGACTATTGTCCTCATCTTTGTCGCCATATTTGTCACAACGTTTCGACCGTTGTACGCTCCGGCCTTCTTCAGGTGGTTAGAATTTCGAACTGAACACTTTATTTAGATCACTGGGGTAGACTGTTCTAGTTCCAGTAATAAGGAGTGCCAGAGAAAAGCAATGCCAACAAAGTTGCAATATGAGCTTTGGTAAAACATGCAATGATAATAACAAAAATTGCAATATGAGCACTGTTAAAAATGGTTGCTGAAAACATTAGGTTTATAATACCCAGAAATTCATACCCAGATGTACTCAAGGACACATGGCACAGTGGATAAAGGCGTGAGTTAGATCCAGTGACAGGACCCAAAGAGTGTGAGTTCAATACCCTGTTAAGACAGTGGAGAACTTGCAGAGGGAAATTAACATGAGATAACTGATAACTGACATCCATTAAACATGGCATGTGGAACTAGAACAGTCTACCCCAGTGAGCGAAATAAAGGGTTAAGTTCAACATTCCAACCACCTGAAGAAGGCCGGAGCGTACAACGGTCGAAACGTTGTGACAAATATGGCGACAAAGATGAGGACAATATATAAAACCTCATCTCAGAAATATAGACAGACTCTGTTCAGTTATTGTTCGGTCTGTTTCAACTGACCAAGGATTTTAGAAACAAGAAAATTAGTCCACTAATTGTTATAGCACTTTCTAATGATGATTGTTGCTTCCCTTAGATCGTTTTAAGGTTGTGTGAACATATTGATTATATCATTAATTTCCATTCTATTTACATGGGCTATCTATTTTATTTTTTGTTGCCGCTGTTGGAAGCCATCCAAGTTATGTGATCTTATGGGTTATTTGGCAAGGCTCTTTGTTTATAATTCTCTATCGCCAGACTATAAGTTTTAAAGAAGGCCTCTCTTGTTTAAAACCTGAGGATCCATCTGCTTGGAACTGTTTTAATTACTGATCTGATAAAACGATTATCTATAGTGGAATAGCCGACATAATCGAATTGCTAAAACTATTGATTGTTATCGTGTTTTATGTACTCACATTGCAGTAGAAGATGTGGCAGCACATTTTTTACCAAATAATGTCGTAAGAGCCACTCAATGTAGATGTTTACCGAATTCTCTAGTATGATCGTAAGAAGTGTAGTTTATGAAGATCAGAGGAGGTTAATATCATCATCACTATCATCATCTCTCTGACTGCTTCGATCGTCGAGACGACATGAGTGCAGAAGAAACAGACTATCTTCCACGGGATATGTTGGCAGTGGCTCTTGCAATGTTCGAACACTCTTTGATGTTGTCAAAGATTGTAATGATCGGGAAAGCATCATCTCGGGAGTCAGTTGCTTGAAGTAACGGTTATTAGGAAGACGTTGTCCTTCCTACTAATGGAATACGAACGGAAATGGGAACAATTCTACCCGGTGTACGAGGTCTGATGAGTCTTAGCAGTGAAGATCAGAACTAATGAAACTAATAAAACGTATGGAGCTCATCAGAACAATTGCCATAGGAGTAACAAGATATTAACGACAGGTGTGTGACGTTGTCATCACATACGAGACCGCCAAGACGCTTTGAAATCTATCCAGACTAGAATTCTCCAGATATAGCTATTTACTTCTGTTATAATAGTAACTCTGACCAATTTTATAAGGTCAAATTGGCAACTGATCTTAAAAGCTGACCTACAATCCTACTGGGTCAAGGAATGACTTGTTAATTTTAAAACCTCCAAGAGGAATCTGTTCTTTCTGAATCCTTTCAGAGAACCCTTTTTCCATAACATCAGTATTATTGGCATCAGTTACTTTCCCACCGACGATATAACTGTATGCTGTATTCTCATATATTCTCTCTCTCTCTCTACTCGCTTGTGAAACTCTATTTCGACTTATTGTTTCCTAGTTAACTTTGATGAACAATAGCATAAAAGCAAAATCTCAAATGTTATCTTCTATCTTCTTAACCCCTTCTTCTTTTATTGTCCTTTCTCTTTAATAGTATATTTTTCTCATAAATTTCGAACATTATCTAGCGTCTTACTTCTTAGTGGCTTTATTGCCTTTCCTTGTGTTGAAAGGATAACAGAACATGAACTCCTTTGCTGGTCGGAATTAACTATTGTAAAGATGGAGTATAGCAAACTGAGTCAAGTACTTTTTGAAGCAGTACTTTGTGAATCGGTAGTTTTGTCAGCATCTTTATGGGTGGGGTATATTTCACATGAGGAGTGTAGATATGACCCGTACATCTAAAGCTAGTTGCACATGGCATTCCAAAGCAGTGTCCCATATTGCTTCCCTTTGACTATCTAAAATTTAAAAGCAATGTCAATCATTATAATCTGTCTTCTTCATTGATGTTCTTTTATTGTCCTCTCTCCTTACTAGTATATTTGGGATAAAATTTTACCAGGACTTTATTATTTTTAATTATTGTGAAATCTTTTCTCCAAAAACAATCAACTTTTCACCATTTCTATAGCAGATGCTTATTGTCTTCTGTGATGAAAATTATTGAGACAGCTTCAACGAAAAATGACCTTGAATCTTTTTAGTAATGTGATCTGCCTTATGATGAACCATATTTGATGTGGCCCTCTAGTTAGAAAATGTTACCCATGTCTGATGTAAATAGTGTAAAATGTTTTAGTCAGTTGTAAGTTAGAAAAATAATTCTAAAATTTCATGGCCAGTTAAAATCCGATGGACTGAATATACAAGTAACGAGAGAGATTTAGAGAAAAGGGAAACAAAATGGATACTTAGAATCAGAAGGAAAACAAGTGAATTTTCTACAGTAAACAAGGAGGGCAGAAGGCTTGGAGAATTTGTCAATCACCGGTCATTGAACGCAAGAGGGTCAGTGGAAAACGGCCAATGACCTACTTAACAAGCTTGTGTAATTGGCGGGCAGAATAGGGAGTAGTAGAGATGTATAAAGTACCACAAAGGACAGGATGTTGGGGAGGATCATAATCGAAGTAACTGAATTATCTAGTTTTCGCAAAAACTTTCTCCTGCCTCACTCACTTACACATTTTTAACATTATTTAATTCTGAGGTGTTTCTTGTATTTTATTCTCTATTATTTTATGATCAACGTAGTTTCAAATTACAACAGAACTCGCCACCCGATTGCTAACTTTAGATTACAGCTATTCCTGCTTTTATTATGCTAATACTGCTATTAACTTTGTATTACTGCTTTTAATATGCTATTACTGCTATTAATATGCTATTAATTTTGTATTACTGCTATTACTGCTTTTATTATGTTATTACTGCTATTAATTTTGTATTACTGCTATTCGTACTTTTATTAAGCTGTTTCTGCTGTCAACTTTGTATCACTGATATTCCTACTTTTATTATGCTATTGCTGTTATTAAATTTGTATTAATGCCATCCCTGCTTTTATTATGCTATTACTTGTATTAACTTCGTATTACTATTAATACCATTACAGCTTCTGTTGATATATAAGATACATGCATTTTCAACCCAAATAAATCGAGCGTTATAAATTCCCATGGCCTTAAGTTTAGCAACAAGCACGTATATAAAAATGACATTTGGATCGTCCAAAGATTGAAATTATTTCACAAATTATGAACATTTTAAATAAAAATAAATTTTCTAAATTTGTAAAAAAATCGGTTTGCAAAAATGTGACCACCTTCTTGGCACTTCGCACATAAGCGTACTACTAGATTGGCTACTAGGCCAGCATCCAGCTTACTCATTTACGCTTTGATCGATTTAGAGGTTATCTAAAGCGAAAAATATTTTTAGATGTTAAGAATTTTGGGGAGATATAATAGTGATTTAGTGACAGAAGACTAACTAATTAACCCATAGTTGGGGGTAGAACAGACGGATTCGTCACTGAATATTGCGTCCAAATCTGGTATGGTGGTCCTGCGATATATCTCGAGATTATCGAAGAAAGCCAAAAAAGTCTGCTGTGTAATCAGTCCGGATCTGCTATCACAGCTTTAGTTAGCAGAAGTGGACACCTAAGTGAATATAATGAATAAAACTAAAACTGAAGCTAGGTTCTCCGATTACCATATTATGAGCCATTATTTATTAAACCAACCGCACATCCAAGCTTATAGCTCCTACTATTCCGAAGCGGTCGCCCATCAAGGCACTGACCAGGATTGATATTACTTAACGTCGGTGAACGTAAGGGAACTGGTGTTTCAATGTGATATGGCCGCAAACCTGCACATTCATAAATCTACCATTCGTCTGTGCATTGAATATTGCGCCCATATCTGATCGGCTGCTCTTACTATATATATATATATATATATATATATATATATATATATATATATATATATAATATTTCATATATATATATTATTTTTGCACCAACCTAATATATATATATATATATATAAAATAATGTCGTTTTCTCACATATGTGAGAAAACGACATTATTTTTGCACCAACCTAATATATATATATATATATATATATATATATATATATATATATATATATATATATATCCCAAGATTCTCAACAAAATCCAAAGAGGAGACTGTAATATTACTGGTCCGTACCTGACACCTCGGCTTCAGTTAATTTCCCACGGCCCTGATGTCTTTTGTGTTTTTTTTTAATATTTTCGTATCAATCTTCTTTGATTTTTCTGCCTGGTAACTCGATCATATAAATTTAAGTTTCTACATGATTAGCTGTTAGGTCTTATCATTTTACTGTTGAAATAGCTCGATGCAACCGTAAGTACAATTCAATCTCCATCTTCTGTCTTCCTGATAACTGTTCTTTTATTGTCCTTTCTTTTCACTAACTACTTCTCATTCCCTTTTTCCCCTAATTCCTCCTGGCGTGCTAGTGGTATTATCGACTTGGTTGGTGTGAAAGTCTTAAAAAACAAACAATTTTATTCCTTATTTACATTATTCAGACTATTGTCCTCATCCTTGTCGCCATATTTATCACAACGTTACGTTCAGCTGGTTGGAGTGTCGAACTAAACCCTTTATTTCGCTCACTGGGGTAGACTGTTCTAGTTCCACGTGCCATGTTTGATGGATGTCAGTTATCAGTTATAATTTCCCTCTGAAAGTTCTCCACTGCCTTAACCGGGTATTGAACTCACACTCTTTGGGTCCTGTCACTGGATTTAACGCCTTTATCCACTGTGCCATGCGTCCTTGAGGACATCTGGCTATGAATTTCTGGGTATTATAAACCTGGTGTCTTCAGCAACCATTTTTACCAGTGCTCATATTGCAATTTTGCTGTTATCATTGCATGTTTGTTTGTTTTTTTACCACAGCTTATATTGCAACTTTGTTGTTGTTATCGGTTTTCTCTGGCACTCCTTATTACTGGTTCCCATATTGTATTCATTTCTATGCTTGGTCGGCTCAGGAGATTTTTGTGGCCTAGCATATGTGCTGATTCCTTAAGTTTACGAATTTTCCAATGGTTGTCTATGATCTCAACCTGATCCCACTAAGGGTGGTGATCTCCCTTCTCTCTCCATATGTGGTCAGCCATGCCTGATTTTTCCACTTCCCCTCGTGTTGTTTTATTTCTCTACAAAATTGTGTATCTTTCTACCCTATGGGCATCCACAGGGAAGTTGTTACAACACATGAAAGAACAAGAATATATTCAGATAACCACCGTAGAAGAATTCAAGTGATTTCAAAAGCTAAGCTAAGTATTAAGTAACAGAAAAATCTGATTTCTGCTGGCTCACAGTCCTCTCATGTTGAAATACCGGTTCCTGTACGATCACCGAAGTTAAGCAACGTTGAGCATAGTCAATGCCTAGATAGGTGACTGCTTAGGAATATCAGATGTAACTTGGATGTACGTGTAGTGTAATGGATAATGGCTCAAAATTATTTATCGGAGAGCCGAGTTCCAATTCCAGTTGGGTTCGTTATATTCACTTACGCGCACATAACCTTGGTATAAATTTACTTCTTCTCCCCCACCCCACCCACAGCTAAAGAAAATGAAAATCTCCAGATAACCGCCGTGGAAGATTTCAACTAACACTGATTTCTGTATCTCTCTCAGAGAACAGAGATATTTACCATTATCTCTAGATTTCCGTCTTTCCCGATGCTTTAAAATTCTTCGTCGTTCCCTGAACGTCTCACTTCGTCTCGACACATGCTAGTACAATGCTGTTTTGTTTTTTTATCCTTCAGACCAAAGACAGTATAGTGTATTGATTGCTCAACTAGCGATCGTGTTTTCTTGAGTTTTATGTCCACTTTTGAGCTGAGGTCAACTAGCGGAGAACACTGCTGCTATCCATTCGTTTGATCACATGCTTCTTGATCCGTTTCTAAAGCCCATTTGTATTCATCTGAGGCTACCTTAATCCCGATGATTGTATTATGGTATTACAGCTTGTTGCAGACAAAGGTAAATGCAACAAACGCTTCAATTGCACAAGTGGAAAATTGCTGTTGTAAAGATCTTAGGGAAAGAAAACCAGTTCAGTACGGTTACAAACCGAACCTCGACGTTCTTCTAAAATCAACTTTCTCCGAACAGGAACTCTCATTTTTACTGCTCTTTTTTTATTTTTTCTAAATTCCAACAACTTTTTTCTTTAGATTATTTTTTCTTCGTCTATGTGCCGTGTCCCGTTAGGACGTTGACGATCAGGGTCCTCCACAATGTTGTAGCGCTTTTTGTTATCTCTCCTAAAACTTGTTTCGCCATCCATTGATTCTTTTCAACTATTAATTCGTCCTAAAAAATGTTTTTCTCTTCCCGAGGAGGGTTTAGTTTTAACCCTTTGCTTGTCCTGCACTAAAAGAGTGCTAAAACTAAGAACGCTTAAGAAAGGAGTGTGCTATTATGAAGGACATCTGAGGGAATGTCTAATCTCATATTCTGTGCATCATATATGGCCACAGGAGGCTTGAGTGATAATGTAAGATCTCAAATGAAAGTATTGTTAGGTGTATATGACTTTATTCGACGAATTGCCGAATGTTAGTGTCAAATTGTTGCATATTTGTGGTGAGTAGTCATTTCGCAACTGAAATCGACCTATAACGGCAATATTTTAAAGAATTTTTTGTAGCTCTGTATAATACGCATCTCTAATTTTGCTTATTTTTTTACAAAAAAAATGCGTATTATAAGGTATTTTCTGGAGTGATACAAGGAACCTATTGATCATGATGACGGTCGTCTTTGAGTATAGAATCCAGAGGTTAGCTATGAATATTTCGAAGAGAGTAGGGAAACGTTGTTCAGGTTAGCAGTGGATATCCCGGTAAAGTAGCAGAGCGTATTTCTTCCCTCTGTTCCTCTTCGCATGACAAGCTGGCACTGGACATTCGGGTAGAGTAAACAAAATGGCCGCCTTTATACACGACGGATTGAATGTTCTACGTCTTCTGATTGGTTAACCTTCTATTGGTGGACTATAAAGTGAGTCAAGTCATTTGGGCTAGCTCACTAGTAGATATATACACAAAAAACTGCAACAGAACCGACATTCTTTCAGCATCTTTTAACATGGCATTTAATATATGCGTTGCATTTGAGATCTCGGGGGTGAGGTAGTAGGCAAGGGGATGACTACTCATCAGGATTAGTGCAGGTTTTGAGGTCTGCTCGGTGGAGATGAAATTTTACTATCGCACTAACCCTAGTACAATTATCAATCTTCCCTTTTTGTTTGGAATTTCGGTCGTTTGACAATATATATTTTTTAATACTTGTTCTCAATGCTTATACATATTCCATTCATATTCCATTCGTAAGGAAGAAGTTCCACAAAGAGGGTTCGTTTCCCAGAACTGTCACTTTCTGACAATACAATCTTAACCATTTCAAGTTTTGTGTTAGCCTTTATCAATTCTATATATTTGGTATAATGCATGACTCTTTGTTACCTCATCTAATATTACGGATTTTAAATTCTCTTGCTTTTCTTTTTCTCATTTTTCCACTTCATTGAAATGATTATAAACTTTGCGTCACATGTGATGCACAAAGCGTAGTGTAAATAACTTATGATTTGTACGTCCTGTGTATTACATGTGATACATAGGTATTTTATTATGTGAAACACTATATATCAGCGCATTCTATTTGCCAAAATAAGCTGAGTTGCTTTGTAATAGTTAGAAATCTGAAAACAAACATGACCGTTTGAATAGTAAAGACGAATATGCCTTGGTCAAGCAAAAAGTTAAGTGACATCATTTAAAAAGATCGCGTTTGATATCAGCCTGCACTTAAAATTGTCAGAAATTTAATCTTTTTTTTCTGAAGGAACGTAGATGATCTTCCATTCTCACAAACCAGTTTGAATGTTTATTCAATATATAAATTTAAGACATAATGTAATTATGTCTTAAATTTATATACTTGTTTCAAATCGGTATCTCCAATTTGTAATTTATATGTCGGGCTGTCACTTTTGCTAACAACTATATTTTCTGTCCGTTTTAAATTGATGTTTAGTCTATTCTTCTCGCTTCCCTTCACTATTTCCTGTGTGAGTTCTTCTGGGTACTTTTCGGCGTCTGCTATCAACACTGTGTCACCTGCATATCTTATTTTGTTAAGATTTCTAGTTTGTTCCAGATTGAACAGTTGTATTGTTCATTTGCGTGCCAGGTTTTGTTATATCTTGACGTTTTGTCCCCAGATGCTTAGCTTAAATATGGAAGATAAATATTTGCACATTCAAAATATTATGCTTTATAAATTTCGCAAAAAGATTAAGAGTCGATAAAAAGAACATTCAGGAGGTTTATATGAATCGTGTTCCAGCTCGTCGGACGATCGAATAGCAATTGGAAGTGTTGACTCAGGTTCCGATATAACGATAATTAACCTACAGACATGGAGAAAGCTTAATAGACCAACCATGTTACATACACAAAAAAAAATTACAGGAAAGCGTATAAAATTCGAAGAAGCAATCCTAAATGTAAAATTTCACGGGAAAACAAGAAAACTCAAAATATTCGATAGAAAGATATAGAAAATCTAGTGGGAACGGACTGGATGCAAAAGTTCAAAGTATGGGATTTACCTATCAGTTCGTTTTGTAAGGGTGCAGCTAGAATTGAATTAAAAGAAAATGTCCAACCAGTATGTAAAAAGAAGCGAAACGTGCCGTTTGATAAGTTATTGCCTAACAAGAATAAACACCAGCATACACCTATAGTACCTAAGAGATCATTTAAACCATGAGAACGGGTTTACTTTAGGATGTTCAGGAACAATATGGCTTACTGGGAGCCTGGCACAATAATTAACAGACTAGGAAATGTGATGTACAGAGTACAAGGCGAAAACTTTACCCACAGAAGACATATTGATCAAATACAAAAAAAAGACTGGTTGAAGAGCTAAGCTCGTCACCCGCTGAAAATGACGATTCAGTGGATGCAATCTTTGAAGTTTTTGAGATTCAAAGACCACAGGAAGACTCAGGAACTAGAAGGTCAAATAGGAAGAGAAAATTTACAGAGCCTCTGATTATCGATCATAAAAGAAAAAAGATATTAACTCCCCCAAAAAGGGATCTAAGGAGGGGGGAGTTGAGGGGTCCTCCCCTTTTTACACAAATGGACTCACCTAGTATATACATATACTACGGTTACGTGAAGGCCCGAGAGAGCAAGACCGAAGAGTCGAGTCCAGAGTGACAGAGTAAAAGGTTGTAGGTAACCGGAAGAGTGAGGGTGAGGTAACAGCCTTGTAGGAGTCTCAGTGAGCGAGCACGTAGACTCAGCAAGAAGTCATACAGCGATACTTCAATACCAAAGACTGTATATATATTTTGCTACTAACCCGCATTCCTGGAACTACTAACCTGCTTTACCAGTTTGTATTATTACGTTAATACATTATTTTCATATATTCATTCCTGGCGTTTGTTATTTATTGGTACCGGATTTCAACCCGGAATCCACAACAGGAAGATTTCATCGATGTGATTTTAAGCTATACGTTCAAACCACGTCCCTTCAGACGTCGATGAAGGCGCAGATTGAAAAAAAAACAAACCCTTTCGACATGTGAAAAGACTCGGATTCCTTCCCAAAATCGACAGGTGGGTGCCACATTCTCTGACGGAACAGAACAAGCTCGATCGTGTCTCTGTGGTGATTTCTTTGCTGTCACACCACGAAAAAGAAACCGTTTTCGAACAGAATTATCAGAGGCGATGATAAATAGGTAATATATAATAACGTTCGACACAAGAGGAGCTGGAAACAAGTTTGTTAATGTGCAGAATTCATGACTAAAGCGGGACTGCAGCCAATGAATTCGATGTTGCTGTTCCTTTGGTGGAATTGCAGAGGATAATTCACTTTGAGCTTCTTCCAGCCTGCGAAACAATAAATGCACAGAAGCATATTTGGCGACCATCATCTTAACAACATAAGATATGCAGGTGACACAATAATGATAGCAGTGACTGAAAAGAATGTATAAGAACTCCTACAGAAATTAGTGAAAGAATAGCTTGAAGAATGGACTAAACATCAATTTCTAACAGACAGAAAATGTGTTTATTAGCAAAAGGGACAGCCCAATATACAAATTACAAATTGGAGATACCGAATTGAAACAAGTATATAATTTAAATATCTGTGAAGCGTTTTAACAGAGAACGGGAAGTGTGATTCTAAAATCCGAAGGCGCTTTAGTATAGTGAAAGGTGCCTTCCAAAAGATTAGCAAAGTATTAAGAAACAGAAATATTTCGCTCGAAACAAAAAAGAATACTGAACTGCTATGTAATATCAGCCTCCCTATATATCAGTGAATGTTGAATAATCTTCTCATAGATGAAGAAGAGACTTAGAGCAAACGAAATGTGGTTCAACAGAAGGATGCTGAGAATACTATGCACATAACTTTTCAGCAACGATGAAGTTTTCAATAAAATGGTAACAAAAAAAGCAATTTTTTTTTAACATCAGAAACAGAGAGTTTGAATTTAAAGGGAACATAATGTGGAATGACGGCTTGGAAAATTTGATACTCACAGGAAGGATTTACGATAAGAAGGAAAGAAGAAAATAACGCAACAACTTACCCAGCGAGCTTGAAATGGCAGAACAGGTATTAAGAGATATAACAGAATGACAAAAGTTATTAAGAACCACGGAAGACAGGGAATTTTAGAGGACCATAATCACGAACGTCCTGAAGGGACACGGCGCATAGAAGAGGTTGTCTTAAGTGAGTTTTTATTATTAGCCTAGTGGGTTAAAGCGTTGCTTCATGAATTTCTTACCATAGTAATTCTGAATTCAATCAATGTGCTGCGTAGTATAGACTTAGTCATAATTGCTGGACGAATAAGACATTGCAAGTTTTGACCATTGTATTATTCAGATATTTGCAGTGATAGAACAAATTAACACTTTTCATTTAATGTCACGAGGGGGATGGTAATGAGATCTGACTGAGGTTTCATCTGCATAAAGAAAATCAATATCAGTTAATAAATTTTAAAGACGATCGAAAAAAGAATTAACATATCTGGATAAGAATAAGGAAGACAGTTTTAAAATTTAATGGAAATGTTTTTAAAACTGCAAGAAGCAAAAAAAAAAAAAATGGCTCAGAAAAAAGAAACCATGTTTTTCGATGAGCGAAAAGAAATAAAGAAACGGTAAATAAATGAAACAAAAGGAAATTTAAGAATTATTGAAAATATATTCCTTGCCCGTCAGTATGGAAGTCTCCAGTCATGGCTTAAACAACTGGACAGACAGGACTACACCGTTGTGGCCAATCAGTACAAGAGAGAGACAATTTTGAATTTAAAACTGTATGTGGCCGTGCTGAGCACATCCTTTAACTGTAACTAACGTCCGATCAGTATAAACTACGGGTTGGCCCCGTGTGTGCTGAAGAAACACAAATGAACCTGAGTGAATGGACCTGCCCGGAAATGAGCAGCAATGATAAAAATGAGACATAACTCTAGTGCCTTCAACAGCTCCGATTGGGTCGTATCAGGAAGCCTTTACTGATCACAAAATAATCCAGTCAGGTAAAACATATCGAAGAAAACAATCTCAAGTACAAAAGATTACTGGATGTAAGATAAAATTTACTTATGATGTAGAAAAAAATGACTTTTAAAAAAAAAAAAAAATTAAAATCACACCCAACAAAGCGGGGATCTGGATCAAAGCATCAGAAGATATCGATTGACATTGCATTTGAATATTTGAAGATTATAGCTATCAGGGATGCAAGTAAGAGGAAAGGAGTTCCACTTTCGGAAAGTGCGAGATAAGAAGCTGTTGGTGTAGAAGAGACGGTTACATTTAACCGTTTCGATAGTGATAGGGTGGGACCGAAATGCCATCCTAGCAGAACGCTTAAATCTATGCAGTTTGTGCGTATCATGGTATCCTCAATATCCTTCAGTAGAACCACATCTCTGTTGATTCAGGAGTCTTATACATTTGTGTAGAGATTCTCCAACATTCACTGACATATAGGAAAACTCATATTAAGTAACAGTTCAGTCCCCTTAGTTTCTAACGAAATCTTTCTGCTTCATGATAGATTGTTTGGGATCTCAGTGTCGCACTTCCGGTCCTCTGTCCGTATCTCTTTTCCTTCAGTGACTCTTGCGTCTTGTATTGGATGAACAATAGTATGAATTTATAATATCAGTCGTACTGCAGATGCCATAATACGGCAATTTATCTATGAAGTCCTAACTAGTCTAATTTTCTGGTGGGTGGGGAGATCATTTTGGGTGAGGGTGTAGAAAAATGTATGTTTGCAATAAAATAAAAAAAATATTAGTATGAGACCCCACACATTATTAAATGTTTCAAAAATATCAGTTAATTGTCTGAAAAAATGCGAGATTAAATAATAAAGAAATATTCTATGGGTCGTGTCCCTTCAGAACGTGAATGATTATGGCTCTCCACAACATCCTATCTTACTGCTCTCAGTACAGTTTTTAATACCATTTTTTTTTAATATCTCTGTTCTGCCAACTGTGTATATATGCTCATTAGTCAGGTTATTATCGGTTTTCTTCTGTCCATCTGCATGCAACGCGCCCTGTGAATATCAAATTTTTCAAGCACCTTTTCCTCATTATGCGCGGTCTCTTTTTGATATTAAGCATAAATAGCTTTTTTGTTTCTATTTCATTTTCTCTAAAACTTCGTTATTGCTCACGAGTTGTATTCTCAGTCTCCTTCTGTAAAACCACATTTTTATTGCCTCAAGTCTGTTCTTCATCTGTGGGGAGATTGTCCAGCATTCACTGCCATATAGCAGCACAGATATCTCATAACATTTCAGTTCGCTTTGCAAATAAAATATTTAATACCTTCCTTAACTTTAGAAAGGCATCTTTCACTATCCCAATGCGCCTTCGGATTTCGATGGCGCATTTTCCACTCTCTGTTAAAATACTTCTTGGATATTTAAATTTTTACACTTGTTTAAATTTGGAATCTCCAATTTGTAATTAATATGATGGGCTGCTTCTTTTTCTAACAACTATTCATTTCTGTTTATTACAGATGATATTTAACGCTGTCGTTTCTTTTCCGTGTCTGTTATCAACTTTGTTATCTTCATATCTAATGGTGCTAAGATTGTGACCTCCAATAATGAATCCTGGTAGGACTTCTAATTCTATCAATTTGCTTTAAATCCCGAACTCAAAATAGCAACTACACAGCTAAATATAACAAATGCAAACATGCGAATCGGAAAGTCATCCCGCATCAGCCTGATAATTGTAATCTCTGTCACCTAAAAGCGAGAGATAAGGAATTGAACTAAAATAAAAGGAGGTAAAATAAACAGGTTGATGTGCATAAGACGCTAGCTAAGCTAAGAAAACTACCTTAATTCTATCCTAGTCGGGATGGGTTACCCTTTCATCAGTTCAAAGTATCTAAATCGTTACGACTAACCGACGCCAAAATGATACACTTGGTTAATGGCTTTCACGAGACACATACGCGCAACTCTCACCTACCTTTCCTTCAACCAAAAATAACTGTACACAATAATGGTGTTAGTTTGTAGTAAAAGATCTTCACCCCTCAGCATGTCTCGTCTATAATCTGAAACAGTCTCAGGCTTCTTGTTTTCTCAGCACTCTAAGAAAGAAATTCTATGGACAGAGTGGGTGTACTATTGTTGGGGGAGTACTTATAGGTTAAATTTGATCTTTTGTTCAGTCAGAGAGTAATCATAACGGAGTCAATACGTCTAACTGGGCTTTTCTAGCCGATAAAAATAGTAACTTAGAAATTACGATGAATTTGTAATGCGGCTCATATTCAATAAGCGTAATAGTTTAAAAAATATGTGGCTCTTTGATAGACATCTTTTTAGGGAAGCCCGTCGTAGAGATCTAGTGATAAAAGACCTGAAAGTTCTGTCGGAATAATAAATTGTGTTTTCCTAGTAATTGTCAACACAGGATCTGTGAAAAATATTTGTAAAAAGCAGAAATATGAAACTTAAATATTGAAAACTTTAGGAAATAAGTCATTTTCATATTTTATATGCCATCTAAATTCAGGATCTGTCTATATTTCTGAGATGAGGTATAATGTACAATATTTACATTATTTGGACTATTGTCCTCATCTTTGTTGCCATATTTATCACAACGTTTCGGCCGTTTTACGCTCCGGCCTTCTTCAGGTGGTTGAAATGTCGAACTGAGTCCTTTATTTCGCTCGCTGGTGTAGACTGTTCTAGTTCCACATGCCATGTTTAATGGATGTCAGTTATCAGTTATGACCTGTTAATTCCCCTCTCCAAGTTTTCCACTGCTTTAACCGGGTATTGAACTCACACTCTTTGGGTCCTGGCAATGGAAACAACTAACGCCTTTATGGACACAGTGGATAAAGTGTACATTTAGGATGTATCCAATTATGGGTTTTCACTATTTCTTTTTCTGTATTATCTGTGAATTGTCGTCCATTCTTGGGAAGGAGAGTGGAATGGTACTCCGCTATCTTCTCCATAATTTGGAATTCAGAGTTTCACTTTTTTTTTTATTACCATTCAAGACTACATAGATTAATCTACTATGCTATTTAACACGTAGTAAAAAAAAATACATTCACGCTATTCTAAAGGAAAATTGGGTGAGCATGAGCGTAGAATTCTAGGCTGGAACTTCACCTTGTCTCCCAGATTCCATTTTTGGGGGTCAATTAATAATAGGATTCCAGAGACGCAAATTGAATGGACTGAAAAATAAAAAAAGACGATGATCATTAAGAATATCGAATCTTATTCGAATGCAATATTCTTCTAGATTTCCAGTAAAATACAAAACATTTTTGGAGGTATCACTCCATACAAAGCAATAAAGCCAGTAAAACACAAGGTGAGTACAGGGTGTAGAAGAATTAGGAACAGAAACATTATTAATGAGTAATCAGGTGGACAGTAGATATCGATTGACATTACATATAAATTTTTGCAGATTAAAGTTGGATTGAAAGAATGGAGCCGGGAGGAAGTTCCACAAACTTGAAGCGCGAGAAAAGAAACTGTTAGCATAGAACTTACGCCTACATATTTTCAGCTCAAAAATTGATGAGATCTCGGCGACATTCTAATAGTGCTCTTAAATTTAAAAAGTCAAGGTACCATAACGAAGATTTCATCAGAATAATTAACATGAACGTATTTTAAGAATAAGTCACAGTGAGGCAAAATTATGGCGCTGGGAAAATAACTGAAGCCGAATAGCCAGATCAGGACTAAAATCATTGCTGATTCTTCTTTGGATTTTATCAAACAGCTCAAGGCAAATGACAGGGCACCGGACCACATGTGGCAGCAATAGCATAGATTAATGGTAGATTTATAGACATTAAGATAGATTCTGGGGAGAAAATTTTCCTCGCATGACAAAGTGAACCAACTTACTTAGTAGCTGATCTCGCAATTGATTCAATATAGTCTTTACATATTTCATGTCAGCTGAGAACGTTAGCTCGAGAAGTCGCAATGAATTACATTTCTGGAAGAGAAAGAGGGGGTTCTCTCAGATGATTAATGGAGAGAAATTTAGTTTAGGAAATATTAACATTAACAAGTCATCTTTTACCTAAGGTGACGATGGACTTGAGGACATTTTGAACATAGACAGGCTAGCAATAAAGTCACTATACAATTACTTATAATAAAAAAGCAAAGCATTGAAGCAGGTGGCTTATAGTTCGAACCGTATCAGTAATTAATTCATCATTGTTTACCATAGTATTTTATTATTATTAACCAGAATTAAACAGAACCATTTTCATAATAAATTTCTGGACTCTATATTAATTGCGTTGTCTTAATTGTTATTGTAAGTGAATGTATAGTGACTTTATTGCCATCATATATATATATATATATATATATATATATATATATATATATATATATATTCGAAAATTATAACATAAATATGTTATAAAATCACTACAAAAATAACCATTTTGTTTCAACACTTCTGGTGTCTTATAAAGTGATGATGTTGAATGTAGGATAAAGGGTTATAAAAGGTTCAAATCAATCAAACACCCCTCGCTAGGGGAAACGCTATTACATAAGCTGGAATGACCAATCAAAAAACAAGTATATGAGAATTCCAAAAACTTGACAACGGACTTAGGTTCTAATAATTATTTAATGCTTTAATGTTGGGGTTCGACTAAAATAGAATTCATTCTAACTAATAAATATTAAATTATACTATAAAATAAAAAATAAAAAATTAGTTGAAGTTTCAGATTAAAGTACGCAAAGATCGATCCTTATTGGAGGCTTCAGTAGAAACCAGACATTATATAACAATGATCACCGGATAGAAAACCCGTAAGATCGATCCTTATTGGGGGCACCCGAAGAAATAAGATATTGCGTAAAATGGATCAATAGAATGAAGACGCATCATCCGTGTTCAATATATTTGAAAATCGCAGGTTAACGTAAGATCGAAGTTGAAAGCACTATTGAATTGGCTCTAATAAATTGTACTAAATTGTAGTCATATCGATCGATTCCGTTGCATTTAAATTTGGCAAGGATATATTCCCTTGAAAACAAAATAGAAACGTAGTTGGTGCTGGAGAATCTCTTTAATTGGATACAGTACGCACAGTTACGTTTATCGTATTCAAATTTACAACGAAGAAAAACCAACACAAAAATGGATTCTGAAATGTTCAACGAAGTTTTATTTAGAAAATAAGATTTATAAAGACGTAACAGAAACAAAGTCTCTAAACACGAAAATGAAATAAAAAAAAAATGTTCGGTTGTGAAAATTCAAATCCGAGAGAAGGCAATATGGCTGTCACAATTGAAGTAGCTCTTGAAAATTGTTAAGATATTAGAAAGAGTGTTTAGTTGAATAAGCTATAGTGCTTTCACAAATGCTGTTGTATTTTAATAAAATATAAAAAATGTACACAGTCTTTATCGGTGAAGTGTTTTAACAGAAAACGGAAAGAATCATTTTAAAGTTGATATGGCTCTAAGCAAAAATAAAAAAGAAAGAAACTGACTAATACAAAAAAATTGAAAATTAAATACGAAAGAATTTCTAATCAAATAACAAAGAATATCTAATTTACATTTGTTTCGTATAAGTTACCTTCGGGTTTCTATTCACTTTAAACCTTCCTTGTTGATTCTATGTTCTATCCATGTTATTCACAGCATTCGTCATAGAATCCTGATGTTTTTGTATTTGGCAGAATTATATTTCTGTGGCTTCAAGTGTTTTTTTCTGATTGTTTATAGCAAATATCTGTTAGATCTGCTCACTATTCTAGACATATTCGGAAAAGATATTAAAATGATCAAAAACTTATACTAGCAGCAAACCACCTGTATACAGATAGAAAATGAGTTCAGCAGTTAGACAAAAATAGAAAGGATTGTAAGGCAATGATGTGTCTTCTTGCCAGACTTGTTCAACCTATACGGTGTGGCAATTCTGAGAGAATTAGAAGTCCTACCAGCAATCTTAACATAAAATATACAGATGACACAGTGTTGATAGCAGACACAGGAAGGGAACTACAAAACCTACTATAGAAGGTAGCGAAGGAAAGCGAGAAGAAAGGACTACAAGAAGACAAGTTATGCCCGAAATGTAAATTACAAATCAGGGATATTAAAATGAAACAAGTACAAACGTTTAAATATTTGGTTCTAGTGTTCGAACAGAGGACGGAAAGTGCAGAGTACTAAGAAATAGAAAAAAATTAGTTAGAAACAAAGAAAAGGGTACTGAACTGTCACGTGATATATGACCTCATGTATGGAAGTGAGTACTGGACAATCTCCTCAAAGATGCTTGAAGCAGAAAGAATGTGGTTCTACAGAAAGATGCTGAGTATATCATGAACCGACTTGAACCCATGCCCTGTTTGAGATATTAGTACAGCCAGGAATGCGAGTTTGTTGTGGTTTTCTCGTTCCATTGTGAATTGTATCGATGATCTTATTGAGGGCCAGTAGTAGCTGGACCTCTTCCTAGTGTGACCAGAGTACGAAGGTGTCATCTACATATCTCGGCCATAAGGTTGGCTTTAGTGATGTGGATTCTAATATCATTTCTTTGTAATATTCTATGTATATGTTTGCCATTGCTGGTGATAATGGTGAGCCCATTGTTCAGCCTTCATCTTGTCGATATATATCTGATTTCATTCCGAAGTGTGTTGTTTGTGTATAGAAAGTCAGCATCTGTTATCAGGCTATCTATTGGTATACTGGTCCGTTCTCGTAGGGATAAGTCCGAGGCGAGTCTTTCCCTGACTACCGAGAGTGCCTCCACCGTGTGTGCCTTTGTGAACAAACTCACCACGTCCGGGTTCACCTACTGGTTGAATTGGATGTGAACATCTTTGATATAAAGGAGAAACAGGCCGCTCCCTTAAGGTAAAACTGCAAGAACATCGTAATGCAGTAACACGATGTGAAATAGAAAAATCAGGCGTGGATAACCACACACGGAGGAAAAAAGATCACTGCCCTCGTTTGGGATGACGTTGAAATAATACACAGAGAACATCACTGGAAAATACGAAAACGTAAGGAATCAGCACATATGCTAGGCCAGAAAAATCTACTGAGCCGACCAAGCATAGAAATGAAAAAAATATGGGAACTAGTAATACAGAGTGCTTGAGAAAAGCAATAATAACAAAATTACAATATGAGCTCTGGTAAAAATGGAGTGGGACATTAAGTTTATAAGACCAAAAAAATTCACACATCGATACTCTGAAGGATACGTGGCGTAGTGGTTAAAGCTGTAGGTTGAATTCAGTGATTTCGCCTAAAGGGTTGTGGGTTTAGTAACTGACGAGAAAACGAGCATCGAGATTCCGGACTATTAGGTTTTTTTATATATATATTCATTCGTTATTTTTTCCTGATCTCGAAGAATAATCATTCGTAGCAGTTTTTGCTTCGTAGTAACTCTGCTCATATTGTGATGCTGAGATTTCCGTTAGCACGTTTATATACAGTTGGGGTTGAAGGTAGTTCTAGACCACTTGTTTGCCGGCACAGACTGTGCGTGGAGTCCGATGAGGTAGTTCAAACGCCATCCAATAGAGTTGCTAGTCACGTATTGTGATATAGAGCCGAGTAGATGGGTGGTGTGAGACCCGGGGTTCTCGCTGGTCGTAGGGAAAAGCTGATCCGTAGTCTGCTAAGACAGTCATTTCCTCAAGTGTCTACCTCTCCACAGACTTTGCAAATAAATCTTTGAATCAAAAAATATGTATTGATTACAAAAAAAAAAAAAAAAAAATCAAAAAAAAAATCCATGTCTTCATTTCTCGTCGAGGCATTAATTTCAGCTTTCGCTTCTCTTGATAATGTGCAATGGATTTTTTCTCCAGTTTTTGTGCAAACCGACACGAATAAATACGCAAAGTGGGGTTGGGGTATGTGTCCGGTCGGCGAAAAGAGTAACAGAAAGAATCATTGTAACATTAGATTAGGATATTCCTTAAGAGCAAAAAAATAAAAATGAATAATTTTTTCATAATTATTCCTCATATCAAATTTTGTCGAATGCTATATTCTGAATATTATAAAAGTCAATGTCTCACTTTAAAGAAAGATAATAGTGTGAGATGACTTAAATTTCTGATTTTGGTATGATGATTAAATTTGAGTATTTCTTTAATTCATATTCTCCTAAAATCCCTATTTCTGTGTTTCTTTTAGGCTTCCATAGATTTGCAGTAGAATAATTTAGGGGAATATATTACAAAGGCTAAACGGACATCCATACCTCTAATAAATGAGTGACAAAATGATTTAAACAGAGGAAAAGAAGAAAAATCCCGTGGAAGATTAAAAGTGTCTCGAAGAGGGGGAGAAAAAAACAATCAAAATTTGAAGGAAAGAATAGTAAATAAATGTTTGTATAAATATATAAAATCTATTATAGGAGACTATTTACACTAATTACATTGTTCGGACTATTCAAGACGTTCCGGCCATTATAATACGGACTTCTTCAGATGATATACGTTGGAATTTAGAAACAAACGCTTTATTTCATCCACTAGGGTTGATTGTTCTAGTTCCACGTGCCATGCCTTTTCTTGGTATCCCAGTTTAAGTTATTTTCCTTTAGTAACTCGACTCTCCAAGTTTTGTTCACCTCTGCTGCGGCCAGGTATTGAACTCACAACACTTTGGTTCAAGTCACTAGTTTACTTCAACAAACGCTTTTTCCATGGCCGAGTGGATAAAAACCTTGTTTGAAGTGATCCAATTTAAGACAGGACAGATTGAAAACCAGCCTTCTCCTATCCCTCCCCTTGGTCTTGTGCCACATTTTTGTGTTTTCAAAATAAATATTGCTTTCTTCCTCGGTACCTCAACCGAATGAGTTTAAGCCTACTACTGGCAACTAGGTTTCTTTGTTTTGCTCTTAAAATAGCTAGATTCAACCGCAAGTTCTATTCAAATAGTTCCTTTTCTCGTAATTTTCATTTGTGGAACTTTCTTTCGGCTTGCTTTCCTGTCACCTATGATCTTGATAAGTTTAAATGAAATATCAATCGCCATCTTCTGTTTTCCTGGAACCTGTTCTTTTATTGTATTATTGCTTTACTCTCAGTGACTCCTTGCATATCAGTGGAATTATTGCCTTTGGGAGAAACGATTAAAAGCGATTACATGTAGCAATTTCAACACTGGGATTATGAGATCGAGTTTCCAGTCTAGTATTGTGCATAAATTTGTTGAAAATCATTAATAATGTCGGCCTTTCATAGCAATGATGTAACGTAAATGGAAATTTAGAAAAATACAAAAATACTACTAAATATATTAGGTTCGTGCAAAAATAATATCGGTTTTGACATATTTTTTAACGTCAAATTATTTTTGCACCAACCTAAGTAGTAGTAGTATATATAGGTGTTTTGTAATAGTGTGTTGGCATCAAGAGAAATTTACAAAAATTAAACAAACTCCCTGCGTTTCCAAAATGAAATAAAAGGAAAACTCTTCTAGGATCGTTAGCATTTGTTTGTCTTATCTTTGTTCAAGTCACTAGTTTACTTCAACTTTTTTTCAGTCACGTCAGTCGTCGTCTGTTTTCAATGACTGTCTCATGTCTTTTTGATATTTACAGCTTTTTTTTTTTAACTTGGCTCCTTGTACAAATTAATATAATTAATGTCGGCCTTTCTAAAAAGTTGTCGTAAAGCGAAATTTCGTAAATCAAATTACACTTAATGAAAAACTATGATAAAACAAATCATTATCATTATCATAAAAGATCAGTAACCATTTCAAACATTCTTTTTGTTAATTATTTATTTTCTACTGGTTTTGGTAAAGTACATTCGAAGTTCCCCTGCCAATGAAAAAAGAATTTTCCATCTGATAATCATTCAAAAAATTTATTGAATGAATGATTTCTGTTGTTTAATTATACAAGATTATGTAAGAAATTCAAACAAGAGAAATAAGATAGCAATATTATTTAAAATTTATAAGTGACTTTTATTACTATGTATAAAAATAAAAGAAATCACATGACAGAAATGGTAATACCATAACTCGGAATAATTGACAAGACCTCATCTAAAATTTATAGCAAATTTAGTCTTTCATTATTAGGTGAAAAATCTAGAGAAATAAGATGAAAGAAATACTAACTAAAACTTAACAATACACTACTAAGAAATTCAGACAACTTTAGACTATTATTAATCAGTGTAAAATCAAGAGAAATAAAATGTAAGATTAATAAAAAAAAAATGTATCATAGTTGACATCACCTCATCTAAGAAATTCAGACAATTTAAGACTCTTTCCCAAATCTACATGGTACCGAGTAAAAAACACGGCAAATTTATCACTGTTTTATCTTCCAGGAATAATTGACCTTGAATAACCTTGAATAAATTTATTGAATATTCATGACCTTGAATAATCATTCGACATTGCGTAATTACTTAACTCTGATTGGTACTTTCATGAATTGCTGTTTGATCTTGTGACTCGTCATATAAAAGTTATTTGCAGACAACTTTTATCTTTCGTTCTGTCCTCGTAACTCACCGATATTGTGGGTCAATTTATCCTACTTTTCAAAAAAAAGACCATCCGACGTGGGGATTGACGAAATGGGCAGAAATTCTTGCTGAATTCTCCAGTCACGTCAGTCGTCGTCTGTTTTCAATGACTGTCTCATGTCTTTCTGATATCTACAGCTTTTTTTACTGGGCTCATTGTACAAAATCTTAGATGATTCCCGAGTATAGACAAAGATAAGAAAAACAAATTCTAACGATCCTAGAAGAGTTTTCCTTTTATTTCATTTTGGAAACGCAGGGAGGAGGCTGTTTTTTTTTCGTTAATATTAAAAGTTTGGATTCTTTCCGGTGAGATTTCTACTGTTCAGGATGTTTTCAACACAAGAACTGACACCTGTTGTTGCAGCTGGGTGTTCACTCCAGGGACCCCATGAAAATCACTTTCTTTCCGCTCGTCGACCTTCGCCGGAATCACTAGGTCAATGCGAACAATCCTTTCCTTAGCTGCATAGTATGGGCTCCATCAGTTACATACAATTTTGAATCCAGATTCCTCTTTTTCCTAAACCGTTGGCCGTCCTGGACAATAAACTATATTCGGCAGCAAGGGCTTTGATCAGGAGGTTTTGAAGAGAGTGGAACCACCTCTTCATTGCTGTTGTTCCTAGGTCCACCCTGACCCTGGATGTTAGGGTCCCACATATCGGCAAATAGGTAACCCCTAAACTCGAGTCAGAGCACTATAAAAGTTTAGAAATGCATTTTCATAGTAAATATTAGGTTGGTGCAAAAATAATGACGTAATAATGTCGTTTTTTTTTACGTTAAAAATACGTCAAAAAACGACATTATTACGTCATTATTTTTGCACCAACTTAAAACATTACCAGCAATACATTTTTGTAAGAAAAAAAATATTACCAGCAATATATTTTTAAAAGATATTATCAGCAATATATTTTTGTAAAAGAAATTAGTAATGCTGCTAGGAAAATTAAATCTTGGTATTAAATGACCCATAAAGATTTTGATATGTCTCAAAACAAACAAGATCGGTTGCCACCTAGTCTATTCTACCGTTTACCCATATATGGGAAGAGTCGGTTTCATAACTTTTCCAAGGGTATTAGCTCGTAAGTCAATATAGCGAACTCAACTTGCATACGAACACGGCCCTCCGCTTTCCTAAACTGAGCCGTAATCCATTACTCTACGGTACTATCGTGACTATTTCTTGTCAATGTACGTGAATATTATTAGTCAATATAAAAGCAAGAGAAATAAAATGAAATACTAGTAAACCATCAATAATTTTTTTTTTTAAGCATTTCACCCCAAGCAAGGCGGGAAGCCACTAGGACGCAAGGGTTACAGAAAATTTAGAGCAAGATCAGATAGGAGTGATAGAAGAAAGGATGAGGCTAGTGGATAGATCAAGGCAACTGGAGATGTCGATTGACATTACACTTGAATAGCTGGAGATTATAGCTCACAGGGAAACAGTAATAGGGAAGGGAGTTCCACAGGCGAGAGGTGCGAGACATGAAGCTATTAGAGCAGAAGAGACGGCTACATTTAGGAGTTTCGACAGTGAAGGGGTGAGAGCGGGATGCCAGCCTCGTATGGCGCTTGAACTCATGACGTCTGGGAACCAGCGAATGCAGCTCCTCGGAGCAATTTCCATGGAAGTATTTGTAGAACAGACAGAGGGAGGCGACGGCGCGTCTGTGAGAAAGTGACTGTAGACAAGTAGGGTAGGGCCAATTACATTGCATATCCGCCTCTGGAGCCTATCAAGAACCCCGAGGCAAACAGAAGGGGAACCAGACCATATATGGCAGCAATACTCCATGCAGGGGTGAATTGTTGTTTTGTAGATCTGGAGGATCGACTCCGGGGAGAAGAACGTCCTGGCGCGACTCAGGGAGCCAACTTTCCTTGCAGTGGACGAGGCAATTGACTCAATGTATTTGTTCCATCTCAGGTCAGCAGTCAACGTGAGACCGAGAAGCCGCAGAGAGTTGCTCTCGAGAAGTTGAGCGTCAGACATTCTAATGGAGGGAAGGGAAGGACCTCTGTGGTGATTAATAGAAAGTAGTTTTGTCTTAGAAGCGTTGAAGTTGACCAGCCAATTCATGCCCCAGTTCACAATCGATTGGAGGTCCTTTTCGAGACGCACGCCCAGGCGAGTTTTGTCAGAGAGACTAGATTTGTTTTTGAGGCAGGAATAAATTGTGGTGTCATTCGCGTATATGCCAACTTGGGAAGTAATTGACAAAACTCTAACTTAAAGACTATTACTACTAGTTGTAAAAGCAAGAGAAATAAGATAAAATAAAGCCTAATAAAAATAATTATTGACAATATTTCATCTAAGAAATTCAAACGGATATTATTGCTACACGATACAAATCAAAGGAAATACGATTTCAAAATTAATAATTGACTGTCACTACGTGGTATAAATATAAATGAAATTAGATGTCAGTATTTGCGTAAAAATCAATAAAGTCAATGTGCTTCAATTAAAGAATTCAAGAAACTTAAAACTAATGATATTTGACACATGCTGGGTATGATGATAAACTATATTCGGCATCAAGATCTCTGATTGGGAGGTTTTGAGGATCGTGAAACCCCTTATTTGCTTTTGTTCCCAGGTCCCCCCTGATCCTATGGGCGAATATTTAACCACCAAACTAGAATCGAAACACCATGAAAGTATAAAACAGTTTATAGTAAAAATACCAACAATACATTTTCATAATAAGAAAATTACACACAACACATTTCTGTAAGGAAAAGATAATATTACCAGCAATACAGTTTTGTTTTAAAAAATACCAGCAATACATTTTTAGTAAATGGAATTACTACTGCTCCCAAGAAAATGAAATTTCGGCATTAAATGACCCATAAACAGTTGATATGGCTCTAAGCAAAAAAAAAAAAAAAAAAAAAAGAAAAAAGAAAAAAAAGAAAGAAACTGACTAATACAAAAAATTGAAAATTAAATACGAAAGAATTTCTAATCAAATAACAAAGAATATCTAATTTGTCTTATCATATATTTTGACATTTAGTGAATGGTCTTTCCGGAAAACAGTGAATCATTTTAAAGTTGTTGCGTGTACTTAATGTGTCCTAGCCACCACCAAAAAGTGACCTTACTGCGCATGTGTGAACAGAGGCTTTTCCGGTGGATCTGCTCAGTCGTCAGTGAGGTGCAATGAAGTTAATTTACTCTGTTGTGATTGCATTAATGATGACATTGTCTAGCGATTACGTCTTGTTCAAGAATTTCGAGCCAATATATTGCATTATCCATGTTTATCAGCCTCCTTACAATTCGGATTTACTTCCTATGACTTCCGGCGTTTCCCAAATCTACAACTTGTAAGATGATTTCCGAGTATGGACGGAAAAAGCAAAGACACAAGTGATGACAATCCTGGAAGAATTTTCTTTTATTTCAGTTTGGAATCGTGACAGGCGCTGGAATGAATGTGTCAGATCTTGTGGGAAGGAGGCTATTTTTTTTCGTTAATAATAAAAGGTTGGATCATTTCTGGGGAGATTTCTTTTGTTCAGGATGTTTTTCACACAAGAACTGACACCTGTGGTTGCAGCTCGGTGTACAATTCAGTGACCTTGTTAGCAACATTTGTTTACGCACAATCAAAATCGATTGTTTTTCAGTTCAGATATATTTGCCAAAAGTCTTTATCGTCCTTCATCTATAAGCTCCTAACTATAGCTAAGCCACGTGACACAATAGTTAACAAACGCGACCCGGTAACTAGTTCCCGGTAATTGTTCGATCCTAAAAGTACATCAGTATTATTTCCCTAAGTAATTGACTAAAATATGATTAGTGAGATAGTTACCTCACTAACCTCATACAGATATTGTGCGCTCCTCACTGAGAGCCCTTAAATCGTGTCCTTTTGCCAGATGATATCAAGTTTAGAAAATATCTATCTATTTATAGTTAGCGAACTTACTACCTATTGAACAGAAGAGAATTCGATCTACGCTGAGATCTCTAAACTCGTTCCCTTATGCCATACATGTCAAACAGTAAATATCTATTTCGACATGTCACTATAGAGAAATTTTAGCAAACTCGCCTAGTTACTATTTAAAAGCTCCAAACACCTGATCTTGAGCCAAACATGATTTAGTAAATATCAATTTCAATTCTTCCTTATAGGGTCACATTAATGAACTCACCTATCTACTACTTAAAAGAGAATTCGGTTTACATCGGGAGCTGTAAACGCTTGGCCTTGTGCCAGAATACGTCAGTCTTAGCAAATATCTATTTCGACTTATGACTATAGAATCATGTTAACAAACTAGTCTAGCTACTACTTACAAAGGAATTAGGTCTACAAGAGCCCAAAATACATGGCCTTGTGGCAGACGAACCCTACATTAGTAAATATTTATTTCGACATGTTGCTAGAGTTCTTATTTAGAAGCGACATTGACCTACAATTGTATTGGCCTTGTGCCAAACTTCACCAAGCTGATTAAATATTTGAGTATGTCGGTATACGATACTATTTCGTTCATCTTCATAAACCTTTGATCTCGTGTTAGAAAATGTCTCTAATCATAGTGTAGAGTTTATTTCATGTATGTTGAGTGGATGTGCGGGTGGTGCAATGAAAAATCGAAATCCGAGTTCGAATTCCAGTCTGTTTCGTTACATTACATTCACTTACGGGTAAATATCTTCGGGAAAGGTATGAATACATCACCCGCCTCCTTGCTATGGGTTAAATAGTATTACTTGCATCTGGAAAAATCGTTTTATTTTCAAAAAAATCTGTTAATGGAATATTTACCCGCAAAAAATTTGTTTTAAATAAACAACAAAGGGTTGATAAGCCATAAAAAAACAAATCAATAAATCATTTTTATGGACACCGCAGTCTGAACTTAAAAGGTTACTAATTCTTTTAACAGATTTGTTTATTGAGTATTTGTGGGAGGATGATTAAATCTATAATCAAATCAAACTACCGATAAATTAATATCTAATCAGTTAAAAAACATGTATTTTAAAGCAATGTTTTGAATCTGTTCGTATATTTTCGTAAAATACATTCACCTTAAGGAAGGCAATAAAGCCATTGAGACACAAGGGAGTTGTTACTGAGTGTAAAACTAAAGAAAACATTATTAAGAAGAGAAAACAAAAGAACATTAAGCCAAAATAATGATTGACAATGCATGGCATTTTTGAAGATCATGACTTAATTGTTGCTGAAGTTATCTCCATTTAGACTCCATGGATATGGGTGCTGATCATAATCCTTAATATCAAAATCCTGAAATTTAAAATTCCGAAATTTGAAATCCCGAATTTATAAAATCCCGAAAGTTCAGAATCCCGAAGTTTAAAATCCTGAACTTAAGAATCCCGAAAAATAGTCTTTGGCAGAAATTGAAAAAAAAAAAAAAAATTATTCATAGATTTGAAGCATTCAAAATTCATTAAAAATATAAAACCAGAAGATGACATAGGCGATGGGAAAATTTAGAAGGCAATGCTCATGTCATTTATCCCATTATTGGAGAGTTTCAAAAAGATCAGCAACATGTAGAAAAAGAATGTGAACGTATTCTTCGAGGAGGGTCTTCTCCAAAAAGAAAAAAAAATCTTTTATCGTGATGAAAGGCTTAAAACAACCGTGAAAACCAACCAGATCTTATGGCCTATCTTAGGCATCTTGCTCATAATCTTTCATTATAAATTATTCATATATTCTGGTTTTATATTTTTTTAAAGAATTTTGAATGTTTCAAATGTATAAACACGATTTAAATGATTTTTCTTTAAAAATGTTTAGAAATAAAGGTATTTCGAAATTTATTTTTGAAATTTCACCAAAAGATTATTTTTCTGAATTCTGATCATTCAGAATTTTAAATTTCGTGTTTCTGATACATTCGGGATTTTGATACATTTTAAATTTCAGGATTTCGACATTTGGGATTTTAAGATTTGGGATTTTAAGATTTGGGATTATAACCCAAACCCCTGAAATCTACATTGAAGTAGTATCAGGAACAGAATCTAAATGAGAAAGAGGATTATCTGTCCGGTGTCTGGCTATCAATAATTTTGGGGGTTTTTTGATCTAGTCTCCCGGAATTATGGAATCTAGAGCAGTTCTTCTTTAAGTATCTGATGTGGCGTACTGGCAGTTTTTTTTTTTTTTTTTTTCAGTGTGCGAGTGACGACCGAGCAAAGCTTTTCTAATTCATATGCTGGGTTTGGGGAGTGCTGTGCCCTGCGAAATTATGTCTTATTCTTTCTAAATCCAGCTATCATTGACGTAACAAGTCTTTCAAGTGCACCAAGGATCGGTACCATATTTGTTCCATCTATATGATAAATGTTAATGCCATTGTGTCACAGTCACAATTTTGAAATTAAAGGGACACAACTCTCTAACTTTCAGTAGCTCATGTTACAGAAATTTTGCATTCCCAAGTTTTCCTGACTGTAATTGTTTTCGGCGATTTTTTTACGTGATTTTTTTTGCGATAAGAATTGTTATCGTAATTTTTTGTACGATAACAATTTTTGTAACTTGGAAATAACTTTGGCAATATTCTAAATTAATTGCGAAATCCAACGAAAGTCTCCCATGAAATAAAAATAATTGATGTACAGTTACAAACAAACAATTATTACGTACAAATTTTTTTTTCTGCCGCCATTTAATTTTAAGACAGTTTGATGTACGTAGGTCCTTACTTTTCGTGCATACAGACTGTCTTTAAATTAAGTTGCAGCAAAAGAATTATCGTTGAACTTTAAAAATCTAAGCTTAAATATTAATGCAATACTTAAATGCAGCAATCAATTTTGAGTTCTTCCGTAGTTTATTGATACCTATCGCATCTAATCCTTCCTACTTATTGTGATGAAGGCTCAATCAAGAGATTTGTCAATGACAGCCCGATAGGAGGGCTTTTAAGCAAGTATGATTATATAATAATGGCCCGAGAAAATATTTGAACAAGTCTTCAAGGCGAGGTTCAACCGTTTTCTTTCCTGCATCGACACATGAACTTCACTTATTGCCCTTTCTTAGGTTTATACAACACTACACTTTCTACATTGAGGGGCTCTTGGACCTTGTATTGCGTGAATATTAGTATTGGTTTACGGCCACATCTAGTTGAAACACCGTTTCCCGTACGATCACCGAAGTAAAGCAACGTCGAACCTGGTCAGTACTTAGATGGGTGACCGCTTCGGATTACCAGGGGCTGTAAGCTTGGATGTACGCTTGGTGTAATGGATAATGTCTCGGAATTGATAACTGGAGAGCCGAGTTCAAATTCCAGTTAGGTTCGTTAAATTGATTGCCTTGGGAAAGATATGAATCCACCTCTTCCCTCCCCAACTATGGGTTAATTAGTAAGACGTGTATCACTAAAAAGCATTATTATCCGCCCCCACCAAGTAAATAAGTAAAAACTTGTACGAAATATTTAGATTTCGCCATTAAGTAACCCTTAGAGATTTGATATGCCGTTAAACAAAAACAACAAAAGCAACATTAATATTAAACGTTTGTCTAAAAGGATGATCAGGCGTTAAATTTAAATAGTGTTTCAATGATGTGCATAAACTTGTAGGATTCTAATGAGTAACTAAACAGCTATGGATTGAAAGGCAGTATAAGAGTTACTTCATTTGAGAATAAAAATAGAATATTTGGCGCTTACCAAAAAGATCGTAAGAAAGCGCCAAAAGTTCATCGTCAGAAATGCTACTTCCGGACTAATTGTAATAAACAGCTACTTAAATTACAACGCAAAAAGAGAAAGTGCCCTTATTAAAAAAAAACAAAAAACAAAACATTATTGCATCTCAAGCAAGGCAATAAACGGTTACTGAGTGTTAGAGAATATGAGAAAAATTACACCTTTGTGCAAATTAATTGAAACAACTTCTTTAGTTTCCGCTGGAGTGACAGTTTCTAATCGATTGTCTATTTTTTCCTCAGATTAGGTCATTTGCAATGGTTCGCAGTAATATGTATATATTTTCGGGGGGTATGATGAAATTTTTTTAACCTTGAAAAATATTACGTCATTAATTTTTCATTATGCTCAGACACAACTTTCTTGGCTGTCGATTTAGTTGTCTGCGATGGCCGTTACTCCAAGGAAGCGTACGAAAATTGTAACGTTGCACGAACACATTGGCAGTGAGCAATTATAACTCAGGAACTGAGTCTGTTTAGTTGATGTACGTTAAGGTTAAATGTCATGAACTGTTAAAAATATGATTAATAGGCGATGGGAATTTTGTCCATCTGAAGGTGGGCGATGACGCCCCAAAATATGGGAATCTCTGATCTACACAAATAAAATGAAGGATCTATATTTTAATTTATTTTATTTTATTTTATTTAAACAACATTAATTTACGAGTATCTACCTTTGCAAGTTTATGTCATAAAAATGGATTTTTATGGGAAAATTAAAAAAGTAATTATTAAAATAAAATTTCATTTTAGATACCGCAATTATTTATTTATTTATTCACTTCTTTCTCTCTCTCTCTATCTCTCTCTCTATATCTCTATCTATCTATCTATCTATCTATCTATCTATCTATCTATCTATCTAAAGCAGTCTATCTATCTATCTATCTATCTAAAGCAGTCATATCTATCTATCTATCTATCTATCAATCTATCTATCTAAAGCAGTCATATCTATCTATCTATCTATCTATCTATCTATCTATCTATCTATCTATCTATCTATCTGAAGCAGTCATATCTATCTATCTATCTATCTATCTATCTAAAGCAGTCATTATCTATCTATCTATCTATCTATCTATCTATCTATCTATCTAACGCAGTCTATCTGTCTATCTATCTATCTATCTATCTATCTAAAGCAGTCATATCTATCTATCTATCTATCTATCTATCTATCTATATATCGATCTATGTATCTATCTATCTAAAGCAGTCATATCTATCTATCTATCTATCTATCGATCTATGTATCTATCTATCTAAAGCAGTCATATCTATCAATTTATCTATCTAAAGCAGTCATATCTATCTATCTATCTATTTATCTATCTATCTAAAGCAGTCATATCTATCTATCTATCTATCTATCTATCTAAAGCAGTCATATATATCTATCTATCTATCTATCTATCTATCTATCTATCTATCTATCAATCAATCTATCTATCTAAAGCAGTCATATCTTTCTATCTATCTATCAATCTATCTATCTAAAGCAGTCATATCTATCTATCTATCTATCTATCTATCTATCTATCTATCTATCTATCTGAAGCAGTCATATCTATCTATCTATCTAAAGCAGTCATTATCTATCTATCTATCTAACGCAGTCTATCTATCTATCTATCTATCTATCTATCTATCTAAAGCAGTCATATCTATCTATCTATCTATCTATCGATCTATGTATCTATCTATCTAAAGCAGTCATATCTATCTATCTATCTATCTATCTATCTATCTATCTATCTATCTAAAGCAGTCATATCTATCTATCTATCTATCTATCTATCTATCTATCTCCTGAATCGATACTATTGGACCAAGTGAAGTTTGTTATCTTTTTAAAACAATTGACATAAAGTATAAGGAATTCAGGCGACTGTCTTCATTGTAGCTATTTAGAAAACCGGGCAAGGCAGGGTACATTTGCTAGTTGTTAATCATTTCTATTATTAAAAGCTAATGAAATTTCAAATTTATGTCAGAAATTTCTCCTCGTCAAAAAAAATGTAGCAACAAACGGTACAATATTTGGTTTCAGGTCTTTTAATCTTCTTTCTTGATTTTTCCTCGCAAAATAATTCATGTATGTTCCCGTGTGTAAAAATAACTTTTGCATCTGATCGAATCATATCTTTTTAATTATTTAATCACAAGCAAGGCAGAAATGCTACTAGTACGTAGGGGGTTACAAGGAGTGAAATTGAGAGAAAAGACTGAGTATAGAGAGAATTAGATAAAGCATAAAACATGAACGGTGTTCAAGAAGACAGAAGATGCCAATTGACGTTGCATTTAACAATTGGACAATTTTGCTGTTACACCCGGTATATATATATATATATATATATATATATATATATATATATATAGTTGAAGTCAAATCGCGACCGAGTTAGATCATCTCAAATTCTTCCCACATTGCTGACCTGTCAGTTTTCCCGATGGAGCCTGCTGTTTTGGATGCTGGCTGTGGAAATTTTGTGTGAGTCCGCTTGTCGATCGACACACTCTATGGCAGACTGTACATGTACAATCACCGGGGGCATCAT
>OZ010608.1:65415855-65420855 GCA_963932145.1 Acanthosepion lycidas
ATATAAGTTGCATGATGAGGCGTTAGTCGATCATAATTCTATGTGCATCTTTGTTTGTTTCTGCGTCTGTCCATTTGTGGTGCGATTTTTAACGGGAAAATCACAGCAAACCTTTGTCAGTAAAAACACCTAGAAAAAAAGAATTAAAGAAAGACCATTCTTTGGACTTCAGCAGACTGACTCACAAAAGCACAGAAGCACGTGCACACACACACACAAACACATATATACACACACTCACACATATATACACACACACATATATATATGTTTTGAATAATAAAAACATTAAAAAATTAAAATTTTCAGATAGACTAGGTTGTATATTAATTATGGCCATCAAGCAGAATTTTTTCTCCTAAACATTTTTTCTCCTGATGATGGCCATGCTGAAAACCTGAAATAATAAAACAAAAAATATTAATATACAACCCAGTGTGTCTGAAAATTTTAATCTTTTAATATTTTTTATTGTCTAAATTATTGTTATGAATAATAGACACGGGACTGAACCAAATGCGGAAGACATAACAGCAACAGAACCGATAAAAACCGAATTATTGGCTATCCGTATGAATAGAACAACCAACAAATTATCCAAGGTATGAATCACACCAGGAATATATAAGGATATGCCTGAAGGATAAACTAATACCGACCAATTTCAGGATTGATTTGGAACCATGAATAGATAACCATAGATGCGAGTCTTGCCTCATGGTACCGAAAAATACAAGACTTCTCCAGGGAACTCATGCAGGATACCATACAGTTCTGACAGGAAACTGTAATGGCAACAACAGCTGAAATTAACCTGCTTTATGAGCAAAAAAAAAACAAAAAGAAAAAAAAACAAAAACAAAACAAAACAAACAGAGACCGAGGAATATGCTAACATAAATAATGTTATAAAAGTTCACACAGACCAGACATTGAGGAAATTACGAAAAACAAAAATTGAGAAACAAAGAAAATTGAAATAGAATATTTCTTCCGGGCAAAAGAACAAACGAGAAATCAAGCCTGACTTAGAAAAAAATGAACGACCATCGCAGAAAAGAAAAGAAAACACCACAAAAACACCGACCACAAAACAACAAATGCAAACACAAAAGAAAACGACACACACCAACAGACAACCACCAGCAGCACAATAAACAATAATAACACCGCCAAAAAGAACATACACATAAAACAAATCACGAACTTAGGACGATATCCTTAAGGTGCCGTATGCAAACAGCAGTACGTAAGCTGCTACATAACAATATCACTTGATCCGCTGACACATAGAGATGACCTAATTATTACACAGGCTGACAAAGCTGGTGCCACCGTGGTCTGGGGAATCAAAGAATATCCTTAAAGAGGACAACAATCAGCTAGCCGACGAAAACACCCACAAAAGCCTACCCACGGACCTTCTCCCTGAATACAAAAAAATTAACGAGCTCACTAAACATAATGCTTCAGAACAAAGAAATTAACGCTTCAATGAAGAACATGATAGTTACCACGCAGGGTTTATTCTTATGTCCATATCTTCTACATACACACAAACACGGACGCACATGCATACACGCATGCCCGCGCGCAAACACACGCACACGCACACACACACTTTCTCTATCTCTGTATATATGTACATATATTTAAAATGTGTGTATTTAGGCAGCATTTTTTCCTTGATACATGTTTCATTAAATAATATAGACAAGTGTTGTCGATTTATTTTATGTAAATTCTTTTCATATCATCTGATAAGCTTAATAACATGATCATTAAACGAAGAAAGAAAATCACAATACTGATACATATTTTTAATCCTATCTAAGCTTTCGGTTTACATAAACCATTATCAAAGATGACAATTACAATATATTAAGCAATACATGGACAAGAATGTGATGATAGTCTGTTTCTGTTTACATGGATGATTTCCAAGCTACGGCAAACTCGTGCATATAAGACGCTGGAAGCGAAAATCGCACCGCAGCTCATGACGTCACACATGACCACGCGAGAGTGAATTCGAGAAGTATTAAGTATGGGAAGCCGTTGGTATAAACCAATGGCTTCTGTTACCAATTATAGACATTTAAGAATATTTGGGAGATTTCATAGTTTATTTTGTTTTGGTTAGGTTTCAACTGTTTTATGTATATAGCTTCAAGAATTTTTAGTTTTTGTTTATTGTTTTCATGTTTAAGTATAATTGTGTTTTCAACAAAGATTTTACGGAATTGTGTATGCGGCCAGGCATGTTGTTTTAAATGCCTAAAAATGTTAGAGTTTTCATTCAAATGTAGTGTCAAGTGTCGTGAAAGCGAGTTTGTGGTGTGACCAACATAAATATTATTTAATTCGTTGGAGATACAATCTCCCAAAGGGTACTTGAATTTGTAAACTATGTTGTTTTTTTTTGCAAATCGCTAACCGGGGGAGAAGAATTATTACGAAGAATTGAGTTGGATATACTAGATTTAGTGTAGTATATGATTAACTTAAGTTTTCTTTTTTTTTTTTGCTAGGATCTGTTGTAGATATATTAGTATTTACTAATTTTTTTAGTATATTTTCATCTTGTTTATAATTAGTATGCATTTGATTATGATATAGGAGATTAATATGTTTGAGATTAGTAGAAGTAGTATTATGTACTATTTGCTTAGTATTGTACTAGTATTATGTACAATTTCCTTAGTATTGTACTATTTGAGGTTTCTAAGAAATATCTTATTTGTTCATCAACAATATAGTTTGGAAAGCTATTATTAATAAGTGTTTGTTTTATATTTTTTAGTTCACTATAAAAAATCTGTTTTGTGAATAAATTAGTTTCTGCACGATGTATTAGATTCTTTATAATTGCTATTTTGTAGTAATATGGGCATTCGCTCTTGTAGTTAAGTGTACATGAATTTATGCTTGTAGGTTTTTTGTATGGCAAGGAAGATAATTTTATTATTAGTATTGAGTTCATACGTGAGTTTAAGGACAGAATTATTTTGGAAACGTTTTTGAAGTTGAAGTATTTCATCTGTATTTTTAACTAACATGAGAATATCATCAACGTATCTTAGGTAGATTGATGGTTTTTAAAATCTGTAAATATCTTATTTTCGAGGTTCGACATGTAGAAATTGCTAAATGTCGGACCCAGTACTGAACCCATGGAGACACCATCATGTTGTATATATATATATTATTATGATCTAAGAAAGGGGCTTCAGTAGTACAAGCTAATAGTAGTTTCCTTAATATATTAGGATTAATTTTAAGTGGGGGTAAAGATGAGTTACTGTATATATTTCTTATAATTATGTCAATAGTTTCACTAACAGGGACATTGGTAAATAAGTTTTCAACATCAAGTGAAGCTATGATTTCATTGTCGGGATTTTCACTTTTTAGGATTTGGATTACTTCTAATGTTGACTTAACACTATATTTACTAGGAAGGTAGGGGGTAATAAGTTGGTTAATGTATTTTGTTAGATGATATACAGGAGTTGGAATTTGCGATATGATAGGACGGAGAGGATAGTTAGCTTTATGTGTTTTTATAGTGCCGTATATGTAACCAGGTCTATAATCACCAACAATTTTAGGGAGTTTAAAGAGTTCTGTTCAGCATTATTAGCATTAATAAGTTTATTAGGCTTTGATTTTAGTTGGTTGGTCGAGTTCTTGTTGAGTTTTTTAAACTTTATATGATCATGGAGTATGTGGCCAAGTTTTTTGTTGTAATCCAATTTGTTTAGGATGACAAAAATGTTGGTCTTATCAGCTTTTTTTACAATAATGTCAGGGTGGTTGCGTAGTTATTGTGCGGCGATTTTTAGTTGTTTAGAAAGTATTTTTGAGGAGTTTCTGCTTTTATCATGCCGATCCTTGAATGCCTCGGCCTTAAGTAAGTCTTTAAATTCTGGTGTAGTTTCTATTAGTTGTTCATCCTGGAGTTTCACAATGTTTTGGTATAGGGTCTCAATTTCTATTTTGTTAAAAAGTCGATTGTACTTACGGTATATATGACAGTTAGGTCCAAGGTTAAGTAATTCTTTTTGGTGCTTAGTTAGTTCATAGTTGGAAAGGTTAATGTATTTATCAGTTTTGTTAGGAAGAGTGATAGTACCTTTGTATAATGTATTTAGTTTTTTATAATTTAAAAAAAAAACTGAATACATTATACAAATGTACTATTACGCACACACACACACACACACACACATATATATATATATATATATATATATATATATATAAGAGGTTGTAGTGGTTCCAACGAGAGAAAAGTATGTATATTAAAAAGAAGAGAAGAGAGGTACCGCAAACGTTTTTGGTTGTAATGTGGATTTTTTTAAAAATATTATGCTTTATTTTCCATAATTTTACTACACGTGTTTCTAGACACGCGACTGTCTTCACGTAAAAGGCGGAGATTTCCACATATTATTAAAAATAATTATTTTTTTTCCTTTATGTTTTTCGATGTTAAATATTCTGGATATGAGACATTCTCTGTTTTTGTGTTAGTAATCCGAATGTCTTTATATAAAATATAAATAAAAGGACCAAAAGCCACTCAAAGTAGAGGGTTATTGTATAGAGTTATATTAGCGTAGGAAAGGACAAGCGTTAGGAATATAGAGCTGAAGTCGACTTTAGGAGGAACCAGAAACCCAATACTAAACAGAAAACCGGGGATAAACCTCTACTCCTATTCACACGACCGAGGAGAAGTCTGAACCGGACGATAAGCGAACCTGTCTACTCCTATTTGTGGAGGAGAGAAAATAATAAGATGAAATAAATAATTAATGAATAAAATTTCAGAGTTCGGACGTTTGGAGTACGGAGCTGAAGCAGACGTTAGAAGATACTAGAAACACAATCTTAAACTGGAAACAGAGGATGAAATGTTCAAAAGCACGGGGAGGAGTGTGAACCTGACGATATGGCTCTCAAGAAATGTTCCAGCTATTTAATATTAAACTTCA
>OZ010608.1:65425855-65440855 GCA_963932145.1 Acanthosepion lycidas
AAGCTTGCATTTGCAGGTGGTTTAATTGATAATAGCTCGGAATTGTTAAGCGGAGAGCCGAGTTCCAATTCTCGTTGGTATCGTTATATTCACTTTCGCGTATAATCTCTTGGAAACGGTATGAATCCACCACTTCTCCTCCCAGCTATAGGTTAATTAGTAAAACCCGTATCACTAAACCATAATTATCTCCGAAGTTAAAATAAAGTTGCGTACAAAATATTTAGAGGTTTATATGCCGCGAAACAAAAACATCGAAAAAAAAAAATTGATGCCATTAACAGAATTATATGCTATTCCTAAAACTTTAGAATTTCCGGGAGAACCCTCCCACCAAGATGTCCATGGGTGAACGCGAGAGTAAGAAAATTGCATATATATATATATATATATATATATATATATATATATATATATATATATATTAAGAAATGGACAAAGTCCGACAATTATTTTAAGACATTTTTATGTTTATATATTCTTTTTTATAGATACAAATATTTAAGTAAATGCTCTATTTATGATAAACAGTATTAAATAACATTTACCGGCCTGAATGTCCGAGAAATCTTCATAGACGGAGGACGAATATTTTCTATGAAGATTTCTCGGACATTCAGGCCGGTAAATGTTGTTTAATACTGTTTATTATAAACAGAGCATTTACTTAAATATTTGTAGCCATAAAAAGAATACCCGCTCGGCCCGGTGGCTAGGATCAAAGTGTAGTATCTGCGCTTTGTGAGCTGCCGGGTCGGGTGTCTGTCGAACTCTCTGCTTGCAGAGAGGAACCCGGACGAAGCTCCGCCGAAGGGTAGGGTTTCGTTGGGGGAGGTTAACGGAACTGGCCCGCCTCGGCGGGTTTGGATGGTTATTTATTTTTGGCTGGGCCTACGGGCTCGGACATACCCACATTATAAAGGCCTTGTGCCACATTCGATCCCCGTGGGTGGATTGATAAATACCATAAATACCATCTATAAAAAGAATATATAGACATAAAAATGTCTTAATATATATATATATATATATATATATATGTGTGTGTGCGTATGTGTCTGTGTGTATGTGTGTGTGCTCACTGGCAGTTAGTGGACGTTGTGGCTCAAATATTATTGGTTATTAACTGTCCAGTAATTTTTGAATTTTGTCAAGGAGCAAATTTCACCTGGGCTTTGTATCGTCGTGACATCAAATGTCTAGAACGGTTCAAATAAACAAAACTCCGAAGAATCTTTCGCATCATTTAGGAGGAACGCATCAAAAACGAGGTCCTCTTTCGTACATCGCTCCCCAGCATCGAGACTAATTCAACATCACATCCGCTTGGTGCGTCACGTGTCTAGAATGCGTCCCCACTCGACTTCCAAATATCATCCTTTTTGGAGAACTCGTCAGCGGCAAAATCTACGCGGAGGCCCAAAACAATGGTCAAGGATCTTCCCCGACACAGGCCAATATCGATCCTGAGAAACCATTGCTGCAAATCGGCCTTCCTAGCGTAGGGCCATCCGGGGTGGTCAAACCGAGATTTACGAGTCCAACCGTCACTACGAAGACGTGCTGTCATGATGGCCCGACACGTTGAGCTGCTTCCACTATCCACACTCCTCTGTGACTCCTGCTCACGACTCAAGAGTAAGCTGGGTCTTCACAGCCATCTTCGTCACCGCCAGCAGTGGAGAGAAAATGATTATGGAGAGATGATTACGATCGGATGTAGTATGAGTTACCCACTAATTGTTCCGTGCATTCCAAAAGTTCTCATGTGGAGAGGAATGTAGAGAGTGTGTGACCAAAGTAATTCAATCATCAATTTTCCCAAACAATTCTTGTATATCTGAAGAGTAAGGTTATTTGTAACTAGCCATTTCCTTATAAGGAAACATTCGACATACGATGACCAAGCAGCCATTGATATTTTCAAATTTATAAAATATTCTCTTAAAAACATTTTTTAGGGAGATAGGTTTCCTAATGTTATTTCGTTTTCCAGTTAGGGGTTTCAATCCTAACCTCATATCAAAATCTTGCTTAAATGTGATATCCATTTTAGTTGTTACTGCAGTTGAAAGTCCTCAGGTGTCATGGTTTCTGTAATTTCTGTGATTTTAATTTTAATCATCGTTCGAAGAAAGCGGTTGTATACAGCTGATAGTTTTGGATATTTTTGGACAGGTTTAGCGTCATGCAAGACATCTATATGAAAGTCTTGATCTGATAGCTATTTAAGACCGACACCCAACGTTTTAGGTTCTATAGAAATTTGCATTGTTGGGCGAAACGACACCTAACACTTATCTTCTTATACAAAATAGAAATATGCATTGTTGGGCGAGACGACACCTAACACTTATCTTCTTATACAAAATAGAAATATGCATTGTTGGGCGAGACGACACCTAACACTTATCTTCTTATACAAAATAGAAATATGCATTGTTGGGCGAGACGACACCTAACACTTATCTTCTTATACAAAATAGAAATATGCATTGTTGGGCGAGACGACACCTAACACTTATCTCCTTATACTAAATAGAAATTTGCATTGTTGGGCGAGACGACACCTAACACTTATCTCCTTATACTAAATAGAAATATGCATTGTTGGGCGAGACGACACCTAACACTTATCTTCTTATACAAAATAGAAATATGCATTGTTGGGCGAGACGACACCTAACACTTATCTTCTTATACAAAATAGAAATATGCATTGTTGGGCGAGACGACACCTAACACTTATCTCCTTATACTAAATAGAAATATGCATTGTTGGGCGAGACGACACCTAACACTTATCTCCTTATACTAAATCTGTTATAACTGAACCATAAACCGAGATAAGTTGTTTATCATTTGTTTAATTATTTACTAATAATCGAATATTTGTGATGGATCAATAATTGCCATATTCTGTCTTCGTTTGCCAGGTTACTTTATTTTCCTTACATTACTTCTATTCACGACAATGTTCACATTGTCTTTCGCTCCTTGTAACCTCCCGCGTCTTATTGATTCATTTTCATTATTTGGGTAGCTGCTATCACAACTTACATTACAATTGCAATTTTTCGAAAATTTTATCTTGAGTTCTATTTCTTAGATTGCTTGTATGCTGATTTTTTTTCAAGATCATTCTTCTCCAACTATGAATATCTTTGTCATCAGCAAACTCATCACAACATCACTACACTTGCCTTGTTGGTCTCACTTTCTCCGTTGACATGGTGACTTTATATCAATTCAATTGCTACGCCTGCTGTTAGGACAATTGGTCGATTATGTTGTTCTAGAATTTTTTCTAGTCAGTATCTATCTTAACATTTATAAATGTACTATGGATTGAATACTGTTGACATATCTGGTCAGGTGCACCTGAGGTATATCTCGAGATTTCTGACAAAATTTAATGACGGGTCTGTAATGTAATCGATCCTGACTTGGCATCTTTACTTCCGTCACTTTCTCACCGAAGTGACATGGCTTCCCTTTTTCTTTTCAACAAATATTTTTATTAAATAATAGTTTAGCAGACTATCATTTTTTAGAGAAAATGTATCGCTGCTCCGACTTCCTGGGGTTGATCTTTGAGGCCAGATGGAAGAGAAAACAACGAAGTCGATTTTGATTGGCTGAGTCAGCGTGAGAAAGATAGAGAGATAAATATTTTTAGGAGAGTCGAGTCTAAACCGTCATACAATGTAGACACGTTCCCTTCGTATATGGGAACTTACTATCCAATGGAGAGAGAGAACGAGCCAACTGGATATTTAGAAATTTACACGTCGACGGGATTAATAAATAGTTATGTTTAAAATTCCTTTTGTTGATGTCTATTATCACCGAACCAAAAGCAACTCGCGATCACCGGCTGTTAGAAGACGAAAGAAGAAAGTGAAGATAAAACATTTGAGCGAATCGAGACCGTCTTCAAGACCACACCCACCGGGGAGCATGCATCATTTTTATGGTAAGTGTTCTGATGGGCTTTTTTTTCTCGTAGGTCATCGACTTTGTAAATTGAATCTTGCAACTCGGCAACTCCATTTTACTTTTGAACTAACTGGATTATACCAGAACTACCAAATCTAACAGTAGCTTTTCTAGCCTTTATCTGCCGTGAAACTCACTTCATATTTCTTGCCTCCCGCTCACCAGTAACCTTCACAAATCTAAATGCAACGTCAATCGCCATTTTCTGTCTACCTGAAGTTGGTTAATTTATTGTCCTTTCTTCAGTTCTTCTCACTACAGTTTTCGGATTGCCTTTCACTACTTGTATGCTCCTGCATCTCAATGTTTTTATTGCCTTGCTTGGGGTGAAATGATTAGAAAAAAAAAAAAGCTTCTGGATGGAAAGCAAGAACGCTGTTTTTTCTATTAACAGATACATTTGGGATTTGGTATATAATTCTTAACTGGTTAGTTTCTCATCTTCACATTTGTGCTTCGGTTGGTGCAAAAATAATGTCGTTTTTTTTACGTTCAACTTCAAAAGAAGAACGACATTATTTTTGCACCCACCTAATAATTCTTAAATAATTAATGCCAGCCTCTTCGCATCTGCACGGATAATATCCTAGGAAAAGATTAAATAGATTAATGTGCCCATTTCCTGCTTTCCCTGCTAAAAGATGTCATTTTTATTGTGAAGGAGTTTACCCAGTTGTTATTGATTTTGAATTGGGTACGACGCGAAAAATAACTTCCTTATTAGTAAGATTCAGTGTTTCAGATAACAATGTTGAGTAAAACATAATCCTAAATACACCGGCTTCTTATTTTCTCTCGATACATCCGAGTACAATATATTCCTTCGGATGAAAAAAGGCACACGTAGATTGATGTCCATCTTAGTGAGTAGAGAGTCGCCCATATTCAGTTCTGGGTATGACGATAAACTACATCTGGCAGCAAGGTGGTTTTGAGGTGCATGGAACTACCTTTTAATTTCTGTTGTGTCCATGTGCACCCTGACGTGGGATAGTAGCACTTTTTAGGGTCCCAATTATGGGCAAATATCTAACCCTAAAACTAGGGCCAAACACTATGAAAGAATTAAAATATTTTATAGTAAACATACCAGCAATACATTTCCATAGTAAAAAAAAATAACCTGCAATACATCCTTGTAAAAAGAAAAAAAAAATACCAACAGTACATTTTTTGTAAAGGATAAAAAATACCTACAATACATTTTTTGTCACGGAAATAACTAATGCTCCTAAGAGAATTAAATTTCGGCATCCAATGACCCATAAGGGGGTGAGTTGATATGCGGCTAAAAAATGAATAAATAAAAACGACCGATATTGGTCCAAGAAACCATCTCTCAAAGATATTGTATCTTTGAGAGATGGTTTCTTGGACAATATCGACAGCCGTACACCACTGAAAATAGTTCCAGCAAAGAAAATTATTTAGCAAGTCTTTTGATATGCACTTTAATGAGTAACAAGTACAGATGTACTGTGTGTTGTGACGCTCTCTTTGTTTCACTTTGATTAGAGATAGGTAACATTTTTCCAATGTAATGCTTCTGTTGGCTTGTATTATTGGGATAGAAATTCTCGCACAGATAAGTCGTGACCAACCATTGCTTCATCGGCGACTAGTGAGTTTCCTCTCCTTGGATCATTACCGATAGGTACTCACCCAAAACGGAAGAATTATGAAATGTTCTGAACATGTTCTGGTTTTGATCAATGTCACTTAAATCGTTCTTCTTGCCTTTAACTTCATATCATGTTGAAATACTTGTTAAGCAACGTTGAGCCTAGCAAGTACCTAGATGGGTGACCACTTGAGAATGCCAGGTGTTGTAAGCCTGGATGGGAGAAAGGCGTGCTAGAGAGCGATTCGGAATTGGAAATCGGCGAGTCGACTTCCAATTCAATTCGGGTTCGTTAAATGAATGAATACAACTCTACCTCACACCCGCCTCCTCTAAAAAAAAAATCCTTTCGATTTAAAAATAATTTCTGGCTTTAAAAAACCTGTATAAAAAGTTGATAAGTCGTAAAAAAAAACTCCAGAAAAACAAATTAGTCCTGGAATCAGTGCCTTTAACCGTGGTATTCAACATCTCAAAATTAGGAGCTGACATGCGCAGATGTTACGAAACCGTAGATGCTATTCGCACGATATTTTGTCGGTGATAAGATTTTGGTACTCTTGTGGAAAGAGCTAGTTATACTTCTTACTATCAAGAATGGACAGATTCATTCATGATAAGTAGTCCTGGGTAAGTGGCTAGAAAAAAAGAAAGATAATACTATTTCAGTGACTTGTCTAGTTGAGTGTTAAATACTACAATCAAGACTGATTCAATCGAGTTAAGTTTTGTGTCTTGGCAGACCCCACATCACAGCGGGTACGTAAGTGTATAAAGTGTGTGTATGGGGAAGAGAGAGCAAGAAAGAAAGCAAAAGTGAATTAAATAAGCATAGAGCGAGACAGAAAGGTATAATATGCTAATTATTTCCCTGATTTTGTCGAATTCTCAAAATAATTTCAGCTAAGATTTATACATTTTATAGTTCCTGAGTCCAGTTTTTGCCATCAAAACTTTTAAAAGAAATTTAAAAAATTAACTAAATTTCGATTGTCTTCGGCTTATCTTTTCGCCTCTAAGTTTTCTTTCTTTTTCTTATTTCTACTTCTCTGAAGCATTTTAAAACGGACAGACGATTGCCAGTTGGTTCATTCTGTTCAATAAACTTGAAGAATGTCAACTTTGGTCAAGGATTCGTTGATATTTTTTTTTGTATCTTTTCCTTGAACAACATTTAGTGCATCGCAGCCACTCTTCAGTTCCCCATGGAAAATTACCTTAGGCTTTACTTTTATCGAATAGCATCTTTACCTGCGTTCGATGCTGTAAACCTTTGCTTTCTATAGATACCATATTAGCACCAGGCTATGTTTCTTTGATCAGTTATTTGTTCTGGATATTTTCAAAGAGTAAGAACACTTCAAGTTTGCTTAGAGACGTTTTCTCTTTTTGCTTAATATTAGTTATTCTTTATCTTCAATTGATTTTTGTTTCTTTACCGCTCTGACCCGATATTTGAATGACTCGCCTCTCATTCCCAACGGTCCACACAAATGTTAAACTTAGTCCAGTTTTGACATTATCTCTGAAGATTTTATTTTTATTTCATTGGGCAACCTTTTGGCATTTCATAAATTCACCAAAATTCGCTTAGCTATTTTTTACTGTGACATCCTCTTCTACAAACCTCTTTATTTAACCTCTCTTGATTCTAGTCTGTGTAGACACAGCCTTCAAACGATCAAAACGTCTTTGTTAGAGACTTTATCTTATGAAGAGTTTAGTATTTTGATTACTAAAACGAAAGGAAACTTAATCCTGATGATGTTAAATCTCAATCGGCTGCAAACAAAACTGAACTGATTGCTGATTGGACATCAATAATTCCCCTCTTCTGATTGACCAGAAAGATTTATTTTTCTAGTTTCTGATTGGTTGGAAAAGATGACTGACGAAATTCAATTTCTTTTAAGATGTAATCCTATTTTGTACAAAATTTATATTTAGAACTAAAATATCGGATAGTGGTTTCAGGTATGTTAATTTCGAAATTGATCTGTTGATATGAAAATATTGAGAAGCCATATTTTCAGAAAAATATATATGCTTTACATTGATGGAAAAGGAGAAAAAACACAATAGAATTTTTTTAACTTTGGTTTGGTGTTTATTGGACTGTTGTGTTATCAGAATTTATTCAACGCCGACAGAAAAGCCATTCTAAAGAAGTCGAAGATCCTACAAGGATTTATTCTCAGTGGCTACAATGTTAACAACATATGCTACGAAGATGGCACATTGTTCTCATACTAGACAAAGTAGTAAATGAAAACAAGAAGAAAAGAATAAGCACCAATTGTTCTATATATAATTGTCGTATATATTATATATTATATCTATATTATATATCAGTAACCAAGTATAGGATTGGTATAGATTGAATAAATTAAAATAACCAAAAATACTATTCTTAAAAGAGTACTCAATACAGAGTAGAGCAAATATTATTTATTCAAAAATTATAATATAAATATTATAACATCACTACAAAAATAGCCATTTTGTTTCAAAATCACAAATATTACTGAGCGACTATCAAATCCAATTTCAGTGTTGTTTAGACTATTATGCACAATATAAAAACTTTGATCCTATTTTCGATGTTATTTAAATTATTATAATCATTAAAACGGATTTCTTCGATATTTAAACTATTGTGCCCATTAAACTAGATTTCCATTTTATTTGAACTATTATACCCGTTAAACCAATTTCGAGGCTTTTAATCTATTATGCCCATTAAACCCGATTTCGATGCCATTTAATCTGTTATGCCCATTAAACCGTATTTCAATGCTATTTAAACTATTATGCCTATTAAACCCAAGTTCGAGGTCATTTAAACAATTATGCACATCAAACGCGATTTCGAGTCTAATCTATTATGCCCATTAAACCCGATTTCAAGGCTATTTAAACTGTTATGCCCAATAAACTCAATTTCAAGGCTATTTAAAGCATTAAGCGCATTAAAAATGATGTCGTTACTATTTAAACTGGTTGGTGCAAAAATAATGACGTAATAATGTCGTTTTTTGACGTATTTTTAACCTCAAAAAACGACATTATTACGTCATTATTTTTGCACCACCCTAATAATATACCCGTTGCACCCAATTTCGATGCTATTTAAACTATCATGCACATTAAACCCCATTTCGACACTATTTAAATTATTATAAACATTAAAACCGATTACATCGATTTTTAAACTATTATGTCCATTAAACCCGATTTCGAGGCTATTGAATCAATTATGCCCATTAAGGCCAATTTCGATGATATTATCACTATTAAGGACATTAATCGCAGTTCATACCCTATTTAAACTAATATGAACTATTATGCCCGTTAAACCAATTTCGATGCTATATATAAATTGACTCTAACCCCAGTATTTTGAACTCAATGAAGATTTTAGCACCAGCTTGAATAACATTTCTCAGACGTATCTGTCAAATCTAAGTTTAATTTAACTAATAATGATTAATATTTATAATTAATTATGTTTTATTTCTTTTATTTTAACATTTAAATACATTCTAATTTTAACACAAGTGAATCGTAACTTATTTACTTTCTCATAATTTAACGTTTGATTTAAGTGATAAAGTAAAAGGAAGAAAACATTTCGTCTTCTCGAAGAGATGCCTTCTTAATTCAATCGCCTAATTTCGAACCTTTTCCTTCTTAGCTTTCATATAACTATTTTTTGTTGTACTTTAACTTGATGTATTAATTTAATGATGAAATGATTACATTTTCGAATTACAATAAGAATATTTTACGTTTGTCTAAATTTTTAGTATTAGCATGTACCCGTAACGACTGTATTACTTTTGTTTAAGCTTAAATTCTCTATAAAATAAATTTACAACTTCAGAGAAATTTTAATTCGTGAGTTATATTTTCTAACCAATCAGAAGAGAGATAAATATTATTGTCCAATCAAAAAGCAGTTCATCAAAAGTCATGCTCGTGGCTAACCCAGATTTACGAGAATGAGGATTCAGATTTATAGTTTTTGTAATCTATTGTTTGTTTGTTTTTCAAAAATTACACTGATGATATTCATAACGATTTACACACTTTCGATGTATTTAAATAAATAACGGAATACTTACCTCTTACTACGTTTATAGACATATTTAACAGCATCTTAACTTTAAATTTGTCTTGCTTAACACGTTTCTTGATTCAAACCTGCTGTTTCAAATACTTAGCTTTTCCATTTTTGACACCTCCTCCGACGTTTCGTGTGAGTCGATGTTTTGTTAAGCATTAAATTTTAAACGACAGGAAAGGTTACCAGACTGATATTAAACGAGAAAGAATTCATCTTATGCTTTCATTATAAAGAAACTCTTTTAAAAATGATATATTTAAAATATTTTAAAATGATATTTAGCAATAAAAAAATAAAATAAAAAAGGGAATAAAAACAAATTTTATATTGGTAAATTTTTAACATTTTATATATATATATTTATACACAGAACCGGATGTAACATAAATGTTTGTTTAGCGGCATATCAACACCTTATAGGTCATTTAAAGCCGAAATTTAATTTTCTTGTGAGCATTAGTAATTTCTTTTACACAAATCTATTTCTGGTAATTGTTTTGTTTTGTTTTTTTGCGAAAAATGTATTGCTGGTATTTTTACCATAAATTGTTTTATACTTCATAGTGTTTAGACCATAGTTTCAAATCTGTAAGACACCTATTTTGTAATGGACATTAGTTAGGATTTCTACAATTACACAAGTTGGTATCATTATTGTTTTCTGTTTTAGAATGGTGATTGTTACTTTGGTTTAAGTGTTGATTATAAATCTTATTATTATATTTTTAATATTTTTTTTCAGATTATCTCTACAACTATAACTTAATTTAAGTGTAGTTTTATTAAAAATCTTACTAAGTGGGATTATTACTGGAAAAATATTTCTCAATAAATTCAGAAACTTCTGCCCTAACTTAGTGCTAACCATATGGTTAAATGGTGTGTGTTTATCTAAGTACTATTTCATCTAGAGAAATTCCAAGTTAAATTTTTTATATTGGCATTACCAAAAATTCCTTTAAAACGAGGTGGTATCAGCACATATCTTCTTTCAACAACAATGCATACCGTAACAGAACATCCGTTTCTAAGTATTTTTGCATTTAAAAGAAAGTAATAAAACTCCTACGGTATTTAAAAAAAACACAAAAAAACTAGAATTTGTAAATCCTTACATGACCTATGTCTCCTGTGTTTACAAAACTGCATATTATAAAGTTTCCTAACAATAAAAATCTGTTAAACCAAAGAAATGAATTAAAGATGTTATGCCAGCATTGACTAAATTTCACCTTAAAATATAGTTAAAAGAATTTTTCATAAATAATTACTCATTGCATTTACATAGCAATTATGTCATTAGTATATAATGGTCCACCCAATATTTATTTGCCTTTTTCAATTTTAATATTAACATACTTTACCTATTGACCCCTTTAAGAAGTTTCCTGAGTATATAAGAAATTAAAAAAAAAATTGTTCATGGTAACATTATTCCTATTTCAACAAATCTGAACTCTATATTTGTCGCTGAGATGTCTAGACTGTCACATTATCTTGCCATGAATTAATAACCCACTGATCTCCAACCTCTGAGATTATGTTTTTATTTTTCTATTTTATGTTAGATCTGTATTTTAATTGGTTAATCTAGACATACCCACAAGTATATTAGGCCCCCGCTTTATAACTTTAAAAAGCGGTAAAGATTTGTTTTCAAAATTCCCAATAAATCATTTTTATCACAAGTTATCTACCATCTCCCGAAGAGGAACCATTATAGTTCTGAAACATGAAAATTTTTGTGTAGCGATGTAAAATATTTTTATTGTAATATGTTATAATAAAAATATCATAATAATATTTTGCTCTATTTTGTATTGAGCACTTTTTAAAAACCCCATATGTTCTTTCTCTTATTTACGATATATATATTTTAAATACGACTGACTAGGAAGGTTTATTTGATTTTTTTATTATGATTTTCCAGTATTCTTACGTTTTTCCGTATTGTAGGAGTAAGGGAGTACAAACATTTTGCATAATTTTTATTATCCTAAGTACTTTCGGTCACTTATATAGACATTAGAGATCTCTGGTGTTGCTATTTTTTCTCATGTTTTGACTCTTACGTTGTAATTTATTTGTGTGTTGTTTTGATAGAAGCGTTCATTTCGGTTTTTTCATTTTAGACGCGCTCTACACATGAAGAATCTTCTGCAACTCATCTGGACGGGCTCCTTGTTGAAATAGGTGAAGGCTACCATAATCCTTGCCTTTAGTTCAGCTTTGGCGGGACAAGGAGTTTTGTTGGTCCCGCGTTCAAAGGCGCCCCACACATAATAAAGCGGGTCTGGGGAGTTAGATGGCCAGATGTAAGAGGTGATATGGTCGCAGGAATTGTCAGACAGCTATAACCGGGTTTTCCTGCTGGTGTGGTATGTCTTGTTGTTAGACAGAGGGTATTCCAGCAGCCACCATCTTGACTCAGCACAGCACAGCCTTCGCAAGGCACTTAATGTAGGCTTCTGTGTTGAATCTGAGGCGCTCATCAACAAATTTGGGAGTTCTTTTCTTATCAGGATGATCAGAGTGAGTTTTCCGAGCTGTCGTACCTTCGTAATCACCATTAGACTCATCCAACTCTTTCTGAATCTTCTGCACTGTCCTTAGATTGACACCCAAACACTCTGAAATGTTCGTATTAGCATTTCTGGCGCGAATGCCAAGCAGTACAGCATGCCGTTCCCAAATTTCTGACGGGAAGAATTGCATCACGCTCCTCGTTTTTTCAGAGAGGGTACCCAACGGATCCTACTATACAGTGACAAAATTAAAAACTTGTGCGAAATAAAAAATATAAAATGGCAACAATTTACCCATCGCACATAGTATATATATATATATATATATATATATATATATATATATATATATATATATATTCTTCAAGGATGAATTGAGTTCTCCGAGCCGCTGGCGTATTTCGTATAGAGAAAAACAATAAAGTTCCTTACTTTTCTGTGAGAATGGCCTAGAGGCATGATATCTGACTGATATCAAATCAGTCGGGTTTCGATCCCCGGCTTGAAGCAATCAGACGTCTAGGCACACTGAGGAGCTGAGATACAGCGAAACAGTCTGTCTGTGGATGATAACTGTACATATATGCTCCTGGAAATCCGGTTGAGCGTTCTAGCGAAGGTGTTTAAAAAAAACAAAACAAAACAAAAAAGTGGCTCCTACTGCTATTAAGCATTATTCTTCAAGTATGAATTGAGTTCTCCGACCCTCTGGCGTATTTTGTATAGAGAAAAAACGTTAAAATTCCCTTCTTTTCTATCGTGCGACGATGACCTAAATATCTGATTGATGTCAAATTAGTCGTGTTCCGATCCCGGCTTGAAGCAATAGGACATCTAGTCACACTGAGGAGCTGTGATACAGCGAAACAGTCTGTTTGAGGATGACTATCTATCTATCTATCTATCTATCTATCTATCTATCTATCTATCTATCTCTCTCTCTCTCTCTATATATATATATATATATCGAGTGGTCAGAACGTTCGCTTTCTGACGATGAGACCCGGGTCGAATCTCACCAATGTTGATTTGTCAGGTGGAGGGGGTTTGATCCCAGTGTGCATTACCTTTGGAAAGTGCCTGAAGACCATACATGAGAGTATCGTGCATGTGTGACCAATGTCAGAATTGAATATTGTTTGTTGATTGTTAGTGTTGGGAATACAAACTCCCAAAAGACATACTAATTTATAAACATCTTAATGGAGTAACATTCGAAAGCACCAGGAGAAAAATATTCTAAATTAATAAAAGTTAAGTATTTTGTTAATTAACCGTAATAGTTAATAGGATTTTATTCCTAAGATATCGGCGCCCGATAAAGAGGAGGTTGAATTTTTCCGTATTGATTCAAAGAATGAATACGCTAGTGAACAAGAGGGTCCAGTTAGTAGAAGAGATTTGCATTACAAATTCACGCTTTCTACCTAGAATGCTCGATCGAAATTAACTTTTCGGGAGCGTATATATTGTCATCCACAGGCAGATTGTTTTGCTGCATCACATCTCATCAGTTTCGCTAGATATCCGATTATCTCAAGCTGGAAGATATGTATATATATATATATATATATATATATATATATATATATATAGATACAGTGTAACCCGGATATAAGAGAGTTGGCGGGACCGAAGAAGAAGTATCTTATATCAGGGTTTCTCTTATATCCGAGTTTGGTCTATTTTGTTTAGGTAAGTATGGCTCTAATTTGGGACCAGAGAAAATCTCTCTTATATCCGGGTCTCTTATATCAGGGTTACACTGTATATATATATATATATATATATATATATATATATAGATACGCACACACGCACACACACATACATATATATATATATATATATATATATATATATATGTGTGTGTGTCTGTGTATGTGTGTTTGTGCGTGTGCGTGTATGTGTCTGTGTGCGTGTAGTTGGGCAGTAATTCCACTTTTATACAAGTTTTGTTATTGAAGCCTGACTAGGCACTTTTTATTTAATTTTTCTTGTCTTCGTTCAACTGCATGGACATAAAGTGTCTCAAAACTGTCGAAAAGTTCTGCATATCCGAGCGCTTTCGGCTATTCTTTAGAGCCATTATCAAGGTCGATTTTTATTTTAATCTTTTTAATTGAATGTGTGCTTTTTATGTATGTACCTGAAGTTATAAGAATATTTTATTTTCCTAACAGGGTTTGGAGATTGTGGCCGTGTTTATAGTTACTGTTATTGACTTCTGGCTTTTCCATTTTTATTATTCCTTATATTAATTTTAATCTTTTTTAAATGTGGATGAAGCTATACTTGTATTTTCAACTAGTATGTTGCGGATGGGGTTTGGTAGGATTCCGTTGGTGTATAAACAAATGTTCAGTTAAGTCAAGGTGAGTCGTCTAGATAGGCATGTAGTAGTATAACCAATATAATTATGTGTTTAGTTTGATCAGTCTCTTAAGGAGTATGTGAACTCGTAATTAATATTGGTTCACTGTAATTTTGATTTTGAAAGAGTGTTGTTATTGATTAGCTGTTTTAAATTTTTTATTGTATATAATTTAACTCTCTTGATCTGGGCGAACTGGGATTATATATTCTTTTATTATATTTCTAAGAGAAAATTCATCGTGATTATATTAGGGTGGTGCAAAAATAATATCGTTTTTTGGCGTATTTTTTAACGTCAAAAAACGATATTATTTTTGCACCAACCTAATAGTCAACGTGTATTTGTCTTTTCT
>OZ010608.1:65445855-65548355 GCA_963932145.1 Acanthosepion lycidas
ATCCCTAAACATGGGCATCGGAATAAGAACAATCAACCTCCGTATATTGAATAAAGATTACTGTTAGAAATCCGCTGTTAGTTACTAGAGAGACACCTGACGATGACCGGATAGCACAACGACCGAAACGTTATGATCGTAGCAACGACTAGGACATTAGTTCGCCTGCAAATGCAATAGTTAAATTAATCCTAGCGTGTTTTAAAAAGTATTTTTCTAATTGACCCATTGATTTCTGTACAGTCGAATTTAAAGTTTATATCAACATCATTTTATTGAAGATGTCACAGTCGAAGATGCCAAAAACTTTAAATATGTGTATAGGGTTTTAACAAAGGATAGAATATGTGACGCTGGAATATGAAGTCGCATTGGAACAGCTAAAGATACCTTCCAAAAGCTAAGCAAAGAAACAGATTTACGAGAGAAACAAAGAAAGATGCGGTTAAACTATAAGATTAGTGCAAAAATAATGTCGTTTTTCTTTTGAAGTTGAACGTCAAAAAACGACATTATTTTTGCACCAACCTAATACATAATATTATAATATCTGTCCTCGGGGAATCTCCACACGGATGAAAAAGAGACTTGAAGCAATAGAAATGTGGTGACTGAGAAGGATGTTGAGAATACCATGGACTGAACATGTGAGAAACGAGCAAGTCTTAAGGAAACTAGAAACCAAAAGGTACCGTAAATTGTGGCGTACAAGTCGAATTTTGAAGCCTAAAATATCTTTCCAGTAGTAGGCGTTAACTTATATGGTGGTTATAAAATGCCAACCTTTACAGACGAGTTGTAAACAGGGGGCACAAGAGTCATAACAATTATTCTACAAAACATGCCGTATTTCCAGAAGGCTGCTACAAATATATCTCACATAGATATTACAGTTAGCGTCTCAATATACAAGTAAATGGTGTGACCTTATGGAGTTTTAGCACAGATTATCGTATACTGTAGTCTAACATTACTTACTGGTAGGCCAAAGTTTTAGACCACTGGCAGCCTACCGTGTGTTTGGGGTCGACCTATACGGTAGGTATAGCGCTATTTCTGATTTTTGATTTCAAAATCTTGTGGACGACTTGTACACCAGGTCGACTTGTACACCGCAATTTATAGTACTTAAAATCAGAAATAGACAACTGAAAGTTCTAGGGCACATAAAAGAAGGCTTGGAGAATTTGACACTCACAGAGCATAATGAAAGCAAGAGGTGCAGAGGAAATCAGCGAATATACTACTTAACGAATTTGAGTAAATGGTTGGCAGGAAGTTGTAGAGAGCCATGATCTTCTACGTTCTGAAAGGACAGAGTATACTTTCGAGGGTTATTGAATAAAACCCATTTTTTTGGAGTCTTGAGATGAATTTATATCTGGGACTTATATATGATATCTTAATTTTTTATTTATTTTTAAATGTATTTGATAATACATTAAAAAATAAATAAAAAGAAATAACTAAGACGTAAATCTTGAATGTTATGTTATTTTTTAATTTAAATATTTCTGACGTCATATAAATGTAGCAGGATATGTTTTCCGAGAATTCAAAAGAAAAAAAAAACTATAGAGAAAATATTTAGCGAAATTCCATTATGACCGATCGGACCCAAGACTGTTACCGAATGTGACGAATAGATATTCCTTCAGGGTATCTATTAAGACTCAATCCAGACCTTAAGTAAAGCCCCTGCATACGATACAATGCTAAAGATGCTGGAAAACTCGTCGCTTTCCTGTACGGCTACAGGAATGACTAATCCTGCAAGAAAGCGACTTTAAAAGAGCCAAATCCGGACAAAATCAGAGTACAGCTGCCATTTATGGGCAGGAGATGTCCAGTCTTCACTTGCAAGTCTCGATAGACGAAATTTCGCAAGCCTCTCGCTGCTCCACCGTTATTTCAATGGCAAAAATTCAGATGAACATAAGCTGTTCAAGTCTAAGGTCATCATCTTCAAACACATATAGGCTTAATCTGTACCTCTGTAACCCTCTACCTCGAGTGACTCCCAAGAGGATGCTTCCCCGATCACTATAATCATATAACCTGCTCAAATCTAGGGTTAACCGTTACCTTCCCAACCTATCCGCATAAACTGTGCCTCTTACTCTGTAACACTCTACCACGAGTGACTCCCAAGACGATGCTTCGAAGATCAGTACAATCTTAACCTGTTCAAGTCTAAGGTCAACTGTCATCTTCAAACACATATCCGCATAAACTCTGCATTTTACTCTGTAAACCTCTAACTAGATAGGCTCTCGAGTCTTTTACAGAGTGAACATCATTGTAAAAATGTTTGCTGTCAATTTTTTCGGGGCACTTGTCTTCATAGATTTCATAGCCAATCGATCGTGTTTAAAATCTGAAAGAAAATAGCATGAAAATTACTTATTCACATTTGTTTATCTATCCAATATATACATGTTTTTTTAAATCTTTTCATTCTAAGCAAGACAATAAATGCCCTAAGACGCCAGCGATTACTGATTGGGAGCGCATGGATAGGGAAAGCATCCTCTTGGGATGCATTTGAAGTAGAAGTTTATAGAGTAAGAAGCACAGTTTGGAGTTTAGAAGATAACGGTTCACCTTACAGCGCAGTGATTGAATCTTTTTTTTAGCCATTCAATGTCCTTGTTTTATTCTATGCTTGATTCATCATATTTTTCTGATTAATTTTCTTAAATTCCAATAACTGGAAAATTAATCAAGTCCAAAAGAGACAGAAACATTCGAATATGGACAAATGAAGATATAACACAACAGACCAACTTAAACTGGCCTCATCAATGGAAACACGTGATCAAATTCTAAATGCTTAAACAACGTACTTGATTGCCATATGGCATTCGACCAAAGAAATTTCTATCGACCTGCCGGCTTATCAATATCGCGATCGGAGATGAACTTCAAAGATACACCTCGAGACAGAACATAATCAGAGCGTAATGGGATAAAATACACCCTATTTTTTAAATCAGTTCACAAGCAAAGAAAATAAAGCCACTGAGATATAAGACGTTATTGAGTGTTAGAGAATATGGCAAAAAAACAAAAACAAAAAAAAAAACAACAAAAAAAAAAACAAACACTGTTAAGGAGAGAGAACAATAAACCTACGATTATGAAGACAACATAACGATTGACGTTCCATTTAAGTTTTTGAAGATCAAATTTGACTGGAAAGCAAGATGTCGAAAGATATATCCCAGCGTGTGACACTTTTGGAAAGTGCCTGAAAACTATGCCACGGGTTGACCCAAGCCTTGTGACTGAAATTCGTTAAACGGGTCCCTTGGGATCCGTGGGTGGTTGTGCTAGCACGAAGTCACAAGCCATCGTGGCTGAGGTTTTTAGCGTGATAGCCTTGTTCACATTGTTGATCACGAGATATCTCCCAGAGACAGTAATTAAGATCCATTCAGCACAATTGCAGTATAAACTACAGGTGGGCTCTGTCGGTGTTGAACAAACACAAAATGTACCTGGCATCCTCAGATTCGAGTAGCTGCGCCATTTACTTTATATATAAAAATTAATCAAAGTTCCCAATACTTATATACGATTATATAAAATTTAATAATAATAATACAATAATTATTACTTTAAATATTTAGCGAGCACTTTCTTTGCTGAAATATTGTTCAGGTTAATATAAGCTGAATTTTATAGATTTACGTATTTTATTGATATAAATGTTATTTTGAGTAGATACACGTATTTGACTAGACACTTTGTTTATTTATTAATCAGTATATGTATTTATATTCGTTTACCGGCCTAAATATACGAGAAATCTTATTAAAAATATGCGCATATTACCCGCACATCTAAGCTTACAACATCTGGTATTTCCAAGCGGTTACTCATCTCGGTGCAAACAGACTCGACGTTGCTGAAGTGATCGTAAGAGAACCGGTCTTTCAACGTGATATGGCCATAAGCAACGCATGAGTTAGAGAGTGAAAAATCATTAGAACGCCAAATTTAACTCAAAATATACTTGGCTTTGTTGGTTTCCCTACACAGTGTCACAGCCCGAGATACATACAGGGACATCCTCCATTCATATTAGGGACCTTTTCTTTTTAAAAAGAAAATGCTGTTTTTTTTTACTGTAGACAATGCGAAATTGAAAATTAATGCCAAGGTAGAAATTTGCAGTCAACTTCGATTGGAAATCTTCTATTCTTCTTGATTGTCATACTAATTCAACATTTATTGATCATCTATCCAAAAGAGAAAAAAATGACCTTGGAGCAAGATTCAACAACAATAACAATAACAGCAACAACCGAATCAAAGATTGCATCAAAGACCCAGTCAAAGAATAAATATGAAGAATTCAAATGTTCTGAAGAACAATCGTCAAGAAAAAGGAAGAAATATAGCAAAACCACAGCTTCAACCAAATTACTAATATCTTCAAACCTATCAACCAGTAAAGCAGTAAATGTTTGTCAGTAATTATCTCAAGAAGGGATTGCCATTAAGACACATTCTCAATCTCGTATATACAGATCCACTATTAAAGCTACTGTTAAATTTAAAGAACAAATGAAGAAAACACTACACTTAGAAAATTTGTCATTGCATTTTGATGGTAAGTGAATTGATGGCTAAGAATACTAAGCTCTTGTTTTGAAGAATGAAAGAAGAGACGTTGAGTTAGAAGAATTAGATTTACCAAATGGAAAAGCGGATAGAAAAGCGGATAGAATTGTTAAAGGAATAACAGCTGTTGTGGATGAATCCAATATACGGAAGAGAATAAAAAGGATTGTTGCGTACACTGCGAATGTGAACACTGGAAAAAGGAATGGGATTGTCATTTAGTTATAAAAACTATTTACTGAAAAGAAACCGGAAGAATCAAAAATCATTGGCTGTCAAAATCATCTCCTTCCGCGTAGTAATGGGTAAAGAACTTGGAGGGATCGACAAATATCGAATATCCGTTTATCCGTGAACTTATAAATAACTACGAAGAGCTCAAGAACAATTTCAAGAACGACAAAGAAGAGATTAGGGACACATCAGGAGAGCATGATGATATGAAATTCATATTTCATTTAACTTGAGGTTTTCGCATTTTCGAAGAAACTGTAAGATTGTCTAAAGTGAAGTTTTTAAAAATACTTAAATTAAGTAAAAATAATGCAAGATGCAATTTTAGAACAAGACTAGACATTTTGGCATTTATTCTATCAGAGAAAAGAAACTCACTACGCGAAATTAGTAGATTCATTTCTTATGGATGGACGTATCATTGGCTTACTGACCAAATCTACAATGTAGATGTTAATCAGAAATGTAGCAACTCGTAAGTTTTAGAATCCAAAACCATCGAGTCTGGAAATTCCCAGAATAAATCAGTATGCACAACGGGCAATGAAGGACCTTCAACATCTTTATGACGTCTGTAAAATGAAGTAGAAAGTTCAGCTTACATATATTTTTTCTTACTCTTGTAACCCAGGGAAAGTTACTGAACAGAATAATCACACTAGGGTTGGTAATGATTGACTCTGTCATTCGACATAGCCTCCTCTGGGGATCCTCTCATGGAGTTTGACCAGCAGAGCTGGAGATGAATCTCCGACTGCAGGATATCTACCAACCGCACCACACGGTCAAATGTAGCACAAAGCCGAATTTAATGTAGGTATCCGAGCCCGTAGGCTTGGTCAAAATTTTCCCTAGACCCCATACATCTTTGCGCAAATTAGTTTCCTTTCTTTTACCCACTGGTCAGTTTTAGACCTACTAGAGTGACAGGGTGTGTATCGATTTCTCTTTTTTCCTCAGATTAGGTCATTTGCAGTGCTGTGCAGTAATATGAATCTATTTTTGGATGTGCGATGAAATTTGTTTGAAAAATATTGCGTCATTCGTGACTGCATCAGATTTTCATTACGCCAAGATATTACTGTCTCGACTCTCAATTAGTTGTCCTACGGTCATTGTCTGCGATGGACGTTACTCCAAGGAAGCATACGAAAATTGTAATGCTGCACTGATAAGCCTTACTAGTGAGCAAATCAAATACTAAACTGGCTTGGAAATTCTCCTGATTTAAATTCAATCGAGAATCTGTGGTCAGTCTTCATGGAACGACTTCGGGGAATGGACATACGAAGTACCAACATGTGCACTGGGTCATGTTTCCTTGGAAAAATACGAAAAAAGTAAATAATAATGGAATTATTCGTTTTGTTTCAATTAATTTGAACAAGGGTATATATATATATATATATATATATATATATGTGTGTGTGTGTGTGTGTGTGTGTGTGTGTGTTTAAAGCCCAAAAGATAACCTATCTTAGCCAACACATTAATGCAATGTTCCACGCCCCTCAAAACCGTTAATCTCACGATCAGCGTTGTTGGATGTAACTTTTCTTTTGTACATGCTTCTTGGTAATGTTTCTAATTCTTCTACACCCAGTAGCCTCTGTATACATACATACATACATATATATATATATATATATATATATATATATATATATATATAATATGCTAATAGCTTCTTCTCTCCCACTTCTCGCTCGTCCTGGGTATGACGATAAACTACATCCGCGTCCTGGGTATGTCCAACAACAAGGTCTCAGATAATGTTTTCGGAAAAAATAATGTTGCCAGCTATACGTTTTTGAAACAACAATGTTGCCAACTATATGTTTTGGGGAAACAACAATGTTGCCAGCTATATGTTTTTGAAAAAATAATGTTGCCAGCTATACGTTTTGCGTCCTGGGTATGACGATAAACTACATCCGCGTCCTGGGTATAACGATAAACTACTTGCAACAACAATGCTTCAGATAATGTTTTCGGAAAAATAATGTTGCCAGCTATACATTTTTAAAACAATAATGTTGCCAGCTATACGTTTTTTGGAAACAATGATGTTGCCAGCTATACGTTTTTTGGAAACAATGATGTTGCCAGCTATACGCTTTTGAAACAATAATGTTGCCAGCTATGCATTTTTGAAAAAAAAATGTTGCCAGCTATATGTTTAATAGTACTGTATATTTAATATATGTATAGGTATGTATCTATGTATGTATGTATGTATGTATATATATATATATATATATTAATTTGGCATTAAATGACCCACAGTGGTTGATATGCCATAAAACCCAACCAACCGACCCACTTCTCGCTTGTAAATCTAACATCCGGCTTCGTGCTTTTCAGTTAAAATTGATATTCAAAAATTTAAATGCAATGTCAATCATGTCTTTTTACTTACTGTTCTTCTCTCTGTTTATAAGGTTTTGCTTTTTATCATATTTTTCATTCTCAGTAACCCATTGCATCTTAGTAACTTTATTGCCTTGCTTGGTGTGAAATGATTAAAAAAGTCTATTACTTCAATACCCCAATTGTGAAATTTCTATATCTACTTCATTTCGACGTCCCCAAAATCCATAATTCATAACCCTGTCTGTTGTTTACTACGAAGTATTCAGTATTCCTTATGGTTTATTGTTCGTCTTTTCTTCTCGCTTGCCCTTAATATCTGACTAGCAGAGGAAAAGAATTGTTCGGAAAGTTTGGATTGACATTAGAACATCCATTTTCCCCTCGATCTTGGTTATCGTTAATCTAAAGTAAGCAGATGAAATAGTATTTCTACCAACGCTCTTCACTCATGGCATGATATATTTCTAAGTATCCACTGGTTATTTTCTAAAAGTTATGACTTTATTTCCCCAGATGGTACCCTTTCGACTGATGCCCCAAAATATCTCGAAAGCTGAAAGAGCCAATCTTATTCACATGTTGAAGAGTGAGGGTGTTTTGGGTCGTTACATTGACTTCTATATAATAAATGCAATTACAAGTGTGTCAGTGTGTCACACTTCTTCAATTTCAAATCTAGAGGCCGTAGCCCAACATATCATCCCATTTTGCAATTAGGCCGACTCTGTGAGAAAACTTTAAAAATTCCTGGCCTGATCTGGACACGAAATCCTGAAATTTTGGATTCCCAAGTTTTCATTACTGCAATTGTTTTTGGATTCGGCCATCTTGGCTCCTACTGATAAAAAAAATTAAAGGGACACAACTCTCTAACTTTCAATTGCTCATGTTCAAATTAAAAATATTACTGTTCTCAAAATAAAATAAAATTGTCCGTGTTTTCAACTTTACTCCTAGAGGCCGTAGCCCAAATTATCCTACCATTTTGTAACCAGGCCGACTTCGTGAGAAAACTAAAAACATTCCGGGCCGGAACCAGATCCGTAATCCTGAAATTCTGAATTCCCAATTTTCCATTACTGCGATTGTTTTCGGCGATTTTTTACGCTATTTTTGCGATTAATTTCTTTGTACGATAACAATTTTTATAACTAATAAAGTTGGGAATAATTGAAATAATTGCGAAATCCAGTGAAATTCACCCATGAAATAACAATAATTGTTTGTACGGAAAATAAGGACCTACGCACATCAAGTGACGGAAAAAGAATTATCGTTGAGATTTTAAAAAGGTAAATAAATATTAATGCAATCAATTTTGTGTTCTTCTGTAGTTTATTGTTGCCTATCGCATATACTTCTCCCCGGCTATTGTGATGAAGGCTCAGTCAAGATCCCTCCGCAGGAGCTAGCTTAAATGCCGCTTTTAAGCTAGTATGATTATATAATAACTGTTACGGGATCTTACCCATAATAATAATAATGGACTATTCCATACTTAATAAATACTGTGCCTCAGGAGTAGGCAGGGAGACAGTCGTTCACATCCTGACCGACTGTTCGATTGAACTCTCTGCCTTCGGGCGGGGAGGAACCCGAAGGAGGTTACGCCGAAGGTCGGAGTCTCTTTCAGGGAAGTAAACCGACCCTGAACCGGTTTATACGGGTTCAATTGACATATTTTTCGGCCGAACCCACGGGCTCGGAGATCCCACATTAAATAACCGGCCTTGTCCCACATGATGCCCCAGTGGGTTGTTGGGGGGTGACTGAATATCGTCAGTCGTTCACTTTCTGACCCACTGTTTGGTTGAACTCTCTGCTTTCGGGCGGGGAGGAACCAGAACGAGGATACGCCGAGGGTGGAGTCTCATTCGGGGAGGTAAACCGGCACTGAGCTCGTTTATACGGGTTCAATGAGCATATTTTGGGGCCGAGCCCGAGGGCTCGGAGAACCCACAATAAATAACCGACCTTATGTCACATGCTGCCCCAGTGGGGGGGGAACTGAATATTGTCAGTCGTTCACGACCGGCTGACCGGTTGAACTCTATGCCTTCGGGCAGGTAGGAACCCGAACGAGGCTACGCCGAAGGGCGGCGTCTCTTTCAGGGAGGTAAACCAACCCTGAACCCGTTTATACGGGTTCAATGGGCATATTTTTTGCCTAGCCCTCGGGCTCGGTGATCCCACGTTAAACGTGCTATGTGCCACATGATGCCCACGTGGGGGGTGTTTACTAAATATAGTCAGTAGTTCAAGTTGCGTCAAGAGTCGAGTCAGAGGCAGTCCGAAACAGAGTCGCGTTCAGACAATTACTGCAAGACATTCCTGTTTATATATTCTATATATCCCTGTTTGTAATATATCTGTGTTATTCCATACTCTTCATTATTGGTTCTTCCTTGGACTATCGCCGTGGTACAAGGAACCGGACCATAATAATAACGTCCCGAGAAAATATTATTTGAACAAATCTTCAAGGCTAGGGTTAACCGTTATCTTTCTTGCATAGACATATAAATTCACTTCTTGCCCTTTCATACGTTCATACAACACTACACAGTAACTTTGTACCTTGAGTGGCTCATAGGCCTTATATTGCACAAATATTAGTATTGGCTTACGGCTACGTCTAGTCAAAATACCGGTTCCCGTACGATCACCAAAGTTAAGCATCGTCGAGCCTGATCAGTAGCGAGATGGGTTACCTATCGCATGGGCTACCTATCGCATCTACTCCTCACTACCTATCGCATCTACTCCTCACTACCTATTGTAACTAAGGTCCAATCAAGATCCCACCATTATTCGACAACTCGTCTAAATATATTTGCATTAATGTGTGCGTTCCCAGAAACCTATTCTTTGGCACACTCGGTTCCTTATTTTCCCCAAAGACCTTTCTATAGCATCAGTTCTCAATTCGCTATCTATGTTGAAGTTTACTCCTGTTTTAATGGCAAGTCTGACAAGTTCGATAAAATCAAATTGGTGGGTGATCTTGAAAATGATCTCCAATCAAATGTTAACTGGGACAAGAAGTTAATCTTTAATGCCACCCAAATGAAACTGCTCTCAGTTAATCTTTAAATCTTAATCATTTTAAGAAAGGTATGGTTGATGTTAACCTCGAAGGGAACAACTCACTTCGCTTTCTTGGTCTCTTGTGAAAACGACATGATATCAATTGCAACGGTTCTCTTGAAGTAATTACTAATTATGCGGCTAAGAATATCATTTCCCTATGTCATGCTATACATTTTTTGTCGTCCCAAACTATCTTCCACATAAAAAAATCAAATGTTTGTCCGTGTATTGTATTGCTGACACATCTGTTTTGATGTTTCTGCTATGAATCTGTTTGACAAAATACAAAGAAAAATCTACAATGTTATTGATCCTGGGCTGGTATCTCGATATCAATCACATCCACACTGCCTAAATATGACTTTCCTGTTCTTTATAATTATATCCTGGTAATTTTTCTGATGAGCATTTCTGTTTCATATATCGGTGTCTTGAATGTAAGCGTTTTACTAGATTAGCAGTTAGGTGCTTTAATTTCACTGTTGAAATGGCGAGATGTAACCGTAAGTTCTATGCTAATAATTTCTTCTTTCCCACTTGGCGCTTGTGGAACTCTTTTGTGGTTTCTTGCTTTCCAGGCAAGTTTGATCTTCAAAAATTTAAATGTAAAACCAATTTTCATATTCCGTTTCATGGATATAACAATATGGAAAAGTATAGATCTATTTCAGCTGCTGTTTTAATAAATTTTACTGTTCAATTATTTTTTCAGTAGAGATCAAACGCTTTGGCAAAAGGTATTACAGGCTGAATATCCTTTATCTGTAATTCTCAAATGCGAAAACTCCCCAAATCCAAAACTGTTTCAGGTGAAGACACGACTTGCCACAAATAGAGCAATTCAAAAAGCCCAGCTACGTAGTCTACGTTGCCGCTTTTTTTTTTAGTTATCGATCTTCACAGCAACATCTTTGTTTATGGATTACTTAACAGGTGTTTCGTGCTCAGTAAAGATATTATTCAAAATGTCAAATAGTCCTGGATTTATATATTTTTTTAAGTAGTAATCATGTGTGTTTTTACACGTAAAAACATTATTTCTATACAAAATTTATTAAGTTTTATATAAAGATACTTTCAAGGTATATGTTATTTATATAAAACTACCTTCAGTGTATATGTATAAGCTGTGTTATGAAATATAAAGTTATATAGTGTTTATGTTTGGGTTCCATTCCCAAGCTGCCCCATTTTATAGATGCTACATACAAATGCAATAGGCTCTATTCCAAAATCCGAAGAAAATCCGATCCCAAGACTTTCGGATAAAGTTTTCTCGACCTGTGTTGCTGATTGTGTAAAAAATATAATTATTAATATTTTTCTTCATTTCTTATCAGTTTAATGATTATTCTTTCGAAATTATAGAAAGAAGAAATGCCCTATTATAAATTATTAATTCTTATTACTTATTTAATAACTTAAATATTTTAATCATTTTAACAGCTCATATAAACTAGTATACCTAATTATATAATCATGTTATTAGTTCCGTTCTGTTGAGTGGGTGATTTCTTCCAGACGAGTATCTGCGTTAGAAATGGCTGTCAACTCTCCCCAACTCTTTTCAACCTGTTTCTGGGGAGAATTATGTACGAAACCCTAGACGACAACAACACTTCTATCTCTATCGGTAGTTAACCTGTCTGCAACCCGCGTTTCGCAGACGATATTGACCTCATGCCGCTTAATGACCCGCAAGACCTGAAGAACAAACGCGTTGAAAGAGCCGGCGCCTACAGAATGCGAACTCAACACAGATAAGTCCAAAATAACCGGTGAAATAGCACAACTAACACCACTGCCAGTATCAGCATGGACGGTGAACTACTTGAGAGCAACTCTGTGAAAAGATGTCACCAGCAACATAGAAATCCGCACATTGATCGCCAATCACAGAGCAGTGATGTCCAGAGTGGAAAGGATATGCAATATGAACATCAGCTTCTATACCAAATTCAAGCTGTACAAATCGCTGGCCATTATTCTCGCCTACAGCAACCAACGTCTTCTCGTAGTTCTCAGTGATTGGACAATTTTAGTCGGTGTTTTGTTCCATTCTTCGCATTTGGTCTTCAGATCCGGGATGTTTGTTGGAGCCCTCGATTGCATTTGAATTTTCAAATAACACTAAAGATTCTCGATCGTGTTTAAATCTGAGGACTAATTTGGCCATTTCAGGATATTTACATTATTTTTCTCAAAGCATTTCTTCGTAGATTTTGCAGTGTGCTTAAGATCATTATCTTGGAAGATCCAATCAGGAGGAAGTATAACTGAAATCATTAAATTTGCTAAAAAAACATTCCCCAAACCATGATGCTCCCAGCACCAAATTCCACTGTTGGAACTGTTTTGTTTGAAGGCATCACCATATTTCCTCCATACAGAATTTTGCTTTAGTCTGTCCATAATAGTCTTTTCAGTACAATTTTTCCTTATCCTCATGTTCAGAAACGAATTTCAACCTGTCATTTCTGTGTCTTTTCAATTGCAGTGGAGTTTTCCAAGATAAGCATAACTTTAGATTGTTCCTATGAATTTCATTGCTTATTGTTCATTTAGTGACACAGATTCTTGATGAAAGAAAACATCTTGCAACTCGTGATGAGTAACCATAGGATTTCTTTTTAATTTGATGCATTAATTACCTCGGAGATATTGAAGAAATCTTCCGTGGAACACTTGTTCTTTGCTTTTTAACAGTTTTCAGTTTTTTATACCTTGCAATGAATAAATTAATACTAGTAAATGCAATATTCAGGCTTTTCCTGAAATATTTGCCTTCTTTACAGAGCTTAAGAATCAGTTAATCGGCCAAAACGTTGTGAATATGGCAATGAAGATGAGAATAACAGTACAAATAATGTAAATAATGTAAGTAATCATAATATATCATCTAAGAGATATAGGCAGATAAAGATTTTGACGTTCCACACCACTTAAAACATCGTCCTGGGTAAGACGTTAAACTACATCCACGTCCTGGGTAAGACGTTAAACCACGTCCAGTAGCAAGGCCTCTAATCAGGAGGTTTTGAGGATCGTGAAACCAATCTAAACCAAAGAATACATATTCTATTCATAGGAATGTATCCTAAAAATGTTGTTGGCATTAAATAACCCATTGAGGTTGATATGCCGTAAAACAAAATAAACCAAACCAATCTAAATCGTAGAATACATATTCTATTCATAGGAATCTATCCTAAAAATGTTGTTGGCATTAAATAACCCATTGAGGTTGATATGCCGTAAAACAAAATAAACCAAACACATCTAAATCGTAGAATACATATTCTATTCATAGGAATCTATCCTAAAAATGTTGTTGGCATTAAATAACCCATTGAGGTTGATATGCCATAAAACAAAATAAACCAACACAATCTAAATCGTAGAATACATATTCTATTCATAGGAATCTATCCTAAAAATGTTCTTGGCATTAAATAACCCATTGAGGTTGATATGCCGTAAAACAAAATAAAGCAAACCAATCTAAACCAAAGAATACATATTCTATTCATAGGAATCTATCCTAAAAATGTTCTTGGCATTAAATAACCCATTGAGGTTGATATGCCGTAAAACAAAATAAAGCAAACCAATCTAAACCAAAGAATACATATTCTATTCATAGGAATCTATCCTAAAAATGTTGTTGGCATTAAATAACCTCATTGAGGTTGATATGCCGTAAAACAAAATAAAGCAAACCAATCTAAATCGTAGAATACATATTCTATTCGTAGGAATCTATCCTAAAAATGTTGTTGGCATTAAATAAACTCATTGAGGTTGATATGCCGCTAAACAAAATAAACCAAACCACTGAAAGCAAAAAGAAAGAGCGATAACAGTTCGTTGTCTTAAGGAACCTATTTTCTTGAAGAATTGTTTTAAGATTAATATTTTGTAAATTTCAACCGACAGTAACAATGGCAATTTGACCATGTATGACGAATGTTTGTTATAAGGAAACATTTAATATTTCCTGATACCCTTTACTCTTCTGTTCGTTGTCTTTTTATTCTCCTCCTTATTTCTTGCCAATTGAGAAATATAATTAAAGAATAATTTATGATGTATGATAATTTATTGACTTCATTTTCTATTAGTTTGTCTGAAAAGAAAAGAAAATAACTATTTTATTCTAGCGCCGCCTCCATTCCTTCTTATGATATATGAATTTTTGTTTTGTTCATTGTCTGCGCCTGTCCATAAGAAGAAGGGTAAAAAAAAATCAATGCATTTCTTTTCTGGAGCTTCTTCAACTAGCATTCACACTCATAATAATAGATTTTTTTTTTTTTTAAATTGGCATTTTATCTTACTCAATGTCTCGTGGGTTTGTTGTGACACTACCATGATTAGATGACCTCATAATGTGCGTCATATTCTTATATATATATATATTAGTTGTGAAGGAAAACTGACTAACCTTCTCTACATTTATTGCTGAAAACTCGTCCATCCGCTGAAAACTCGTCCATCCGCTGAAAACTCGTCCATCCGCTATGAGTGGAACTTCCGTTCATGGAACAGTAGAAAAGAGTGAGCCGCAAAGGCACGTTGCTTTTCAGTGATACCCTTCCTGCACCGAACTCTCTCTTCTTCTTGTTCTTGTAACGGCATTCACCCGGGGTGGTTTGAGCCGGCTCCAATTGAATTAACCGCATCGCGCGTCAAGGCCATCCACCCCCGTCGATTGGCAACAGAATCGACGGCCTGATCGAGCCATTCGCGATTCCAGCGTCGGACCCCGAAAACGTGAGGACCGGACATGAGTTCCATATCTGCTTTGACCGTTACGAGCAACGTCTTGAGTTGACCACCTCGGCGCTTCCTCCAGCTAGTGGGTGCATTTGGCGCCACCAGTTTACGGACGAACTCATCACCAGGCCGCCGCAGCACGTGGTCGAACCATCGGAGTCTCCTATTAAGCAGAGTTTCTTCCAGGCCCAGAATGTTGCATCTGGCGCGGATGGACGAGTTGGGGATCGGGTCGGAGAGGCGCACGCGCAGGATACGGTGGAGGCAGTAGTGATCGAAGACCTCAAGCTTATGAAGATCCTCTCTGTGCAGTGGCCAGGTCTCACAACCATAGAGAAGAATTGTTCTGACCATAGCTTCATAGATTCGCAACTCCGTGGATCGTCTTATCTCCTGGCGAGACCAAACGACGTTCCAATCCTTAGCGAGTCCTACGCTGAGGTCCGGCATGCACTCGACGAGGTCAGTCGCATGGCCAAAATAGTGGGGATGAAAATTAACGCTTCCAAGACGAAAATTCTCTCTGCGAACTACTCCCTACCTGATCGAGGGGCTGTAACCCTCGATGGTGAAGCTGTGGAAAGGGTAGAGAGTTTCAAATATCTTGGGGCCAATTTTACAGCTACTGGTCAAGCGAAGGACGAAATCACCACCCGTATAAATTTGGCTAGAGCTGCCTTTGTCCGTCCTTCATCTTCTTATTGCATCGAACTACAGTATTCTTAATCCATATTCACACGTGATTAACCCCTTTTTTATTCAATCTTTTGTTTCCGGGTGAGTTTTTACGGTTCTGCTAATCAGCAACTATGAATGTTATACAAACGTAGGGACACAGGAAGTGTTTAACTCCCTTTGGTTGAGATAAGTCATGTGGGTCATGTGACGGCCGTTAAATGACGCCACTTCATACAGTGACTAAAGCGGCAGTTAAATTGCTATTTCTAGCTCCCAAGACAGAGGTTAAATCTCTCTTCTCAGGTGCTTCCCTTTGGGAATATATCTTTCCCTGATATAGAACGAAAATCCAGTTAGCAGTCTTCAATTTCGGAAAACCCAAGACTTTCTTTTTCCCCTGAGATGCAGAAGAATCTGGTCCGTTTCAATCTGAAGTCCTAAACATGGCTTCTCCAGACACAGCAATATCTCCATATTATATGTAAAATCCTTCCTTTTTGTTTCTCCTTACATTCTACTTTTCTGTATATATATATATATATATATATATATATATATATATATATATATATATATATATATTGTTCTTTATGTGAGACACGTATATATATGTATTAGTTTTGTGTATGACTTAGTAATATAAAAGTCTCACTCAGAACAAAGCATGTTTGTTATTCTTTTTTCTTTCGGCCATTCCGTACCGTCCGTGAACTAAGTGTTATTGTATCACGGATATAATAATGTCCATAACGGCAAAAATACAAATAGGAGAAAAAATCTTTCTTCCTTAGCACTACCCCACGAACTTTAAAACACCATTATCATGATATTAACGAAAAAGTAGCTGTAAACATACAACCGTTGAATTTACACAGTCTTTCACCGACTGGACAAATCACCCCACGTTTAGCATTCCCTAGAAAAAGAAATCAGTTGTTTCCTCTTTCGACAAAACTATGTTTAATCTATCGTGGTAAAAATATAGTTAATGAAATTTCTTGTGCCCAGGCTTTAGGGATAATCTGTATCCTTATATTATTAAAAATATTGTTAATAATTTGCTTGGGTGATGTCAGGTTTTATTATTCAAATCAACTCCTTGATGACAACCTCTAAACTTGCATTCGGCATTTTGATAATTTTGAAAGGCAAGTATCCATTATGTACAGATTGTAATGTCTTAGAAGCATGAGACCATAACTGTAGCGTTGACATCGATCCAGATTATATAATGGAAGAATATCAATTTTTCAAAGGAGATCACCATTCTATTCAGCGTGTCCTTCCTTTCGGCGTTCTCTTGCGCATTCTACTGACAATTGAGCATTGACATATATCAGGAATAGCGAAAGAACTCAAAAACAAAGACATGCACAAACGAAGAAGAAGAAGAAGAAGAAGAAGAAGAAGAAGAAGAAGAAGAAGAAGAAGATACGCCTTTATATTTCATAGAAACATCTAGACTGATCGCTTAAAACGCTACCATATTCATGAGGTAGCAGACTAAAAGCTTGGGTCAAATCCTCACTACCAACATTTCATCAGGAAAAAAGTTAAAACATAAAAAGAATTCCTGGAGATCTAACAAGCTTCTTTTGCAAACCAAAAAAGACCAAAATATAAAATCTTAAATTTATGGATATAGAAAAGGAAGATCTTTTAACCAGAACGGAGGATGGTATAACGTTGTGCTCCAGAGAATGGACAGAGGTTGTTATTGGAAATACATTTAGATGGCTTTGTGGGTAGTTCATGACAGGAAAACAGGAAGCAGTAACCAAAAGCAAGAAAAGGGAGAAGAAAGATTTGAAGGGACATAAATGTAGAAAAAAGCACAAACAAAAAGTTCGTTCTTTGAAAGAAAACCTTTTAACAGTGTGTTATAGAAATCAACCCTACATGATGACTGTCAGTTTCATGCCTTCATACTATCTCCGTACCTGTTCTGAAGATTAGCATTGGTGCTTGAAACATATAGTGTCCATTTCTATATCCACATTATATCTATAAACGATATAAAGCACTATATATATATATATATATATATATATATATATATATATATATATATATATATATATATATATATATATATATATATATATATATATATATATATATATATATATATATATATATATATATATATATATATATATATATATATATATATATATATTGGGGTGGTGCAAAATAATGACGTAATGATGTCGTTTTTTGATGTTAAAAAATGACATTATTACGTCATTATTTTTGCACCAACCTAATATATATATAGATGTACATTAAGAAATGGACAAAGTCCGACAATTTATTTATTAAAGACATTTTTTATGTTTAACGTTCTTTTTATAGATACAAGTATTTAAGTAAATGCTCTGTTTATAATAAACAGTATTAAATAACATTTACCGGCCTGAATGTCCGAGAAATTTTCATAGAAAATATTCGTCCTTTGACAGGATTCGAACCTGCATCCTATACGGAACCGCCATTTAGCTCGGCGTGCCTAACCGCTTGGGACCAGCTACATTTTTTGCTCGTATATTTCACCTTTTCCCCGTTTGTTTTTATTAATAAGTTTTATCAATAAATTTGTATTTTAGATTAGACTCCGTTTTCTCGTGTTTGTATTTCCTCGCAGTGCGAACTATTGTGTTTTCTAGTTTAATTAATATTTACCAATGTATTCTTCTGACGATGTGCTGAACGAAAAGTCCTTAAGAAATTAAAACTCTATATATGTTCTGTGGTGCCAAACACACACACACACACACATATATATATATAGTTTTAAGGTATATTTAAGGTATATTTATTTTTATATTTGCTGTCCCATCTGTAATAACTTAATAACTTAAGTTAGTAACTTTATCATTGGTTATTCCCTAAGTTGTTTTAATAATCTATTCATATAAAATATTTATCTGTGTTTACACAAAATTAGTTGACGAACTAAATGAACCGTTGAATTAATCAATTAATCAATTCCTTTACTCCTGAATTTCTTACATTGTAGTCTTACTTTTGCAAGCCTTTCACGTGAGGCATTCAGATACCTTTGTCTATTAAGTGATTGGCTTGGTTCAACATAGTCTTGAAACAGCCTTTCTCCTCGCCGTCTTTGTATTTCTTTTGCTTATCTTTTTCTTCTGAGAGTTAATTTATTTCACTGTTATTTTCAACATAAATTTTTAGCATGAAAATATATTGAGTAAAAAGCGATTACTAATTTCTTTCTTTGTGTCGTGTCATTTCAGGAAGCAGGCGATCATGGCTCTCCATCTCCCTCTACCCCTTGCAACTCTCAACGTTTCTTCATTCTACCACCTCTCCCAGACCACGTTCTATCATCCACTTGCCTAAGGCCGCTAGGTATGTCATGCATTATTTTCTCTTGTCCCTCTATTTGACCTGTGAGTATCAAATTCTCCAGGCCCTCCTTCCTCATTATGTGTCCCAGGAACTTCAGCTGACTCTTTCTGATGTTAAGAATAAGCCTCCCCATTGTTTGCATCCTCTCTAAGACCTCATCGTTGCTGACATACTCAGTCCATGATATTCTTAGCATCCTTCTGTAGAACCATATCCCTGTCGCCTTGAGTCATTTCTTCATCTTTGAAGAAATCGTCCAACATTCGTTGTCGTAAAGGACAGATGTCACGTAACAGCTCAGTATTCTTTTCTTTGTTACCAAAGAAATCCTCCTGTCTTACAATACTCTACCCAGCCTTTGGAATGCGTCTTTGGCCATCCCAGTATGTCTACGGATCTCTGTGTCGCGCTTGCCGTCCTCTGTCAGAACGTTTCTCAGTTATCTAAACTTCCGTGTCTGCTAGATTCTAATGTTCCCAACCTGCAAATTGCATTTCGAGCTCATTCTTTTACTGATGACCATGCATTCTGTTTTCTTTCTAATACCAGGACTAATTATTGAAATATAAATATCATTAACCGTGTACAAAATATAAAAGGAAAGGATTAATTAAATGGTTCATTGGTTTCTATTTTAGATGTGAATTCTTTATTTCTGCTTTATTGTATCTTGAAATATTGTTTCAAGACGTTTGTTTCATTGCATCAATAGAGAAAACAAATCTTATTGAATGATGTGAAGACAAATTTGGGAACTGCGAAAATGTTGAACAACGATCAAACAAAAATTTAAAAAGAAATTGAAAGCAAAGACAAGATGAGGAAGAAAAAATATCTTTAAGATTTTCGAAAAGATTTGAAGCAAAACAGTAATAAGCAAAAGAATAGGAAACCAAATAAGAATTTTGAATTTAAACCTGATCCTGCAATATTATTGGTCCTGACGTGGCATCTCGGCTTCAGTCATTTTTTTCCTAAAATTTGAAGTAGCTTCCCTGTGTCTTTTCCTATAAAAATTTTCATGGTAATTGTTCTGAGAAGCTCTCCTCTATGGAACCAAAATTTCTCTTAATTTAAGGGCAGAGTTTGGCAATATCTTATCATCTTACAGTTGAAATTGCCAGATGTAATCTATATTAACAGTTTCTTTTCTTGGATTTCTCAATTGTGAAACTCTCGTCCGGCTTGTTGCTTCCTAGTCAACTTTGATCTTCAAAAATTTAAATACGATGTCAATCGTCATCTGTTTTCTTAATTTTTGTTCTTTTATTGTTCTCTCTCTTTAATATAGGTTTTCTTATATTCTTTCACACGCAGTAACCCACTGCCTGTTAGCGGCTTTATGGCCTTAAATGATTAAAAAAAACCCAAAGAGAACAAACTTAAAAGGAGGAGCAAGAAGAAGAAAAAGAAGACGAAGAACGAAAACGTCGAAGAAGTAATCAAAAATAATTTGAAAGAACTTCGAAGCAGACAAGATTTGAAGATCGTATTTGTTATGGTACCTTACCCATAATAACATGAACGACTGTTCCATACGTACTGCGCCTCAAGAGGAAGAAGGGAGTTCAGTCCGAAGTCTGGCGACCGGCTGATCGGCTGATCGGTTGAACTCTCAGCCTTCGGGCGGGGAGGAACCCGAAGGAGGCTACGCCGAGGGCGGAGTCTCTTTCGGGGTGGTAGACCGACCCCGAACCCGTTTATACGGGTTCAAAGGGCATATTTTTGCCCGAGCCCACGGGCTCGGAAACCCCACGGGCTCGGAAACCCCACGGGCTCGGAAACTCCACGGGCTCGGAAACCTCACGTTAAATCGGCCTTGTGCCACATGATGCCCTCGTGGTGGGGTGACTAAATACCGTTCAGTCCGAAGTCGGGCGACCGGCTGATCGGTTGAACTCTCTGCCATCTGGCGGGAAGGAACCCGAACGAGGCTACGCCGAAGGGCGGAGTCTCTTTCGGGGAGGTAAACCGACCCTGAACCCGTGTATACGGGTTCAAAGGGCATATTTTTGGCCGAGCCCACAGGCTCGGAGATCCCAGGTTAAACCGGCCTTGTGCCACATGATGCCCTCGTGGTGAGGGTGACTAAATACTGTTCAGTCTGAAGTCGGACAACCGGCTGACCGGCTGATCGGTTGAGCCACGGGCTCGGAGATCCCACGTTAAACCAGTCTTGTGCCACATGATGCCCTCGTGGGGTGGGTGACTAAATACCGTTCAGTCTGAAGTCTGGAGTAAGGTCCGTCAGAAGTCTGTCAGTCAGTCAGAGCGAGAGAGTCTGTCAGTCGAGTCAGAGGCAGTCCGAAACAGAGTCGCGTCAGACAATTACTACTTAACCTGATTGTTCGTACTAACACTTTCTACTTCTCTGTATATATTCCTGTTTGTAATATATCTGTATTATTCCATATACGTATTCGAGTTCTTCTTTATTGGTTCTACCTTGGACTATCACCGTGGTACAAGGAACCGGACCATAACAGTATGCCTGCATGAAACACGTCTTTTTTGTCTCATTTTTTTCCTCTTAATCTAAGAATATGCTGCTTACTTATCCAGCAACTCCGCATTAAACATCAGATTAGATCATGGGAAACAACATTAATCAAGACAGCTTTACCGAGATTTAGTCTCCATCTCGACTGAGTTTATCCTGTCTATCCTGTCGTCACAAGAGGTAATTATTCGACATGACTATAAATTGTTGTCACAGTTATAACTATAGCTATCTACCATCAACTTAAAACTACTTAATTATGTTCTATTTTTTGAGATGACGAGATGAACCCATTCTCCGATTTTCACTTAGCTTTGGTTTTATTTTACATATAGAGATGACTGCATTTTTATGTTGGTATTTTATACTAATTCAATATGAAAAGAAAAAATAGTTTACAGCTGGCGCCCAACTCTTATCTGTAATTCCAGAGATCTGTTACAGCGACCACACCTCAGTAAACCGCTTCGACCAGTTGTGAATTGTCCAAGCCATCGATAATTTATAGTCTGTCAATCAATAGTGTCCCTCAAGAATTCTTCCTGGTGGAGTAGGTGGATGAGACCTCCTACAGATATAACAGAATCAACAAGTGTCGTGGAGTGCATCTCTGCATAGACGGAATACTTAGACATCACGGTCATGATTGGAGGTCTCCGATTGTAATGATTGCCACGCCACCGGATGATGACTTCTCAGCCCGTGTGAGTGGAAATACCCCAGTGCAACTATTATACCAATATAAATATTTCCTGCACAGGTGTTTTTTTTTTTTTAGAAAATTCATCAATATCCACTGATAGATGATAAGAGAAAGTTTTCTTTAGACATATGATTGAACAAGTCTTACGAGGTTTACAACTAGCGTCGACAGCGAAAGAGTGAACAAGAAATTCTTTGATTCTATTTCTATACTGAGATCGTTTTACGTAGAAATATTTGAGCTGCAATTGTAACAATCAGTGATCAGATGACAATGGCTTAACCGTCTTGATAATGTTCCAATTATATGACAGTTACGAGGTTTACTAATGGTCACAATTTCAGGCAGTTTACAAGTTGCAGATTCCTGAAAGGATTCCGAGGATCCAAGAAAGAAAGGTAAGATTATAATCTTTTCTCTCGTTGAACATATTGTTCGATATTACCTCGCTGAATTCTTATTTTTGCGGCAGATCCACCGAAGGCGACATTTTGTTGACGGTGAGTCTATAAAGATCTCTTCAGACCAGGAAACTTATATCGATTGTTAAGTTAATAATGAGAGATACATGGCGTGGTGGAGTAAAGTGATAGTTAAAACTCTGTTCTATGTTTGGTAATGCTGAAAATTCATATACTAAGACTCAGTGGAAGAAACGGACAATCACCACTAAGGTGAATAAGACTGATGTTTATAAAATGATTTGAAATATCCCTTCAGCAGAAAAGACAGAATAAGAAGCTAACCTCATAGATTGTAATAAAAGCTTCGATTTGAAATTTAGAAAGGGTTACCGGGTACGAGAAGGGGCAATTAAAGAAGTCCTGAGTACAATGGTCGAAATATTGTGAATATAACAACCAAGATGAGAATAATGGTCCGTATAGCAATGCATACAATATGACAGATATCTGAAGAAGGCTGGAGGATTCAGCGGTCGAAAGGATGTGAGTATGACAATCAAGATGAGCATGCTGATAGCAAAGAATATTATAAAGCAGACATCTGAAGATAGAATGTACAACTGTCGAAATGTTGTGAATATAGCATTCAAGATGAGTAAGATGGCCCGAAAAGCAAAAAATATAATTATTGTAATTTAATTTCTGATGATATGGTTTTTCTCTCTCTTTTTGTCTGTGTGTCCGTGTGTCCACAAACAACAATGGTGCCCAATGAAAAATTTAACCGTCATTAACAATGATATATCACCAACTCAAAACCATGTCAACTAAAAATCAAAACATAACAAACCATGGCTGGCGTGCGTGAACTCGAACACGTTGAGTATGTTTTTGCTTCATCGCTTGTTGCCATCTGTTGAAAGGGTTATTATTATTATTATTTCCTTTGATTTCTGTTGCATGAACATTCCTTCCGGGTCCCAACCGGAGACCTAAGGATCTGGACACATACAGACGATCAACATCAGCCATAGGATGATGCATTCGATGGCAAGTGAGAAGCTTTCTCGTTTTGACATTCATTCGTTTAATGTCAGCTGCGGTCCAATTAAGGATGTTGAAACTGTATTGTACCAGAGGGTCAGCCAAAGTGTTTATGGCTGATATTCTGTTTTTTTTTTTTTTTGTTTTTTTTTTTAAAATTCAGCTCGCAATTCAATACCAGACGCATACCCCTGTACAATTCTTTTCTTAATTTCTCCTTCACTTGGGTATGCCGGACTCCATCTTCTTCGCTGATTCCTGAATACCTATAAGCTTCTTCTTGTTCCATTTCCCTAATCATTGTGGCAAAGTCTAGATCTATTGAGTGTGTTTCTGTAATTCTCCCTTTTTAGAATGTTACTTGTGCACAGTTATCTAATCCGAAATTCATACTGAAACATTTTACAGTATTGAGGAGACACTTCAACCCATTGTCGTCTTTGTCAAAGTGTTTGATATCATCCATGTAGAATAGGTGATTAAACGCCATCTTTTTTACATTCTATTTATAGCTATTACTGGTAAGTTCATACGAAAGGGAATTTAAGGCCAGATAAAACAGAAGGGGCGACAGGGAATCTCCTTGAAAGATTCCTCGTTGGATATTTAAACAACTGAAAATGACTGTAGCTTTGTTGTGATTTATTATTATTATTATTATTATTATTATTATTATTATTATTATTATTATTACACACTTTACCAATAACAATAACAAAAGTTGTATAAAAAAAGAAAATGTTCGCTAATTGTATTCTAGAAGATAACATTTTTAAGGTAAACGGTATTCATAATTATTAGGCTATCATAAGTAATGAGAAGCAATTGTAATAACGAATATAAACATTTCATAAATTTATAATAACAGGCGATGAACAATGGGTAGCTTACAACAATGTTGAATGCAAGAGTCAGTGGTTAGAGAAGGATAAATCTCAACACGTGGCACCAAAACCTGAGCTCCATTAAAGAAAGGTAACGTGCGTGTGGTAGGATCTTCGTGCATCTATTTTTTTTTTTTTTAGAGTTTTTAAAATTCAGAAAAATTCTAAATGCGCATTTGTACGTCTAGTAGCTGCAACGTGTCCATAATCATTTTGGTTTTACGCTCGTTAATGGGGAAAATGAACTCACTAGCTGGGTTAGAGTTTGGGTTCATCACAAAGAAAAACTTATAAATTGTCAAAGAAACACGAATTCTCCACATTAATTCCTATGATGAACTTCGAACTAGATTGGATAAACCGGATGTTTGGTTTAAAGCAGGGGCGGTCAAACTTTTTCGATCAGAGACCCCCTTTTGTTTCTCTTCCTTTCCTAGCGACACCCATTTAAAATATATTTGTTACGGTAATTTACTCACGCATGCATGGACTCTCCCAGCTGTAAATAGGAGCAGGTACTGCCTTTTAGAGAGGGAAGTTTCCAGCAGTCAGCTCTGTAACACGCTCGTTTTTATATGTTTGTATTACTGTTTCTATTAACATATTTGTTCAACTCAATTTCACTCTTATATCTTTATTTCTTGCCCTAACAAACCCACAACAATATTTGAACCTTAAAACTTGAACTGATATTGGCATTTTATTAAATGTTAACTAAAATGTATGAAAAATTTTTTAAAATTGATCGGGTTTGAAATCCTCACCCAGCATCATTAGGTTCATAATTCTCACCCCGAAAAAAACAAAAAACACCCCCCCACAAAAAAAGAGCAATTATTTTCATTGTTCGAACTGTTGTCCTCATCGCTATTGCCATATTAAAGACGTTTCGGGGGTTGTACGCTCCGATCTACATCAGGTGATTGGAATTTCGAACTCAACCCTTTATTTCGTCCACCGGGGTAGACTGTTCTAGTTCCACGCCTCTTACGGATATCTCAGTTATCTCCCTTTAACTCAACTCTCCATGTTTTGTTCATTACTGCGTAGCCAGGTATTGAACTCACGACTCATTATTTTAAGTCTCTGGATTTGGCCAACGCTTGTATCCACTGGGCCATGTGTCCTTGAGAACAAAATAAGGAACAAGAAATGCTTAATGCGGCATTAAATCAGTCTCATGAAAATAAGTGAAAACCTACTCTGATAGATGCAACGAAGGCTTTTGATTTTGTCGATAGTCGGGCTTAGTGACTTTCTTTCTTCTGCACCGAAATGGATACTAACAAAAATTTAGTTCAGTGTCATTCGCCTACCGATCCCCATTCGACCTATCATCGACCCCCTGGAACAAACTCCTAGGTGGATGTTCGGACCACATTTGACGACCGCTGCGTTATATGTTGTCTCCTTCATAGCAGCAATCAACAAAGCCAATTATACAATATACGTAAGGAGGAATAATATTCTGCGGCCTTACTGTTGGCATTTAATTTTCCGTAGGCAGGAAGAATAACACAAGAATAATTTTCCAGATCGGTTGGTCTGTTCCGTCCCAGCGCTCATACTCACCTAGGCCTTGCACCAATCGATTTATCGGTCGTTTGAAAACGCTTCGACGAGAAAAAAAAAAATTCTGTAATGGAAACCAAACTGAAAATTTCGTCGAATATTTTTTCACTTCAAAACCTACTGAGTTTTAGTCGAAAACTATCGAATAGCAGGCCTGATAAGTGACAATAAGTGATTGCCCATAGTCGCGAATATATAATTAGATAAAATGAAATTGTACTTTAATTATAAAGAAGAAGATGGATTAACAAAAACGGAAATTATTCAACCTAATATATTAAGAAATAGAGAATTAATAATATAAGATATAATTAAATGTTTACTTATCTTGACTCTATTTGAGTTCTCTGAAAATTATATTCACCCATCAGAGGAGTTGATTGTAGAAATAATATATATATATATATATATATATATATATATATATATATATATATATATATATATATATATATATATAAGAAAAGGGTTGGTAAAGATGGAATAAAATTCCAATAACCAAAAATACTATTCTAATATATGTATATATATATATATATATATATATATATATATATATATATTTGGTTGGATTGATGTGAGTTTGTGACCCTGGGTTTCACGTTTTTGCGATCGTCAGACAAACAATAATTATATATATATATATATATAATAATTATAAAAATAACAAATAATTATATATATATATATATATATATTTATTTATATTTATATACACACACTTTTCACACACACACACACACACACACATATATATATATATATATATATATATAATTATTTATTTAAAAATATGATTCCAACACGCTACATAAGAGTTCTCATGTTGGAATCACATTTTTAAATAAATAATTATATTTATGCTCTACTTTTGTATCGAGCACTATTTTTAAAAAAAATAATAACAAAAATACTAAAGAACTTTGGATTATTTACCTAACCAGTTCTTTCCTATTTTCTATATATTTTCACACACACACACACACACACACACACACACACACACACACACACACACACACACACACACACACACACACTGCTCTAGCCGTTACCATAGTATTTTTAATTTTAATAATGAATATGCTTATAAAACGCGTAAATTTCAGGAATTATTTCTTCAAAAAAAAATTTCGCTCGAAGATGGAACAGAGCTTGGTACTTTAATTCAATTTAATTCAAATATTTATATTGAAGTTTTCGGCTCTTGTTTTGAAACATGAGAACTCTTATGTAGCGATGGAATCATATTTGTAAATAAATAATTATATATATATGTGTGTGTGTGTGTGTGTGTGTGTCTTTGCACAGCAAATTCTCTTTTAGACATGTTTGATTGAATAAATTATAAATATTATGTCTGCTTATTTTTATCATAAATATCATAGTTACAGTGCATAAGAAATCACTTTTATTTCCCAAGTCCTTTCAGATAGAGATTGAAATTACTTAGAAATAAAATGATTCTCACTGTTACAGTGCATTTCTTATTTAATTGTAATATACGAAAAAATATTCCTGAATATTAAAGGATTATGAACAAAATAAGCACACATAATTTTAGTAAATTATTCAATCATATATATATATATATATATATATATATATATATATATATATATATATATATATATTCTCGGTTCAATTTCTTGGTGCTGCTACAAAATTGAGTAAATAAGTCGCCGTAGTTTTCGTCATTTCTTTTATTTTCCATGTATATATGTATGTATAATGGCTGGCTCTCCGAAGATGCCTGTCTACTAGGGCAGCTAACCAGTCTCTGTTGGTAACGCTGGAAAGTTCATATTTGTTTGTTCAACTCTCAGAGTACCCATCTGTGGTTTATACTGTAAGGATACTGAGTGGACCGTAGTTAAGGTTTAGTGAAGAGACCGTATTATCTGGCGTGATCAACAAGTTCAGATCGTTCAAAACCTCGTTCTTGACTGACTTGTGTTGACTTTATATTGATGGCTCCCAAATAGTTCCGTCGACCCAATTTCACTCAAAAGGCTTAGGTCAACCCGTGGTATGGTTTTCAAGATGAATTTTCCGAAAGGTGCCACAAGCTGGTATCGCTTCCCCTTTACCTTGCTGACAAATCGATCATGTTATGATTCGAACTTGGGTCTCATGATAACAAAGCTAACGCCCTAACTACTCGTATCCATGTAGCGTTTATTCCTTATTCTTGTAAGGAAGATTCTGGTTGATAACACAATTATCCTTCATAGGTCCCGAAAACAAATGCCTCTTGCTGAAATTTATATCGTGTGGCAGTTTTATAACTGGCAAACGATATAAATTTCAACTTGTTCAGCAGTGGAAATAGTGTGTTTTTTTTGTGTGGTATAAACACTACTACTATTTAGCCATCACAGAAACTATATTTCAAGGAGACAAACATGAAAACAAAGCCCTTGAAAATGATTAAAGAATTGGCCGAATTCACTTTGGCCAATAAGTGCTACGGACAATTTTTACACACACTTACTATCGCCAAAGACAAATTATACGCTCTCTGGCAGGATTCGAACCTACGTCCCTCTGTCGTTTATGCTTCGCTTTATCATGTCGTGCGCATTTCTTTCGACACAGTAGCTGTCATTCTTGGCACATATCGCTGGTCTATTTTTGACTCAACAGTGTATATTCTGTTTGAAGATCTATGACCTCTGTTGATTCAGAAATTCAACCTTGTAATTAAAAGTTAAATATAGAGTTCATATTTTTCGTCGACACAAAGACATACATATATTCGCGGAAAATTTTATTTTTAGCTGAAATATATTCACGAGGAGATTTTTGTGATTATTCGTTTACGTCAGTGCATTCAATTTGAAAACGAACAGCTTATATTCCTCAGGATGCAAGTCGTCCAATTTTCGTCTGGATCTTGGAGATGTTCGCCGCACTTCCAAAAATCGAATTATCTACATTGTAAGTTTTTGAAAGAATAGTATTCGTTATAGAACTGTAGTTATAGAAGTGTATAGATAAATGGTATAGTGAATAGAATGGAGAAGAGCGGTACGTATGGTAATAGAGGATAGAAAAGAAATGGCGATCAATTAGACGTAACTCGACTTCCTACTTATGTGTTTCTCCCATGATCACGGGATTCACTTAATTCAATAATGGGATCGCCTGTGTTTGCTCACTGGCGATTTATGTTCAAACTCAAGTGTCGTATATAACACTATTTTTAAACATTGATCTGAAAAATCGGTTTTATACAGTTGACATTTGAAATATATCTGAACGGGTTGGGCGACATGCATATGAAACTCGATTTGATAGATTATTAAATGACATGGCTCGTGTTTTTAAGTTAATAATTTTGATTCTGTAACAATTTATGGTATTGGGCGGAAATTCCTCTACCACAGCCTATTCTATATTCTTTTTCTTTATCCTCCATACAAAATTAGTTATAACTAACCAAACTACTTACATTCCATAATCGTCGACCGGACACAGAACTACCGCCAGTGACGATAAACGGATGTCACCTTAGACATCCGTTTATCGTGACTGACGATGGTTTCATCCTATAAACTCATTACTGGCCTCTAGTGGAACTCGTATATAAGAGCCATCGCTGATGATTGCAATACGATAAACAAGATATATACGACCGATTGGAAAATATGCTAGAAAATGATCGGCTCCGTGTAGCACTCCAGTAAGTACCTGACTCCAACTTCTATCCTCTAGCTTTGCAAGAGCCAGATAAGGCCAATAATGGAGTACTGTTGCCATATTTGAACTGGAGCTTCCCAGATGGCACTCACCCAGCGTCTCCGAGTCCTTGTGGGTGACGAATTTCTTTTCATCCTCTAACCTCTCTCTCACGGGCGGGATGTGGCAAACCTTTCGCTGTTCTATCCATTCTTTCACGAAAAGTGCTACATTTTGGGGTTCCACCAGTTCTAACCTTCAGAGCAAGGACCTGCCATGTCACTTACAATTTAGCAAACCACCCACATTGTCTCTGTATTCCATTGTTGAGAAGTAGGTTCCTCTCAAACAGTTTCTTCCTGCGAAGGACTGCTCAGTGGAAGAGACTCCTAAGAGGAAGTTTCCCCATCACTACTTAATCGATTCAAGTCTAAGTTTAACCGTTATCCTCCCCTTCTATCCGTGCAAACTGCCTTCTAACTCGAGTGGTCACAGTGCCTTGTACAAGATGAACCTTACTGTAAAAAAACAAACCAAAAAAAAAACTGATTCATACACCAAGGTATTTGAAGTGTTTAGTATCTGTGAATTCAATTGAATAACTTAAAACCCCTCTATAGTGTTATAAGCGAAATAAACGATGGAAAAACATAAGAAAATAACGAAATGGTTTGTTCTTGTCAAGGATGGTTTCAATGATTTGTCGTACGATCAACGAAGTTAAGCAACGTCGAGCCTGGTCGGTAACTAGATGAGTGACCGCTTGATAATACCAGGTGCTATGAGCTTGGATGTGCGGGTGGTGTAATAGTTTGGAATTGGAAATCGGAGAGCCAAGTTTCAATTCCAGTTGGGTTCGTTATATTTACTTACGCGCAAATATCTTGGGAAAAAGTATGAATCCATCTCTTCTCCCGCCAACTATGGGTTAAATAATAAGACTTGAATCACTCAATCATTATTGCCCCTCCACCTATGTGCTGATTAGTCTGATTTTTATCATTAAATTATTGTTATATCCAAAACATTCTTTCAATCTAAAAATGTTTTCTGGTTTTAAATAACTTGCAAAAAATCAATGGGGCACAAAAACGCGCTGGGGGTAAGACGCGTAGGCATTGAAAGTGACTCTCGCGTCGGATACTTCTTTGTACATATCAATGTCGCCCACTCCAAGTATCAGTTATCACCAGCCAAAACACAGTACACAAATGGTTCAAGTTTGGAGGTAACCGCTGTCGTTCCTTCTTATCCGCATAAACTGTTTCTTACTTTGTAACCCTCTGCAATAAAGTGGCAACCGCTACTTCAGCAGTTTCTTTTCTCGAAATTCCCCCCTGTGTAAATACCTTCCGATTTCTTGCTTCCCTCATAACTACAATCTTCAAAAATTAAAATGCAATGACAATCGCCATTTTCTGTCTTCTGAAACCCTGTCTCTTTTGTTTTTCCTTTCCTAAATCTTTCCCACTAAGGTTTTCTCATTCTCTTTCATTTCATGTAATCCGCTGCGTCCTAGTGGCATTATCGCCTTGTGTGGGGTGAAATTACTAAAGAAAATATACATGTGAAGTTAATATATTTGTTGTTATTACCTCTGTAGAATCCCTCGTGAAACTTCTAGCCACACGCCCATATCTTTTGAAATTAGAGTTGTCCCCCTACGACCAAATTAGAAAGCGCAGTCTGCCCTTCCATTAACCCCTATTTAGGAGAAGGAGAGAGGTATTCATATCTCTGCAAGTATACAAGGTGGGATGGTTAAATTATCTTTATTTTATATTTTTAATTTCATTCTTTGCTTTTTATTTTGTCAACTGCACACTATAATAGGGTCAGTTGAGAACCGTCTGTGAGAAAAAGAGCACCATGACGCAATTCACTCCTCCAGAAATTTGGAAACGGTACGCTGTACTGCTTGGCATTTGTGCCGGAAGCACGCACCAATGCTAACATTTGTAAAGTGTTTATGTGTCAATCTAAGAGCAGTGCAGAAGATTCGGAAAAAATTTGAGTCTAAGCTATGAGTCTAATGGTGATTACGGTTACAGCAGCACGGAAAACTCACTCTGATCGTTCTGATAAGAAAAGAACTCCCGAATTTGTTGGTGAGATCCTAAGGAAGCTTGAGGATACCTTGAGGAGGTATTGCTGCCCTGGGTCAATAGGATGGCAGCTGAAAGACCCTATATCTGGATTCTGTCCCATACTACACAAGCAGGAGAACTCAGTCATGGCTGTCAGGCATTTTCTGCGACCACATAACCCCTATACATCTGGTCACCTAACTTCCGAGACTTCAAATCCTTGATTATTATGTGTGAGGCTCAGTTGAGCGAGAGACCAATAAAACAGCTTGTACCACCAAAAATGAACTAAAGGCAAGGATTATAGCAGCGTTCTCTAACTTAAACAAGGAGACCACCCAAAAGAGTTGCAGGAGATTCCGAAGTCATCTAGACGCCGTGCTTGTAGACAATGACGATTTTATTGAATAAATTTACTCTTTAGTATTTCAGGATATATTTGTGTAATTTTGGTAAATTTATCTATTAAAATGAGATTTCAGTGTTATTTTCATTTTTGCATCAGTTAGGTGACAATTTATCCATTGCACCCTGTATTTGGGCCAAATCGAAGGCTTCGAGTGTAATTTGAACTCATCATGCTAATTTCACATTCCGCATCGACAAGCGCTAGGCTAGACGTAGATCCTTTTAATAAAATAGGCTTTTAAATGTTTCTTATTTATTAGCCAGTGTACCTTGTGTACTTATAAAATACCTTTTAACATGCTGAACCCATTATCTTGCACCCAAATTAATTTCAGCAAATCTTAAAGCAATGAGTGCCCGAAAAGTTTTCGGTATGAATCACTTATCAAAATCAGGAAAAAAAAATAGTTTCTCATCTTAGGAAGGGTTTCTTAATTGGTCCGAAAAAATATTTTCTTTTCGAAATCTCAAAAATGATTAAATTCTGATTACAGTTTTTATATCTCCAAATAAAACAATCTCCGATCACAAATGGGGGATAGAAAAGATAATAGATGATATCATGAAAGATAAAATATACAGTAGTACCTATAATTGTTTGACTACTAGGAAAATCTTAAGAGTCTAACTTTCATTGTAATCATCTTCACTGGACTTATTGAAAGAAAATTAATCTGGAAAGAGAAGGAGTCAGGAATAATTTAGATGACCGAATCAACAACCAACCAAAAAAATGAATTATTTCATGTGTTCCCGATTCGATATAAATTTTTGATCCCATCTCTAAAAAAATTCTCATCCCTTGGTGTGATAAAGAGTTCAAATGCTTTGATTAAATCTTCCTTATCGGAGAATGTTTTATTGCGTATGAAAAACTCAAAATGCTTAAATAAGTGATAATTAGTAGGAGAGATATCAGGTAAATTTGGAGGATTGAGGCAAAATTTCATAATTCATGCTATACAGCTTTTGGACAGTTGATTGAGAAGCGTGCGACCGGGCGTTGTCGTACTGCAAAATTCGGCCATCTTTATTCACAAGTCTTGAATGTTTCTTTTTCAGTTTTTCGAGCAGGCACTCAATTTCTCCACAATACGAGATTGCTGTTATTGCTTTCCATTGAGGCAAGAATGAATAAGGAATAATCCTTTTGAAAGACCACCATACAGTAACCATTAACATTTTAGGGTGAAGTAGATATTTTGGGTATTGTTTTGGTGATTCATTTGCAGTGGTTACTGGCTTACTCTCTTACTATTGTTAAAGAGTATCCACTTCTCATCGTATATAATGGTTCCTTTTCCCAGTTTGTACAGTAAGGTTACTCGACATTGTTTCATTGTAATCATTTTCATTGAGCTTATGAATAACAATATATTGAAAGAAAAATGATCTGGAAAGAAAAAGAGTTAGAAATAAGTCAAGATTTTTGTTAATATACTCGGTTACTTCGTTAGATGACCGGATCAACAACCAACTAAAAAAAATGCTTCATTTCATGTGTAACAACGTTATATTAATGCGGAAATGTTTTGATTATATTCACGAGGAACTTGTACTCAGGAGTCAAACGGAAGGCAAAGTTTACTTCGTCTAGCCATCGTATGAACAGATTTGTTAATAATTCAAATATTTTGGCTCGAATTACAGAGTTTAAGAATCCGCAAAATTGGTTGCTTAATTATTCATTTCAAGCAGAAAAATAGGTTTCCATTCATTCCTCCAGGTTCTGTTCACGCCTCGAATTTTACTTGAAAAGTTGAGAAAAGGTTAACGTTTTTTTTTTTATATCAATCTACCATAGCCAGAGGTAAAGTTTGTTCTGAAGAGAACCAATGGCGTAATAAAAAATACAGGGTTAAGAGTGCAATTTGATGTTGACATATTTGTTATTTCTTACTCAATTATTTTAGTTAAATTTTAAAACTTAATTTTTTGAAAAATGTCACTTAAGGAGCAAAGAAGTTTTTCTTCTTGAATCAGGATCAGAAAGGAAAGGGGAGTCTCCGGCCAGGATTTGAAGTAAAAATTTGAGGGATTGTCTGTGGACATGAACTAGGGTAAGAATTAAAAACAGAATAAGGTAATTATGTTTCAGTGTAAATATAATTTAAATTAATTTAATATAACTTTGAAAATTACGAAGGAAATGGTCGCCTCGGTACCAGGAATTGAGGTAATATTTAAAGATAGAATAGGGTTAGAACGTGTAAACTACAAATATTTTCTTCTTTCACACGTTATTCTTATATTTTCTAACACTCAGTAACACTTTGGGTTTCAGTGGCTTTATTACCTTGCTTGGGGTGAAATGAGTAAAAATTATTTTTCAATGATGTCAATATTAGAATTACATTGAAAATTAGAAAGGATGGAATTGCCTTTGGCCAGAATAGAAGCAAGCACTACAAACAGAAAAAAAAAGTATAATTATGTATATAACTTCTTTGAATATTTTGCGCCCATCTGATCTGGGTCTGGTATTTACAAACCTCCCCACAATGCAGGATGTGACACAAGGCCGGTTTTTTGAGGCAATTCCCCGCATACATGGGATTGGTTTTGTCTACCTTCCCAGACGAGACTTTGTCCTTTGGCAGAGTCTCGTTTGATTTCCTTTCTGCCCAGAGAGTTCGACAAGCCAGCCGCCAGCCTGGCAGCGAACTGCCTGACTTAGTCTGGTCTGGTCTGGTAATTCTACTATGTATGTAGAGATTCTTGATAAAATACAAAGAAGAACCTGCAATGTTATTGGTCCTGAACTGGCATCTCGACTTTCGTCACTTTCCCACTACCATTACATGGTTTCCTTGTGCCTTTTCTATAAAAACTTTCATGGTAAATGTTCTAATGAACTCTCCTCTGTGGTACGTAGACTTTATGAATTTAAGCGCAGTACTAGATTGGCGGAAAGGTCTCATTATTTTACAATTGAAACTTCTAGATGTAATTGTATATTCCTTGCTAACAGTAATTTTATACTGGCGAGTACTTCAACACTTCTCTCTTTTGGAAGTCTGTTCAGGCTTCTTGATTTAATGTCTTCTTTAAAGTTCCTTTCCCACCGCCATAATGTAGCTTCTCTATTCCTTTTCTATAAATACTTTCATGGTAAATGCTCTGATCAACTCTCCTCTATGGAACGTAGACTTCATGAATTTAAACGCAGTACTAGATTGGCGGCAAGGTCTCGTCATTTTACAATTGAAACGTCTAGATATAATTGTAAGTTCTAAGCGAACAGTAATTTTATACTGGCGAGTACTTCAACACTTCTCTCTTTTGGAAGTCTATTCCGGCTTCTTGATTAAATGTCTTCTTTAAAGTTCCTTTCCCACCGCCATAATGTAGCTTCCCTATTCCTTTTCTGTACATACTTTCATGGTAAATGTTCTGATCAACTCTCCTCTATGGTACGTAGACTTTATGAAATTAAGCACAGTACTTGATAGGCGGCAAGGTCTCATCATTTCACTTTAGAAATGGCTATATGTGACCGTAACTTCTATGTTAACAGTTTCTTTTCTCGCACTTCTCTCTTGTGGAACGCTCTTCTCGCTTTTTGCTACCCGGTCAATTTCTATTTTCAAAAACTTAAATGCAATGTGAATATTTATCTTCTGACTTCTTTCATCCAATTCTTTTATTCTTCTTTTTCCTCAACAGTTTTTTTTTTCACATATTCTCCACTCTCAGTAACTCCTTGCGCTTTAGTGACTTTATTGCCTTGCCTGGGGTGATACCGATTAAAAAAATATATTCTCAATGTTTTTATAATAGGAATACATAGTAAATCAGGTAAGGAGGAAGGGCTATTGCCAGCAAATGAGGAAAAATTACAGAATAGGGAAATTTTCTGGATGTTGTAAATGATTTTCTTATAGAAGTTTTAATCATTTTACTGCACAAGAACTTTGGAAATAAGCAATAAAATGATTTCTTGTGGTTAGGACTTGAGGTAAATATTGTTGCTAAAAAATCATTACATGTACGATATAAACTCAGATTAATCATTTTGCTCTATTGATAAATTAATAATTACTTTTTCGATAAAATATAACCATTTCCGTCAGTATAATATAAAACAGATGTTATCCAATATTCTAGAACTAAGATGAATTTGTAATTACCAAAATAAAATAAAAAAAAAATTATGTTCCTGGCATTGCAATTAATTTTGATTAATTTCGAAAGGTCAGTTTGGTGCGCATATCATCGGCGATTTTCAGGTCTTTCTAAAAATGTTTCGATGGATTTTTTTGAAATATGGACCCGGCTTTTATACACTTTTTATACGCATATAATTTACTTTTAGTTTCGATTAGTTATCATAACAAAAATTTGCGTAAAAAACATTCTGTCATAGACAAAGAAATTTCGTTCATTGTGTTTTGTTAGACAATTTTTCTCGCCAGAACCTATCTTTCATATCTATAAGTCCGGTGTCCCTGTTATTTATCTTGAGCTCCTTGATAAGTTCCAAATAAGAATCAGCAATATTATTGGTCCTGACTTGGCATCTCGGCTTCAGTCACGTTTCCACCGCCATAAAATTGCTTCCCTGTGCCTTTTCTTTAAATTCTTTCACAGTAATTGTTCGGATGAGCTCATCGCTAGACTTTATGAATTTAAACACAGTACTAAATTGGGAACAAGATATCATTAATTTAGAGCTGAATTGGCTAAATGAAAATGTAACCGTGACGGTTTCTTTTCTGGCACTTCGCGCTTGAGGAACTCCCTCCCGATTCTTTGAGTTCTGGCCAGCTTTGATCTTGGAAAATTTAAGTGCAATCTCAAGCGTTATCTTCTGTTTTCCTGATTACTCTTCTATTGTTCTCGCTTCTTAGTAATGTTATCTGTTTTCTAATTCTTTCACGCCCAGTAACTCCTTTTGCCTTAGTGGGTTTACTGCCTTCGTTGGGATGAATTTGAATAAAAAATGTATCATATGAAATATTTTAGAGGAATTTTATAAATGTTATATTCTAAGAATATTGGATAAATATGCCACGCATATTGTAGTGAAACATTTCAAGCCGTTTATTCTCACGAACCGTTTTTTTTACCCATCGACCACATTTACCATGACCAAGAATTTTGAATATTCGATCTCATGCAGCCGTGGCAAGAAGGTCAACTCCAAGAGCGTGATAAAAAGTAAAGGTTGAAGGATAAAGAAAAGCAATAGTCTGAGAGATTCAATGAAATCAGTCATGACTGATCGTGTATAAAGTAAATAATGGTCGGCAACCATTTTGAAATCTATTCATAATAATAGAACAATACTGGAGGATAAGAAGACTGAACTAATTTACGCACATGTTAGGCACACTCTGCTTCGGTTTGCACACTGTTAATACAAGACATGTTAATTTATTTTTAAGATTCATTTTATTTATCTTAAAGGAGCAGAAATAATCCCGATCAAATTTTTCGTACAACATTCAGTACCGACTGATTAGATTTTATTTTTAATTTTATTTTATCAGCTTATGTCCGGCGAATGTTAAATAGGTCCGTCGTTAAGCAAGGATAGGTTGTACATTAATACTAATTAACTATATGATGGTGATAGCAATATTAGCAGTTTCCCTACAAGGAAACATCTGGCATTTATTGACCAAGCTACCAATATTACTTCCGATTGAAATTTATAGAATATTTCTCTTAAAACAATTTTTCAGGAAAATATGTTTTTCAAGACTATTAACAGAATTCATTGAGCAAAAGTACTGCTGCAGCTCAGAGCAGACAACAGGTTCGTTTGCTGGGTGCAGCTTCTTTTTAGTCGAAAGCGTGTGCCTTAATACAAGGAAAATAATTTGGGGGCTGAATCGTTACCCCCCCCCCAAAAAAAAAGAGACGAAACTGCAGTAGTCATCAAATTTTATTCAGTCAGTTGTGGGCCGGCTTTAGGCGAGTGAGGAAAAGTGTATCTGTTGTTTTCTTGTTTAGGCTGCTAGGGACCACTATCTTATAGAGTACAAACCCTCTTTATCCTCTCAGTCACTTATCAAGAACTCAGGGCCTGTCGGCCGGATTCTCATTCTGCTCCACCTCAGCTGACCCTATTTGTCAGGGACGGCTGACCTGGATCTTAGGAGATTTGCCCTGCTGACCTTTTTTGTCAAGACGATTTCTCTAATATCCTGCAGATATCAACTGACAACTGATATCACTACACTTAGCAGCTTGTTACATTTGCGTGGCGGGCGAGCTGTCCTCTTGAGTGGACTGCTCGGAGTCACTGTCTTATGGATAAACCAACATTATCCAGACAGCTTTCGTAAAAAAAAAAAAAAATGATACTTCATCAAGAACTGAGAACCTGTCGGTCCTATTTTCAATCGGCTCCCTTCAGCTAACCATCTTTGTCAGGGTCGGTTGACCTGGTTCTTAGGAGGTTTACTTTACTGATCTTCTTTGTCAAGAAAATAATTGTCAAAACGAGTTCTGTAACATCCTGCATGTATGTTTCATAACAAGATATCAGCTGACAACTGATATCGCCACACCGAACAGCTTGTACTACTGTCGGTTGAAATTTTTACAAATTTTTCCCTTAAGACATTTTTTCAGAAAATGTTTCTCAAGTCCAGCAGCTGTCATCACGCTTTCCAGTGTTGATGGGATTTACGTTATTATATAATTATATGGTACAAATATGGTACAGGTGCTTTTATTTGAGTGCGGAATGTAAACATCTCGATCCTGTCATTATTTTTCCTTTCACACATGTAATATCCATTTTAGTTATTGCTGCTTTAGTCCTGGGTATATTGAAAAACTTTAAAATTACTTACTTTAACCCGAGTAAGTAATTCCACTAAGATGCAAGGGGTTACAGAGAGTAATAGCGAATAAAAAGTTTTTAGTGGGTCGGATTGAGGAAAGGACAATAAAGAAACATGGTCCAGGAAGACATAAGATGTTGATTGACATTGCATTTATTTTTTTTTAATATTGTAATTAAAAGAGAAGCAATAAATTGGAAGGGGTTTCCACAGGTGAGAAATGCGAGAAAAGAAACTGTGGCTGTAACATCTATCTTGTTCAACAGTAAAATAGTGTGACCTAGTTGCCAATATAGTAGCAGGTTTGGAGCACTAGGGATAAAAAAATTGTCAGAGAAGTTGCTATGAAAATATTTGTAGAAATGACAGAGGGAAGCCACGCCATCTCCGTGAGAAAGTGATGGAAGTTTGGATGCCTGGTCAGGATCGATTACATTAAAGCAGGTTCTTGGAATTTTGTCAAGAATCTCTAGATATACAGCAAAAGCACGTGACCAAATATGGCGGCAGCTTTCAATGCGCGAATGAATGATAGAGTTATAAGTGTGTAAGATGGATTCTAAGCAGAAAAAAATTCTGGCACGACTAAGCAGGCGTAGCAATTGATTCGCTATAATCGTTCAAGTGGAAAACGTTAACCGAATAAGGCGTAGAGCATTGCTCTCCACGCGTTTAACCATGCTGATGGCAGACGGAAAAGTTTGTCTGTCGTGATTAAATAAAAGCGGTTTTGTTTTTGAGGCGTCAAAATTTAAAAGCCATTTCTTGCACGAGTTAACCACATATTGAGGTTCCTTTTCTAGCGCAGTTGCCAAGTTTACTTTGGTCTCGCGGACTCCCCAAACAGGCGTAAATGGTTGTGCCATTTGCATGGTTAGTTAGGAACTGATGAAAATCGGATTCAGCATATGTCCATGGATAGAACTCTGGTGAGACCCCTTTGTGAGTATAAAGTGATCTGAAAGTATGGCCGTTCAACAATTCATTACCCGATTTGTTTGGAACGATTAGATTAAGCTAAATATTCGTCCCGTGACACCGTAGTTCTTTCAGCTTGCGTAAGAGGCCAGCATGACAAACAATGTCGAACGACTTTGAGATATCTAAAGCCACAGCCTGAGCTTCGCCATTCTTATCTAACGCATGATAGACAAATTAATTGATGCCCGTTAATACATCGGTGGCAGACATAGTAAAATGGAAGCTATATTGTTTATTCCAAAGAAGGTTGGGACAAGTAAGATGCTTACCCAATTGATTAGAGGCTCGAGTACTTTGCAAAAAATGGGGTAAGAGACTCATAGGACGATAATTTGAGGAGTCAGACGGTTCCCACGAGTGCTTAAAAACCAGAACTACTGAAAAGCAGGAAGTTTGGGGAGAACAGGAAACAGCTCAGGAGCACATTTCTTTCTTTAGGTCCTGCTGAACCAGGATGTTTTCAGAGGTAGCTGGCAGTATTTTATTGTTTTCTCTACCTTGGGATATTACTTATTATATTTTAGAATTTTTCTTCTGTTAATTTTGGTCCAAAATGAAAAAAAAAACATCCATAGGGATAAACGCATCAGAAATAAAATAGACAGGGTGTTGTTACAGTTTTTTGTGTATACTATGTATCTAGTGAGTTAGTCCAAATGCCTAAATTCAACATTATAGTCCACCAATAGAAGGTTAACCAATCAGAAGACGTAGAACATTCAATCCGTCGTGTATAAAGGCGGCCATTTTGTTCACTCTACCCGAATGTCCAGTTCCAGCTTGTCAGGTGAAGAGAAACAGAAGGACGAACTACGCTCTGCTACTTTTATCAAAATATCCACTGCTAACCTGAACAATGCTTTCTTACTGTCTTCGAAATATTCACTGCTAAACTCTGGTTTCTATACGCGAAGACGACCGTCATGATGTATAACAGGTTTGTTTTTGAGTTGGGATGAATACTAAGAAAAAAAGACAAATTATATATCTTCCTACTTATACAGTCGTGCAGTCTCGCGTCCATTACTATACGCGCGGCCGCATGTAAAAATCTTATCTGTCTGCTCACGATATATATATATATATTCTGCCATTGTTAAACGGAACAACTGGCATTTTATCTCACTACTACAGCTGATAGAAAGCAGGAGCACTAGATCAGAGCTGGTAGCAATATTCAAAACACGGTCGAATAGTAGACGTTTGTTGTTGTTGATGACGATGATGATGATATGAATAAATATTTTTTTACATGTCGAAAATTTAATCTCTTTTTCTTATCCAACGTAACTGAAATTACATAACAACTCTCAAATAACCAGTGTTCGCCTAAATTTCAACCAATAAATCTACCATGCACTTCCTCCACAACGTAGGCATCTTTTAGGAGATTTTTTCGGTGATAAAGTTGCAAAATGTAAAAATGGTTTTTCTATCTTGTAATTAAATTTTCTAAGTGTTCTTTTATAGAGATTCAGTTATCTTCAGTTTTAATATTACACTTATGATTGTAGAAATTTCCATTCACGAAATATGTATCCCATATGATAAAACGCAAACAGTGGAGATTTAAAATCAGTTATGCTTCCCCTAGATGTACTGCCTCTCTGGGCTGTAAAGCTCCATCTATCCAAAGAAGGTGGTCTAGGAGTTGTCAGTGGTTTGTTTTCGCTCATTCTCCAGCTTGGAGATGGTATTTGAGTAGCATGCCCCGGATGCATTTTATACACAGTGGGAGCTTGTCTCCACTATCACATATGTCGCTAATCTGTAAGGCTAAGTTGTAAGTAATTTATGTTTTTATGAGAAATGTATTATTCTAATTAATAATCAGAATTCGCAGTTAAGAATGAATTAGGAGTACATATATATTTTTGCTTGGCAGCGTACACAGCGAAAGAAGGCATTTATTATCTCCACTAATGGAAGAATTGGAAGTGCATTTACGTCACATAATGGTGATTTTCTAAGTGTAGGTTAGATGCGGCACAAGGCCTAAATTTTGTAGCACCCAGTAAGGATCGGAATCACTATTCAATCTTAACTGATATAACGAAACAAGTATCCAAACAAGAACATCATAATTGTATATAATGTGATGGGAGTTCTAGTAAAGAAAAAACACTATGTAAATATCTAGAAAATATGCAGTGTTTATGTTGAAGGTTTTATAACTGACCGGCAGGTACGACATTGTTTTCTGGAGAAAAGTAGTTGGAAGATGAACTCAGAAAGGAGCGTTTATCAGAAGTCATCAGTGTAAAGTACTTTCAGATTAGAAGCCTTGGTTGGCAAACAGTTTAGGAGAAATCCGAATTTAGTACCATGTCACCTGAACCTGTACAAAGATGCTTACACATCGTACAGAAAACACGACAGATCTCGACAACTATAAATTATCACACCGGAAAGCGACTATCCGGAAATCTTTTGACATCAACGGACATTTGACCCGTGAAGCGATGGAGGATTGGCGGATAATCAATCTGGATATTTTATAAACGTATAATTAATACCGGATTTTTATTATTACTGCTGGATTTTAACAGATGAAGAGAAGAGCTATTGACAGCGATAAATAAATCCACGCGTGAATAGAAAAGCAACAGAACAATAAATATAGTGATTTTCCAAGCGTAGCTCAGATGTGGCACAAGGCCGAATGTATGGTGGCACCCAGTGAGGATCGAACTCACTACTCAGTCATAATAGAGCTAGCAAGACAAGCTTGCTAACCATTACACCACCTCGAGGTGCCCAACAGAACAATAAATATATGACAAGTAAAATTTTCGACCTAATGCTAGCGAGGCAGCCGATAATTCTAGAAAATGGCGCCGAATGGACAATCCCAAAGAAAACCAACAGAAAAATGAGCAATCAGGCATTAAGAAAGGAAGGACTAAATAGAAAATTTGGGAAAAAAATACAAACTACAGATGACTGACGCAATAGTAAAAATAGCAGAGAAATTGTAAGTAAAAAATGAAACTTTTTGACAATATGTATTAAATCAAAAAGGGTGACGTGCATAATGGATCAATTTTCAACTGAGGAGCCAAATTAACTATATATAAAACAAACACGTGTTCCTAAAATTTTAAGGTTTGCTTTGGTTTTGGTTTGGTTTGTATTACGACATATCAACCTCGATAGGTTATTTAATGCCGACAAGATTTTTATTGCTGTTAATATTTTTTTCAAAAATGAATTAATGCTAATATTTTTTTTCTCAAAAATGTATTGCTGGTAATATTTTTTCTTCGAAAATTTATTGCTGGTAATAATCTTTTCCAAAAATGTATTGCTAATATTAAAACCTATTTTTACACTTTTATAGTATTTTGACCCGAGTGTGGGGGTGAACTATTAACTGGAACTCTAACAGGTGCTGCCACCCCGGGTCAGCGTGGACCTGGAAACATAAAAAAAAACTCCTGATCAGAGTCCTTGCTGTCGGCTGTAGTTTATCGTCTTACCCAGGACAAGGATGTAGATTATCTTCATACTCGTGACGGAATATTTTAAGCAATGATAGAAATATGAAAGATGATAGCGATGAAATCAATAATGATTAATTCCATTTTTACGAATTATCAACCTTTTTCAGGTTATTTAAAGCCATAAAATATAATTTTTAGATTGTATGAATATTTAGAGATTATAATGATTTACTGATAAATGTCCTACTAATTAACCTGCAGAAGAGGGGGATTTTGTAACACTATAAAAAATGGCTTACCTCCGAGACGAGAAAGGTATGAATGTGTAATTGCCTCGAAAGATTCATACCTTTCTCAATTGTTTTTTTGCGTGGAAGTGAATATAACGAACTCGGCAAGAAATTGAACTCGACTCTCCGATTAACAATTGCGAGTCATTATCCATTACACCAACCGCACACCCAAGTTTACAGCACCTGGCAATACCAAATGGTCACCCATCTAGTCGACTTTGCTTAATTTCGGTGATCGTACAAGAACGTGTGGTTCAACGTGATATGGCCAGAAAGCTGATCAAAGTGATATAATTATAAGAGAATAGCATAGGGGTACTAAAAACTGAGGCCATTTTGATGCTGATAAGGGTTTTTTTATGTCTCCTCAGGACATAGGTGAGCATTATTACCTGTGAAATGCCAGTAATTCGTGGGAAAGATAGGAAATTGCTTTCTCTCTGGTTTTAAATTCAGATTCATTTTTTTCTGTTTGGTTGCCTCACAGGCAAAAGATCGAAGTCTACCCTGCTATTGAACGCATAGCTTCGTGGATAAGAGATAAATTCCTGCCTTTTCCAAAATTATTAAGGCGAAAGGGAACGCAGCAGATTAGATCGGAATTTGGATTCGGGTCACCGATTCCAACTTCCACGCGAATAACATTTACGCTACCTTCGTATCCTTAAGGTTACTGAGTCGGTAAACGCAATATATAGAAGCGTCCGAATACTAAAAGACCTGTCAATCAATCTTCATAACGGTGCCAAAGAAAACAATGACGCTTGAAAACTAAATCGCATTACTAATCAGTTTCATGGGTCACATAATCAAACTAATAATTAGAATTCTAAAGATTCTAAAGACTAATACACTGAACAGAATTGCACTAAAAATGGCCTCTTTTAAAGAATCTAGAACATGAACCCAATTTTATCCGAGCGAGCATGGAAAAGGCAGGGAAAAATATACTTTGCTCTGAGAGTTAAATGAGGAAATATCAGGCTTTTAACTTTTAAGACGATAAACTGTATCCGGCAGCAAGGCCTCTGATCGGCAGGTTTTCAGGAGCGTGGAACCACTTCTTATTTTCTGTTATTCCGATGTTCACCTTAACACAGAGCAGTAGCACCTGTTGGTGTACTGCTGGATATGATGATAGACTACATCCGGCAGCAAGGCTTTTGAGCCGGAGAGTCGAGGTTTTGAGGAGCGTGGAACCACCTCCTATTTGATGTTATTCCCAGTTACACCTTAACATGGGGTGGTAGAACCTGTTGGTGTATTCCTGGATATGGCGATAAACTACATCCGGCAGCAAGGCTTTTGAGCCGCAGTATTAAGGTTTTGAGGAGCGTGTAACGACCTCTTAACTGCTGTTATTCCCATATCCACCTTAACATGGAGTGGCAGAACCTGTTGGTGTCTTCCTGGATATGACGATAGCCTACATGCCGCACTAAGGTTTTTGAGTCGGAGAGTCGAGGTTTTGAGGAGCGTGGAACCACCTCTTATTTGCTGTTATTCTAAGATCCAACTTAAAACGAAGCGGTAGAGCTTGTTGCTGTATTCCTGGATATGACGATAAACTACATCCGGCAGCAAGGCTTTTGAGACGGAGAGTCAAGGTTTTGAGGAGCGTAACACGGGGTGGTAGAACCAGAACACAAATACCATCGCCTTTAGTAATTGTGTCCACACAAACATGTATATAAATGAAAGCTGGGTATCATTTACCATGTATTCGATTGTGAAAGCAGAATAACATATATCATATTTTTATTAGCTTCCAAGAAAATTAAATTTCGGCTTTAAATGACACATGAGAAGTTGATATACTGTTAAACAAACAAATCAATCATTTTAACTTTCAATTGCTTAAAAGCAAGGTTAGTATAGTTTCATCATCACCAATGAGATGCGTTTTTTACCCAAGTAATAATAAACAGTTCAATTATCGATGAGGCTGGTTACTTTGAACTTCTTTTGGGTCTCTCAGGTTCACTTGAAGCCTCAAAGAGAACTCTGATATCTTATTTATTGCCAAAACTGTTGGGAAAATATTCGACTTATTCTGTCGCATCAGAAAGCATCTGATTCTGTCTGCCATGCTGTATCTTTTCAAGACTCATCTTTGACCAAAAATTTAGTATGTACTACAGTTGGCTATGATAAGTTTTTAGCCACACTTAATTACAGCAATTTTGGCTTGTGTAATAACGTATCTTCTTTTTTTCAGAGAATACCGTGTTAATATCAAGCTACTCTTATCAATGAACGATAGTTAACTTATATTTTGCAATGAAAATTCGTGGAAGTAAAGAAATAAATGAATTTCAACGAAGGCAAATAATTGGATGGCATCAGTGTGGCAAGTAAAATACAGAAATTGCTAGGTTTTTCCAGGTTAGTCATCAAACGGTGAATAATATTATCACAAAATTTCATGAAGAAGGTCAGTGTCAACAACGTTCAGGAAGACCAAGCATCGTGTCTGAGTGAACGAAAAGGGCGCCGAAGAGGGGAAGCCATCAGAAACCGTCGTCGGAGTGTCAAACATGACGCCAACGGTATGGAAATGTCGCCATATGCGGTGAGTAAGACTATGCAAAAGCTAGACTATCAAAGAAGAGATTGCAAGAAAGAAGCCCTTGATTTCAGAGTTTGGCAGGAACAGGCGTATGGAGTGGGCGAAAGAATTCGAGAGAAAGATTGTGAATTTTGGCAGTCTGTAATTTGGTCAGATGAAAGTAAATTCTATCAATATTAGAATTCGAGACAGGTTTGGAGAAATCAGAATGAGACTTGGAACACTGAATATCTGCTGGGGACCGTGAGACATGAGGGTATTGGTGTAGTGGTTTGGCGGGAAATCTGAGCTGATTCTTGTTGACGAGCGGTTGAATGGTCCAAAATATTGTCAAATATTAGAGACAGGACGACTTTCACTATTTGAAACCAATCAGATTGACAAGAATGTTTACCTTTTTCAAGAAGATGGAGCGCCATGTCATACCAGCAAAGGAGCAAAGGCCTGGAAAGAATCACAAGGAATCAAGTCACTGCCATGGGTCGCCCAAAGTCGTGACATGAATCCAATAGTGCACGTTTGGGAGCACCTTGACTGGAGACTTCAAGAACGTGCAACCAAAATCACATCAGAGGCAACCCTTAAAGAAACATTGCTAAAGGAGTGGCAAAATATGGATCAGACGATTGTTGATAACTTGATCAAATCCATGAAAAATCGAATACAAGCATTGAAACTTGCAAATGGAGGACCTATTCTATACAAGTTCCAAATATTGTTTATTTATGTTGAGTTGGGATTGCCTGATTAAATTTTGAAATTGGACGTAGTTTATATCTCCTGACTAAAATCTTTTCTTAGACCACTGTATATATATATATATATATATATATATATATATATATATATATATATATATATATATATATATATGCCCTCATATTCCAACCTTGATAGAGTTCAGAATCGTTTTCGCAGCCTGGTTGATGACTTATTTTTCACAGAAAACTCTTTTCCAAATATACAACTGCAACTCTCTGGACTTTGAATGGCTCTCTGGCCTTGTAGTTTGGTAAGCTTCAGTAAAATAAATAGCCTTTTATTAATTACACAAAAGATTCTAATAAATACACGAAGAACTACTTAAATGTTAGGAATGTATTCTCTACACGAAAGAGATATACAAATAATCATTAACTTGATTTTTTGACTCATTCCACCCCAGGCAAGGCAATAAAACCACAAAGACGCAAGGGACGTGAAAGAAGAGAAGAAAAAGATAATGTTGTAAACTAGAAAAGGTTTACTGAACGAAGAATAACCAAAACGGAGGTTGGAAATGAAATGGTAATCTTTATAACATCAACAAAATAAAATACTCGCCAGCGGCGTGAAGTAGGTAAACCACTTCTAGTGGTTGACTACTTAGACAGCATAAATAACCCTCCTTACAATAGTGTCCAACGTATTTATGAGGATTGGGACATACCCATTAGTGTTCATAGGTACCGTATATGACAAGTTGTTACAACCCAAGGCGAGAGATCCCTGGCAACCGAGTAATTTAATCCATGGCTGACGAGGAGGGGAGGGGATGGATTCTTAATCTGTTCAGATCTAGGGTGAACTATAATCATCCTCTCATATTTCTGTGCCTCTTACTCTGTAACCCTCTACCTCGAGAGACTCCCAAGAGGATGCTTCTCAGATCACTACACCCATAACATGGTCAAATCTCGAGTCAACCATAATCTTCTACTCATATTTCTGTATTTCTTACTCTGTAACCCTTTATTCGAATGGCTCCCAAGAGGATGCTCGCTCTCCGATCATTAGAAACCTCTCCTGTTCAAATCTAGTGTCAACCGTTATCTTCCACTCATATCTGTATAAACGGTGATTATTACTCTGTAGCCATCTTCCTCTCTCTGGTAGCGATCATTAAGGCCGATTATCCATTTTTCAGTTATTTTTTTTTGTTTTTGTTTGTTTGTTTTTTTTCCCGACACCATAACAGAAAGAATTTATAATCAAAGACGCCACTGAAGAAATTTTATAATTCGGCTTTTTATATCATTTTATTTTATTTGTTGTAACCTAGAAAGGGTTACTGAATGAGGAATAACCAAAATGGAGGTTGGAAATAGAATGGTAATCTTTATAACCATCAACAAAATACAATACTCGCCAGCGGCGTGAAGTAGGTAAACCACTACTTGGACAGCATATTACCCCCACTTCCAATATCCAACGTATCTATGAGGATTACCCATTAGTGTTCATAGGGACGTATATAAGAGTTAACATTATTAAGGAGCGAGAATAATAAAAGAAAGGGGATTAAGAAGACAGAAGGTAACGATTGACATTACATTTAAATTTCTGAAGATAAAGTTGACTGTAAAACAAGAAACCGGAAGAGAGTTCCATAAGGAAAAAGTGCTAGAGAAGAAAATGTTAACATAGAACCTACGGTTACATCTAGTTATTTCAACTGCAGGATGATGAGACCTTTCCGACATTCTAGTATTACGCTTAAATTCAGAAAGTCCATATACCAAAGATTAAGACTCGCCAAAACAATTGCAATAAAAGTATTTACAGAAAAGGCACAGCGAAGCTATGTTATGGCAGTGGGAAAGAGACTGAAGCCGAGATGCCAGGTCAGGATTGATAACATTGCATATTCGACTTTGCATTTTATCAAGAATCTCTAAATGCATAGCAGAAGCACCAGACCAGATGTGAGAGCCATATTCAATGCATGGACAAATGGTAAACTTATGCGTCATCTGCTAAGATGTTTTTTAACAATACAAAGGGTAAAGTGAGTACAATCGAAAAGTTAGCGGATTACGATGAGGAGGTCTTTATCACTGGATTTATTTCCCTTGTACAATTAAAGGGGTTAGAAGACCATCAAGCTTCATTATTAGCGGGAGTAGACTTAAAAACCCACACTACGCAAACGTAACTGCATTGAGGGCAGCTAAAGAATAAAAAAAAACGCAAAGATAACTAAGGCAGACTGGTCGGTGAAAGGATGAAGAAAAGACTATCAATTGCAAGAAAATGCATAATAAAAAACAGAAAGTAATACTGAATGATATAGATGCTGAATTCAAGATGAAATGCCTATCAATTGTAAGCATTAATGGAAGAACAAGCGACAGGGTGTGGTCATAAAGGAACAACTATGACTGAAAGCTACAAAGCACAAGAAGCTGTGGAGAGCCATGATCTCTCACATCCTGACAGCAAGAAAAGTGGATAAATCTACTTTACAATCATGAGTATGGATGGAGGAACAAGCGACAAAAAGTAGTTATAAAGGAACAACTATGACTGACAGCTACAAAAGACAGGAAACTGTGGAGAGCCATGATCGTCTACGTCCTCAAGTCATGAAAAGAAAGATAAAACTACCTGATAAGCATGATTATAGATAGAGAAACAAATTACAAAAAACTTGTTATAAAGGAACAACTATGGCTGAGAGCAAAAAAAATGCAGGAAATTGTGGAGAGCCATGATCACGCACGTCCTGAATATAAGCGGAACATTGAGTGATAGAAGGGAGAGTCTATATCTGTGATTGAATGTTTCCAATGCAAACAACAATTTTCTTTCTGATATCTATAAACGAAAAAAGATTGCAAGATAATTTAAAGTGTCGTCTCATTTACACTATTAGCAATTTCGATCAAGTATTTTTGTCGCCAATTGGAAATTGATATTCTGTGCACTCAGTTGACCCCACGTAGGTATAAAAAAATTAATTTCAAACTTCAGAAAGAGCTCTTCAATAATTGCAGATTCTTCTTAATTTTTGAATATTGATTAATATGTAATTAATCAACTGAAGTTATAAAATCCTGGAGACAATAGTACACCGGAGGGTTTTCGTTCTCCAAAACTCTTAATAAAGGTCTCAGAACGGTAAGAAATATGTAACGTTTTGGCTTCAGTCAATTTTCCACCACCTGTCCCTTTTCTATAAATATTTTCATGCTGTTTAGATGAAGTCTCTGCTATGGTACCTACCTTGAGTGCAATACTAGATTGGCAATAAACTCCCATGAATTGACATGAATTTGGTTAGATGCAATCGCAAGTTCTATGCTAGCAGTTTCTTCTATTGCACTTCTGATCTGTGGAAATCTCTTCTACTTAAATGCTTTCCAGCCAATTTTTATCTTCAAAAATTGAAATGTAATGTCAATCGTTATCTACTGTCCTCTCGATTATTCTTTTGTTGTTCTCGCTCCTTAATAATCTTTCTCTTCTTTCTAATTATTTCACGTTCAGTAACCCTTTGTGTCTTAGTGGCTTTACTGCCTTGAAATGATTTTTTAAAAATTATAGGATCATGATTATTGTTTTATCTTTTTGTTTTTGTATCATATTTTGGATTTTGTTATGAATTTAAAAAAAAAAAACATTAAATATTTTTTAAATTGATAACAAATACCAAAAATATACTGGTTTCATTGATGCATTCTTTTCAGATACACGGTTTGTAGAGAAATTGACTTTAACATTTGGTTTGGTTTAAGGCATATTAACCTCAATGGGTTATTTAATGTTGACAAAATTTTTATTGTTTATAATATTTTTTTCCAAAACTGTATTGCTGGTAATAATTTTTCCTTCAAAAATTTATTGCTGGTAATATTTTTTTTACAAAAATGTATTGCTGGTATTATTTTTACACTTTTCACCCCAGTTTGATGGTTAACTATTTGCTTATTTAACTATTTGTCCATAGCTGGGACCCTAAGAAGTGCTACCGCTTCAGGTCAAAGTGGACCTGGAAACACCAGTAATTAAGAGGTAGTTCCATACTCCTCAAAACCTCCTGATCAGAGGCCTTGCTGTTGGACGTAGTTTATCGTCTTACCCAGGACGCAGATGCATTTTATCGTCTTATACAAGAAGAAAGAGAAATTGTAGAATTATGGTGACTAGGGTATAACAGTTAGTAAGAATATATCGTTTGGAGTTTGGAATATTGAAGAATCTTTTGGCCAGTGACTGTGATTAGCTAAGCAAAGTTAAATATAGGACAAATCAGCTTCCCCATTTTGACCTTGAGCAATATTTATACATTAATAAATATTAGGATATTTCGACTGGAGTCAAGATAACTACGTAAGAAAAGAGCAGGTAGACAGGAGGAAAATGATCCGTTGCATTTCAGTATCTTGCCAGTGTGTCAAAGGATATTAAAACAAACCCGATTCTACCGTGAAACTAATTCCTGTCTATTTTGATTCATGACTGTTTTGGCAAAATATTCTTCCGCAATAGACTGCCGTTTCTTTCTGTGGTAGACTGGTTGCCAACCAAAGCTATAGGACCCAGTCTGTCCTGCTTTAAAACCCATAGGTGGAGGGAGTAAATGTTCAGTTTATAATAAACTGTATTAACAACATTTACCGGATAGAATGTCCAGAGAAAATTAAGAGAGAATATATGTATTCCGACAGGAATCGAACCTGTGTCCTATACGGAACCGACGTGCGAATGAGCGTCTGGTTAGCTAGGTCGATTTACTGCTTTTAAACTCCAAATTTCCCATGATTTCCCTCGAATGTCAATATCTGCACGAATGATGCCATATATATTTGAATTGGACTAAGTATTTATTTATAGTTTAAAAAACAGTAAATCGACGTTGCTAAGCAGACCGATACAGGTTCGATTCTAATCCGAGAACGCATATTTTCTATTAAATTTCTTAGATATTCAGGCCGGTTAATGTTGTTAATACTGTTTATTATAAACATAGTATTTACATAAATATTTCTGTCTATATAAATAATAATATAATAAATAAACAATAAATATATTAAAATAATTGTCGGACTTCGTTCATTTCATATTATATGACGTCATTTGTTTACGTGAGAATACGCTTCGAGCAGATATGAACGTTCGAGGGAAATCATGGGAAATTTGTAGTTTAAAAGCAGTAATCGACTTAGCTAATCAGATTTTTTTCTCGTAGATTAATTGGTCTCGTGCGTCCAGTCATATGACGGTTCCGTGTAGAATACAGGTTCGATTCCTGTCGGAAGACATATTTTCTATGAAAATTTCTAGGACATTCAGGCCGGGATATATTGTTAATATTGTTTATTATAAACAGAGCATTTACTTAAATATTTCTGTCTATATAAATAACGTATAACAATAAAATAACATATAACAATAAAATATAATAAAATAACGTATAACAATAAAATATAAAATATTAGATATGTCTGTTTTTTAATACAATTAATTTATACCCATTGTATGACAGAGGAGACACAATTCTCCCACTAAGAAATATATTTTTCTTACGTAGCAAATCAAATTTAAAATTCAAAGTAAACAAACACATCACAGCCGTCAATGAACTTTAAAAAAAAATAATTTCAGTATTGATCCACAGGACATGAAAAGTCAGACTTCGATAGATTTCAGGACATTTAAATTGATTTTTAAAAATATTTTCACAATAACATCTTTACAGATGCCTTTATTTTTGTTTGCCTTTTATATTTTTATACGTTTTGCATATAGTTAGTTTAATACATGGTTTGAAAACGAATATTGAACATAGTACCAGAGGTAGTTTCGCCCAATACCACGAAGTGATATGTGACCAAAACATCAACCTGAAAACTCGTGTCATGTATTTAAATAGCCTCCTCATATCCAGACTTTCAAATGTATGCGAAGCATAGCGCCAAACATGTTCAGAAATATCTAAAGTGTCAGTTGTAGAAAACTACTTCCGAAGATTAATGGCGAAAAATGCTTTGAGCGAGTAAAGCCTGAAGGTCTTAGTAATATTTTTCTTCGAACTGGCGCTACAGAATCACAAACTTTTCTGATGTTGGACGGCTTCGTTTGTCACTTTTGCTATGTCAAGCGAAATCTCGTTATCATTTCCAAAGTAGTTGTCGGTACTAGTAGTAACGCCTTCCAATAATATCCGCACTAGTAATACTTGGTCAAGTAGTAATCGCCAAATAATATAATGATCAGAAAAGAATCTTAATCCATCTAGTAGTAGAGTAGAAACAGTGATTAATAGTGGATAGACAAGAAGAGTGAACAGTGATCGTTACGTTACTTCGCATTAAGTCACTTCCACCAAATTTTCATGTTTAAATGTAGGTTTCGGGCTATATTTACCGTACAAGTCGCCTCTCTAATCTTACTTTTAAATGTATTGTTTTGAATTTATTAAATAAAATCAGTAAGCATATATTTTGCTTTTCACTCAAATTCAAATAAAAAATAACGGTGGGGGGATATTGTCAACAAACTACGACAATCTACAATATCTCACGAGCGCTGCTGTGTTTTCGGCAGGCTTCTCTGGTAAACTAAATTAACTTTTCCCGCTAATCATCAATTCGTTCCACTATTCGCGAATGCGGTCTTTAAACGGCTTTTTGAGACACCCGTTTATTAGGTTGGTGCAAAAATAATGACATAATAATGTCGTTTTTTGACGTTAAAAATACGTCAAAAAACGACATTATTTCATCATTATTTTTGCACCAACCTAATAGTTGTGTATTTGTTCAACTATTCAAATATTTGTGTTTCCAAGGCAGAGGTTAGCCTACCGTCAAAAATCGTCCAGACTAACGACTTATCGTAAAACACAGGATTTAAGGTTCACGTTTTATACCTGGAGTATAAGACACCCCCTATTTTGGGGTGTTTTTTTTTTAAGGTTAAGAGGTCACCTTATTCGCCGGCATATATTGTAACTCGAGAAGGCAATAATAACATAATCATGATGTTAACATTTCAAACCACTTAAATAAAAGAAGGAGACCGCACTATCAGTACTGAAAAGAGCGATAACAGATACTGGATTTAAGAAAACTGTTTTCCTAAAAAAAAGTATTTTAAGAGAAAGATTTTATAAATTTCAAACGAAAATAGTACTGGCTGCTCGGTCAATGAATGCCAAATATTTCCTTATAGAGAACCAGCTAATATTACCGTTACCATTACCCCTGATGATAAGTCCAACCGTAGATAAAGTGATCTGGCAGTATCTCTGCTGGGAAAGAAAGGCAAACTTCTAAAATTTATACCTTGTCTGAAGGGTAAAAATCGGCGCCATTAAATAAAAGAATTCTGTAAAAATAACTGGAAAATATATTTAAAATGTCTTCATTTATTAACGGCAAGGATAAAGTATTAAGAACGTTTTTTGGGTGTGTGGGGGATAATTTTATTTAATTTTTGTACAGTTTGAAAAGAAAATTCTGATTTGCAGTAAAATATCTAAAAAATAATTTATCCAATTCGCTTTAGCCATTATCAAATAGTTTTATTTTTATCTTGACAACGTTATTTTTATGCGTATGAATTGTTTTCAAATGTCGCATTTTAACGCATTGACTCGTGTCATGTTTTTTTTCGTGGATTAATGCTTCGACGTTTTTTTCCCCTAAATACTATCTTCATGTATTACTTTGTGGTATCGGAAAGTTTTCTTTTTTATCGTGATCTTTTACTCGTGTCTCGATAGTAATGCTGATCAATTCGATAAGGTCAAAATAACAGACGATATCTAAAACAACCTCAAGTCTGTTGTTAACTGGGATAAAGGATGGTTTGTAAATTTTAACGCCTTCAAAACTAAACTTCTCTCCATTAATCATCTGAGAGACTGCTTTCCATCCGCATGGTTGATACTAACATCTAGGAAAGTCACCCATTGCGCCTTCTTAGGCTCATGTTCTCAACTAATATCAAGTGGACAGACTATATTGAATCCATTGCTAGTTCATTGCTAAGAAAGTCGGTTCACTGTGTCGCGCGAGACAATTTTTCTCTCTAAAATCTATCATATATATCTATAAGTCTACAATTCGACCATGCTTAAAATATTGCTACCACATATGGTCCGGTGTCACTGATATTAATCTGGAGCTCCTTGATAAGATCCATAGAAGAATCAGCAATATTATTGGTCCTGATCTGGTGTCTCGGCTTCAGTCACTTTCCCACCGCCATAAGGTTGCCACCCTGTGTCTTTTCTAAAATACTTTCATGGTAATTGTTTAAATGAGATCTTCGCTATGCTACCTAGTTTTTTTTTAAATTTCTAGCGTCGTGATCTCACTAATTTACAGTTAATTTAATGTAGCCGCATGTTCTATGCTAGCAGTTTCTTTTTTTCGCTTGTGGAACTCCCATCCGGCTTGAAAGCAGCCAACTTTAATCTGCAAAAATTTAAATGCCATGTTAATCGCTGTCTTCTGTCCTTTTGGTTACTCTCTTCTCTTTCTACTCATCATTAGTATCTTGAATCTTAGTGGCTTTACTTCCTTGCTTAGGGTATGAAGTATGCTGCAAAATAAATTAAAATATATTGATATGGGTTTGTATATTAAGAAAAAAATATTTCTACCCGTTTTTGCAGTTTATATGTTATAGAAATATTTGTTTTGTTAATAAGGAATTGTCGAATTTTGACAAGACAACCTACCGACACCCGAAGACTTCAAAAACGCCATGACAGCTATTGATGATGAAGATGTAACTCTCTGAAACTAACAAAAAAATCGTCATTCATGCATGTTGATATAACTTTAGCAATGTAATTAAGGCCCAAGAGTCATTCAAAGTAGAGGGTTACTGTATGGCGTTGCATTAGAGTAAGAAAGGGCAAAATAACAGGAAAGATAGCTAATTCTAGACTTGAAATAGTCAAGATTTAATTAAGCGAATACAATTTCAGAGTTCAAGAGATTAGAAGTATAGAGCTGAAGTAGACTTCAGAAGGAACCAGCCCTAAAGGAAGAACAAGGGATAAACCTCTACTCCTGTTCAAAAGACTGGGAAGAAGTGTGAACCGAATAACGGGCAAATCTATCTACTTCTATTGGAAAATAGAAAAAAATATTGAATAAAATTTCAGATTTTAGGCTGAGACGTTAGTATTAGGTTGGTGCAAAAATAATGACGTAATAATGTCGTTTTTGACGTATTTTTTAACGTCAGAAAACGACATTATTACGTCATTATTTTTGCACTAAAGTAATAGTACAGCACTGAAGGAACCGGAAACCTAATCTTAAACAGGAAACAAAGGAAAAAACCTCTACTTTTGTTCAAAAAATCGGAGAGGAATATGAACCGGATGATTCTATCTGCTTCTGTTAGGTGAGGTTATAAAACTCTATTTAGTTAATGAAAAACAATTCAGAGTTCCGGTGGGCAGAGACATTACAAGCATAGATGTAAACGAATTGAAAGTGAGAATCGGACGATAAACAAAACATTTTACTTCTATTCGGGGAAGGAGAAGAGAAGAAAAATAATAATTAATGAATAAAATATCGGCGTTCAGTCAGAGACGTTGGAAGTTTACTTAGAGGTCGACTTTAGAAGAAACCGTAAGCCTAGCAGGAAATGCTAAGTAAAACTTCGCTCCGAATATATATATATTCGAGTTTCTTGATGAAACCTGATTAATTTGAGAAAATTCGGTAACTATGAAATGAAAGTCGATTGAACATTGTTTTTGATATAAAAAGAAACCATCAAAAACACTTCAATATACGGTCCGCTATGAAGAATATACAATACTAGCTACTTCCTTTTTATTACAACAGCCGCCATAATTTTGATGTTGAACAAACACAAATATGCCTGAGGTGGTGTCTGCAACAGGGATTAGCTAGCCGCCCTAGTAGACAGGCATCCTCAGATAAGAGTACTCAGCCATATTTATAAACATGTGAAAATAAAATTATTCCTGTAACTTAATAGTGTTTTTTGCTGTCAATTCTTTAGCAAAATTCTCATGAATAAATCCAGTTTTATATTTTGGGACTTAATTAAAATTCTAAAAACAGTCCTTTAAAACAATGAAAATTGTCGTGGCAGCCGACATTAATAGCAATGTGAAGACAACAAATTGTTCTAATGCATTTTATTTTATTTTATTTTTTTACTGACACAAATGTTAAACTTTGACAATTTTCAAATGTTTTCTCTCCACTTTTGGCTTATAAGAAATTTAAGCGGCTTCAGCGCGCATCGTCTGCCTTTCAGAGAGAAAGCAGACGATGTTGATTTTGGAATTTCCAAAATATTTTTGGTACATTTAAATTTGTGGGAAAACTGCTGCGTTTGTTTTTTTCATCCAAGACCAATAAAAGCATTTTCCTGCAAATTCAGAGAAAAGTATTCGGATCCTATCCGTATGTTATTTAAGGGTCATCGTCGATATACTTTTCGCAGTAGACGAACAGCTGTTGGAGGAACCCAGTACGCCCCAACCCAGTAAGAAAAACAACGCAGAAGTTTGACGACCACCAGACGAGATTTGAAAAGAAACTTCAATGTTGTTTCCACATCAAGGAAAAGCCTTCGGCTGATTTGCTTTTATTCTATTCTTCGCTGTTACCACAAACTGTACTTCGAAAATTTTACCGATTCTTTGAAAAGTTAGAGAAATATTTTCTTCTTTTCTTAATTTTATGTAGCTTTCTTTTCTGAGGACTTTATGCAGCATTTCATTGTAAAAAGGCTTATTTCATTTTCATGCATAATTTACATACATGTTATTGGCCATCATTTGTCACACAATACACTTAATTTGTGTTTATTCATTTATTTTTGTATGTTAACAATAAGTCTATCGTTTGTTTTTAAACTCGGTTCGTCTCATTTGCCTTTGTTGTGTGCTCACACCTCAAGCATTTGTTTGAACTATTTTTTCATAGGGACATTTTAACAAATAAAAAATTCTATAGGTTGTCAAAACCCATTATTCCTTTTGGACGAGCGGTCGAACGACGCTGACGATATCCGTTGAAAGAAAGGACGGCAACGTTTTCTTATATTGTTATAGTTTTATTTTGTTTTGTTTTATTTATCTAAGTGTATTCATTTTTAAATAGATATTAAATAATATTTGAATAGTATATTATTGCTAGCCCAGTCAGTTTGGCCAAAATTTGCACTTATTTGTATGCATATCGCCATAATTCAAATAATATTAATTCCCTGCTCGACTTTGTCTTGATAGATGATATTTGAACAGGTACTAAGTTAAAACAATAGTTAATAACATACTGTCAGTTTGGTGCCCGGAAAATTCAGTAACGGAAAATTCGGTAGCGAAAAATTCGGTACTTTTGATAAGGTAGGAAAATTTGGTAATTATGAAATAAAAGTCGACTGAAAATTATATTGTTTTTAGGAAAGATGAACATTTTTATGAAAACTTTATATATATAGTTATGTTGGGGACCCATTAGAGGCATACATATATGAAGGGACTATGGCATAATAAATAGCGACTCGGACTGAGGAGAGCCGAGTTCGAATTCCAGTCGAGTTCATTTAATTACGTGCTAATAACACTTAGGAAAGCTATGAACCAACTTCTTCCATTAGCTATGGGTAAATAGCAGGGCAGACTGTGTCCTATATCTTTGGGTGGCAACCTATCTAGAAGAAGGACAATTCTGTATTCAAAACCTGCGGAGGGCTGTTTGAGGACCTTGTGGCATACTGTGCACCAGTTCTCTGTATTCGGCTCAGCTCTTCCAAAAAGTGTGGTTGGTTCTGAATAAGCCTTCACCACTATAATTAAATATGTGCGAGTAGTCTAGTTGTCGGTTTCTAGGAACTGAGTTACTTGACTCTCATATGTAGAAAACGACAGAAGAGATTTCAGGATATATATATATGTACACACACACACACACACACACACATACACACACACACACACACACACACATATATATATATATATATATATATATATATATATATATATATATATATATATTGTTATGGGATATTACCCATAATAATAATAATTGACTATTCCATACTTAATAAATAGTGCACCTCAGGAGTAGGCAGGGAGCCAGTCGCTCAAGTTTTGACCGACTGTTCGGTTGTACTCTCATCTTACGGACGGGAGGAACCCGAAGGAGGCTACGCCGAAGGGCGGAGTCTCCTTCGGGGAGGTAGACCGGCCCTGAACCCGTTTATACGGGTTCAATGGACATATTTTTGGCCGAGCTCACGGGCTCGGAATGCCCACGTTAAAAAGGCCTTGTGCCACATGACACCCTCGTGGGGGGTGACTGAATATCGTCAGTCGCTTAAGTCTTGTGCGACTGTGCAGTTGAACTTTCTGCCTTCGGGCGGGAGGAACCCGAAGAAGGCTTCGCAGAAGTGTGGAGTCTCCTTCGGGGAGGTAGACCGGCCCTAAACCCGTTTGTACGGGTTCAATGGGCATATTTTTGGCCGAGCCCACGGGCTCGGAATGCCCACGTTAAAAAGACCTTGTGCCACATGACACCCTCGTGGGCGGGTGACTGAATATCGTCAGTCGCTCAACTTTTGAACGACTGCACGGTTATACTCTCATCCTAAGGACGTGAGGAAACCGAAGGAGGCTACGCCGAAGGGCGGAGTCTCCTTCGGGGAGGTAGACCGGCCCTGAACCCGTTTATACGGGTTCAATGGACATATTTTTGGCCGAGCTCACGGGCTCGGAATGCCCACGTTAAAAAGGCCTTGTGCCACATGACACCCTCGTGGAGGGTGACTGAATATCTTCAGTCGCTCAACTCTTGTGCGACTGTGCAGTTGAACTCTCTGCCTTCGGGCGGGAGGAAGCCGAAGAAGGCTTCGCAGAAGTGCTGAGTCTCCTTCGCGGAGGTAGACCGACCCTGAACCCGTTTATACGTGTTCAATGGGCATATTTTTGGCCGAGCCCACGGGGAGGAATGCCCACGGGGAGGAACCCGAAGGAGGTTACGCCGAAGGGCGGATTCTCTTTCGAGGAGGTAAACCGACCCTGAACCCGTTTATACGGGATCAACGGGTATATTTTTGGGCCGAGCCCACGGGCTCGGATATCCCACATTAAATAACCGACCTTGTGCCACATGATGCGCCAGTGGTAGTGGTGGGGGGTGACTGAATATCGTCAGTCGTTCACCTCCTGACTGGCTGTTCGTTTGAACTCTCTGCCTTCGGCAGGTTACGCCGAAGGGCGGATTCTCTTTCGGGGAGGTAAACCGTCCCTGAACCTGTTTATACAGGTTTAATGGGCATATTTTTGGGCCGAGCCCAGGGGATCGGTAATCCCACGTTAAACCGGCCTTGTGCCACATAATGCCCACGTGGTGGGGTGACTAAATATAGTCGGTAGTTCAAGTCGAGTCAAGAGCCGAGTCAGAGGCAGTCCGAAACAGTGTCGCGTTCAGACAATTACTGCAAGACATTGGAATAGTGATACTGGTCAAGACTACATTGTTCTCCCTACTAAACCTGATTGTTCGTACTAACACTTTCTACTGATCTCTATATATTCCTGTTTGTAATATATCTGTGTTATTTCATACCTGTGTTCGAGCTCTTCTTTATTGGTTCTACCTTGAACTACCACCGTGGTACAAGGAACTGGACTATAAAATATATATATATATATATATATTATAATTATTTTTTTAAAAATATAATTCCTTCGCTACATAAGAGTTCTCATGTTTCAAAAGCGAAAGCCGAAACCATCAATATTAATAATAAATTTAATTAAAGTAACAAGCCTTGTTTCATCCATAACCGAAAATATAGGAATAAGCAATTTGGAAATATACCTATCGTTATAAGCGTGTTCATTAGTTACTATGGAAACTGCTGAGGAGATCATTTTTATCCACATATAAGTCACCTTCAGGGAGAGGTCAAGCTGAGGTAGGGTGGGGTATCTATTTCAAAGCGAATTATGTCTTTCTTGTACGCGCATCTTCTGTTCAATCACATAGGAAGATAGATTTTGGCACCATAGAATGTTGTTAAGTGTCTATATATATATGTATATATATATATATATATATATATATATATATATATATATATATGCGTGTGTATGTATGTTTGTGTGTGTGCGCGTGTGTGTGTGTGTGATATGACATAACGGTATATATTTTTATATATCAAGAACAGTAGTGATGAAAATTTAAGAAAAAAATCGATAAATGGAAAATTACCAATGTCTGTCTTTGATGCGGATATGTAGTCAGAACAACGTCATCAAACCAAGTCCGATGAAGTCCTAACGAATGAAATGCGTCGCAAATAAAAAATTACCATTTTTTTCTCATAATTTCCTCAAATATATATATATATATATATATATATATATATATATATATATATAAAGAAAGAAAGAACAGTAAGATATATAATCCGGTGTTCTTATAGAAATTTTTATTTTTACAAAATAGTGCTCAATGTAAATTTACAGAGTATTAATATTATAAATTAATTGATTTAAAATATGGTTTTTCCGCTACACAGTTCTACCCATGTTTCAAAAATGGAAGGTCCGAATTTAATTTTGTAATTAATTTTAATTAATTAAGGTTACAGATTAATTCACATGCATTTAACGGTTGTCAGAGTTCATTGAAGAATACATCCCTACCCCATACCAAACTGTACCTAATAACGGATACATCAAAATACTGACATAAAGAACACACAAACACCCCTGTCTAGTGGAAGTGAATTAATGTGTAACCTTGGAAACGTGAATTATGATTTTAGCTGTTGTCTTTAAAACCCAGTAATTTTAAAAGTTACTCCAAAATTCGCTTGAGGATGAAATGGAACTAATGTCTTTAATTTAATTACAAAATTAAATTCGGACCTTCCATTTTTGAAACATGGTTAGAACTGTGTAGCGTAAAAAACATTTTAAATCAATTAATTTATAATACATATATATATATATATATATATATATATATATATATATATAAGGACGAATATTTTCTATGAAAATTTCTCGCACATTCAGGCCGGTAAATGTTATTTAATACTGTTTATTATAAACAGAGCATTTACTTAAATACTTGTATCTATAAAAAGAACGTCAAACATAAAAAAAATGTCTTTAATAAATAAATTGTCGGACTTTGTCCATTTCTTAATGTATATATATATATATATATATATATATATATATATATATATATATATATATATGTATATAATTTCGGTTCCTACTCCCCACCTCTTGCGTTTAAACAATGTATCTCATTCACTAACACTGTACCTTTTGAAGTTCTTTAATCTTATATTGGATAAAGAAAAAGAAAGACAAAAAACACCATAGGCATATTGCTGACAGAACTTTGACGAGTTGGAAATATTTGTCCTTCTGGATTGAAAATTGTTTCAAAGAATTTGCCGGCAGTGCTGTACTTTGAACCGGCACTTTTAAATAATTTACCTCGTCACAGCGTCTCAGTGCACAAATGCGGAGCGGGGTTTTTAAGTGTAAGCCCCGGAGAAAGATTGGCTATATATCCATGCAACCAATTTAATGTTTGGCCATACTGATGTACCATCCACATCACTATCGATGAGACAACAGCGAAAATATTGAAAACGAATCAAAAATGGATGATGTAATATTAGAGTTGGCGCAAGTACACCGGAGAGTCAATGATTACTTTGAAAATAACAAGTAAGAGTCAAGATTTCTGCTTCAATTACATTGGCTCATCCGATCAATAGTATCGGGAAGGGAGATATGCCAGATTTATCCTTATACAAATACGATATAAAACGATAATATAAAAGTATTTAAGAGCAGAAAACCTTTGTTGGGTTCGAAGTATTGCGAGCAAGATGAGGCGAAATTGTCTCAGAGGTTTAAAAAGATTTGTAATGAGTTGAATAAAAGCGTTTGTTCACAAATAGCATGAAGGTGTACTAATTTAGAATGTAGTTTTATATAAATAATTGTCGATTGACATTGCATGTAACTTTTTGAAGATTAAAGTTGGCTGGAAAGCATAGAAGAGAGTTACACAAGCGAGAAATGCGAGAAAAAAAATCTGTTAGCATAGAATTTACGGTTACATCTAGCCAGCTCAAATGTAAATTGATGAAACGTCGACGCCAGCCTAATAATGCGTTGAAAGTCAAAGATTCTAGGTACCATAGCGAAGAGCTCATCCGAACAATTACCATGAAAGTATTTATAGAAAAGACACAGAGAGGCAACATTACAGAGGTAGGAATGTGACTGAAGCCTAGATGCCAGATCTTGACCAAAAATATTGCTGATTCTTCTTTGGATCTTATCAACGATCTCTCTATATATAGCAGGAGCACCGAATCATATCTGTCAGTACCATTCTAAGCACGGACGAATAGTAGGCTTATATATATACAAAATATGTTCTGGAGAGAAAATTGTCTGGCATGAAACAGTGAACCAACTTTCTTAGCAGCAGACCTATCACCAGACTCAATATAGTATTTACACACCATGTCAGCCGAGAATATAAGCACGAGATAGCGAAACGAGTTTCACTCTCCTGGAGGTTAGAATCAGCCATGTTGATGGAAGGCAGAAAGAGGTATTCGAGATGAAATATAGAGAAATTTTGTTTGATATTAATATTAATAACCTACATTTAAAGCAGTGGAGTAGTCTCTCTCTCTCTCTCTCTCTCTATATATATATATATATATATATATATATATATATATATATATATATAATTATTACTATACTATTATTATAATATATATATATATATATTATATATATAATTATTATTATTATATTTTTATTATAAAAGATTATAATTAAATGTCGATATAAAATTAACATCAGAGGGTAGGTGTGTTATATTTTTATGTTACGATAAACCGGGACATAGACATGTCATCATTGACGATTGCGGAAAATATTCAGGCGACAAATGAATCGTGATTGTAGACAAATATGACATTTTCAATTTCTTGAAGCGAGGAGTGGGTTAATCAGTTAACTGAAAAAAATTTAAAAAACAATTTTTTATAGTCATGATATTTCTTAAAGGGGCCTGTAGATACAATTTAAAAATGTGGAACATCTATATACAATATTAATAATACTAACTGGACAGCAGCATATACTAATATTTAAGTTGAATTAAAAAAAATAAGGTAATTATTCGTAGAGGGTCGACTATTATATATTAATAAATTATGGCCATAAAAAATGGTAATACGTAATTTTTTTTTATTTAAAAAAATTAACGATATTATAAGGTAAAAGATAAACTGTGTCAGCAATTAACATTTATTTCACTCCTTTGGTTTAACAGTGATTTCTTTGCCAGCAAATTTGTAATTTTTCATGTAAACATAAAAAGCAGGGTCAATTTAAAAATTTACATATTCTTGTGTTTTTTTTTTAATATTTTCCATTTTACGGTCGTGGTTTTATTAACTTCATTTAAGTTCCCAAAGTATTTTGAAAACGACGTCCTATTTCTTTACGCGTTGTTGGTGAAAGATAATATATATTGGTACCACCTAGTTTTAAAGGTACTCCTGAAAAAAAAGCTTCGAATTTTAAGCTTCGGAATTCGCTATTTTTTCCCGTCATTATCATAAATTTTACTTAAATAATATTTAAATATAAAATTTTAAAAAATGTGACCTGGTAATATACATACTTATACATGATATGAAAAATAATTTTGCATACTGTAAGTAATTCTAGTACAATTACTTATTTTAAAAAGAAATATAGTCTATTAAAAGTGAAAATATTTTAAAATATTTAAAAATTAAAAGTGAAAATATTTGAAATAAAACGTATTCTAAACTAAACATCCAAAAGAAATCTTTAAGTATGCAAATAGAAAAAATGCCGTAAGAATTTTTGCCGTAAACAATAAATGTTTTTAAAAAAATCCAGACGACATGCATTTAACGGACGTTAAAATTCGTTGAAAAATACATCCTTACCCCTACCTAAACGAAAAGCCTTCTTCATGCGTAGCTAAAAACGGATAACAAAAAATACAGTGATAATTAACACGCAATCACCCCTTGTCTGGATGAATGGATTTCTCTGTATCCTTGGAAACGTGAATTATGAATTTTTGCAGTGAATTTAAAACCCAGTAATTTTAAAAATAAGTTACTCCAAAATTCGCTTGAGGATGAAATGGAACTAATGCCTTTAATTTAATTATACAATTAAATTCGAAGCCTTTAGCTTCCATTCTTGAAACATGGTTAGAACTGTATAGCGAAAAATCATATTTTAAATCAATTAATTTATAATATTAATGCTCTGTAATGCTCTGTAAATTTACATTGAGCACTATGTTTAAAAAAATAAAAATATCTATAAGAACACCGCATTATATATCTTACTGTTCTGTCTTTATATACATACATACATAAATATATATATATATATATATATATATATATATATATATATATATATATATATATATATATATATATATATGAGAGAGAGAGAGAGAGAGAGAGAGAGAACTAATGAAGTATACGCTGTGCGCCAACAGTTCGTTTAATACTTGTCTACTATTTTACATATGCTCTATTCCTTTTTACCCACAAATTTTTCTAATATCCAATTAATTCACACAAGATTTTTAACACAATGTTGGCTATACTGACCTGCGAAATCACTGAAATTTTCGTACTGATCTGCGCAATGTAAACAAACTAGCGCCATATTTGTTATCTCACATTGTCAGCATTCCCTACCAAATCGCAAGACCTCAAACAGCACCTTTGACAGAATATTTAAGTTCGGACATTAGGCTTTATTCCGATTTTTTTTAATGTAGGTCTTTTGATTCGGTTTGTATAGAGAACCAACGCCTCAATAATGACTGTCATGCTAGTGGCCTGAAGTTTCCACATTCTGGCAACCTAAATCCAATGGTCGTTATATATCTTAAGAATATTATTATTATTATTACTATTGTTGTTGTTGTTGTTGTTGTTGTTGTTGTTTGTGTTGTTCTTGTAGTAGTAGTAGTCGCCGTCGTTAAAATGATTATATTTATTTCGTAAATATACAAAATTGTGGTACAAGGCCGAAAGGTGAAATGTAGGAGGAGCTGGTCTTCATTAGCTATCCTAGTCCTAGTTTATCAGGATCACGACCCATTCATTCATTACATTTTGCCCATTCACCGCAAGAACCTATCCATCACCACTCAATCTTGCATATACCATAATACCGCGTATTCACAGGGGATCTACAGAACATCCCATGACGTAAAAATTTCATTTCATTATCCATAAAGTTTGTTTATATGAAAATGTCATGATCTATTAAACGATGGGTGTGGGAGGATGAAACCAGAAAATAAACTTAAAAATGAAACACAAAGATAAAAACTAAAACAAAACAATTTTAGTAGGTCCCATCCATCCCTCAAAATAATAAGAGTGGCCGTTGTATTCTGCCGATAGACAGAATCAAGAAGCACACTCATTAATGGAATGGTAAGGGTAAAATAAATGACGGAAAGGGGAGAATCCAAGGATTACCCAGTTGGGATGAAAAATGGGGGACAAAAACAAACTAGGGGAGGGTGGGAATCTCGACATGGTTCACAACAAAAGGGAATGCCGGGAACAGGCCAGGAACAACACTTATTAAACATTAACTAGGGAAACATAATATTGTCTAACTTAATCAGGGGAGGGTTCACAGCAAACATCCACACGAACCAGGCTCGCCTCAGTCACCCACCTTTCGCTGAAATCTGTCCAAATAAAACGTCGTCGTTAAAATGTTTGCCAATATTTTTCAAGTTAAAAAAAGAGCACAATTTTGAAAAGAAACAAAATGAAAGGAGCGTTTCATATGATCTATAGTAAATTGTTTTAAGTAATTCCTCTTAGTAAATAATCAACTAACGGAAAATTGCGAGATTCGTAAGATCGCCATCATATTAAGCACGTTTCAGTTTCATGCTTTTACGCTAGAGACGTTTCATTCGTTTTGACACGTCCATTGTCAGGACTGCTGTTTTTCAGTTAAATGACAAGCAACGTTTGTACAAAACAATTATTTGTAGATTTATATATTTTTATACTTGAAAATGAAAAAAAGTAACTGGAACAAGACACATTCTGTCGCAATATTTTTTTAACGTTGTCAAACACTGTTTTTAATTTTCTTAACTCGCACGCTTATTATTATTATTATTTATATGTCTGTAAATCTGTATGTGTGTGTGTGTGTATGTGTATGTTTGTAGGTCTACAATCACAGTTCGCCGTAAGTTTACTTTACACTACTTCGCTTTTACGAAAGGCCTGCGATAGTATAAACTCCCCCGAAACGAAAAACATAATGTAAAACGAAGAACCAATTATTATTAATTTATAACGAAAAACATTTTGACCGTTCTCACAATTCCGACACCAAATTACATTCATCTGCAACTTCCGGCTTCGCTAACGAAGGTTGAGGATAAACCTCTGCTAAGGCGGGAATTCCAGTAATTTGGTTAGCCCCATGCATTTTTCTATCACGAATTCTGACATCGGCGCCAAAATCAACCTAAAATTATATGCTAAACCAACGTGCTCTTCCAAAATTAAAGTCACACTTTTCTGAAATTATTGTTGCAGACAGTTTAATTATAGTTACAATTAGATTGGCGCAAAATTATTTTTGTGCTTGGGAATACTGTAAACATTTTTCCATAAAAATTAATGGTAGTTGCTTCTTCGCTTTACGCTATTTCAGTCGGTTTTACGTTACTATAGGAACTCTTCGTTCCTAAATAAATAGTAAGGCAAACTGCGAACCCTGCCTTAGATAGAAACCTGTCTAAGAGAAAGAAAATTATGAATTCTAACCTGAAAGCAACTGTTTGAATTCTTCATCTCTCTCTCTCTCTCTCTCTCTCTCTCTCTCACACACACACACACACACACACACACACATATATATATATATATATATATATATATAGATAGATAGATAGATAGATAGATGGATCTGGCGTAACAGCAAAATTTTACAAATCGTGTAACAGCAGAATTGGCAATTTGTTAGATTAAGCCTTGAACCATTATATCTTAGAAATGATTAAGAATATCTTACTGGAATTCTCCAAGGTTTTTTTTTTAACACTATTGGACTCTACTTTGCGCAACAAGAATGGATAATTACTCTCCAAGCTTAACAGAAGAATCGTGATGAAATCGATCATAAACAAAAATGTCACGTTCCTTATTAATTATTCATAGCTAAGGATCGGATGCTCCTGGATGATTTAAAGGTCATATATATATATATATTCATGAATTATTCATACATAAAACAAATACAAAGGTTAATGATTAAATAGCTAGAAATCCATCTTCGCGAACAATTCAATAATATACAAAAACCCCGAATCCGTTTATGAATGAAAAGATCCTGTTTTATAAATTTCCGTTGCATTAGATCTTTTTATTTTACAAGCTTTCGTCTGTTCCTACAGACATCCTCAGGTATGAAATAGATTGTGTTCTTGTTTATACTCTCAGTAATAAGTGGACAAACGAAAACAAGGTTGTAATCCGAAAAATGCTATGAGAAATGTGTGTTATTGTTTTGGAACATGCAGTCGCAACGCTGAGTTTGAATTTAAATTTTATGGTTAAAATTCTGCGTTTATGTACAAATGTAGTGATAAGAGAATTCTTTTTTACTGGTAAATTTTCCGTCAAAGTGGCATGAACTATATTGTTCAATAATTACAGTAATGTCGCACTTATTATCCGAAAGTTGCACTTGGATCAGTTATTTTAATTTCAATAAAGGTGCAATTAATTTACAAATTCATGAATTATTCATACATAAAACAAATACAAAGGTTAATGATTAAATGGCGAGAAATCCATCTTCGCGAACAATTCAATAATATACAAAAACCCCGAATCTGTTTATGAATGAAAAGATCCTGTTTTATAAATTTCCATCGCATTAGATCTTTTTATTCTACAAGTTTTCGTCTACAGATATATATACATATAATTTTCTAGGAGCATTCTTCAACTTATTCAAAATGATCCTCACCCTCTCTAACTTAACTTTCTGTCCTGGAGTAACAAGGTGCCTCACAGTTTTCACGTATGATGTAATTTCCAAGTATTTCTTCTTTACTGTTCCCTCTTTTGTAAACTTATTCACCATTCTCATGATGATTCTTGAATGGAAGATGGAAGCCAAAGTATGAATGTTGGCACTACTGAAGACCTGAATGATCTTTTTCCTCTAGGCATTTCTCAGTTCGGAATACAGTGTTTCTGACACAAACGATTTTAAACTGTTCTCTTTCTAGCTGAATAACTCAAAGGGTTTTCCAGTAAATCTCACAAAAAATGTGACTAAAGCTGAAAACCCGAAAAATAGAAAATGAATAAGTGTTTCGTTTGTTTTTTTTTTTAGATATTAATCCTTTTGTAGGATGGATAATTATACCGTTACACTATTTAGCCAATTTTGCTGTTGTACTCGGTATATATATATATATATATATATATATATATATATATATATATATATATATATATATATAGAGAGAGAGAGAGAGAGAGAGAGATAATTGTATATTATCATCACTGATTTGTCCGTATATTGCTTAATATATTGTACAGTAATTGACATATTTGATAATGGCTTATGTAAGCCGAAAGCTTAGATAGGATTAAAAAATGTGTATCAAAATTGTGATTTTCTTTCTTCGTTTAATGATAATGCTTGCTATTAAGCTTATCAGACGATATGAAAAGAATTTACATAAAATAGACAACACTTGTCTATACTATTCAATGAAACATGGATCAGCGAAAAATGCTGCCGAAATACACACAATATATATATATATATATATATATATATATATATATATATATATATATATATATATATATGAAACATCGGTCGTGTTTTACCTTCCTTCCTGCTTGAAGTTATTATGCAAATGATATAAATCTCAATAAATCGAATCTGCTGGGAACAATTTTTGTCAATTTAAAAAAAATTAATTTAGACGTCAAAATAAAAATGGACTTAATTTTTTTTAATTGCCTTCAATATGTTTTACCTCTAAATTCGAGTCTAGCAAAACTTTACCCTTCCTAGAGATCTTACTACATAGAACTAATAACGGCCTTCATTTCATTATTAATTTTATATCGCAACATCTCTAGGATCTAGTTCGGTCATCACTCCTTCATAGTCACCCCATGACCTTTTCAGCCTACCCTTCTATATAGTTTAACTGGTCGCTGCTCTTGAAAAGGTCCTCCAATTAGTGGCAAACTGTGGCAAGAAATTTTATCGCCTCCAAAGCAAAACTGATTGCATTTAACTACCATAGAAAACGTTTTCTATCTGGCATCAGCGTGACTCTCCAAGAGAGAAACATACTGTGCCTTCTTGGCCCCATGTTTTCCATTGATATAAATTGGAGCGACTACATCAAATCATTTACTACAAGGAAAGTTGGTTCACTGTGTTGTGCCATAATTTATACCCGTTAGAATCCATCTTGCATATTTCCAAATCTACCATCTGCCCGTGCATTGAATACCGTTGTCATATCTAGTCTGATGCTCCAAGTATACACCGAAAGATTCTTTAAAAAATCCGTAGAAGGATCTTTAATGTAATCGACTAGGCATCTTCACTTCAGATCCTTTCTCACCGCTTTTTTTAAAGCATTTTCATGGCAACTCCTCTGGTGAGCTTTTTCACTGGTGCCCTGAATACATGAATTTAAACCTGTTACTAAATTGGCATCGAAGTCTCACCGTTTTACTGTTGAAATAGCTAATGTAACCGCCAATTCTACTCTTTCTCGCACTTGCCGACAGTAGAATTCCTTCGCGTTTACTTGCTTCCCTGATAAATACAATTTGAAAAAATTTAAAGCCAACACCAGTCCCTACTTTTCGATCTGAATCCCGTTCATTCTTCCTCAGTCCTCTCTATTCTCAGTTTTCTCTTTCATTTACGGTCCCCCCCCCAACTTTTGCACTAGTGGAATTCCAGCCTCGTTTGGGATGAAATGATTAAAAAAGAAATAAAAGTTTGCGAAAGCGATAATCTATAGATGGGGTCACATACGCAAAATGCCTATGAAAATCGTTCGTTTGATTTTAGGCGCGGCAAAGTAGCAACAGCTGCAGACGTGGGACTCGCGTATATTTATCGATTTTTTGTGAAACCTGAGGAAGAGTCCTTATCATAAATGATATTTAATCTGATAAAACAAGCCGGAATTTATAGATTCAGCTGTTAGTTTTGGATGGTTGATCGTAATATCAAGCATTACTTTATTATTAAAATACTTTGATATATATATATATATATATATATATATATATATATATATATATATATATAGAGAGAGAGAGAGAGAGAGAGAGAGAGAGAGAGATTAACATATACATTCCAATTGTCTCTTTATCGGAATCAAGGTCCAGGTGTCAATTCCAGAGGCAAAATTTCAAGCAGGAGGATATCAGCCGGGGTTTGACTTGGATCCCGAAGGGCTTCACTAGCTTTACTTGCTACACATGAATGGATACTGTTCTGGCGTTTAATCAAGAGATATAGAGGGAAGTGGCCGGGTGCTCAGTTGTGCATCGATACTACGACCACACCCGGTCATGGGACTGATGATGTTGATGATGATGATGATACAAATGACTGATATGAAATATCCAAATAAACTATGTAAGATCAAAATTAGTTGTATGTTAAAAAGTTTAAAGATCCAACTGGTTTTCACATATTCTATCTGATACAATACTGAGACATGATGCCTTCCAAAAGCTAAGCAGAGTATTAAGCGACAGAAATATTTCGTAAGAAACAAAGAAAAGGGTATTGAATGATATCTGTTCTTTTATATGGCAGTGAATACTGGACAATCTCCTCAAAGAAGAAACTTGAAGCTACAGAAATGTGGTTCTATAGAAGGATTCTGAGAATACCATTGATTGAACACGTGAGCAACGACGGGGTTTAGAAGAAAATGGAAATAATAAGAAACTTCTTCTTAACATCATAACGAGGAAGGAAGGCTTGGAAAACCTGAAACTCACAGGACATATAAAAAGAAAAAGGGACAGAGGAAAGCAGTGAGTAACATACTTGATGAGCTTGAGTAAATGGATGGTAGGACAAGGTTTGGGAGAAATAACAAAAAGACAGAACTTATTAAGAGCTTCAAGGGACAGGAAGATTTGGAGGGCCATGATCACTGACGCCCTGAAAGAACACGGCAAATAAAATAAGATATTGAAACAGTAGTCGAGGATATCGTTTCTGACAGTGTACTCTATAGACTGATCATACAGGATACAGGCTAATATATATATATACATACAAACGCGCGTGCGCACACACACACAAACACACACACACACACACACACACACACATATATATATATATATATATATATATATATAGAGAGAGAGAGAGAGAGACATCCGCATACTGACTGTTTCGCTGTATCACAGCTCATCATTGTGGCTAGACGTTCGGTTGCCTCTAGTTAGGATCGAAACCCGACTGACTCAGTCGAAGAATCTAACCTTAAGCCGACAGGGATGAACGTGAATTTAAGCGTATTTATTTTTACATAAATACGGCAGTGACGGAAAGAACTTGATTCGTTTTATTGAAGAGTATTGCATTAGTAGCAGTAATAATCACTGTTTATAAATTCAGACTTTCTCTCCAGAGAGCACAACTGTATATATATATATATATATATATATATATATATATATATATATATATATATATATATGTGTGTGTGTGTGTGTGTGTGTTCACCCCAATTAATCCAATAAAGCCACTAACACTCAAGGGCAACTGGGTGTGGAAGTATTATATAAACAGAAATTAGAGAACATGAACAATAGAAGATTAATCTAGAAGACAGTAGATAGCAATTAAATTCTTAAAGTCTAGGTACCATAGCCAAGAGATCATCCGAATAGTTGCCATGAAAATATTTATAGAAAAGGCACAGGGGTTAGTGGGCGTGGATGAATTAGAAAACGGAAACAATATTAAGGAGCCTGAAAAACAGAAGAGTAATCAAGGGGACAGTAGATAGCGATTGACATTACACTAACATTTTTGAAAATTAAAGCATGGCGCCGGAAGAGAATCCCGCAAGCGAGAAATGTGAGAAAAGAAACTATTAGCATAGAACTTACGGCTACATCTAGCCAACTCAAATGTAAGCTGATGAGACCTCGTTGCTAGTTTAGTACTGTCCTTAAATTAATAAAGTCTAGGTACCATAGCAAAGTGCTCATCCGAACAATTGCCAAGAAATTATTTATAGAAATAATATATAATTTTTAAATTTTGTCATCCGCTTGAAAAATAAAATTTATAGAACATATTCTCCTACAAGCGAGAATAATAAATATTATATAATTACAGATGTTTACGCTGCAAAGACAAATTGAAAGACAAGCATCAAATTGAAAGGAGTGGCGTAAGACATGTTTGATTAAGTTAAATGGTTTTGAAGACAATAGTCTGAAGCACTGTTATCAGCTTCTTCAAGCTCTGAAGCCGAGACGCCATGAAAATTCTGCTTTAAATAATTTCATATGTGAGTGTAGTTTTGTCGCCCGCAGCAAGGCAGGACTACTATCACTTAAGAAAGCACAAATGAAATAGGTCTTTCCCTTACATGATTTTCTCCACAATAGTCTCTTCTAATAATCTTCTCATAATTGTAAAACGCAATAACACGTATTTATCGTTCACGATAGGAGAGCCCACCATTCATTTTTGACTAAGCATCACTTGAATTTTGTCGAAGTATTTCCATGAATAATGAACGAGATCCGTGAATATACCATCGCGATGTATCACGTAAAACCACTGCTTCCATAACGTTTAGCAGGCTTTAAATTACTAGCGGCTAAACGATGAATCCGAGCAAGCGACATTGATGGATTTACTTCTGTGATTGTTCAAGAGATGTGACATTATTTTCGCATTGGTGCTACTTGCCGGCGCCAATTTAAAGACAGAAAAGCTTTTTTGACGGAATTTAGTGCTGAAGCTGCAGTGAATTATGGAGCACTTCACTCATGTCCTGAGTATTTGGGGCTATTTTGAAAGGTGGGAAATTGCGAGATAAATAGATAGATATGGAGAGCCTGAAATAAATATTTTATATATATATATATATATATATATATATATATATATATATATATATATTTCTTTGTGTGTGTGTAACTTCCGACTATTTTAAACGTAATTTTACAGATATCTATGTTTGTGTAGACGCCCTGTTTGCTAAACAGTGTAAATTGCGTCTATCAGCCTGTGCAATCGAGAGAGAAGTAAATTTTGTGTATGAGCTTGGGTATAATAATCCAGAGACAAGTAAATTTTGGGCATAATATATATATATATATATATATATATATATATATATATATATATAGAGAGAGAGAGAGAGAGAGAGAGAGAGAGAGAGACTGAGAGAGAAAGTGGGGGAGAGATATAGATAGATAGAACAAACAGATATTGCTAGTTCTTGTGGCAGATAGTTCATATGTTTCGTTTATTTCAGTGCGAGCTCGATAGATTTGTTCAGTATATATATATATATATATATATATATATATATATATATATATATGTGTGTGTGTGTGTGTGTGTGTGTGTGTGTGTATCACAGCTGACAAGTGCGGTTAGATTGCTTCAAGCAAGGAACGAAACTCGACCGATTTGGTATCAGTCGGAGTTTCAACCCCTGAGCTATCATCGCACCGCAGAGAGAAAGGGAAATTCTAGAGTATTATTTTTTTTTATTAAGAATGTAACCAAACGCCAGACAGCTATAGTACTCAATTCCTTTTTCATTGAAGAGCGTTGCGTTAGCGGAGACGGCTACTCTTTATAGTTACTCTATCTCTCAACAGTGCCCAACCGAAATTATCGAGAGCATAATAATGTCATCCACGTGCGGGCCTGTTTCGTTGTATTACACAGCTCATCAGTGTGACTAGACATCCGATTGCTTCAAGCCGTGATCGAAAAACACAGGAGATAACTTTTGATTTTATTTATTTATTTATTATTAATCTAGCTGTGATATATATATATATATATATATATATATATATATATATATATATATATATATATCTATATATATATAATAATAATAAAACGTTACCTCCTTTATACTGTGAAAAAATCACGTGAATTTTATATTTTGAAATCTAGAACGTTGCATAACGCAGTAAACGAACAGTTGAAATGTTTCGAATTTACAGAAATACATATCGACATTCAGAGACAATTTAAGCCCCTGAAGAGGGTCTTATATGAGATTGAAAGTACTGGGCAAAATAAAACCTATTTAAAAGAAAATTTTGGTATATTTCTTAATCAATTTTCTAAGGCTACCAAGAAATTAATCCGTGAAACTTGAAAGAATCACAACCAAAATAAATCGACTTAATATGTCTAAATTATTTAGCCAAACATGTTTGAATGAAAATATGCTGCCTAAATACACACACACATACACACACACAAACACACACACACACACACACACACATATATATATATATATATATATATATATATATATATATATATATATATTCCACATTGAGTGCTGTGGTTAACACACGCACATACATACATATATATATATATATATATATATATATATATATATATATATGTGTGTGTGTGTGTGTGTGTATGCACACATATATTTATATGCATATATGTGTGTGTGTGTGTCTGTGTGTGAATGTGTATATCTAACTCTCTATGTATGCATGTATCTATCTATCAAGGCATATAAAGAGACGCATGGAAGTCATAATATTCAGAGTCAACTTGCACCACCCGGAGATGATTTGTCATGCCATATATGTAACAAGAAATGCAGATCAATGGCTGGATTTATAAGCCACTGTCTTTCACACAACAAATGAATGCAGTGTTGTGGGTGCGGGGAGGAGTTGAACTAATGGACTGAGCATGTCAGTGATGGTCCTATTCCATTTGGGAGTCGACAGCCACTATAACACTATCTATCTATCTAATTTATATTACAACAAAAACATGTAAGAATCGCTACACAATGGCAGTTGTGTTTCAATACATAACAATGCGTCTCCTCAGGCGATTGTATATAAATAATATAAAATATGATAATGATAAAATATACTTTTATGGTATGCTATGTTTATAGGATAGTGTGCGCAATTTCATGGATAGAGCGTATGTAAATGCAAAAGTGGACATTAAAGTCAGAACTCAATGTTGATAGTTTGTTTCTTGCTAAACGCAATCGTCAAGCAAGATATATATTGTACAATGTACAAATACGCCTCAAGTACAAAATAGGGATTAGAGCAGGCTGGTCTTGACTTGTCCTAACCTCAATCGCTGACCCAATCTTTCGTATATTGCTCCTTTCACCAAAACATCTCAGCTAGACAATACTGCCTTTCACAAATACCACATTTACTCTAAGACTTTCTACCTAATTCTATCTATACAGTCTTTGTGAAGGGATGGGTTGGTAAAAATCTACCGTAATTTTTCGAAAATAATACGCACCCCTAAATAATAAACACCCCAACAAATGATCCAAAAATTAAGAAATATATCTATCACTATGTATAATACGCATTTATAAATTTTGTCAAAAAAAAAAAAATAATGATAATAACAATTTTGTTGACCTTGAACTTATTGTAAAATGTCTTCAGGAATCTTGGGATTCCGTCAGTGAGGATGTTATAAAGAGAGGTTTTTCAAGAAGTGTTGTCTCACGACAGCCATGGATGGCTCTGAAGATGACATCTTTTAGCAAGAGAATGAATGGGCTGAAGATAATTTTGAACAAGTTCGAAGATAATATTGTGAATGCTAATTTGCTTAACGACAATTTACATATTGATTCTATAACAGAAAGTGCTGAGGACGACGATGAAAATTAAAATTTCAATAAATTGTTAACTTTATATACTTTTTTCTTCAATAATTGGCCTTTTTATAGTTTTTTTTTTAATTTTTTCGCGAAATAAAAATGCGGTTACTGATAAACATAAATTTATTGACAAAAATTGTTACAATTATTATTGTTGGATATTAAAATGAATATTGGGATATCTTTCTTATTTTAGAACAACAAGTACGTATTTATTATTATAAATCAATAACGAAAACATATTTTGGTTTAAAGCTATTTATAATACGCACTCCTACTATCACCTGTAATTTATACTAAAAAAAAAAATGCGTATTATTTTCGAGAAATTACGGTAAAGAAAATAATTCCCGAATATTAATTATGTAAAAATTTACCTACACCGCAAAAAACTAGTTTTGTGAAGAGGGACTCCAACTGTCTAATCATAGCACACTCACAAGGTCACAAACAAATTTACATAACAATTAGGAATACTCACTCTTGAAACGAAAGACATTCTACAGTCACCCGAGAACAGCAATACCTGTCACCTAAATGGGGAGGGGAATGAGAATATACCAAAAATATAATCGGGCAAAAATAAAGAGGCCCATGATCATACCATAGCTAAGTTAAATTCAGCAAAACGACTTACGCTAACCAAACACTGCACTGGGATGAGAAATGTATAATTAGACGACCAATATCCTTAATCCTGGGTTAGCACGAGATGCCACTCCAAATTAGTCACTCTCAAGCGAATCAAACGTGAAAGATCAGCCACCATTCACCGAATTCGCTGGAGAGAGTCGCTTCCTTTACACTCTAATTTTGACTTTAATCTGCTACCTAAAGAACAAAATTAGTTGAGTTTGAGGAAAACTTCTTCATAAAACTTCTTCTGTCGCGTCGTCCAAATCGTGACTCTCATAATGCCAAGTAATGCTAAGAACCCAGTGCCCCGAGCTCTTCAGTTGCGACACAACATTGCTACAGAGAGAACTGGCCTCGATTACAAAAAAATCCTTTCACCTAGATGCGAGCTATGTAACCTTCAATCAGTCGGCAAAAACGGCCGTGAAACACTTTCTCTTCCTGCCTAGTCTGATTGTAAGCTAAATAGGTGTCAACCTAAACCCGGGGCACAGACCGGTCTCCCTTGTAAAAAGATATTGAAAATAAGATACGAAAGCCTCACATATGGGGTCGTTTCTAGTCAAGGTACGCCCGCTCCGGCAATGCAACGCTAGCGATGTATCGGTCTGCGAACTTTTTTAGCTCGCAATTCAGCGGCCATATTTGTGACCTCGGAAGACATCCTTTTTAATCTAGTCCTAACTACCAGAGCTTGGTTCTTCTTGATAAGCAAGGACGCCAACTTTGCCGCAGCTGCAGCTATTTCCCTAATCTCTCCCGATTTTATAGCCCTTTCGACTCTAGATTATTGTGCCATTTTATCTGCTAATCTCTATCTCGATTGAGTTGCTTACTATACTCAGCAATAAACGACCTAATAGCAGACTTGAAGTTAACCCAACACTTATTTCCAACCACGTCCCCCATCAATTCCTGCATTAAAAGCTGATCCTAAAAATCCTTCTCATCGAACGACAATGAGTTGTATTTCCAGTACCTAGCCATGCTTATCCTAGCCTTATCCAAATTTAGAAGAACATGGCCCGAATAAACTATGGCATGAAGATTTTGACAGCCCTAAGTCGACTCTCCTAAGACTCGTCCAATATGACTTGTACACAAGATCGAAGCTGAGCTACCCCTATTAGTCCAAGTCTACACTACTTTCCGGGGAAACTCATTTCTGAACGTATAGAGAAGATCCAGCCTGTCTCTAAAGTCCGGAAATGGCTTTACATCTCGGTTGTTGCTACCCAATCTATTCCCCATGTGATCTATATCGGGATCGAGGACGGCATTCATATCACCCGCTAATATTACCCGACAAGATGTCGTCAGAAACAGATAGACCCTCCGTAGAAAGGCGGCTGGAGTCGTTGTATTGTGTGTAGTCTATTGTATTATTATATCGGTTATTTTGGTGGGCGTGGTTTGTTAATTTGTTTATTATTTACCTTATTTATTTACCTGTTTATTTGTGTGGATTAATTTATTTGACTTGTTTTTGTTTATTTTATTTTGTTTTATGTATTTATTTTCATTTATTCTTGTTCGATTTTTAAGTAACGTAATAAAAATTTGTTTTCGTATCTACATTTGCAGATGAGTTCTGATCGTTTATTTAGTAGTTTGTTTTTGTCTGGTAAAGTAATTATAGCTTTTTTTTTACTCCAGGCAGAGTTTACAGTTTTGGGGTGGATTGTTGTAAGCTGATGTTCTTTTTCTTATTTTTTAATCCTCTAGGTATGTTTAGAAAGGATTGTGTTGCTCGCCTATTTACTATGTTTGAAGGATGTTTTGTATGTGTAGTTTCTTCGTTTCCAAGCTCTTTCATTTACTGCTATGTATATTTTTCTACGTAATCTACTGATTTCAGAGTGTCAATTACCGTATAAATGATGTTCCATCTTTATTTTGCAGTTACACATGTGTTTAATTTGTTCAGGTGGTTTGCTGATAGTTTTTGTGTTGTGCTTTTTTATTATTTGTGTAGCGTTTTCGGAGCAACTGTAGCTGATTTTTACTGTGTTTTTATTGAATATCAAAAGGAGAGTGCTTGATGCGGGGAAGTATTTAAGCATGAGTTTAATGAATATTTTTCTAATTTGGATTTTACGTTTTTGTTGTATGATGGGTTGAAAAAAAATGGTGTTTCTCTTCCTGTTGGCTTTTTGTTCGGTGTAGTGTGTATATGAGTGTTGCCGAGGATTCACTATCTTTTAGGGCTGTTTATTTCTTGGTTTCGTTGAATATTGTTTCACTGAAAGAATATATATATATATATATATATGTGTGTGTGTGTGTGTGTGTGTGTGTTTATATATAAATGCACAGTGTCAAATATATATATATATATATATATATATATATATATATATATATATATGCGACTGATATATACTTATATTGTACCCATTAAAATGACGTAATAAAGATTATTGCCTGAAGATACCTAAAGTTTGAGAACATGCTAGGGTAAGTGGCTGATCTCTTAATTTTGTTGGTCTTTTCCAGAACCATGATTAAGTTATATATATATATATATATATATATATATATATATATATATATGTGTGTGTGTGTGTGTGTGTGCGTGTGCGTGCGTGTGTGTATGTGTGTGCGTGTGTGTGTGAAAAGTGTGTGTATATAAATATAAATAAATTTATATATATATGTATAATTATTTATATATTATATGCGCGGTACTTATTAGAAAGCGCTCAATACATATGTCATATCCGAAACTGCCCACATATGTTTATATATGTATGAGTCCCGACGGACGACCAAGTATGTATATGTGTCTGCATACATCGAAGTTTGCGTCAATACGATGACAAAACGACGAAGTTTCTCACACCACTTCCACAATAACACCAATACACGCAATCTACATAAACCCAAATTTAAAAAAAAAAGATTAATCAGTTTGTCTGACGATCGCTAAAGCGTGAAACCCAGGGTCACAAACTCACATCTATCCAACCATATATATATATATATATATATATATATATATATATATATATATATATATATATGCGGTATGATATTAAAAAAGTATTGAAAATGGTGCTATAAATAAAAAACTGCAACTCATATCAATACAGCATTTAATATCCTTCGAATTAGTCATCTTCTGAAGCCACACACTTTATCTATGATCGTTTCTCTTGATGGAAGCATTCTTAGAACTCCTGTTTTATTGATAGAGATCAACTGCCTCGCTGCATTCCTCTGGATTTTCTCGATGTCTTGAAGTCTTGTTTCTTTTAATGGGATTCAGTTATTGATGGGTCGAAAAGACGAAATGGGCGAGATCTGTGGAATATGCTTTTAGAACCCGAGAAATATTTTACTTGGCCCCAAACTGCTCCAGAAACCATGGTCAGTGTTAAAACCTCTGTGGTGGGGGTGAGACGACCACACTCTACACACTTTCCTTCCAAGCACTGCTATAAACAACGGACCTGATTGAGAACCTTATAATTTCTTGTGGATGTGCGACAGAGTTCGAGGTCAATCGGTGACAGGCGCCTTCACACTGCGTACTTTAGCGCAGGTACCATACTAATGGTGTCGATATTTTTTGTTCAAGGTTCGATTTTAATGATATAAGCTTATGCATAGATTTTTGCCTATTGACGACGTAAAAGATGTCTAGTTGTAAGAGTTCGCGATCGAAATTCTTATCACGTTTTGGGATATGTGATCATTCATTTCGTGAAAATTTGTTCGTTTCCTTTAATTCCTTGAGAGAAATAAAAAGAATATAATCAAAAATTAAAATTAAAATATCCTTCTCCAAACATTTCACTTCATTTTAAAAGATTATCGCGAGATAAAGAAAACAAAATCAATTTTATAAACGAATGAATAAAATTTAAATGTGCCATTTGTTTCTTCTAATAAATTATATTAAATTAAATTAAAGAAATAGGAAACGAGGCAATTACAATGAACCTATGTCGTGCTTACACTTCCAAATGGCGTATATTATAAAAGGGAATATGCCAAACAATGGTAGATGCTGGGGCAAAATAATCAATTCTTTAACATTGCAGGCAGTTTCAAGCGAGCAGAAAGAAAAGCTTTTGGTAGTTTGAAGGAGTTCCTTCTTCTCCGCTTCTTCTTCTCCTTTCTCCTTTTCTCCTCCTCCTCCTCCTCTTCTACTTCTCCCTAGTCTGCTTCTTCTTCCTACGCTCTCCTCCTTCTCCTTCACCTTCTTCTTATTCCTCTTCTTCTGCTACTTCTTCTCCTCCTCCTCTTTTTCTGTTCCTCTTGTTCTTTTTCTTCTCTTCCTTTTTTCTTCTTCTTCTCCCCTCATTACCTTCTCCTTTTCACCATTCTTCTTTCTCTGCAGCTCCCCTTCTTGTTCTTTATCTTATTATCCTGCTCTTCCTTCCATTCTTCTCCTCCTCAGTCTCCTCTTTCTTCCTACTCTATCTTCCTCCTCCTCATTCTTCTTATTCTTCTCCTCATTCCATTCTTCTCCTCCTCAGTCTCCTCTTTCTTCCTACTCTGTACTCCTCCCTCTCCTTCTTCTTCTGCTCCTTCTTCTCCTCCTCCTCCCTCCTTTCTTATCCTCCTCTGGCTCCTCCTTCTTCTTAGCCTCTCCTCTCCCTTCTTCTCGTCCTACTGCTTTCGCTCCTCATCCTTCTTTTTCTTCTGCTCCCCATTCTTCTTCTTTTCCTTCTCCTCTCTTCTTCTTCTTGCCATGTTCTTTCAGGGCATGGGTGATCATGACTATCCACAACCTATTTCTTGTAGTTTTTAGGGTTTTTCTGTTGCCAAAGCTCCCGACCCCAAGTTCCGCCATCTGTTCACACAAGCGCGTCAGGTAGATAGCCCACTGCCTTCCCCTATCATCATGCCGTTGATATACCTCGTGAGTATCAAATTCACCAAGCTCTCCCTCCCCATTATATTTCCAAGAAATCTCTTTCTGACTCAGAATAGAAACATCAATTTTGCTTCCATTTCCCTTAAGACTTCTTCAATGCTAGCTCTCCGTCTCTATAATTCTCATAATCGTTCTGTAGAACAATATTTCTTTTTGCTTCAGTTTTATCTTCATCTGTGAGGAGATTGCCCAGCATTAATATCATACAAAATGATTGATATTACAGGATGCGTAAGGTATTTGAGAACTTGTTGAAGACCGTAAGAAAGCAACTACATCTTACATACTACTAAATTTATTGATACAAAACATGGTAGACAGATGAAATAATTGTTGGATTCCACATTTATTCGATGTACCCGTCTTCAACACTAATGATAACTTCAATTAGGGACCAGAATTGTTGACATGCACCCATCAACTGGTCTGTATTAATATCGGATATCGCTCGGGTAATGGCGGTTTTCACGGAATCAGTCGTAATGTGAGAACGTTGATTAGTCTTCCATTCAACAACGCCTCACATCTAATAAAGGGAATTTAGGTATGTTGGATCATCATATCATAGTCCCGTTGAAATAACCACGCCCTTCTATCTCATACAAAGACTATCTATGGCTTCACAAATGTTTCTAGCGCCGAAAACCTTCTTGAAAGAAGTGAGATAACCTGATGTGTCATTCATCACACATCACCCCTAAAACCATCATAGAAACGGGAAACATGCTGTACATAACTTGGGAGACATGTGAAGGATCCGTAAATAAAAACTTGTCATTTTTTCGGTCCAGTTTTTGACCCAGGTTGGAATTTTTTCGTAAAAAAATAAAATAAAATAAAAATAAAAATAAATAAACAAAAAATAAATAAATAAAACAAATAAAAAAAAACCCCAAAACAAACAAAACAAAAAAGAGCCTTCTATTTTCTTCTCGGTGTTTTAATCTATTTGCTCGGTGTGACCGTTGTTCTTGGGAGTACGGATATGTACTTCTCTTTGCTCATCATGTATAATGTATACTGAATGCCACTATACACCACACGGAGGATTTTCACCCTCTGACATTTAGAGATACCTGACAATGGCCTTCGTCGGGGATCCGATATTCACATCGATAATATTCGGCTCCCGCTGTACGAACTGTGACCTTCAGATACTGTACGAACAGCGTGAATGTTTTTTTTTTGTTTTTGTTTGCGCTTCGCTAAATGCAACACATCCCCGTTGGAGGCTTCAAACTCCTTCTGAACTTTTTACACAAATGACTTGGTTACTTCCAAAAATACTATAAGTTTTAAATCGCTGTACTTTTCCTGTATCACAACAATTATAATTTTCTCCTCGTGCCTTAGATGATAGATTGTCGGCTTGTATGTGCTTTTAGGGTAGAGATATTCCCTGAATGTTAGCATTTAAAATTGATAATCCTAAAAAATAAAAAGCGGATTAATTGATTATCATACAATCACATTTTTTTTATCATTTCAAACGAAGCAACTCAATAAAATCCCAGAAGTGTAAGAGAAATCAACTATTTGACACAGTAGTAGGGAAATCTATTTAGGATTTGAATTATTTTCTTTTTCGGTATACCAATCTCAGTAGGTTATTTCATTCTGACAAGATTTTTAGGATAGGTTCGTATGAATAAAATATGTATTCTTTGTATAAAATCAGTTTGTACATTAGATTTCATTGACGTATTTTTCTAAAGAGGGTTTTTTTTTTGAGATTCAAATGTATTGCTGCTAATATTCATTTCAAAAATGTATTGCGGGGATATTTACTGTAAAAGTCAATTTTTATACTTTCATAGTGTTTTGCCCCCAGTTTGGTGGGTTAACTATTTGCCCATAGCTGTGACCCTAACAGGCGCTACCACCGCGGATCAGGGTGGACTTGGGAACAACAGCAATTAAGAATTCGTTCTACGCTCATGAAAAGCTCCCGATCAGAGGACTTGTTGCCGGAGGTAGTATATTGTCATACCTGGGATGATCTACTATTTGCCTGAGAGAATGAGCAATGAAAAAATTGAAAATCTGAATGCCGGCAACATCATTAACATTAGGATACTTAAGATACTTGACGTGATGAAAAATCATCGATACAGGTTCTCAAATAGCTTAAAGATACCCTGTACGTTACTCTTTTCTTTCTACTTTATTCAACTTTTGAATAAATCTTTCGCGTATGGATTTTGATGTCGTATTTTCCCTCTGCTATTAAAACTCTTCACAGATGTTTAATCTTAAGTACGTGTTTGATCTTAAGATCTACAATTTGCAGTCCATATATTTGGCTTTTCTTTCGCTGACAATCAAATTTCTGTTTATACCCTTTTCCTCTCAAGGAGGTATTGTAGTTTTCTTTCTCTGTCGGCCATCAACACAGTGTCATCTGTGTATCTTATATTTTTAAGGTTATACCCAGCTATAATAAATTCTAACAGGGTCTCCAACTTCTTTAGGTTATCCCCGCTAACAACTCTGGGGAGAAGACACATCTTTGTCTTACTCCACCTTTCAATTTTTTCAATACGCTTTCTATCCTTAAGCAGACAATTCTTCTTCCCCAGTCCAGGATTATTCTAGTATCCTTCCCAAATAAAACGAGTTTTCCTAACAGTTCAAATAGATCTTTGTGCCGTACCATTATCAAATGCTTTTGCATAATCTATAAAGCACTCTTCTTTATTTGCGTTGCTTCATCGCTACAGTTATCCGGACAAAAGTTATTGTTTGGTCAATATCAATTTTATGAACTTACTGACTTATATATTATAATAAAATTTGATATGACATAGGTACTTTTTTCATAAACAAATAAAATAAATAAAAATCAGTATTTTAAGCAATTCCATATACGCCATTATATTATTGTGTTCTTGTTTTTTTATATATATAAAATCTTTTAACAATCAAATCTTTTAATGGATAATGGATAACAACGCACAACTTTTTGTACTATTGAACAACATACAGTTTTTTTATACTATATGTTTCATTTGTGAGTAACTCCTGAAATTTTCTTTAAAATTCAACAGTTATCTGATTTTTACAAGAATTTCAAAATCATTGTCGTTTTCATTTCAAACAGACGATAAAATTTCCCATATAAATTTATGATCCCCCACTGACAAAAAACATTTTTATCTAAAATTTTGTATGTCCTGAAATGGATAAAAAATATAATTTAATAATAAAAAATGCTTTTAATAATGACATAAGTAAATTGACGATAAAACTTGTTTTTATATAGTTTGAGAAATTCTTTCTTCATGCCTGCTAACATTTTTAGCGAATTTTTGGAGGTATCTTTCTATCCATCTATCTATCTATCTATCTATCTATCTATCTATCTATATATATATATATATATATATATATATATATATATATATATTAATTTCAATTAAAAGGCGCAATTATAATTTATAAATTCATGAATCATTCATACAAAAAACAAATATAGAGGTTAATGATTTAAATGCCGAGAATACTTCGTCGCAAACAATATAAATAAGATACATTAACCCCGAACCTGTATATGAATGATATGGTCCCCGTTTATAAATTCCAGTTGCATAAGATCTTTTTAATTTTTTACAAGCTTTTGTCTGTTCCTACAGACATCCTCAGGTATGGAAGTAGATTTTATTCTTGTTTTTACTTCTCGGTAATAAGAGGACAACGAAAATAGAAAATTTGTAAACAGGGATCATATCATTCATATACAGGTTCGGGGTTGATGTATATTATTTATATTGTTTGCGACGATGTATTCTCGCCATTTAAATCATTAACCTCTATATTTCTTTTTTGTATGAATGATTCATGAATTCACACACACACACACACACACACACACATATATATATATATATATATATATATATATATATAATAGTACATGTAATAAATCTGTTGGTATATCATCCAAGTGGATGCTAGTAATATTTATATACTATTACTATACAAAATCCAAAATTACCTCATATGGAAGGTGATAATTCTATTCCGACCGACGAAAACTAAGTCACTTATTCAACCTTGGTGTATAGAGTCTATACACCGTGGGTGGATAAGACTGACGTAGTTTTCGTCAATTGAAATAGCATTATCCCCTTCCATAATGAGGTAGTTTTGTATTTTGTTGTGTAATACTATATATATATATATATATATATATATATATATATATATATATGTGTGTGTGTGTGTATGTGTGTGTGTGTGAAAATATTGTAGAAAATAGGAAAGAAACTGGTTTGGTAAATAATCCAAAGTTCCTTAGTATTTTTGTTATTATTTTTAAAAAATAGTGCTCGATACGAAAGTAGAGCATAAATATAATTATTTATTGAAAAATATGATTCCAGCTCGCTACATAAGAGGTCTCATGTTTCAAAACAAGAGCCGAAAACTTCAAAATAATATTTGAATTAACTTGAGTTAAAGTAGGCTCTGTTCCATCTTCAAGCGAAATAAAAGCGAAAAAAATTTCCCAAAAAAATTTCGCTTGAAGATGGAACAGAGCCTACTTTAACTCAAGTTAATTCAAATATTATTTTGAAGTTTTCGGCTCTTGTTTTGAAACATGAGACCTCTTATGTAGCGAGTTGGAATCATATTTTTAAATAAATAATTATATATATATATATATATATCATGCTTTTAGTGATCTTGACATGGGTGTGGAATTTGAATTCTGCACAAGTGTCGGCCTCTTTAACCATAAAAGTTTTAAATCAATACCACAATAAATGATTCATATATATATATATATATATATATATATATATATATATATATATATATATATATATGCATGCCTAACAAAACTACTTCAATAGAATATTAGATTTTAAAGGAAGTAATGCTATATTCAAATATACCACAAATATTTAGGAAGCACCTCGGAGGTATATATTTATGAGAATATATACTCGATATATTGATCCATAATATTATCTTTTCTTCTTTCATTCGTTACATCTTGTTGCATTGCTAAATGTTGTTTTGACATAGGTATGTCTGACATAAATGTCACAATACCTCCATTGTTGGGTTTTGTTTGCTTTATTTGATAAATACATTTAACAAGATGGAAAAGTCTTATGCATCGCGTTTAGTTTCCCTCTAAACTCATCGTGGGATAATTAAAAACAATAACAATGAAATTAAAAGTTCTAAAACCACAAATGCGATAGGATGATGTTATAATTTATAAATATCAAAACAACAAAATTTGAATTTAAATGCTCAGCGACTTTAACATTATTTTTTGCAATTTGATGTAAGCTGTAGACGAGTTATTTGCATTTTGTCTTTGAATATAGGATTAATTCTGACCGTATAATCTGTTATTCGTTTGAAGAGGTTTACTGTGAATGAAATACATCACCATACAGTTTTCAACTTATCAATTTACCTACTCATATATATATATATATATATATATATATGTATTAAAAATTAATTGACTTAAAATATGGGTTTTCCGCTACACAGTTCTAACCCTGTTTCAAAAATAATAATATCTATAAGAACATCGGATTATATATCTTACTGTTCTTTCTTTATATATATATATATATATATATATATATATATATATATATATATATATTTATTACCTTTAAGACATACATACATATATATATATATATATATATATATATATATATATATATATATATATATATGTGTGTGTGTGTGTGTGTGTGTGTGTGTGTGCTTGTGTGTCTGTGTATTAAAGGTAATAAATCCGTTGGCTATATAAAATATTAAAACTGATCCACAAAAAGAGCTTAATGTATTTATTATAACAGAGCAAATAATTAGTACACAATAAAATCGAAAATAACTTCGAATGGGGAATAGGCTTATTTCAAACGACGAAATTCGTCAGTCTTATTCAACCCTAGTATAGACTGAGTTCGTGTCGGAATTAGAAATTTAATTTTATACATATATATATATATATATATATATATATATATATATATATATATATATATATATACTGGGTGTAACAACAAAATTGTCCAAATTGTGTATCAGCATAATTGTTCATCTTAAAATATGTTTAATATCTAAAAAGCCACTAAACTAATTGAACTTCTTAAGATATTTAGCCATCTTGAAACCATTTGTCGTAAGAATCAGTGAAAAATCCTTTGAGTTATTCAACTAGAAATAGAAGAGGATAAAATCATTTGGAGAAAATAGTGAGAGGATAAACATGATTCCGGCCTTCAGTAATGTCGCCAACATTCATACTCTGGCTTCCATCTTCAAAGTCCATTCACGTAACATCAAGACAACGGTTTATAAGTCTTTAAAAGAGGGAACAGTAGAGAGGAAGACTGTATAAAGAGGTCAAAACAGGAAAAGGGATCATCATTTCAACTTAGAACTAAAGACATCAATTAGAAAAGATCCAACTAAAGCCATAAGAGAGGAGTTTCTGCTTTGACAGTCCAAAGAGCAGTACAAAAAAGACTTGAAAATGAAATCATACTTGAAAACTATCATTTTTGTTTATGCTCGATTTCATAACAGTTCTTCTCTTAAGTTTGGAGAGGAATTATACTTTCTTATTGCTCAGAGTAGAGTTCAATAGTTTTATAAAAATCTCGAAGAATTCCAGTAAGATGTCTTTAATCATGTCTAAGACAAAGGGTTCAAAGCTTAATCTAACAATTAAATAATTTTGCTTCTACACAATTTGGACAATTTTCCTGTATTATATGTAAACTTGCATTGAAGTATTCACACTGCCTATATCTGTAAACAATCTTTCTCTGAAATTGTGAATCATAAATATAGCAAATTTTAAACTTATCATATATATATATATATATATATATATATACTTACACGCACACACACACACATATATATATATATATATATATACGATTTCAAGCAAAAGGTTAGAAAGGAAGACAATATCGAATCTAAGAGTAATAACTGCAACCGAGAAACATTTTCTCTGAAATTTTTTTTAAAAGATAGATTTTATAAATTTTAATTGATAGTAGCACAAGCAATTCTGTCAATGAATGTATTAGGTTGGTGCATAAATAATGACGTAATAATGTCGTTTTTTGACGTGTTTTTTAACGTCAAAAACGACATTATTACGTCATTATTTATGCACCAACCTAATAAATTGTATCCTCCTAAGAAATATATATATATATATATATTTATTAAATACATTTTTTATGTTTAACGTTCTTTTTATAGATACAAGTATTTAAGTAAATGCTCTGTTTATAATAAACAGTATTAAATAACATTTACTGGCCTGAACGTCCGAGAAATTTTCATAGGAAATATTCGTCCTTTGACAGCATTCGAACCTGCATCCTATACGGAACCGCCATTTATCCGGGCGTGCCTAACCGATTCGGCCACAAAGGAGCGTTCGGTTGGCCAGGTCGAATTTACTGCTTATAAACTTGAATCTTCCATGAATCTCGTACATTCATAACTGCTCATGGCGTATCAAATGTAAACAAATGACGTCATACATTAAGAAATGGACAAAGTCCGACAATTTATTTATTAAAGACATTTTTTTTAAATAAATTGTGGCCGAACACACCATCATTACACCCCATATATGCCATCATTACACCCTTCATATGCCATCAGTACACCCCACATATGACATCATTACACCCTTCATATGCTATCATGGCTCACTTTATATGCCATCATTACACCCTTTTTAATGCCATCATTACACCCCTCACATGCCATCAATACACACTTCACATGCCATCATTACACCCAATGTATACTATCATTACACCCTTCATATGCCATCATGACAAAGTTTATATGCCATCATTAAACCATTATATGCCATCATTACACCCCTTTCATATCATCATTACACCCCCTCTTATGCCATCATTATACCCCTTACGATGACGAAAACCAAACTGCATTTTCACTCTGAGGTGACTTTCATGAAACGATGTGATCCTTGTTAATATAAGGTTCATTAATAGTTTCACCAGAAAGGATCCAGTTGGGATACCTCGTTATGTACGCCTTCGAGGTCTGCCCCTTTTTTCTATAGTAATAAACCACACTTTTACGTTTCTGATTCAAGACTTGCTTAATGAAATTGAGAAACTTGTTATTGAATTTGATAAGAAGGTAAGCCATTTTGAAAAAGTTTAGTCACACGGTCAAATGGTGTTTATTTCATATATTTTTTTTATATATATGTCTTTCTAATTTTATTCATCAGTAGGTTCGTTCTTGTTTATGTTTGGAAACAGGCATTGCAATGGTTGGAGGTACGTTTGTGTATGTTCTATTTCCGCGCTATGGTCGGGTTTGAAATGTGACTCAAAATATTTTTTGAGCTCATGACATTGTTTTATGTGTTGGTTTCGATTGTAGAATATTATTGTGATATTCCCTTTGCTTCAAATTCCAATCTATTGTCTATTCTACTGAAGTTCAATAATTTTTTTACAATTTTCTGTACATATTGCTTTCTCAGACTAATAACTAGCTTTTTTTTTCCCCTTTCTAATTGTTTGGTATTCATCCTTCAATTTTTCTAACCTTCTATTTCTTTCTTTTATCGATCTTTTTCAATTGCGGATTTTCGTCCCACGAGAGTATCTTTTTCTGTCTAGGTATTCTTGGAATGGTCCCATGTGCTTCCACTCATTTGATTCCTCTGTATGGTTTTGGTCAAGATCGTCTATTTGAACTCTAGTTTTTTTTTGTTTTTTTTTTTAGAATTCTTAACCTTTAATTTTAAAGGTATTATTTTCATCTTAAACCTAGGTGCCTTTCGTGGCTTATATTGTTAGCCGATGTTGTCAATTTAGTTGTGATCATATACAAAATAGGAGTTTTATACTCTAACGTGTCAAAAACTGCCTAAGCCAAGAGTTCGAGATGCAGAAGTCAATAATTATTTTGTTATTTTATTTACAATGACGTATAAGCCCCAAGAGCCATTCGAGGCAGAAAGTTACAGAGTAAGAGGGACAGTTTATGCCGATATGTGAGGAAGCTAACAGTTAATCCTAGACAGTAGTTATAGTTGAAGAATCCTCTTGGTAATCAGTTCTACAAAGTAGCGGTTCCGGATAAGAAGTTGGTCGTGTGGAACTTACATCTCACCAATGGAATACAAAGGAAACGAAGGTGTTTCGCTGCAATATGCGTGGCATGGCGTGTCTTAACCGTGAATATAAGAACTGCTGGAGCTAAAGAATGATCTAAGTTCGTAGGCGACTGAGCGGTTTCAGCAAAATCTGGTTTCATTATCAGTTTTGATCGATTGGAACAACGACTCTTTGAAGTGAATATTAAAGTAACCACAAATAAGAAAACTAGCTGAGGAATATTCAGGAAGGATTTTATCAATCTTCTCAGATATTCAGATTACATTCTGATGAGGATACAAAATAAAAATGAACCGGTGTTGTGGACAAGTGCCACTCGGAAGTATATATACGGGAGATCAGGGTTCTCATATTTCTGTCAGCTGCTACATGGAAATCCAACCATTATATAAGCGACGAATGTTTGGCCATGATGATTTTGATGGTTATGTTTAACTATTGGGGTGAATAACCCAGGATTGCGGATTCTTGCACTGGGATAGAAGTATCACTAGTAGACAGGAACACGAGATCAGGTTTGAGTTCGAGAATATAGTGTTCCTTCCTCTGGAAAGTTGAAACGTAGACACCCTTCATATTTATTTACGAGTTGCTGGACCTGACGTCTACTTTTGTTTTTGTAAAGTAGGATTTGATTTTCTTTTTTTGTTGTTGTTGTTCAGTTTAGCTGTATTCATGTTTAGAAATCAGTGTGTTCGGTAGACTAGGTAATGAGACGGTCACACCGACGGGGGATACGTGAATCAACAACCTGGATTGAATTGATCGGAGGTACGGGCGTAAGAATACCCTTCATCATGGCAGCGAGGGATCTCAACAACGACTACTACACAATGCAGAACCCATTCACAAAATTCAATAGCAAGGATATTATACACATGCTAATAAGATAACTTTCTTTAATGTTACACCGTAGCCTGACATTTGGCCGAGAGACATTTGGCTGAACGGACATTTGGCCCAGACACATTAACCGAACGGACATTTGGCCCAGACACATTAACCGAACGTACATTTGGCCCAGACACATTAACCGAACGGACATTTGGCCCAGACACATTTGGCCCAGACACATTTGGCCCAGACACATTTGGCCGAACGGACATTTAGCCAAACGGACATTTGACCGAGAGGCATTTGGCCGAGAGACATTTGGCCGAAAGGACATTTGGCCGAACGGACATTTAGCCGACGGACATTTAGCCGAACGGACATATGGCCGACGGACATTTAGCCGAACGGACATTTGGCCGAACGGACATTTGGCCGAACGAACATTTGGCCAATTAGACATTTGGTCGACGGACATTTGGTCGACGGATATTTCACCGAAAAAATACAAGTAATAATAGTAATAAGCAATATTTTAAGTATTTTAATTAGCAGAATTATAAGTTAGACTAGGACTAATAATTACTACTGAACTTCAAGTGATTAAATTACTAAATCTAAATTTAAAATTTAAACTTTTTTTATTTCAATATTTGTTTATTGAAATTAGTATTTTAAAAAATATTTAAGTGTATTTGGGTAAAAAGTAGCACCTACTTATTTAAATTCGTATTTAACAGTAAGATAAAAAGCTAGTACATCCGTTTAAGATAATGATCATTAAAAGCGAAATTGAAAGATATTTCATATCGTAAAAGCTTAAGATTTTTGCTTTAGTAAAATGCGCTTTTTCTCATCTTGCAGTAATATTTGAAGTAAAATATAATATATACATAATAGATTTTAAAAAAGTCCTGTTAAAGTAAACGAAAAATTATAAATTAATACAGTAAATAAATATAAATATATGTAGCGCATTAAGATAAAGTGTGTGGCATACAGGTAAGTCGCCACTTCATTTTCGGCTAAATATCCATTCGATTAAATGTCCGTTCAGATTACTGACTAGCAGGCGGATAACGCCAAAATCCAGGAAAAAAAAACTTTTATCTCTAGCACTCTTAATGAATGAACAAATAATTCAAGAAATTACATACAGCCGTGGTACATTGAGTGCACTTGTCTAGTTAAATTCTACATAGTCCAGTGTCTCATGTGATGGTCGAGCCTTACGTTAAGGAAAGGAAATCAGTCATTAGAAATCGTCATCGGAGCGTCAAAGATGTCGCCAATAGCATGGAAATGTCACCATATGCGGTGAGAATGACTCTGAAAGAGCTAGGATATCAAAGAAGAGTTGCAAGAAAGAAGACCTTGATTTCAGAGGTTAACAGGAACAGGCGTATGGACTGGACGAAAGAATTCGAGAGCAAAGATTTTGAATTTTGGCAGTCTGTAATTTGGTCAGATGAAAGTAAATTCTATCAATATTCGAATTCGAGACAGGTTTATGTTTGGAGAAATCAGAATGAAACTTGGAACACTCAATGTCTGCAGGCGACCGTGAGACATAGAGGGATTAGGGCAATGGTGTGGAGCGTTGTCTGTTCTGGAGGGAAATCTGAGCTGATTCCTGTTGACGATGGTCCAAAATACTGTCAAATATTAGAGAAAGGAATACTCTATTTGAAACTAATCAGATTGACAAGAATGTCTACTTGTTTTCTTTTTTTTTTTGAAGATCGGGCGCAATGCCATACGAGCAAAGTAGCAAAGGCCTGGAAGGAATCACAAGGAATCAAGTCACTGCCATGGGTAGCCGAAAATCCTGACATGAATCCAATTAATCACGTTTTGGAGCACCTTGATCGAAAACTTCGAGAGCGTGCAACCAAAATCACGTCAGTTTGGTTTGGTTTGGTTTGTTTTACGGCATATCAACCTCAATGGGTTGATATGCCGTAAAACAATAATTTTCCTTCAAAAATGTATTGGTGGTAATATTTTGTCCTCAAAATGTATAACTGGTAATTTTTTTTCAAAAATGTATTGCTAGTTATATTTATTTTTTTCAAAAACATTGTTGGTAATTTCTTTTTTTTCAGAAACACTGTTGGTAATTTCTTTTTTTCAAGAAACATTGTTGGGAATATTTTTTTTCAAAAATGTATTGCTGGTAATATATTTTTTCTTCAAAAATTTATTGTTGGTAATAGTTTTTATTTCTGGTATTAAAACCTATTTTTACACTTTCATAGTGTTTTTACCCCAGTTTCGGGGTTAACTATTTGCCTATAGATGGGACCCTAACAGGTGCAACCACCTCGGGTCAGGGCGGGCCTGGAAACACAAGCAATTAAGAGGTGGTTCCACGCTCCTCAAAACCTCCTGATCAGAGGCATTACTGCTGGACGTAGTTTATCGTCTTACGCAGGACTCGGATATAGTTTATCGTCTTACCCAGGACGGAAAATCACGTCAATGGCAGTCATTAAAGAGACATTGCTAAAGGAGTGGCAAAATATGGATCAGACGATTGTTGATAACTTGATCAAATCCATGAAAAATCGAACACAAGCAATGAAACTAGCAAAAGGAGGACCTTCTCTATATTAGTTCCAAATACTGTATATTGATGTTGAGTAGAGATTACATAATTAAATTTTGAAATTGGATGGAGTTTATTTCTCCTGCCTGAAACCTTTTCTTAGGCTATTGTATAACTCTCTGTCATCTGCTTGTGTTACTTGTGCATATCCTATTCTCAGTTCTGTTGAACACGTATTGCCATGAACGAGAACCCATTGAAATCATTTGAGTTTCGATTCTGCTCCTGGTTGAGGCTACCTTGCAGGTTAACCCTCTAATGTACTCAACTCTTCTGATGGGACACCGTTTAAAGCTTACCTTGCTATCGTTTACCGCGATCTCAGTTGATATTGGGGTCACTAAAGACCGACTCCTCTTAGAACAAAGATTTCCTGGCATGAATCGCATGCTACAAGCTGTATATTAATGTAGTTTAATAGATATGGCAACTGTCTGGCTAAAGTATTTCCAATCTAAGTTTCCAATCTAATTTCCGTTGCATGAGAGGCTGAGAGTCGCAACTGAAATGAGAAAGAAAAATACAAAATAAAAGATTAATACAAAGAAAAAGTTAATCAAAACATTACTGATGATACGAAATACTGTCATTATTCTTGTTGAGAATAGCGCCACAGACTCACTACATTAGGTGTTACTACTGTGGTTTCCGAATCAAATTGATTTTTACGGGGAGGATTTGTTATTCAAAACGGTTTTTGAATTCAGAGTTGTCCCTATCCTAGTCTGAACAAAAGCTAGAAAGATGGATAGAGATGGATTAAAATTTCCCCAAGGATAATAGAGTGAAAGTGAATGCAACAATATCGCGGGGTAGAGGGCGGTGAACTCGACTCACCAACCCCAATTTCCAAGCCAATAACAAATATTCTACAGAAACAATCTTTCAAGGAATTCAGTCAGTTAAGTTCCACATGAGATACACGCTTCGGCGATCATGTCTCTTTCGATTCATGAATGATAAGGTAGGAGATTTTCCCTCAGTAGAATGCCGTTTCTTTCTGCGGTAGACTAACTGCTACCCAAAGCTATACCACCCAATTTGTCTCACTATTTAACCCATAGCTGGGAGGAGGAGAGATGGAATCATACTTCACCCAAAGATATTTGTGCATAATTTAATGTAACGAACCCAACTTGAATTTGAACTCTACTCCTCGGTTTCTCATTCCGAGCCATTATCCCAAAAATTACTAATATATAAATCTATGAAGGGTTATAGTTTCTATGAATGTTTTTTTGTTCATTGTAGATTACACCCCCCAACCGCTCCTATGAAGTATTGAACCACACACCCTACTATAGAAAGTCTTACTGATCTGGTTTCCGTAGCAAGTAGGTTTTTTTACGGGTGAATGGCTAGTCCCACACCCAAGCGGTTTGGAATTCATACTTTTTCCTTCTTTGAGATTGTATGCTAGAGAGCCTAGTCTGCTCAGCTATTAACCGTTACTTGTAAAAAAACTAAGGAGTCATCCATTTCCAACAGTATTTGTGAGAAAGTGAACGCAACGGTGTCAAGTGGAATTTGAACTCGGCATGTCAGGCCCAATTTTCGCACCGATAACTAATATTCTAAGTACACATCTTTTCGATCGTATGTAAAGCTATTGAAAACTATCTTATCATAAGATATTAACATAATATGTGTCACAACTACTTATAAAACAATAGAATACTTAATATAAAACAAAATAATAAGCTAAAACTTGAAAGAGCAATTTAGTTTATCACCCGTAATGATTGCCACAAGAAATATATAGGAGAAACCTCAAGGAGTTTAAATAAAGATTTATAACCGCAAATGGAATATTTAAAAAACAAAAAACAATTCACTAAACGCTTTAGCTGGTCACCGTAATGAGTCTGACAATAATTTCAATTTTAAAAATGTCTCTTTACATAAAAGAGAACCCAATTTACTGAGAAGAAAATGTATAGAAAGTGCTTTAATTGCTAGATCATCCATAGTAAATGTGCGTCCAGGTTTTTACAACATTTCATCTTTCTTGGCATATCTTCTATTATCACAACGTGGGATATTTAATAACAAAAATGATAAAAATATAGACAAAAACAAAAGAAATGAAATGAAATTGACAAGTCACAGTATCCAAAATATATGAAATAAAAATAAAAAATTAGCTTGCCTTCTCCTTCATGTGAATCTACGTCTGATGAAATCGCAAAGGACCATACGCGTCATACGAAAACTATTTCCACATTGTCATACAAGATCCAGAGTCGGATATGTAATACAATTGGCCCTGATCTGGCATCTCGTCTACAGTTGCTCTCTCACAGACGCGCCGTCGCCTCTCTCTGTCTTTTTTACAAATATTTTCATGGTAATTGCTCCGATAAGCTGCTTTCACTGGTTTCCAGACTTCATGAATTCAAGCCCCCTACGAGTCTGGCATCCCGCTCTCACCCTTTCACTGTAGAAACTGTTAAATGTAGCCGTCTCTTCTACTCCAATAGCTTTATACCTCGCACCTCTCGCCTGTGGAAAACCTTTCCCTATTACTGTTTCCCTGAGAGCTATAATCTCCAACTATTCAAATGTAATGTCAATCGACATCTCCAGTTACCTTGATCTATCCACTATCCTTCTCCTCATCCTTTCTTCTATCACTCCTATCTGCTCTTGCTCCAAATCTTCTGCAACCCCCCTGCATCCTAGTGGCTTCACGCCTTGCTCGGGGCGTAATGCTTAAAAAAAAAAAAAAAGAAAAAAGATTTTCCTAAAATTGTTCTTGATATATCAATTAATCAATATCATTTTTTTATCGGTTTCCCCATCTAAGACTATGTGGATCATAGATTATAATTTCTATGAATTTGCTGCTGTTTTTAACATATTAAAATAGTGTTTTTCTCCGGAGGTCAATATGAACCCTGGGGTTGCCTGTAACATTATTAGGGATCTACACACAAACATAGCAAATTAGGTGTCCAGGGTAATATTTTAATGGTCCATAGAGCAATTTCACTTCGGAAGTGTTAGTACTACTGAGAATTGGAATTTTTATAGTAATCTACGTCATATTAAAATACTAAAATTAGAAGGACAATCTAAAACTAACAGAAAACAAGATCAAGCGATGTAAGTTAGAATCCTTTTTGCTCGACTGGATGTTTTCATTCTAAAATTTGAATAAAAACAGAGAAGGATATATAAAGGAAGGGTGATATATATATAAAGGTAAAATATATAAAGAATATAATTTATTATACAGTGTAACCCGGATATAAGAGAAACCCGGATATAAGAGATATTTTATCTGGTCCCAAATAAGAGCCATACCTAAACAAAATAGACCAAACCCGGATATAAGAGACTCATTCTCCGGGTTACACTGTATAAATTAATTTAATATATTAATAATAAATAATAATTTTAATTTTAAATATTAATAAAAGAAATATTAATATAATAATATAAATTAATTTAATATATTAATAAATTAATAATAATATTTTAAATATTAATAAAATAAAATATTGATATAAAACAACATTTACATTATTCGGACTATTGTTTTCATCCGTGTTGCCATATTTATCACAACGTTGGAATGTCGAACTGAACCCTCGCTTGGGTAGACTGTTCTAGTTCCATGTGCTACGTCTAATGGATGTCAGTTCTCAGTTATCTCCTGTTAATTTCCTTCTCCAAGTTCTCCACTCCCTTAACCAGGTATTGAACTCACACTCTTTGGTTCCTGTCACTGGATCTAACTAACGCCTTTATCCACTGTGCCATATGTCTTTGAGGACATTTCAACCACCTGAAGAAGGCCGGAACGTACAACGGCCGAAACGTGATAAATATGGCAACAAAGATGAGGACAATAGTCCGAATAATATAGTGTACATAATACCTCATGTCAGAAATATAAACCGATATTAATATAAAATAATAATAAATTTATATATAAATTATACCAGGATTATATATATAAATGAATTAACAATATTTATCTCTTCAGCAGCAGGGGCAATTTCTGGTAAACCATTCATTCTTGGACCGTATATATGTAGTAGTGTACATAAATGTTCCATAGAATTTAGTTGTTAAATACAAGTTTATTTTCGTTAAATTAGTTTTACTTCAAAATAAAGAATGTACATATACTATTTCTATAATACAATTCCTAAACTTATAATAAAATTATTTTTTTTCACTGATGGGTGGGGGGCATTGAAACAGATTAAGATTAAATGTGGTACATACTTAAAAATTGCTCTGTGAAACTTCATTGTGTACTATGGAAGCACAGTTTCACCACCAAAATTGTTACCACTGTGGTTAATATGGGGCTGGTTTTGCTATTCTCGATCGGTTGTGAATTCAAAATTAGAATTTTCCTTGACTAATTGCCAACCGGAAATAGAGAGTTTGGTCTTATTCTCTGGCCGGAAGCGGGAGAAGAAATATGCTTGTAACTTTCTAAAAGTATTTGTGCTAAAGCGAATGCAACGGTTGGAATTTACAACCTACATCCGAATTACACTTTCTGCGCTGATAACCGCTACACTACATATACATTATATCTTATTAATTACAGATATATAAAACCGATTTAGCTAGGGATTGTAGAGTAGATAGAATTATTTTTGATCATTTCACCCCAAGTAAGGCGATATTGCCACTAAGACGCAAGAGAATGAAAGAGAATAGGAATACCAGAGAGAGAAAAAAGGACAATAAATGAACAGGATACAGTAATGCAAGAGACGTCGATTGATGTTGCAATTAAATATTGGAAGATTGTAAGTGCCAGAGAAGCAAGAAACCGGAAGAAAGTTCCACAGGCGAGAAGTGCAAGGGAAGGAACTATTAGAAGAGAGCTTACGGTTATAGTCACTTTAACAGTAAAACGGTGAGATCTAGTTGCCAAACTACGCTTAAAATTATTTTGTCGATGCACCAAGGAGGAAAGATCATCAAAACAGTTGCCATTAAGATATTTGTAGAAAAGACAGAGGGAAGCCACGACACGTCGGTAAGAAAGAGGCTGGAGTCGAGATACCAGGTCAGGATCGATAACTTTACATTAACTTTCTTTGTTTTTAGTCAAGAATCTCGAATAGCAAGAGTACCATAGCAGTTATAACAGAACTATTCAATGCATGGCGAATAGTAGATACCTTTCTTAAGGCTAGTTGTGTGGAAGCAAACGCAAATGCTTCGGCCCGAATTTGATCTCGAACAGCCAGCACCACTTCCCATGTCGATAAGTGTTACACCGAAGGGCATGAAATGAATTGCATACAACATCATCGATACGAGAGAAGCCGAGAATGATGAAAACCGTTTTGAGATTTCATCTGAGATATGTGATATTTTGTGATAAAAAAAAAAATGTCGAAGTTGAACGATGAGGAAATCATTTATGATGACCAGCCTTTGATTCCTTGCTGAACATCCGTACCGACCATAGACATCCATTCATTTTCTATTATTATATCTCTTTCAATCGATAGTCCCCCTCTTCAGCTCTGTTTGGTCTCCCTCTTTCTATCACTATCTCAATACATGACTCTGCCTCCTGCTTCTCCTCCTCCGCCTCTTCCTCCTCCGCTTCTCTTTTTCGGACTACTATAACTACTGCTCCTCTGTTGACGCTGAAGACTTGCTGTGAAAGAGAACAGATTACTCGAGACGAAAACAAAGTGAATGTTACTCTTTGGTCGCACACGTGGATTTGTCCCACTGTCCATATATTTTTGCTTTCCTTTTTTCTTTTTATTTTTTTTAATTATTCCCATAGCTCGACCACTGATAAACACAAGCTCATGCTCAGCGTGACCATCGCACGCTCACATAGATGATTCCAAAACTTAATCATACACAAGCATTGTCAGGCAAAGTATAGACCACACCTTTTCAAACCGGTGTGTCGCAGCATTTTTCTGTAATTAACTCACCGGTCCTTCTAATTGTCAACTAAATTTGTCATTTATTTTTTATTTTTCTGTACTCTTTTTATTATATATTTGCTAACAAAATTAATTAATGTATTAGGAAAAGTTTCTTTCACCAAATTGCAAAAAGTTTGGAAAGCAGGGCACAGACATGGGTACACACTGAATGTAAATAAAGCTATAGTTAAATATGTAGATACACACTGACACACACACACATACACGCATCTCTCTCTCTCTCTCTCTCTCTCTCTCTCTCTCTCTCTCTATATATATATATATATATATATATATATATATATATATATATATAAATTAATTTGCTCTGCAATAATAAATACATTAAGGTCTTTTTGCAGATCACTTTTAATATTTTATATTACAAAAATTCACTTGGATTATATACCAACGGATTTGTTACCTTTACTATATATATATATATATATATATATATATATATATATATATATATATATATAGATAGATAGATAGATAGATAGATAGATAGATAGATTCTACGTGATGTTGTGGTTATCAATGTTATGTCTAGCAACATCAATTCTGACTGATTAAGTCAGTTTGATTTTCACGGGTGCTTCAAACTTATGTCCTTGTGCCATATACGTTAAGTAAGTCACTATATATATATTTAAGTATGTATATGCGTATACGCATACATATTTAATAGGATATGCTGTATTGATTGATCGATTCGTTTTTTACGGATTATCAACCCTTCGCTGGTTGTTTAAAAGCGAAACATATTTTGTATTGTAGGAAGTTGCTTACAATAGCCGGTGTTCCCAGTGAACGAACGATAGCCAGAGTTTCCGGCGTGATCTGACTATGGGTTAGGATATGCTATGAATGAAACGTTAAAATATAAGGTTTTAAACTTTTCACTTAAATGCTATTATGCTATTGTTTTTCTCTTCTCATCATCCTTATGTTCCTGTTCAAGTGCTGCTTTATTTCATTTCACAATTAGGACATAAGCAGATAATGAATAGACTGAGATAGATAAATAGACAGACAGATAATGTATAGATAGATAGATAGATAGATAATGAATATACTTAGATAATTAAAAAAAAGATAGACAGACAGACA
>OZ010608.1:65555855-65650855 GCA_963932145.1 Acanthosepion lycidas
TTACTATTTATTTGTATTTCATTTTCTCTCGCAACTACTATCTATCTAGCTAGCTAGCGAGCAGTAGTTCTATGTATTGCAGTGTTTTCATATCTATCTATCTATCTATCTATCTATCTATCTATCTATCTATCTAACACTGCAGTTTTTTCTTTATCTATCTATATGTATGGATGTTTAATATGTATGTATATCTATCTATTTCTCCTCTCTCTCTCTCTCACTCTCTCTCTCTCTCTCTCTCTATATATATATATATATATATATATATATATGTATGTATATTTCAATATCACAACCATGTGTATATATATATATATATATATATATATATATATATATATATATATGTATGAATGATTCATGAATTTATAAATTATAATTGCACCTTTTAATTGAAATATATATATATATATATATATATATATATATATGTGTGTGTGTGTGTGTGTGTGTATGTCACACCCATATATGTGTGTGTGTGACATTAAAATTAAAAATGTTTTCCGTTTGCAGCTTATACATTATATTAATTCGAGCACACACACATATAGTATATATATATATATGTGTGTGTGTGTGTGCGTGCGTGCGTGCGTTACATATAATATAAAAGAGATAGATAAATGGAATAGATAGATCGATAGATAAGAATAGACTGAGATAGGTAGATAGATTATAACACACTGAGATAGATAGATAGATAGATAGATAGATAGATAGATATACAAGGTGGTTTAGAAGAATATTCGACACTCCAAAATCTGATCAAATCATCACTATATAGAAATTGTTGATAACTTTGATAAGATTCGTTAAATCAATTTTTAGGGCATTTGATTTTGTTAAAAGTGATTATTTCCTCAACTGTTCCCAAGGAAATAAAAATGGCCTCCAGATTTCCCGACTGAAATTTGTATTTAAAAACATATTCCGTCCCGTTTCTAAAATAAATAAACAAGTATATACAAAAAAACTAAAATATTTCCACAGGTGTTATTTCTAAAGCTACATTGACGCCTGACCGACTAATTCGACATGCAGGTCAATCTTTTTCGAGCAGTGGCCCGCATAAACTATAGCTCATCCCAAGACGGCCAGCGCCCAGTTATGTGTCATGTGTGATACACGCTTAGGCGATCATGTATCTTTCGATACATGACTGACGAGTCAGATTTTTTCCCCGCAGTAGGTTGCCATTTCTTTCTGCCTTAGACCAGTTGCTATCCTCGGCTATAGAACCGGGTATGTCCTATTTACCTATAGCTGGGAGGGGGAGAAGAAGAGGAGTCATACTTTCCCCAAGGTTATTAGCCTGTAAGTGAATGTAATGGATTTGACTGGAATTAGAACTCGGTTCTCCGATTTCTCAATACGAGCCGCTATCAGCACTACTAAAAAGATTCAAGGTTATTTCTTGTAGTAGGTATTTTCACTACAGAAGACCCTATAGACCCTGAGAAATAGTAGGTAATTTTTATTTTTAGAAATTTTTTTTTATAATTCAAAATTTGAAGGTATAATATTATCCCTGATGACTACGATTATTACATGCCGTGTATTTTATTTTTAATCTATTCATTTGAAAATGAAAACTTTTCTTCTTTAGAGAAATCATTCCTGTGAACGTTTCCTGTTTCAAAAGCAAAATATATTTATACGTATGACCTTCCTTATTGAAAATCGCCAGTGGTCAAAAATGCTGACAATATTACATTCCCCGTGATTTTACAAAATTCAAGAAGCATTGTACTTAATCATTGTGTATGTACCGAGTGTAACAGCAAAATTGTCCAATTGTTAGATTAAGCTTTGAACCGGTGTATCTTAGAAATGATTAAATATATCTTAGTGGAATCCTCCGAGGTTTTTATAACACTATTGTATTATACTTTGAATAATAATTTAGCTCTAAGTTGAAATTATGACCCCTCTTGCTGTTGTGACCACCTGATCCAGTTTTCCTCTATACTGTTCACTCTTTTATTAAAACTTATTCACCATTCTCTTAATGGTTCTTGAAAGGACTTTGAAGATTGAAGTCACAGTATGATTGTTGGTACTATTAATGAATATTACTGAATGATCTTTTTCGTCACACCATTGCTTAGTTGGGAAGACATAGTGGGACTGAAACAAAATGATTTAAACCTGTTCTATTTCTAGTTGAATGACCCAGGATTTTTCTGTGATTCTTACGACAAATGGCGTCAAGATGGTTAAACCTCTTATTAGAAATCCTGGAAAAAAAGAAATTCAATTAGTTTAGTATTTTTTTTTTTAGATATTAAACATTTTTGTGGGATGGACAATTATCCGATGTACAGAAAATGTGGCATAAAGCCAAAATGGGAAAAAGACGGTCTTGTTCTGTCTTAACGTTAAACTTAGCTAGACACAAACACTGACCCGAACATTCTACAATATTCCTTACACCAAAGAATTGCTGCTTCTTCTTTGGATTTTATCAAGTACCTCTGATCCTCGGACCATATGTGGCAGCAATATTCTAAGCATGGGCGAATATTTTAAAACTGTTCTAGAAAATGTGTGCGTGACATATATAAATATATTCTAGTATTATTATTTCCTTATTTAATATTGCTCGTCTAGTTTGATTTAGACCCTTGTGGAGCAAAGCATTGGTTCGTGAATTTGATAACATAATTGTTAATTCAATTCATGGTTGGTTAGTAAAGATTTCAACTTGTTGGGCGAACAATTACTGATCTTCACTAAATCAGATCAAAATGAGATATCCATAGACAGGGTCACTGGAATCTAACAACTAACTTCAATTGATTAAAGGAAGGGTTCAGTACGAAATTCTCCCATCAGCAGACCCCTGATGAAGTCCGGAAGGTTCAACGGCCGAAACGTTTTATTAATAACAACATGGATGAGTCAGTATCTTCTTCAGGGTTTCGTCATTTTGCCGTCTTTCCAAAAATCCTGCTCTGCCATTCATTTACTATCTTCGGATATGTTTTGCATTGCTTTCCTCTGTCTCTCATACTTTCAATCTATCCTGTGAGTATCAAGTTTTCCAAGCTTCCTTTCCTCATTATGAATACCTGTCTACTTGGGCGGCTAACCAATCAGGCGTACTTGTGTTTGTTCAACACCCACAGAGCCCACCTGTGTTTTATACTGCAACTATGCAGAGCAGACCTTAGTTACAGTTTCTAGCGTGGTTAACAATCTGAATAAGGCCAAGCTCGGCCACGATGACTTGTGACTTCGTGTTAGCACAGCTATATTTTTATCTTAATCAGTGATTGCTCTTGCGTGAAAAAGAATGATGTAATACTTTTAAAATTATTTTCTCTCGTGTCAAAAATGGTATACTTCATGTGAAAAATTGAAAATTAGATGCTTAAGATCTGTGTATATTGGAAGAATTTTTTTTTTTGGCATAGTTGATTGAAAGCCCGGGCAAATAGTTTTTTAATCAAGTTTTCTTTTTTTTTTCTCTTACAAATATATTGGTTGGTAGTAGTAGGCATTCGTTGATCTCGAAACAAAGTTAGCGCCCTGCGAGACTGTGAGACTGAAGTAACCACCCCAGGAAGCACGTCTGGGCGATGATAGATGAAGACTGTTTGCTGCCCAGGCTACACACTTCCGCCTCGCCCGTACTTATCTAAATGAATACAGGGCATTGCATTTGGGGCCGGCTTGGTTGCAAGAGTTGCCGGAAATATGTCAGTGTTGACACCCAACAGCATTCAGTGTTCTACTCCGAATTTTCTTTTTTTTTTTCTTTTTTTTTTTGCATAGACTTTTCCCCATATGACCGCAAGGCAGTCGTGCAAATATACTGCCCTCCTAAGCTGTGGAGCTCCATCGGCCCAAAGCAGCTGATTATGAGGCGCCAGTTTTCCGCCTATTACCAGGTTTGCAGATGGACTCAGATAATAAATATATATTTCGTGATATTGTTTCTCCAAGTAGTTTCAGCCACTTTACCCATCTTCAGGGAGTCGTGTGGCTTTCGGTCTCTTCGACAACTTATTTTGGTAGATTTATTGGCCTTAACTATTTAAACGTTATATTTGAAGATTATGTTTTGACACATTTTGTGATGACATAATTATTTTGTCATTTATTTGAATAATTTCCAGAGGGTGCTAATTCTATGTTTTTTTTTCTTTTTCTTTTCTTTTTTTCAAAATAAGACGCTGGAGAAAACAAAGATTTACTCCGGTTGAAAACATCTTTACTCCTTGACGATGGCCAATGTGGCTGAAAGTAATTAGAGAAACAATGTTTGAAAATACATCCATAATTTTGAACCCCAAATAAAAGTAAGAAAACAAAAAAAAGAAAAAAGAAAAGAAACTAAAAAAACATGTTAAAAGTGCTTATATGATCTTAATATATATATATATATATATATATATATATATATATATATATATATATATATATATATTCAACGAGCTTTCAGAGCCATGAAAGAGCGCTGGTGGATTGAAAAGGCCACTGAACTCCATGAAACCTCAGATGGAAAGGATGTAAGGGCTTTCTATGCTGGCCTCAAGAGCGTTGTCGGTCCTCAGAAAAGTGGTGTTGCTCCAATCGCCACAGCAGATGGTGAAACTCTCTTGACGGATAAGTCAGACATTTTGGATCGCTGGAAAGTGCATTTCGAAATTGTGCTAAATACTAATTCGGTTACTGATGAGGAAGCCATCACATCAATTGTGCAAAATCCAGAAATTCTGGAGTTGTCTTTTGAACCTACCTATCAAGAGGTAAGTGACTCGATCAAGTAGATCCTATCTGTAAAATCACCTACTCCTAAGGATCCTGTTCCACCTGATGCGTATAAAAATGGTGGGCAAAAGTTGATAGAAAAGTTGCATCTCCTTTTCGTGGAGATATGGAAGGCAGACTGTGTCCTACAAGATTATAAAGACACCTCTATCAAACACCTTTACAAAAACAAGGGTTACTGATAATCATCAGGGGACACACTCCTTTCAATTGCAAGCAGAATCCTAGCTAGACACACCTTTTTTTGGCCATACATATAGTATACCTCAAAATTATTTTTATTATACATGTATACCCACCTTAACGAAACTGGCCACACTTTTGGCATTAAATTCTACTCTGATGTAAGAATAAAACAATTCATTACGATTCGACAATTCAAAAAGTTTAGATATTGCCTAGGTCACAAGGTCATCTACAGAAAATTTGTGCCCTTGCTCTTACATGATTTCACCCTTTTCCGGTAGAACTTCTATTATCACTGTGTGGGATATCTAAGAAAAAGGATGTAACAAGGAGGAGGCTTATACTTAACATCAGGAAGAGACAGCTGAAGTTCCTGGGGCACGTATTGAGGGGGCAGGGCCCTGAGAATCTGCTAAATGAGGGAGAGAGAGAGAGAGACAAAGAAAACGCATGACATTTCTAGCGGACTTAAGCAAGTGGATAACAGAACATGGTCTGGTGAAGGTGGCAGAGGAACTTGTTGAGAGCTACAAGGGGTGGAGAGCCATGATCGCCTACGTCCTGAAAAGACACGGCACATAGAATGAAAGAAAGATGGAAACCAAAAGAAAAAGAATCTAAATGAAATCGGCTTGGCAAAAAAAAAAAAAAGTTAAAATTCCCAACATTCCTCGTTTGTGCGCATGCGTAGTCGCACCAACATAATTTTATTTCGATTAAGTCCTGAAGGGCGGAATGCGTCACACAAAAATACTTCCCACTTTGTCATACATTTTCCCTATATATATATAAAATGCAATACATATATATATATATATATATATATATATATATATATATATATATATATATATATATATATAGTAAAAGTTGCAAAATTATGTTTTATTTTACGAAAGTATTTATTTATTTATATATATATTTGATATTTCAAATTGTCCTCAATCTCTCATCAGAAATAACTGTTTGTTCTGATAAAAGATTGAGGACAATTTGAAATATCAAATATATATATAAATACATACTTTCACAAAATAAAACATAATTTTTTTAATTTGCAACTTTTTCTATATATACATATTAAGAAAGTATACGTGGCTTCTCATTATGCTATTTGGACCCTACTATATATATATATATATATATATATATATATATATATATATATATATATATATATATATATGTATTCGACTCTCCCGTCGTATTCGACTCTCCCGTCGTATTCGACTCTCCCGTCGTATTCGACGTACAATGTTCAAGCATCTTAGTTCCTAGGAACCAGCACATGTGATTTGAATATAGAAATGAAGTCTTTGTACAGAACCATCCACATTTTTGAATATATATATATATATATATATATATATATATATATATATATATATATATATATATATATATATAATTGAAAAGAATGAGCAGCTCTACAAAGAGTTGATTCCAAAGCTGATTACTGGCAAAAAATGTGCTCGATGCCACAAGAAATGACAGAGTTTCAAAATATATTTCATTAATGTTTAATTAATTGATATATTTAATTAATATTTGTTACCAGTAAGCAGCTTTTGGGCAGACTCTTATTATAGTTGCTCATCCTATTCTAATATTCCAAATAATCTGACCTGACTTTTGTTTCCCGGTTCAGTAGACCATTTTTTTTTACTTGAACCTTTGACTTCTTTATCATGGCGTTATTTTTACTTATGTCATTGAACACTTTTCTTTGCTATCCTGAAAAGCCTTTCCAGGTATAACTTATTTATTTATTAGTTTTCGGCTTTTTTTTATCTTGGCCGGCTTGGTTTGGTTTGTTTTACGACATATCAACCACTATGGTTTATTTAATGCCGACAATTTTTATTGCTAGTAATGTTTTCCTTCAAAAATGTATTGATGGTAATATTTTCCTTCAGGATTATATTTCTAGCGACATTTTTTTTTATCCAAAAATCTCTATCTGGTAATATTTTTCCTCCAAAAATGCATCGCTGGTAATATTTTTCCAAAAATGTTTTGCTGGTAATAATATATTGCTGGTAATAATTTTGACAAAGTATTTCTAGTATTAAAACCTATTTTTACACTTTCATAGTGTTTTCACCCCAGGTTTGGGGTGGGGGGTAACTATTTACCCATAGTTAGGGGCCCTAACAGGTGCTACCGCCCCTGGTAAGGTTAGACATTGGGACATCGGCAATTAAGAGATGGTTCCACGCTCCTCAAAACCTCCTGATCAGAGGTCTTGCTGTTGGACATAGTTTACGTCTTAACCCAGGACGCGGATGTAGTTTATCATCATACACAGGAAGGCCGGGCAGCTTTGGTTTGTCCATCATATTTAACTCGCCTGGTGGCATATAGGGTAGCCATTCTACAAACTACAGCCACTGGCCGCTCGTCGGCGGGGCGCAGTTCTTGTCGAACTCTCTGCCTTCGAGCAGAGAGGGGCCCAGACGAGGCACTTCTGTATCTCTCTCTCTCTCTCTCTCTCTCTCTCTCTCTCTCTAAAAAAAATATATATTGTATATAGTAGAAAATGACTAATAAGAAAACTCACGTTACATCTTTCTGATCATAGCTCAATTAGGTCTCATTTAAATACACATGGGAATCAACCAAACTTTATCCGCAACATACTCGTTGATATAGCAGGCTTATCCACATATAAAAAGGCTAAAAGTAATGGAGGCATTATTAATAATAAATAAAATCTAACAATCAATAATATCAACTATGAACACGGCCACAATGTTCTGACCGTGTTTGGAAAATATTATATTCCTATAACACTAGATCTATACATAAGACTAAACATACATTCAATTAAAAGTGAATCATCCTTGATAATGGCTGGTTCGCCATTATCATGGTTAACCCCCGAAATCTTTATCAAGGATAACTTCCGAAAGCATAACTTCAATATCTGTTGCAAGGAGCTAACTATTTAGGCCTTAACTGCATTCAGAACTGCCCACAATCGCCGCAATATAGTTCTAGAAAACGCATAATGCAGCTACCCATCAGCAGTCCAAACCAAGATTGAAAAGAAACAAATTGAATCCCGTTAATTCTTGAAGATCACCAACCAAATCATGAACAGTGGTAAAGTAGTTGTTCCCAGAATTATAAATAACCCTGTGGTCATATCTTCCCTGACAGATAAGACGAACCTCTTCGCCTTTCTCTTTGCCTCTACCTCAATGACAAAGATCAACACTTCTCCAAGTTCCCACAATCTCAGTAATATTACCATCGCAGGACGTAAATTTCTAAGCCTATCAAAGGCCTCGACCCTAAGAAAGCCACTCGTCCAGACAAGATGTCTTTAAGAACATCAACCCAGAATTATCCTCAATCCTTGTATTGTTATTCAACCGCTGTTTGAAGGAGAAATCCTCCGGAAGCCTGTGGAAAATGTCAAACGGAAGTCCAATTTGTAAGAACTGGGGGACGCGATCTTCTTCCTCTCATTACAGATCAATCAGTGTCATCAGCAAGCTTTTTGAGGCCATAATCAATAAGAGGGTCGTCGAGCATCGAGAAAAGAACATCCTCTTCAGTGACGTGCAATATGTGTTTCCGTCGGCCCGATCCACTGCTGATGTCCTAACTACCATTACTCACAGAATCAGTGAGGGTCTTGATGACAAACACAGCCCGAGGAGCATAGTACTAGATATCTCAAAGGCCTTCGACAAGCAGTGAAACAAAGGTTTACTACACAAACTCTCCAGTTATGGAATAATCGGAAGAATCTTCTCGATCATAAAATCCTTCATGACAGGTAGGTCCCTGAGGGTAGTTATTAATGACCAGTCCTTTGGAGTCCGAGGGTTCAGTCCAGGGGTCCTCCAGGGGTCATTCCTCGGACTATCCCTCTATTTGATCTTGATAAAGTTATCTGCCTAAGAATATATTCAGATCATTTGTAAAAATCTATGCCGTTGATACGACTATATACGGGCGCGTCTCTCGTCCCAGACCTCACTTTTCAGTCTTTCAAAAGAGTCTCTGAGCCCTTGTGGGTGACAAATTATTCTCTGCCCTTCAACCTCTCTCCCACAGGCGGGGGTGCAGCAAGCCTCTTATTGCTCTACCGCTACTTCCACGGAAAGTGCTCGGGCGAGCTACATTCAATGGTCCCGTCCTGTCAAACCTTCACAGCAAGAACACACCATAACACTTATATAGTAGCACACTACTCACATTCCCTCTGTATTCCATCAATGATAACACTAGCATCTTCTTCCCGCGAACCACTGCCCTGTGGAAGCGACGCCAAACCGGATGTCTCGTCGATCACCGTAAACACAACTTGTTCAAGGGCATTCCTATATACAAAAATGGCCCACAAACGTAAACCTCTACCTCGAGTGTGAACATCGCTGTAAACCTATATATATATATATATATATATATATATATATATTTGTGTGTGTGTGTGTGTGTGTGTGTGTGTCTATTAGGGAGGCAGTGGGTAGCCGCTCGGATTGAGGAATCGGAGAGTCGAGTTCGAATTCCAGTCGAATCCATTACATTCACTTACGTGCTTGGGAAACATTAATCCTCTTCTTCCCCTCCCCCGGCCCCATTTATGGGCAAATAGTAGGACAGGCTTTGATGGCAACTGGACTAGGAGGAGGACAACTCTGAATTCAAAACCTGCGGAGGGTCGTTTCGGGACCTTGTGGCACGTAGTGCACCAGGTCTCTGTATTCATCCCCTCAAAAAGTGTGATTGGTTCTGCGCAAAACCTTCATCTCTATAATCAAATCATATGTGCTGGTGTCTGGATTGTTAATCCTAGGAACTGAGCTGCTTGACCCTCATAAGTCGAATACGACGGGAGGTAACTAGGTATGTTGTGGAAAGATTTTCCGACATGACTAGTCGAAAAAATAAATAAAAGAACTATTAGTACAAACAGTGACATTTAAATACTATCTATTGTACACATTTTGAAATGTTTAAGGAGTATTCATAATACTTAAACGGTGCTTGTTAACGACGCCATGACATATCGTTCCTGACCCCACATATAAGAAAGTTAATTTTCAGATGATCACAGCATTTTTTGTCTTTCACAACCATGAACACTACAATACTTACCTTACCCTGATGATGACATTATGCTATGTCGAAAGTACTCGGAGAATAAATACGATATGAATTAGCACAGCGTTTTCCTCTCGTCTTTCAATGACAACACAAAAAAGCTTATCCGGGAATGTGAAAGGATCCTATCGAGAATAAGTAGACAGAACATGTCTAAATTATTTAATGAAACCTGTCTTAATGAAAATATGCTACTGAAATATACGCATATATATATATATATATATATATATATATATGTGTGTGTGTATGTGTGCAAGAGAGAGAGAAAGAGAATTCGTTAGGATGGCAAATATTAGGTTGGTGCAAAAATAATGTCGTTTTCTCACATATGTTACTATGTTAGAAAACGACATTATTTTTGCACCAACCTAATATATAAGCAAATCTAAGAAATTTCTACGTTGAGATATTTAACAGTTTATACGGTACCACCACAAAATAATTTTGTCACAGAGCAAGATATAAATAACCTAAACCAAACCTAATTGCATTTAGCGACTGGACATTTGTTTTGTTATTATTATTATTATTATTATTATTATTATTATTATTATTATTTTCTTTTTTGCTTTAAATTAATCATTATAGAAATCAGATTGCAACAAACTTTCAATTTTTTTTTTTTTTTTTTAATAATTTGAAATAAATAATTCATTGGGTACGAGTCTTCAAGACATACACAGAATAAGGCCGGAAAGAGTATGGTGTCTTGCATGGAACAAGACAAGACTAAATCACACTCGACGGAGAGCAAAAATGGTGAAAAGCCTGAAATTCACAGTTGTTGTATCCGATTTGATGCCACCAGACGTCAGATAGTTCCTGAAACTGAAAGCTGTTGAAAGGTCAAAATTGTTCATCCGATGCTGAAATTTATGTACCAGTGTGCACCTTGATGGAAAGTAATCCAGAAAGTTTCTTTCTGGAGAGAAAGAAAAGAAGAAAAAATGATTTCAAAATGCGTTATTCTATCATGTCAAAATCTTTTGATGTTTTTTTTTTTTTTTTAATTCGAGGACTAACATTGCTATCATCATAATTATGACTATATATTTATTGACTTAATTTTCATAACAGTTTCGATATTTTATCTGGAAATAAGATGTTTTATATGGTTATACACCTTGCTTATCAATCAACCATTATGAAAAGAAATAAATTTACTTAACAGTGTTATAATTCTATCGAGAATGAAAACTTATCTGATAGGATTAGAGTACTTTTTTAATCCTTGTAATATTGTAATAATCAAGAACCTATACTGGCAGCAAACCGCCTGCATACGGACAGAAAATGACCTCCGCAGACATATAAAAATAGAAATTCATACCGGATTTATTCAACCTGTATATAGAGGTGATACTGAGTGAATTAGAAGTTCTACTAGGATTTATTTTTGGCGGCCACAATCTTAACAAAATAAGATATGCAAATGACACACGTTGATAGCAGACACAGAAAGAAAGCTACAAAAACTTCTACAGAAGATAATGAAAAACAGTGATACCAAAATGAAACAACAGAACAATTTTAATATCTAGTGTTTTAACAGAAGACAGAATCTGTGACATTGAGATCCGAAGACGAATTGGAATAGCCTAAGCAGAGTATCAGGAAATAGAAAAGCATTGTCTAGAAGCAAAGAAAAGAGTCCGTCAATTATCTGCCATGCGTGATACACGCTTAGGCGATCATGTATCTTTCGATACATGACTGACGTGGCAAATTTTTTTCTCTCAGTAGGTTGCCATTTATTTCTGCTGTAGACCAGTTGCCATCCAAAGCTATAGAACCCAGTCTGTCCTGCTATTTACCCATAGCTTGTGGTGGGGAAAGAAGAAGAAGAGGAATCATACGTTTCCCATGGGTAAGTGAATGTAATGGATTCAATTGGATTTCGAACCCAGCTCTCTGATTCCTCAATGCCAGCCACTATCCATTGCATTGTTACGTCATACCAGTATATGGCAGAGAGTGTTGGACAATGAAGAGGAGACTTGAAGCAACAGAAATGGGGTTCTACAGAAGGATGCTGAGAATAATACGGACTGAACATGTAAGCAACATTAAACTTTTAGAGAAAATGGAAACAAAATTGAAAGTCATACTTAACATCTGGAAGGAGCAGTTGAGGTTTCTGGGGTACATAATGAGAAAGGAGCGCTTAGAGAATCTGATACTCACAGGTCAGATTGAAGACAAGAGAAACAGAGGAAAACAGTATATGTCATACATAATGAGCTTGAATAAATGTATGATGAAACAGGGTTTAAGTGAAATAAAAGAAAGGCAGAAGTTATTAAGAGCTACAGGGGAGATGAAGTTGTGGAGAGCCATGATCGCCTACATCATAAGGGGGAACGATGCATAAAGAAAAATTTGGAAGCGAAATATTAGGTTGGTGCAAAAATAATGGCGTTTTTTGACGTATTTTTTAACGTCAAAAAACGCCATTATTTTTGCACCAACCTAATATATTTCTTTCATGTTGGCACCAATTTGATTATTCTGTCTATTTTCCTGTCCTTTCTAGCACTTAATAAATGTTGTCTTTTTGTTTTCTCTCCTGAAGCCCTTTCGCCATCCATTTACACAAACTCATTCTTCTTCTTATATGTGCTGTGTCCTTTATGACGTTGGCGATCATAGTTCTCCACGATTTCCTGTCCTTTGTAGCTCTTAATAAATGTTGTCTTTTTGTTTTCTCTCCTGAACCGCTTTCGCCATCCATTTACACAAATTCACTCTTCTTCTTATATGTGCTGAGTCCCTTCAGGACGTTGGCGATCATGGTTCTCCACGATTTCCTGTCCTTTGTAGCTCTTGATAAATGTTGTCATTTTCTTCTCTCTCTTAAATGTTGTTGCACTATCCATTGACTGAAGTTCGCTACGCTTCGATTTCTTCTCTCGCTCTTGCCTTGAAACTTCCCTGTGAGTATAAAATTTTCCAAGCTTTCTTTCCTCATTAGGTACCTTAGAAATTTCTAAATTAACGAGGAACATAAAAGTGTATAGTTTAAAATGTCGGAGGTATTTTTGTTGCACTCTGGGATTAAAGAACCTGAACATTTTCAGTTAATATCATAACACGTATAATATATCATAGAATTTTCTAGGACTAAAAGTGACAAGAATCAATTGTAATTGACATAAAAGAATACTAATAAAAAATGAATTACTGGCAATTTACGGCTTGTTTTACATCCCAACTGATGTTGAAATACATTTCGTAATGACGTTTAGCAACCTTCTCTCAAATGTTAAGTCGGTAATTTATAATTTTAAATGTCAATTTGATGCAGAACGACAGATCTGGTGCCATAAGTTTTCACTCCTCGGTGTGGAAATGTCCAGTATTCACTGCTATATACTTACGGCTATACCACGTTGAAACACACGTTCCTCTGCGATCAGCGAAGTTAAGCAACGCCGAGCCTGGTCAGTATCTAGATAGGTGATCGCTTCGGAATACCAGTTTGGATATGCGGGTGGTGTAATGGATACTGGCTTGGAATCATTAATCGAAGAATCGAATTCCAAATGCAGTTGGGCCCGTTACGCGCAAATACACTTGGGAAAGGTACGACTCCATATCTTCTCCCCCCAGCTATGGGTTAATTAATAAGATCACTAAATCTTTATTATCTAAATGGAAGATCACTAAATCATTATTATTTCCAGAAAAATAAATTCTTGGAATCTAAAATATTTTATGGTATTAAATAAGCTGCAAAGAGTTGATAAGAAGTAAAATTAAATGAATCAACTAATCAATGCTACATAAGAAGATTGATATTGTATAGCAGTTCATTATTTTCATTTTCCTTTGTTTCTAACGAAATTATTTTTTCTTAGTGCTTTGCTTAATTTTTGGAAGGCATTTTTCGCTAATTCAACGCATCTTCGGATTTCGGTGCCAAATTTTCCATTTCCTGTTAAAACACTTCGCATATATTTAAATTTCTGTACTTCTTTGACTTTTACATTCTCCAATTCGTAGTTGGAATCTTTGGAACTTTTCTCTTGATGTTTTCTTTTCTTTAGATCTGTCCACATGAGAAACTCACGTTTTGAACGGACACAGAACGCGCCATAAGTAAATATATCCGCGAATATCTAAGTAGAAAGAGAAAGGAAAAGACTTACTTGAAAATTCCACACTTCCCGGTATGCACACAGGAAAAATAAATAACTTATTTTTTACGAATTCTATAAAAGACGGAGTTAATTCTATTGAAAATAGGCGGTTAACTTAGAAAAACAGTAGACATTTTTTGAAAAACCAAATCGCATTCGTAAGGACGTCATAATTTCGAATATTTCAATTTATTGATGATTTTCCTATAACTTTTGTTTCAAACAACATTTTAGGTCGTTAGATTTTATAAGATGCCTACCTAAGTTAGGTTATTTAATGTCATATTTTATAGAGGGTTTAGTTTGGCTGATTTTCTTTAACGGCATTCAATGTACCTATACTAAATCGTTCTGACGTCGTAATGTATTAAGGATTGTTGCTTGTTTAATTTTTGCCTTACTGTAAAATCAAGAGAAAGCCGACCTAGACTCGGCTGCAAGCGATACCCTTAAGCAAGTAGATGACTGTCGCTGCCCTCTTTCGCTGATTTGGTCGTTGAGCTCGTATAAATCTTTGCCTATTCCGCTGTTGGCTTCTTGTGGGGTTTGTCGTTCAGTCTGGTCCTTTCTCCCCGACCTTACTGCCATGAGTGGTTCTACATAGGGGGGCTTCTGCACGCGAATACCATCGTCAAACTCTCGTTGATTCTGAACCATCTCGACCACCGACACCAGGGAAATGAACGGGAACAGGGAGAAAGGATGGTCATCCCGATGCTCGCATGCGAGCGGGTACCGGCAAAAATAACCAAAAAAAACAAACAAACAATATTATATCTAAAATTAAAACTGGGTTTACAGGATTGGAGACATTTCATACTGATCTGTCTTCATTTTATTAAATATATATTTTTGATTGCGTACTTGAGTAAACGACGCGTAATACAGACCATTATAAATGCGACTCACATATCCATATTTGTCTGTTCAAACTGACTTTTCCCTAAATTGATTGAGGTTTTTTTTTTTTAAACTATCATATTCTGATCAAAACTGCGTATAAAAAGATGACTGACATTCTTTTTATCGACTTCATCAGAGTTAATATAGCTGTAAAATTCTATTTGCTTATTTCATTAATGAAAATAAATAAATGTTCCTATACTAATCCTTCTGACTTCGAAATGTATTTGTTATCTGGATTCTTAACAGTTCAATATTGTTGCCTATTTAATTTTTACCTTACTGTAAACTCAAGAGAAAGCAGACTTAAATTCAACTGAAGGCGATACTCTTGAGCAAGTCGATGACTTTCTAAATCTTGGCTCCTGGATGAATTCATTGTAGCATAGATATCATAATCGAAACAAATTGAGTAACACTATGAAAGATGGAAACAGTTTACAAGTAAAATCTATCATCTGAAATCAAAATTTAATTTATCATGAAAACAATCCTTCTGTTGGGCTCCAGTGTACAGGCACTAACGAAGGTTGTTTTTTGGTTGATTTTGGTTAGCGGCATATCAGCATCTAAGGGTTATTTAATGCTATAATCTAAATCTTCACCTACAGATCAAATATATTGTTGGTCATTTTACTGTAAAATGTATTGTTGGCTATAAATAACTGTTGGCCATTTTACTTTAAACAACTATTGTTGTCAATTTGCGTAACATACAAATGTATTGCTGGTATTTTTACTATAAAAATATATTTTTATATTTTCGTAGTGTTTTGTTTTTTCTTGGTGGTTCACTATTTGCCTATACCTACGAACCTAACAGGTGCTACCACTCCGGCTCAGGATGAACTTGGGAAAAACTGCAATTAAGAGGTAGTTCCAAGCACCTGAAAATCTCCAAACTCCCGATTAGATGCCATGCTGCCGGATGTAGTTTATCGTCATACCCAGGATTTATAGATAGAGAGAATAAATTCAGAATGAACATATTCTACATATGCGTCGTTCAACTTAATTAACGACGTAGGCGCATAGTGAAACGTCTATGTGTCGGCTTAAAATTTATATTTCTATTGAAGTGTATTTATTTATTTTATTTTCATAATGTTACATTTTTGAATATTATCTCTGTATTTTAATGTAGAAAAAAGGTGAATGATTTAGATATTGATTTCGCATTTTGCAAAATAATCAAAATATTAAATTTCATTTTCAAGATCTTTTTACACATTTTTTTCATAACTTGCCAAACAATCCTAAAAATGTTGATCTGTGCGCACGATTTTATATATATATATATATATATATATATATATATATATATATATATATATATATATATATATATAATAGTTATTATATATGTAATGATTATAATATATGTATTAGGTCGGTGCAAAAATAATGACGTAATAATGTCGTTTTTTGACGTTAAAAATACGTCAAAAAACGACATTATTACGTCATTATTTTTGCACCAACCTAATATATATTGTAGTCATTATATATATATATATATATATATATATATATATATATATATATATATATATATATATATATATATATATATATTATATTCATTTTACCCCAAACGCAGGGGTTTACCAGGAGTAAAAGTGAGAGAAGACACTGAGTATAGGGTGGATTGAGGAAAAGACAGAAGATAAACGCGATTCAAGGGGATAGAAGATAGCGATTGACGTTGTATTTAAATTTTTGAAGATTGTAGTTGTCAGGGAGGCAAGTAAACGGAAGGGATTTCCACAGGCGGGAATTGTGTGAAAAGAAATTGTTTGAGTAGGAATGGCGGTTGCATTTTACTATTTCAACGATAAACGGGTGAGTCCTAGTTGCCAATCTAATACCACGCTTAAATTCATGTAATTCGGAAAAACCAGGGGAAAAAAGCTCATCAGAGCAGTTGCTATGAAAATATTTGGTGAAAACACAGGGAGAATCCATACCACGTCGGCGAGAACGTGACTGCCGTCGAAATGCAAACTCAGGATTGATTAGATTACAAATCCTTCTTTGGATTTTGTCAAAAACCTCGAGATAAATAACAGGAGCAGCAGACAAAATATGGCAGCAGTATTCAATGCACGGACGAATGGTTGATTTGTAAATGTGCAAGATGGACTCTGACGTGAAAAACCTTCTGGCACGGCACAGTGACCCAAATTTGCTTGCAGTAGATACAGCTATTGATTCGATGTAGTCGTTTCACTTCAAGTCACTTGAAAATGTGAAGCCAAGAAAGCAGAGAGTGTTGCTCTCCAGGAGTCTAGCATCAGCCATGTTGATGGCAGGTAGAAAATGAGAGCAGATTATTATTATTATTATTATTATTTATTTATTTATTTATTTATTTATTCATTTTAGGATGTTATAACAAAAACATGTAAGAATCGCTACACAACTGCACTCGTGTATATGTTTTTTGCTTTGTTTTTTTTTTCCAAAAAAGAGGATCTATTTCCTTTTGAAACCAAATTAATCGTTCAATTACCAGTAATTTACAATCGCCTGAGGCGACGCATTGTTATTCCTTGAAGCACTCCTGCAATTGTGTAGCGATTCTTACATGTTTTTGTTGTAAATAATATTGCTGTACTATGTATTAAGCCCTCTTTTAAATTAAATGTTACGAACGTTGGAAGTGTAGTCTGTTCGTTCTTATCGTACCTAGATATAGATACAATCTATTTAAGTAAATGCTCTGTTACCGCCTTGAATGTTGCCTGAAATTCGTAGAAAATATGGGTCCTCCAACAGGAACCAAACCTGTGTCCTACACGGAACTGTAATTTGATCTGACGTGCTATACCACTTAGCTACTGAGAATTTAGACATGGAAGTGGTATAGCACGTCAGCTCAATTGACGGTCCCATGTAGGGCACAGGTTCGGTTCCTGTTGGAAAACGCATATTTTCTACGAAATCTATCGCAACATTAAGTCCAGTATATGCATTTAATACTGTTTAATTAAAAAGAAACAGAGCATTTACTTAAATAAATTGTATCTATTAAAACAACGTATAAAAAGAAAATATATTAAATAATTGTCGGCCTTTCATTTTATATATATATATATATTGGACTCTCACGTCGTTTTTTTCGACGTTTGATGGTCAAGCAACACCGTCCTAGGAACCGACAGCCAGACAGCTGCACATATGATTTGATTATAGCGGTGTAAGCTTTGTGCAGAATCAAGCACGTTTGAAGAGCCACGTGCCACAAGATCCCCAAACGACACTCTGCAGGCATTGAATCCAGAGTTGTCCAATCGGTCCTGCTATTTACCCATAGCTGGAGGTAGAAGAAGAGAACTGATGCCTTTTCCAAGCACGTATGTAAATGTAATGGATTCGACTGGAATTCGAACTTGCTTCTCCGATTATCTTAATCTTAGCCGTTAGCCATTACTCTATCGTGCCTGATATATATTAGATTTTAAAATTTGAGTCATTGTTTTCCCCAATAAAGTTTCATATTCTATTTATGTAACAAATGATCCATGTGAATTTCCCCTTAGATGGGACTTATTAAAATATATATTAATTAGCGGTGTGATAAATGTAAAATAATAATTGTGTTAATCAAATATATGTTTCCATAGTCTACATCTGATCTTCTGCATAAACAAAAACAAAGAAGAGTTTCTTTCATAATAAAATCTACGACCATATTTACGTGGTCTGATGAAAAAGTTTTCGGGACTGCTGCTACGGCAACGAAACAAATGTACACAGAGTGAAGCCGCTTGGCAGAGATTGATCTTCATCTCTGTTGGTCATATACAAGAATATATAACTTTCTCGCTCGCTTCTCTTGCTTATAGTTGCGCTTGGAAGTAAAATGAGTAGTTTCACCCCACAAGAGAGCTTATATCAGCGATTCTATCAGCAGTTTTGGGCCAAGGACAACATTGCCCCGGTCCAACAACCGCCATATTTCTCAGATCTTGCCCTTTGGGACATTTTCTCTTTTCAAAAATCAATTCCCATTTGAAAGGAACAAGATTTCAAGACGCCGATGAAACCCAAGATAATGCGACGAAGCATCTGCTCGCTACGCTAATGGAAACAATGCTGGATAATATGTGTGGCTTTAGAAGGGGAGACTTTGAAGGAGATTAAATACTGAATTTTTATGTGTTGTAGTTTTTTTATAAAACCAGTCCCGATTACTTTTTCATCTGACCTTGTATGCTAACATCAACACGGTCACAATACACTATATACAATACAAATATATTTACCTTTCAGTGACGCAATAGGACAAAATCTGATCAATGCTATAAAAACCGACATTTTAAGATTATTGAAGAGGTAACCAGAAAAAAGTAACTAAAACGTTAATTAATAGCAATACGAAAAGAAAAAATAGAACCACTTCGATCAAGTTCTTTCAGTCTGACACGGTTTTTGTATGAAGACTTTCTAAGCGTAGCTTAGATGTGGTACATGGTCGTAATTGATCTGGCAAGAACAAGCTTGCTAACCATTACACCACGCCGACGTGCCCAAAATAACTTTCTAAGAGCAACATCGATGTGGCACAAGGCCGAAAGTATGAGACACCCGGTGAGGATCGAACTCACTACTCAGGCCCTATTCTTCATGCGAGGCAAGCTTGATAACCATTACAACAACGTCGCTGTGCCCTAAACGATTTTCTAAGAGGAGCTTAGATGTAACACAACGTCATTGTTCTAGAGAGACAAGCTTAGAAACCATTACAAAAACGACACGTTGCTCTAATCGTAGCTTAGATGCGACGCAATGTCGAAAGTATGTGGCACCCAGTGAGGATCGAACTCCCTACTTAGACGTAATTTTTTTTAGCGAAGACAAGCTTGCTAATAATCGAAATATTAAGCGTGCTAACCATTACACCACGTCGAGCTGATACTCACCCAATAGTCTTTCAAGGCACGATGCCTCACCGAGGTTGCATCCGTTCATCCTGACTAGTCGTAGTTCGGGCACCGATCGGCGATGAGAGAATAATTCAAAAATTCTTCGATGCATTGAATGTAACGAGTCAGTTTCTTAAACCACTGGGTATTTTGTACAAGATCGGAAGAAAAATCGGCAGCCAATCAGTGACCGTCAAGAGTTTTAGTTTGCGCCCGTATATAGACGTATCATCGGCATAAATGATACATACATACATACATATATATCTATATCTATCTATCTATCTATCTATCTATCTATATATATATATATATATATATATATATATATATATATATATATATATATATATCAGGTCATCCCATAAGTTCTGTCCGAATTTTGAATAAAGAAAACAAGTGACCAAATGTTACATTTAATTACAGATTCAATCAACAATGTATTTTCCCTGATTATCTATGACTTCCTTCCATCTATTAACAAGCTTACTAATTCCATTACTGTAAAATTCTTTTGGCTTTGATTCGAAGGAACTCATAAATGTCAGTTTTAACCTCTTCCTGTGTTACAAAAGCTGTTTCTTCCAAATGATTCTATCAGCTACGAAACAAATGGTAGTCTGAATGAGCAAGATCGGCAGAATAAGGTGGATGAGGAATTTTCTCCCAACCAAGTTCTTCGATCTTTTGTGACGTGATTCTTACTGTGTGGGGTCGCGCATTGTCCTGAATAAACATCACCTCTTTTCGATTCACTAGAGCAGGTCTTTTTTCCCTCAAAGCTTGGTTCAAACGCTGTAATTGCTGACAGTATATTTGAGCATTAATTGTTGCATTAGGTGGTAAGAATTGATAACTGTAACAAACAAAACGTCCTCATCTTTATTGCCATATTCACTACATTTCGGCCGTTGTACGCTCCGGCCTTCTTCAGGTTATTGGAATTTTGAACTGAACCCTTTATTTCATGAAACGGGAGTATATTGTTCTAGATCCACGTGCCATGCCTCTTCCGGATGTCTCATTTATCTCCCTTTAATTCAATTCTCCAATTTTTTGCTCACTACTGCAGTAGCCAGGTATTGAACTCACAAGTCTTTGGTCAAGTTACTGGATCCAACCAACGCTTTTATCCACTGGGGCATGTGTCCTTAAAGAGAATAAAAATGAGGATAACAGCCCGAACAATGTAAATAATGCAAATAATTACAATACCTCATCTCAGAAATATAGACAAAGGTTAATATTTATTTTTAATTTTGCTGTTTTAGAAAGAAGTACCCCAAGCACAGTTTTTTTTTTATGTTCAGTACTCTTATTTCCTATATTAAATTTGTTTAAATGTATCTATACACCAGGGTACTTGTTTCGTTTTTTATTAATTGTAATTAATAAATACATTTTCGTGATGAATTCAGGTTATATGATATGACTACTTTCATTCCATTAGTCGGTGTGATGTGAATTGTTTCGCTGATAAATGGTTTCTGACATTTTGTACCAAAAGGTCCTATGAACTGATCCGGAATTATTACACTGTCTGTGCTGTTTATTTAATCGCGCCCAGATCACAACTGTCTCCGCTGTTTTTACAGACACACGATCAATAGCCAACGGAAACTATCCACAAATAACTAACATCTTCAACCGAATTACAAGATATGAGGCTTGATATTCATTTCATCACTTCTTCGATTGTATTCCTTTCCACTTCATTCTTAAAGGAGTCGAAAAAGTAGGTTGTCAGGGTCAAAGGGTGGCGCGTTTGTCTTTCTGAATGCCTTGCTTAATTTCATACTGAAAATGCTCACTATTTACATTATTCGGACTACTGTCCTCACCTTTGCTGCCATATTCATAACAACTTTTCGGCTGTTGTACGCTCCGGCCTTCTTCAGGTGGTAGTAATGTTGAACTGAACCCTTTATTTCACTCGCTGAGGGTAGACTGTTCTACTTTTTGTGAACATAATTACTAGAGGCAGTGGTATGTGTGTTTTATATTGTTTTATTGAAGATATATTTTGGACTATACTTTGATTCCTTTATGTAATTGTAGGATAGTACATGAAAATGTCCTGGAAGAGTTCTTTCATGGTAGTTTTTTGATTTTATTAGGTTGGTGCAAAAATAATGTGAGAAGACGACATTATTTTTGCACCAACCTAATATTTAGCGGCATATCAACACCTCTATGGGTTATTTAATGCCAAAATTTGAGCTAAGTTCAACTAAATATATTCTGAACGCAATTCTATTCCTTCAACAACAGATAAAATATAGTGTGGGTTAATCTAAAATAAACAGGAATTGTTAGTCATTTTTATATATAAATATTTATTGCTAGTATTTTTACTATCAAAATGTATTTTCATAATTTCGTAGTGTTTTACTTTTGTTTGTAGCGTTTACTCTTTGCCCATAGCTGGGACCCTAACAGGTGCTACCACCCCGGGATAGAGCGGACCTGGGAGCAATAGCGATTAAGAAGTGGTTTCACGCTTCTCAAAAGCTCCAATATCCCAATCAGATGTCTTGTTTGCCGGATGTTTATCGTCATACAGAGGAGTAATAATGGTTAAGATTTAACTATAGATATGAATTGTAAATGATTTTCCTGCAGTAATGCATTGATGTTTTGTAAAGCAGGGGCTTTCCAGGTTTAGAATGAATGCAATCACAAGTGATGTAGATTTTATTTTCTGTGCATTGTCCCTTCAGGATTATGGTGTTCCCTATCTTCACATCTTTCATAACTTTAAGTCGCCTTTGACCTTTTAGTATATCTCCAAGTCAATGTTCTGCCATCCATGTATACAAGATCGTTGGGTATGTCATTTTCTTTCCCCCAATTGCTTTAAATATGCCATGTGAATGCTAGATTCTTCGAACTTTCTTTCCTCATTATTTAATCCAGATGTTTCAAACGACTCTTTCTGATCTGAAGCTTTTTGTTCTTGAGTTATGATGTAATGGAATAACCAGTTACCTCCATGAATGATTACACTATAGGTAGTAAGTATCTATAAAGGCAACCATCTACGAGAGACTCGGAGGAGGACTGAGAGCGAGACGACGCAAACACGTCCGACCTTCCAGTTAGTGGCACTCTCTACTAGATTGACCTGTGTGTCTAACTGTACTGTATTTCATATTGTACTGGTTGTGTACAATAAACCTTTCTTCTAGTATCCACCTGGCGTTATGTGTTTATTCCATTAGCACGGAACATAACTAGTTTTGGGCCATGCGTGATACACACTTAGGCGATCATGTATGTTTCGATATATGACTGACGAGGAAGATTTTTCCCGCAGTAGGTTGCCATTTCTTTCTGCGTCAGACCATTTGCCATTCCAGACCCGATCTGTTCTGCTATTTACCCATAGCTAGGATGAAAACAAGGGCATGTGAATGTAATGGATTCGACTGGAATTCGAACTTGGCTCTCCAATTCCTCAATCCGAGCTGCTATCCATTACTATCCATAACTCCAGCGTGCCTCCTACCATTAAGTAGCGTATTGTTATCATTTGAAAGCCCAGGTATAATGGTCGGTTCCCGTATCGATCCAGTAATTATCTGACTCCTCGTGCTATCCTCTACCTTTTCAATCCAATGCTATAGAACCCGATCTGTCCTGCTATTTACCCATAGCTGAGGAGAGAAGACGAGGACTCATAACTTTCGCAAGGGTATTAGCACGTAAGTGAATGTAATGGATTCGACCTGAATTTGAACACGGCTCTCCAATTCATCAATCCGAGTCGCTATCGATTACGCTATTGTTCGTTTCGTTCTTACTTTCCTTAAAACTTCCTCGTCGCTCGCTGATAGTTGTTCATAATCGGGGTTTGTGAATAAAAACGGAAAATACATACGGCTCAAATTAATGCGTTATATATAATTTCCCGCCCCCCTCAAGCAAGGCAATAAATCCACTGAGACGCAGTGTGTTACTGAGCATGAACGAACATTACTGGGCGAGAACAACAAAAAAAAAAAAACTGGGACTAAGAAGACAGAAGATAACGATTGACATTACACTTAAAGTTTTGAAGGCCAAACTTGGCTGGAAAGCAAGAGTCGCAGAAGAGCGTTCCATAAGCGAGACTTGCGAGAGAAGAAACTCTCAGCATAGAACTTACGGTTACCTCTACCCATTTCAAATGTAAAGTGATGATAACTTGCGCTTGAATTCATAGATATTAGACACCACAGACGAACGTTTATCAGAACAATTACCATGAAAGTATTTATAGAAAAGGCACAAACTGTGTTATGGGTGTGGAAATGTAGCTAAAGCCGCGATACCATATCAGAATCGATAAGATTGCAAATTCTTCTTTGAATTTTATTAAGAATTTTTATATACATAGCAGGAGCACCAGACTAGATGTGACAGCAATTTTTGAAGCATAGATGAATCTTAAATTTATAAATATGTAGGATAGATTCGGACGAGAAAAATTCTCTAGCCTCATAGAATGAACCAACCTTGCCAACAACAGACCCATCAACTGATTCAATATAATTTTTCCATTTCATATACGTGGGAAACATCAGCCCGCGAAAGCGCATTGAATCACTCTCCTGGAGGTTAGCATCAGCCATAATCATAGAAGGTAGAAATGGTTTTCTTAGACTAATAATAGAGAGCTGTTTCGTTTTTCAGCCTTTAAAATTAACAATCCATTCCTTGCTCCAGTTAACAACATAATGTAGATCATTTTTTAGATCAGTTGCCGATATGACCCTATTGAACTGAGCAGTCTTATTATAAAGACTGGAAGAAATAGTTGTGTCATCAGGATAGATACCGAGTCGATAACTGATGACATCAGGAAGGGCGTTGATGAAAATTAGGAACAGCGCAAGTCTAACGAAAGAGCCGGCATTAATGCAGAAAAGATCTAGAAGAGTGGCCATTTAAGCCAACCTTCATTTCGAGATTTGATCAGAAAAAAAAACTTTTTCATTAAATCTATTCTTTAGAAAAAAGTATAGCTCTATTCATCATTATTTCCAATCAATTCTTGGCATTTATCAGGCAGCTTTTCAATATCTTTTAAGTAACATTCTGCAGGTTTTGACACAAAAACTTTTACCACGAGCACGAGTAATTTTCATTGAAAGATTATTTTTCTGATCAAAACATTTTGCAATAATCTAAAAAGTGTATAATCAGTTAAGTGCAATGCTAGTTAAATATGGTGAAAAAAGCAGACCAAACAAGTTTCCAAAAATTCTTCCAGTGTTATTCTTGAATACATCCTTAAGTTGAGATCATACAGCAGTAATCTATTTCTGGCTTAATCTGGCTCTTGTAAAAGTAGAGGGTAGCAGGTTGAAGCAGGTACTTACTGGTGCGCTACTGATATCCGACCATATTTCCAGTATCGGTAGATCGTATGTACGTATCGCAATAGGCGATCTAAGTACACGCCCTTCCTGATCGGTGTAAATTCTGGATCCGTTCAGTCATACTTTCTTTTTATTAAAATTTATAGTCTAAAGAAACTTTCTCTTTAATTTTTAATCTATATGTTTTACATCCGTTGGTAGAGTTATAAAAAGAGTTGAAAAATTCATTTGTTTCCTTTGGCAAAGTAATACACACACACACACACACACACACACACACACACACACATATATATATATATATATATATACATATATATAAATAAAGAGAAGGTTATAGTAGTTCTAACAAGAGAGAAGTGTGTATATTAAAAAGAAGAGAAAAACAGGAAACGTTTTTGGTTGTAATATGGATTTTGTAAAAAAATATATTATGCTTTATTTTCCATAATTTTGGTACACGAGTTTCCGGTATCGCGACCTTCATCAGGCAAAGAGTCGATATTTCCACATTAAAAGGAATTAATTTTTCTTATGCTTTTCGATGTTAAATATTCTCAATATTAGACATTCTCTTTTTTGTGTTAGTGACCCAAATGTCTTCCTTGAATTGGCAGTGAAAAATTCTGCGTGAAGGGTAATAAAACAATTAAGACTGGTCCGAGAAAGCGTGGGGAAGTTATTTCTATTCTTATCTTTTAATGACTCCTGTGTCTTCTTAGATTTATTGCCATTTTCTTGTGTTTTTGTCAGCATGCGTACATTCCCTCTCCTATATAAGCATAATCCCTCTTATATATATATATCTCTTATATATATATATATATAATGCAGAAATCACTGGACGGCCGTTTCGTCCTATATTTGGGACTCATCAGCAGAGCGCATCCACTACCGAGAATTGAAACCCTGACAGTTAGGTTGGCAAGCAAACATCATACGAACTGTTACACCGGAGTTCGATTTCAATTATTCCAGACTCGATGAATTAATTAAATATAATTATCAAATCAAATCAAATATAATTATCAAATCCTCCGAATAATATATATATATATATATATATATATATATATATATATATGAAACATCGGTCGTGTTTTACCTTCTTTCCGGTTTGAAGTTATATATATATATATATATATATATATATATATATATATATATATATATATATAAGTAACGGGTTTTTATGATTTCGACATATTTTATCACTTTAAACATTATTTTTAGTGGATACTCGTATTTGAGTAGACACTCCGTTTAGTTATCAAACATTATTTTTATTATTTTCCTCCACCGGCCAGAGAATTCGAGAAATCTTATGAAATAAATATATGAACGCTTCGAACCTGCGTCCCTCTGTGCAGGGGGAACCGTTCTTTTACCCGATGAGCTCTAACCGACTGGACTACAGAGAACTTACCTGATCGCCATTGAGTGAATACTGCCTTTAATGCAAATTCCTCTTGTCATAGACTTTCTCCAGATTTTCTCATCTGCTCATTTTTGTATCCAAACGTAAACAAAGCAATTTTCTAAAGAATAGATTTTTATTAATTAATCCGACATATTTTATCCATTTAAAAGTTATATTTAGCAGATATTCGTATTTGAATAGACGCTTCGTTTATTTATTAAATATTATATTTATTTATTTTTGTCTCCCGAAATGAAAAAAAAAAAAAAAGCTTTCTGCCAGGATTCGATACTGTGGACCTTTGAGCAAAAAGAGATACAGTTCCATCCGACAAGTTCTAACCAACTGATCTACATGAAACCAATTGATCGGGTACGGGCGAATTGTAATTGTTAAGCAAAACTTCTGTCGACATAGATCACCCAGAATGATGCATATCTCCACATTTTTGTATCCAAACATAAACAAATAGTTTTTTTTCTAAAGAAAATAATCCGACATATTTTTCATAGCGGTAAACGTTATATTTTGTGGATATTCGGATTTTACTGACTGGTTCGCTGTAGTTTAGCTGGTTGGAGCTGGATCTGACGGTAGCTCCCTCTGTCCAGAGGAGCGCAGTACGAATCCTGCTAGAAAGCGTATTTTTCCTTTAATAAGATTTCTCAAATATTCCAGCTGGTAAATGAAATTGAATAAGTATATTCTCTTTAATAAATAAAGAGACCGTCTACTGAAATACAAGTATCCACCAAAAAGTAACGTTTAAATTGATAAAAACATATATCTCTAACATTAGATGCTTGTTTGCATATTTGCGCTTATGAGAGAAGGGCGGTTGGAAGAGGGCACATTCTACTGACTGTTTTACTTTCCATTTTAAAGGTTTTGTTTTCCACCTGCCCCCATGTCTCTTCTCCAACGTTTTTTTTCTATTTTCTCTTCTGATTCCTTCTTCTTCTTTTCTCTTTGCCTCTGGCTGGGTTCACTCCGTTCGTCCGTTTCCCAATTAGTATAAGAAAGCCATCACCTACACTTACATATACACGCGTTCATAAACACAGTTTATCAAATATACTCCGAAATTACAAAGAATTGGCAGGCGTTCGCTATTTATCTTTGTATTGAGGATTTAAATATCGACCTAAAAATATCTCGAATTATATATATATATATATATATATATATATATATATATATATATATATATGTGTGTGTGTGTGTGTGTGTGTGTGTGTGTGTGTGTATAATTGAAAAATTGATGAAAAAAATGAAAAGACAATATGTATAAAGATAAAAGACATTAGAAAAACTGTATTATCAGCCGGCGCGTTTCGTCCAATGTGAAGTTTTTCAAGGCAAAAACGAAATGAATTTATTGAAAGCTACTGAATTTATTGAAAACAAAGTCACTATTAATGAGAGACTGTCATGTTGCAGGTCCTTGTACCACGGTGATGGTCCAAGGTAGAACCAATAAAGAAGAACTCGAACACGGATATGGAATAATACAGATATATTACAAACAGGAATATATACAGAGAAGTAGAAAGTATTAGTACGAACAATCAGGTTTAGTAGGGAGAACAATGTAGTCTCGACCAGTATCATTATACCAATATCTTGTAGTAATTGTCTAAACGCGACTCTGACTGCCCCTGACTCGACTGACTGACTCGCTCGCTCTGACTGACTGACAGATTCCTGACGGACCTCACTGCAGACTTCAGACTGAACAATATTTAGTCACCCCCACCCACGAGGGCATCATGTGGCACAAGGCCGGTTTAACGTGGGATCTCCGAGCCCGTGGGCTCGGCCAAAAATATGCCCTTTGAACCTGTATAAACGGGTTCAGGGTCGGTTTACCTCCCCGAAAGAGACTCCGCCCTTTGGCGTAGCCTCGTTCGGGTTCCTCACCGCTCGAACTTTATACGGGTTCAAAGAGCATATTTTTGGGCGAGCCCACGGGCTCGGAGATCCCACGTTAAACCGGCCTTGTTCCACAGGATGCCCTCGTCGGGGGTGACTAAATAGCGTTCAGTCCGAAGTCGGGCGACCGGCTGATCGGCTGAACTCTCTACCTCCGGGCGGGGAGGAATACAATAGTGTTTTCTAAATTCTTCTAGTTATTAAGGACATTTGGTTTGTTGTTAATAGTTACTTTGTTTTCAATAAATTCATTTCGTTTTTGCCTTGATAAAGTCCACATTGGACGAAACGCACCGGCTAATAATATAGTTTTCCTATTGTCCTTTACCTTTACACACACACACACACACACACACATATATATATATATATATATATATATATATATATATGTGTGTGTGTGTGTGTGATGAAATAAATAACAAATAGGAAATAGATGTTAATCTAACATGTTTCCCTTTATTAAAGCTTCGTCAGAGATCATGATAGAAAATGCAGCGACGCAGATTAAGAGTCTGTTGTTTCTGGTTATTTCTTATTGGTTAGATATGTGTCACGTGTAATTACACGTATCTAATGAAGTAATGAAGTACCAGATAATATTCAAATATGTGTGACAAACATTCTGGACGCTAAAGTGTGTAAAATTTATCGAGATGCAGATGGATGTTTCGATTGGTTATTTCTTATTGGTTAGGTACGTGTCGCGTGTAATGAAGTACCAGATAATATTCAAATAGGTGTAAGAAAACATTCTGGATGTTAAAGCGTGTAGTGCAAAAGTTATTGAGACACTGTAGGATGTTTTGAAAAGTTTTGTTTTGTTTGATTTTTCAGAAAATTATATCAGGCTTATGAATAATGGATCTGTAGAAAAATTTACACTACACACTTTAGAATTGTAGAACATGAAGAAGACACAATTGAATCAATGTAAAAAAAAAAAAAAATGAATAAGAAAAAAACCGAAGACAAATGAGTTTTAATCATTTCACACCAAGCAAGGTGATTGTACTATTAAGACACAAGGGGTTACTGAGAAGACTTTAGAAGGAACCGGCAACTAAATCCTAAACAGAAAACAAGAAATAAACCCCTGTTTCTATTTAATAGACCGGGAAGGAGTGTTATAATTAACAGAATATTATTCAAAGATATCAAGCTTACCAAAAGCACATAATCCCCACATACGAAAGCAAATTTTAAGTCCTTTTTGATAATCCGATTTATTAAGACTAATATTGCAGTTGCTTAGCCCGCTTGATTGCATTCACCGACGGAATGGGATGATTGGGAGCAGCCGTTTCGGTGCTGGCATTTAGGAACACCGCTGTTTAGGCAACATTGCATTTGAATCCAGACATTTGTACGCTAGGAAAAGAGTTAAAAAATAGAGATACAGATAAAAAAAATAAATGCAACTGTTGTTAGATTTGAGTTCATGAATCCTTTCAAGTAATTAAGAAGATTTGCTCATAATGATCAAATATACTAAATAAAGCTACATAACAGTTTTAACCTTTTTTAATCAAATTCATCACATGCAAGGCAATAAAGCCACTAAGACGCAAGGGGCTACTGAGTATGAAAGAATTAGAAAACAGAAAAATTATTAAGGAGTGAGACCAACAGAAGAAAATCAGGAAGACTGTAGATAACAATTTAAATTTTTGAAGAACAAAGTTGGCTAGAAAACATGAATCCTTGAAGAGACTTTCCATAAGCGACATATACGATAAAAAGAAACTGTTAGCATAGAACTTACGGTTACATCTAGCCATTTTGACTGTAAAATGATGAGACCTTGCCGCCAATCTAGTACTGCGCTTAAATTCATAAATTCTACGTACCATAGAGGAGAGTTGATCAGAACATTTACCATGAAAGTATTTGTAGAAAAGGAATAGGGAAGATACATTATGGCGTTGGGAAAGGGACTTTAAAGAAGACATTTAATCAAGAAGCCGGAACAGACTTCCAAAAGTGAGAAGTGTTGAAGTACTCGCCAGTATAAAATTACTGTTAGCATAGAACTTACAATTACATCTAGACGTTTCAACTGTAAAATGATGAGACCTTACAGCCAATCTAGTACTGCGCTTAAATTCATAAAGTCTACGTACCATAGAGGAGAGTTGATCAGAACATTTACCATGAAAGTATTTATAGAAAAGACAGAGGGTAACAACTTTACGGCGGTGGGAAAGATGCCAGCCCAGGACCAATAACAGTGCAGATTCCTCTTTGAATTTTATCAAAAATTTATAAATTGTATAAGCCCCAGAAGATAGAAAAAGGTTCAAAGTTACGAAAACAAATGATTTTTTCAATCTTGTTAAAATTCTATTTTTTTCTTTTTTTTTCTTTTTTTTTTTCTTTTTTTACTGATTTTGAAAAAAATGAAATATATTGAAAATAGGACCTTGTTGTTTAGCATCTGTCGTCTCCCGGGTCATCAGATCTTGCCCAATGTGATTTCTATGTGTGGGAGTATATAAAAGAATGATTTTTTTTCCACACATGCCTGCTACTCCTGAACATTTTAGACATCGAATTGTTGAATTTTTCAAGTCAATATCTACAGATCAATTGATTTGTGTGTAGCAAGAAGTGGAATTTCATTTCGATGTTTGTAGCGCAAAATATGGTGCTCATGTTGAGTGCAAACAATCTTAAAATAATAGACTTTGAACCTTTTCCTATTCAGTAATGTGTTGAATGTGTTTCTGTCTCGTAACAGTTGCATTTATTATTATTTTTTTAGAAATATGCTCTTTCTTTTTGAATAAAACTGCATAGCGTTGCTAATCATTCATTCTTTAATTAGTTCATAATTTCAATGTACATCATTTAAATAAATCTGAATTTTATAGACACTCACTATTTAAAAGTATTCACAAATTTAATTATATATTGTCTAGGTGTGGTCTCATATATGCAACTACCTTTCATAGTGAATACATACGTCGTAGCACTCAGCAAATGCTGCCTAATAGCAATTGGTTTCTTATTTTATCAGCCGTTTTAGCCGAACTTATTAAATTACAATGCACATTTTTCTGTTTGTCTAAAGCAAATTCAATCGGTGCAGTAGTCACTTTTAGTTTAATTAAGACGAGGATGATTGCCGTTGTCTAAGAACGATCAATATTATTTCACACACTCATGGAAATTAAAGCTAATTACGTCTTCTCGGCGGGGGAATTGGACCTCACTTTATTGCGTGGCAAGAGGATATACTTGCTTGTGTACTGCTAAGAACCTGGCTGTAGAAAAGTTATTTTTGATTGATGACATTTATGTGCAAGTGCTTTGAAATAAATCGCAGGGGATAACAGAGAGTCATTGGTCATTTAATAGTGGTGGATAAGTGTCATCACTTAACTTTAACTTGATATCAAGTCTTCATCTCTTGAGGCTTACAGCCATATCACGTTGAAACACTATTCCCTGTACGATCACTGTAGTTAAGCAATCTCATTACTGGTCAGTACCTAGATGGGCGACCGCTTGGGAATAATTTTGTGTCGGTGTAGTAATGGCTTGGAACTAGAAATCGGACAGAAAAGTTCCAATTCCAGTCTGGTCCATTATATTCCCTTACACGTAAATATTCTTGGAAAAAAAAATAAGAATCAACTTCTCCAGCTATGGTTAATTAGTAGGTCTTGTTTCAGTAAATCATTATTATCTCCAAAATATTTATACAATATAAAGATATTTTCTAGCTTTAAATAAACTGCAAAGGTTGAGAAACCGTAAAAAATCAACCAATCAATCAACCACCTCTTGAATAAATTCGTTACCTCTTTCTTTCACATGATTCTGTTCCTTACTATAGACTTTTCTTGGATGACTGATGCCGGCCTTCCAATTCAACGAGCAATCACCAATTTTATTGGCCGAATTTTTCACTTATATTGAATCTGGAATATTGATTGATTTATCACGTTTCATTATCGATACTGTACGTTTTATTTGAATGAAAGTCGTGTAAGTTTAAAAAATCGAATGATTTCTTCGTCAAAAATCGATTATTAAAATCTGCAGATTCATATATCGCATGGTGTTAATACAGTGCAAAGATAGCAATGATTCTCCATTGCTGTGATGTGGCACACTCGTGTCACGCGCGATCCTTATTTGCAGCAAAATATTGTCACGGCATACATATATATATATATATATATGTGTGTGTGTTTGTGTATGTGTGTGTGGAAGTAGTGATTGTACAGCGTTAGTATTTGAATAAATGAACAAGTATTAAACACTTTTTTCAAATAAATCTTTTCACTTTTTTTCGATAATGTTATTTTAAATAACTTTTTTTAACATTCAAAGTAAGTTCATATTTGTGTGTGAATTTTATTTTTTAATCCAGAATTTTATTTCATAACATTTAAACGGATACCCTTTAAAAAATTTACTAAGTGTACCGTGATATTTTTATCTGCTCGAAGGTGTGCCATTGTTTTTTTCGTTTTTTTTTTTTTTAAACATTGCATTAGACAAATTCGTGGTCTTTTTAAACACATACACACATGTACTCACGTACAGATACGAAGAAGTAGATGTTGCTAAAATTAAAAAGTTGCAATGCCCCCCCCCACACACAAACCGTCTACATCTGAATAAGATATATTTTGGCAATAAGTATTTATCCAAACAAGTTTAAAAAGAAATGACAAGATCCCTCTGTTTTATTTTCTATTGTATTTTTGCAATTGTCAGATAAGGTGCTGAGTATTGTGTCCGAAGATGTAAAAATCTCCCGAAGTTTATATATTTTTTATTTTTGTTCAATTACTTTCGACTTACACAGTCATTATCAAAAACCGATGTGATATTTATTTGTTAGTTCAACTTTCTTTGTCTGCATCCTTGTACTCTTTCGGAAGTCGGACATTTGAAATGCTCTAACGTGACGTCACGTGTTACGGCTTTTGGGAACGAGGCTTCACAAAATGATCATTATTTACTTATTAATTAATTTCAATTTAAATGTCTATTTATTTATTTTTTATTTTTATATCTTAGCATTTTAATAAAATATTTGCGCACAGTAATGGTATCATTGTAATGACAAAAAGTACGCAGCTGTAGGCTTTAAGAAAGCGTTATTCAACTGAGAATACAAGGTTCGCGCATAGTTTCCTTTTATAGTCCCAGTAAACACAAATAGCTCTCTCAAAGAGAAGAGTAACGAAACAAGGGGAGATCACTCTTGATTATTCATAAATATCATATGCACCATAAGATACCATATCCTGTGGTGAATGATATTTTATTTAATGTCGGCTGTTTACTTTCTATCTTCTAGAGTTTTGAGTCTTTCTTTTTATAGTCTGCTGTGGAATATTTTGGTGTTATCTACTGGTATTTATCTTACGTTGACATTAATGATAGTTCATGATGTGTTGATCGATATATATCTATATCTATATACATTTCTGATGATCACGCAACATTTGCGTTCATTGTTAGCCTGTTTGGTTTAATTCGCTTTTAAACTTTTTATCATAAACAATTAAAAAAACAGTCCACGAAAACTAGACGCATTGGAATAAAAAAGAAACAAGACCAACATCAATAGAATTTTTATCAAATTTAGTAACAGACATACGGAATATCCTTAATAAATAAAATGAAACTTGGTTCATTATATCGAGTCAGATAATTCTTCTCGACAGAATCCCTCTTAGACATTTACAAGTCTACCATTCTTCTCCGTCCTGGGTATGACGATAAGCTGCATCCGCGCCCTAAGACGATAAACTACGTTTAACAGCAAGGCCTATGATCAGGAGGTTTTGAGGAACGTGGAACCTCTTCTTAATTGCTGGTGTTCCCAGGTCCACCCTGATCCGGAGTAGTAGCACCTATTAGGGTTCCAACTATGGGCAAATGGTTAACCTTGAAACTGGGGTCAAAACACTATGAAAGTGTAAAAATACCAGAAATACTTTCGAAAAACTTATTACCAGCTATACATTTTGGAAAAACAAATATTATCAGCTATACATTTAAAAAAAATATATATTACCAGCGGAGAAAAATTATTACCAGAAATAGGTTTTTTGAAAAAAAGTATTATCAACAATGAAAATTTTGTCGGCATTAAATAACCCATTGAGGTTGATTTAGCCGTAAAGCAAAACCAACCGAACCTACTATTACTCCGTGCATTGAATATTGCTGCCATATCTCGTCTGGTGCTTCTAATATATATCTCGAGATTCTTGACAAAATTTTAAGAAAGGTTCTTAATGTAAGCGATCCTGAACAGTTATTACTCTACCGACGTGACTGCCTTCTGTCTTTTCTCTAAATATTTTTATGACAATTTTTTCTGATGAGCTTTTTTCCTTAGTGACTTGGTTGCATGAATGTAAGTGTGCTATTAGATTGGAATCTAGGTTTCACGGTTTAAAGGTTGAATTGGCTGGAGGAAACCGCCAGTTCTCTTCTCATAGTTTCTCTTCTCGCCTGTGTAACTATCTTCCATATTATTGTTTCCTTGTCACCCACAATATTCAAAAATGTAAATTGTCAATCGGTATTTTCTTTTATTTTCCTTTTTTTTATATATCCTCACTGAATCTGTCTATATTTCTGAGATGAGGTATTATGTACAGTATTTACATTAGTCGGACTTTTGTCCTGATCTTTGTCGCCATATTTGTCACAACGTTTAGACCGTTGTACGCTCCGGCCTTCTTCAGGTGGTTGGAATTTCGAACTGAACCCTTTATTTCGATCACTGGTTCTAGTTCTACGTGCCATGTTTGATGGATGTCAGATATCAATTATCTCCTGCTAATTTTCTCCACTGCCTTAACCGGGTATTGAACTCAGTCTGTCACTGGATCTAACCAACGCCTTTATCCACTGTGCCACGTGTCCGACTAATGTAAATACTTTATCCTCACTGAAGTTCTTACTAAAGGTTTTCACTTCCCGTAACACCTCCCCGCGTTCTAGTGACATTATCACCTTGCTTGGGGTGAAATGATTAAAAAAAATGAAAAACAAAACAAAAACAAAACAAAACAAAAAGAAAACGCCACGTTAACACAAACTGTCACGTTGAGACGAGAATACGCGTTATTTGATGAGACTCACACGAGACGATAAGACGAAGTATTTAAAACAGACAAAACAGACATTTTACATTGGCTTATGGAAGAAAGTACTCCTACCGTGAGCGATTTATATTTTGTTAATGTACCTGAAAACCAGGATAATAGTCCGTTTTTATTTACATATATTGCTTATTTTTAAAAGGCTAAACTCAGGAGATACGCGTAACCTGGTAGACATAGTCATTTGGGGGTTGGAACTCTGTAACTGATGTCTACTGTCTTTGGTAGTTGAAAATCTTAATACACAAACTGAGGCTTTTGAAGATGTGTTACTCGTATAATGTGGGAAACACATTTAAACTATGTGTACTTTAGAACGCTCAGCCACAAAGAAAAACAAGTTTATTTTCTCATCAAAATCTTTTTAAAAATTAAAAAAAAATATGAACTTCAGAAAGATTATCCACAATTTCATACACAATACTCAAAACCTTATCCGAAAATTGGTAAAAATACGATAACAATTAGGCAGACCATGTCAGGTCTTTTTAAACAAACTTATTTGGATAAATACTTGTTGCCAAAGTATACTTTATTCAGATATAGACGTTGTGTGTGTGTGTGTGTATGTATCTGTGTGTGTTTGTGTGTGTATGTGTTTGTGTGTGTATGTGTTTGTATGTGTGTGTGTAGCTGTGTATGTGTGCATTGCAACTTTTAACTCTAGCAATATCTACTTCTTCATATCTATACGTGACTATATATCTGGGTGTTTAAAAAGAGCACGAATTTTATTCTAACGCAACGTTTCTTAAAAAAACTAACAAGCAAACCCAAAAAAAAGGCACACCTTAGAGCAAATAAAGATATCACGATACACTTAGCAAAATTTTTAAAGGGTTTCCATTTAAATGTTATGAAATAAAATTCTGTATTTCAAAAATACACACACAAATATGAACTTTGTATGTTAAAATAAATTATTTAAAATAACAGAAAATAATAAAAAAAGAAATAAAGAAAAGCGAAAAGAATTATTTGTAAAAAATGTTCAATACTTATTCATTTATTCAAATACTAACGGTGTACAATTACAACTTCAACACACACATATATGGATGCCATGGCAATATTTCGCGGCTCATGTGAATCTCGCGGCACACTAGTGTACCGCGGCACGGCGTTTGAGAATTATTGGTCTAACGGAATATAGATGCTTTGCAGTTATCTTTGCACTTTATTAACACTATGCGATATAGAAATCTGCAGATCTTAATCAATTGTTGACAAAGAAGTAATCTACCGAATTTATTTTCTCATCGCAAAAGAAAAAAAAATGTAAAAGGAATTAATAGTCATTATTTATAGTAGGTGCGCTCCAGAAGTTTTCGAAACGTTCAGGAGAGACATTTATTAATTTCTAAGAAATACAAAACTCTAATCTCTTTCAAAGTAGATTCCTCTGACTTCAATGTATTTGTTGTAGCACACTACTTTGTGAAGACCCCATGGGAGGCATCCAGAGTGAAGGCCTCAAAGATCCTTGTCACAGCTGTTACGTGTTGTTAATTGTAACAAAGGAAAAAATGATTTACCACAACATAGAGCTAAATCAGAAACAAATATTTAATTTACTAAAACACAAAATAAAATATATACAAGATAAACAATTGTGGCCTACAAAACAGAAAACACACAGTTACTGGCGAAAGTGTTATGCTGGAGAAGGAAAGGGACTCAAGTCTTATTACCACCTTAGGGCTAGCAAAGTAAATCTAAGTGCTAATAACTGGAAATCTATAAATGTTAGTATATATTGAATAATTAATTGGTAGTTTGGTCAATGAAAATAGTCAAAACTCTACCAGATTGGTTCCATGTGGTTTTCTTTTGGGGATTTTGTTGGTCGGCAACTTTTCATAGAGATTCTTTCGGCTGGATATAATAATCCACGAATCAAATGCCGGAGTTGATAACAGCAAAAATTCTTTTCACCAAGTGAAAACCCTTTTCCAGAAACCTATTTTTATAGGGGCTAACACCAAATTTTCATATTTCTAGATGTTTCTCGAATCATCTAGATTATTCTCGAATATACTGGAATGATCTAAAATCTTACAAACGTCCTATTTCAAATTTCTCTATTTTATTCACGAAAGAAAACTTTTTTGGTTTTAAAAGTAGAATCCCATACTATAAATTTTAATCTTATTGAGACTTTCTTATTATAGAAAAGCATTCACGTAACACAATATCTTCTCAATGTCTTCAAAACTACTTCCTTTGACATTCTCCTTCAGTTAGGGGAACAACCAAATGTCATAGGAAACAACATCTGAGCAGTAAGAAGGGCGAGGGACAGTTTTGAATTCCATCAACACAAAATTTTATTGTATAGCGAGCTCTCCAAATTGTTTTCACGTCCCAATTGCATTCTGCAAACTCGTCAGCTGTGACAAGCAATGTTTGAAAGAGCTGTTATAGTCTTCTCCTTTAATTTGAAATAACAAAAATAGACAGGTCAGCTAATTCGATATATAGTGTTGATACATTGTAATTACAATAATCTAGAAGAATTATAACAGTCTCTCCTAAAAAAATTCTCAAAACTCTAGTATGTTAAATAAGAGAAAATATTCTATCCCTCTTTTCTTCATTCCATTTGAGGTGTTAACATCTTCTGCTGTTAAATCATAATGTTTTTCTCGTGAATTCTTTTTCAATTCTACTATAGGCTCATCTGAAGGGCCTTTGCCTGACATTCTACTTAGAATGTCTATTGAGTCATAGGCATATAACGTATAGCATATGGTTTCTGCTATCATTTATATACTGGATTCTTATAAAGAACATGTATTTGATGTTATTTCTTCAATAGTCCTCAAGAAACGAGCTACTGTTCTATCTAAACTCTACCATGAATGCGTTGGTGTTTCTTGCTTTCCTGCTTGTTGGAAATCCTCTTCTGTAGTTCCAGTTTTTAAGAACTCAGGCGAACCATTTGATCCTTCTTACTATCGGCCTTTTTTGACTTTTTTGGCAAAGTGCTAGAAGCTCTAATTAACTCTGAATTGGTTAAGTATTTCACATCGCAGGGTCTTCTTTGAAGCAAGCAATATGGCTTTCGCTTCTTTAGTTCGAATGCTGATGTCTTAACGGTTATTGCCGAAAGAGTCTATCAAGCCTTAGATAAGAATGTTGAAGCTCGGGTTGTTGGTTTAGATATCTTGAAGACATTTGCCAGCGTTTGACATACTGGTCTTCTTCACAAGTTGAAAGGCTATGGTAATTATGGACGAATTTTTGAACTGATTCACACTCCATCGTGATATGAAAGTCCTCTTAAATGGCCAATCTTCTAGATCTTTTTGCATAAATGCGAGTGTTCCCCCTTTAGGCTCCTTGGCTCTACATTGTTTCTTATTTTCATAGATGACCTTCCTGATATTAGTAGTTCTCAACGTAGCATCTGTACTGATGACACACACATTTACTCCTGTCTTAATAAGTATGTTTGCTTGGTTCGATAGAGTCAAATTGGCAGCTTGCCTCAAAGTTGATCTACAATCTGTTGTTAAATCGGGCAAATAGCGTCTTATTAATTTAAACAAACCAAAAACGAAACTGCACCCTGTTAATGATGTGAGAGAACCCTTTCTACCTTCTATCAGCATGGCTGATGCTGACCTTCAGAAAATGACTTCTCGGATTAACGTTTTCAACTGACATGAAGTGGAAAGAGTAGATTGAATCAATTGCTAAAGCTGCAGCTAAGAAAATTGGTTCACTGTATCGTATTATACAATTTTTCTCGCCAGAATCTATCTTACATATTTATAAGTCTACTATTCGTCCTTGCTTTGAATATTTCTGCCACATCTGGTTTGGTGCTTCTGCTATGCATTTAAAAATTCGTGATAAAAGCCAAAGAAAAAACTGAAATGTTATTGGTACTGACCTGGCATCTCGGCTTCAGTCACTTTCCTACCACCGTAACATAGCTCCCCTGTTTATTCTCTATAAATACTTTTTTTTAGTAATTGTTCTGCTGTACTTTCCTCTATGGTACCTAGACTGAATTGAAGCGCAGTAATAGGCGGCAAGGTCTCATCATTTTACACTTGAAATGTCTAGATGTAAGCGGAAGTTCTATGCTAACAGTAATTTTATACTGGCGAGTACTTCAACGCTTCTCTCTGTTGGAAGTCTGTTCCGGCTTCTTGATTAAATGTCTTCTTTAAAGTTCCTTTCCTACCGGCATAATGTAGCTTCCCTATTCCTTTTCTATAAATACTTTCATGGTAAATGTTCTGATCAACTCTACTCTATTGTACATAGAGTTTTTGAATTTAAGCGCAGTACTAGATTGGCGGCAAGGTCTCATCATTTTACAATTGAAACTTCTAGATGTAATTGTAAGGTCTATGCTAACAGTAATTTTATACTGGCGAGTACTTCAACACTTCTCTCTTTTGGAAGTCTGTTCCGGCTTCTTGATTAAATGTCTTCTTTAAAGTTCCTTTCCTACCGGCATAATGTAGCTTCTCTATTCCTTTTCTATAAATACTTTCATGGTAAATGTTCTGGTCAACTCTCCTCTATAGTAAGTAGACTTTATGAATTTAAACGCAGTACTAGATTGGCAGCAAGGTCTCATCATTTTACAATTGAAACTTCTAGATGTAATTGTAAGTTCTATGCTAACAGTAATTTTATATTGGCGAGTACTTCAACACTTCTCTCTTTTGGAAGTCTGTTCCGGTTTCTTGATTAAATGTCTTCTTTAAAATTCCTTTCCTACCGGCATAATGTATCTTCCCTATTCCTTTTCTATAAATACTTTCATGGTAAATGTTCTGATCAACTATCCTCTATCATACTTTATGAATTTAAGCGCAGTACTAGACTGGCGGCATGGTCTCATCATTTTACAGATGAAACATCTAGATGTAAGCGGAAGTTCTATACTAACAGTTTCCTCAACGCACTTCTCGCTTGTGGAACTCTCTAGCTTCTTGCTTCTCGATCAAGTTTAATCATCAAAGATTTGAATGTCATATCTATCGTTATCTTCTGTCATCTTAAATCTTGTTTTTGTATTATCCTCTCTCCTTAATAGTAGTTTACCTCATATTCTTTAACACTTAGTAACCTCTTGCGTCTTAGTGTCTTTGTTGCCTTGCTTGGGAAGAAATTATTTAAAAAATGGTGAATGAGGTCATCGGACCTTCTCACATATTACTCTATAAAAGTCAAAACAAAATATGCATGAATATGAGAAATAGTAGGAACTCCTTCTATGCGCAGGTTGTTGGCGATTACGACTCTCCACAATTTCTTTGTAGTTCTCAGTAAATTTTGTCTTCATGTTATCTCTTCTAATCCTATTCCTCCATCCATTTACGCAAGCTTCTTAGGTAGGTTATGCACCGTTTTCCCTCTAGTCATCAACATATCCTGTGAGTGTGAAATTTTCCATGCCCTCTTTCCTCGCTATGCGCCATAGAAGTTTAAATTGCCTCTTTATGAGGTATAAGTGTTTACTTAGCTTCAATTTTCGCTAAAACTTCTTTGTTGCTCACATGTTCGGTCCATGATATCCTAAGCATTCTTCTGCAGAACCGCATTTCCTTTGCTTCAAGTCTAATCTTTTTCTGTGAGGAGATTGTCCAGCATTCACTTCATAATAAGAGGATTGATATTACATTTAGAGTTCAGTACTATTTTCTTTGTTTCTCTTGCTTCAAGCCTCTTCTTCACCCGTGAGGAGATTGTCCAGCATTTACAACCACTGCCATATAAGTGGACTGATATTCAGTCAGTTGTATGCCATGCATGATACGCGCATAGGTTATCATGCATCTTTCGATACATGGCTGTCGAGGCAGATTTTTTTCCTGCAGTAAGTTACCATTTCTTTCTGCGGTAGACTAGCTGCCATCCAAGGCTATAGAACCCGGTCTGTCCTGCTATTTACCCTTAGAGAGAGAAGAAGAGGATTCCTACCTTTTCCAACGGTATTAGCATTTAATTCAATGTAATGGATTCGATTCAAATCGAACCTCTATCCATTACCGTATTAATTAACAGTTCAGTAGCCTTTTCTTTGTTTCTAACGAAAACTTCCTGTTTCCTAATACTTTGCTTAGATTTTCTTTATCCCACTGCGACTTTGCATTTAGATGTCACATTTTTCGTCCTATATTAAAACACTTTCCAAATATTTAAATTATTGTATTTGCTTCACTTTCCTATCTCTCATTTGTAATATGCATACTGGGCTGTTCCTTTTGCGGAAACCAGGCATTCTGTATTCTTACAATTGATGTTGTTGAGTTTGTTGCCGCCAGTAATGAATCCTGGTTGGACTTATAATTCTCTCAAAATCACCTCAAGAGATAAGTTGAAGAAGTCTTGTGATAAGACACCTCTATGTCTTATAAAAGTTTATATATTTGTAAAGGGTGTTTCATTAAGACGGATTATATATAAAAGTGTTTCATTAGGACGGATTATGTCTAAAGAGTGTTTCATTAAAACGGATTATGTATAAAGTGTGATTGATTAGGACGGATTATGTATAAAGGGGGTTTCATTAAAATGGATTATATATAAAGGGTGTTTCATTAAAACGGATTATGTATAAAGGGTATTTCATTAAGACGGATTATATATAAAGGTGTTTCATTAGGACGGATTATGTATAAAGGGTGTTTCATTAAACGGATTATGTATAAAGGGTGATTCATTAAGACGGATTATATATAAAAGTGTTTCATTAGAACGGATTATGTATAAATGGTGTTTCATTAAAACAGATTATGTATAAGGGGTGATTCATTAAGACGGATTATATATAAAGCGTGTTTCATTAAAACGGATTATGTATAAAGGGTGTTTCATTAAGACGGATTATATATAAAGCTGTTTCATTAAGACGGATCAAAGTCAGCAGTAAATAAATCAGTGTTATTGACGAAATTTTATTTATTTCTCTATTCGAGCATGTTATTTAAGTCATAGCAATTATCTGTGAAAAGTAATATCTCCCAAATGTCCGCCAAATCTGAAAGAAAAAGAAAAAAAATCATTTCACGCTCAATCTTAATTCACATTTAAAATCGGCCCAAGTTATTGCAACACTCTTTATATTTACTGAATTCTTTTTCATTCCGTATTCCGCGGTTAGTACCCAGTATAAATTCTAGATGAGTCTAGTAGTCTTTCCCAAATATGTCAAGGTTACCTAGCGGTTTCAAAAGTTCGTTGTGGCGTAATTTATCAAACGCTTTTGCATAATCAACAAAACATAGATATATATCCTTTTGCATTTCAATTTCCTTTTTAGATATCATTCTGAGCATAACATCTCAACAAGGCTATGTTTAGCCATTATTTTCTCTAGATATGCACACAATCTCTGCCTCTGATATCCTCTGCCTCGAGTGGCTCTCGGTCATAGTACAGTGTCTTTTACAAACCACCACTGCTCTTGTCTTATTTCCGGTTTAAATCTGCTGCGCACCGTAATAAAAAGAATTTGAATGGCTCATTACGGTGATTGTCTATTGGAATTCACATTCAATTGCATCTGGCTTCTCAGGCAGTCCTATGATTATACACCTACGTAGGTTTTCCGCTACACCGCCACTGCTATAGATTTCATAGTTTCATTATTCTTCCTGGTTTAAAGCATGTTTTATTGGATTAAAGACCTTACTTATCAATCAATCTTTGTAATTCTAAAGAGAAATAAATTGAATTCACTCTAATATCAATTTCATAATTTTTCCTGGTTAAAAGCTTGTTCTAACATTACTTAATAATCAATCCTAGTAATTCTAAAGAAAAATAAACTGAATTCACTTTGATACCAGTTTAATTATTATATCTCCAAGCGTAGCGTAGATGTGGTACAAGGCCTAAATTAAGGGGTATCCAGTGAGGATCGAACTCGCTATTCAGACGTAATTGTTCTAGAGAAACAAATTTGCTAACCATTACACCACCTTGAGATGCCCAGTTTCGTTTGGCTTAAAGCTTCTTTTATAGGATAAACAAGCAAGGATACCCGGCGTTTTCTCGGAAGATCTCTGAATAATAGTTTATTATTGACATTTATTGATATTTTTCAGCCATCTTATAGAAAATGATTTTTTATCCGGTTTTGAAAAAATAAACTTCATTGTTTCTTGGTTAAATTTCTTTTCAAAATAAATAATAATTAATTCATTTTCGAAAAAATAATGCATGCTATAGTTTTCGCTTGAAAAAATGATAAAATTAAATAAGTTCAAAATATATCTTAATTTAAGTTCATTTACTATATTTAGATGTTTTGAAGTAAATAAATTTTTATTAGGTTGGTGCAAAAATAATGACGTAATAATGTCGTTTTTTGACGTTAAAAATACGTCAAAAAACGACATTATTTTTGCACCAACCTCATACTTTTAAACATTTTACTATTTTGAACGAGAATACAAGGTAGATACATCGAGAATTTAGTATTGAAAATCGATTATGTATAAATTTCAAGCTATATTTGTATTTGAAAAGAAAAATACTATAGTTATATTAAAATTAGCAGACAGACATGACTTACGGTCAACATTAGTCGTGTTAAATATTTGTTTTACGAACTTATCTATTTTTTTTATTTAAATTCATTTTTGAAAATATAAGGCTCGATATAGTTTTTTGCTTAAATAGAACTTAATTTAAAATTATTTACTAAAAACCATAAAGTTTATTTTTTAAAGATTGAATAAAAAATTATTTTCCATAAGATGTCCGATCAATAGGTCAAAAATACACACACAGACACACAGACATACAGGCAACTGCCCTTTAGAGTGATACTGAGTCTGCATATATATTTATTTTAGTTTTAGACGAACACACACACAGTCGAATATTTGAATAAATAAATAGAATTTTTGTCAAATAATTGCATTTAATACTCTTCTTTTAAATAAACTTTTTTGTTTTAATATTCATTTTTTAAAGTTACATTTTTATTTACTATAAATGTGAAAATAAATCTAAGAAAATAGAAATTTTTAAAATACATATGTGGTATATGTGTTTCGAAAATAGCAGAATTAAAAAGTATAAACGAACGGGAATAATAATCAGGAATAAGAATTCTTACCGTTCGTTTTTACTTTTTAGTTCTGAGAATTTCGAATGCATTTTAACGTATTTTAATTTTAAAATATCTTCGTAAATACAAATCATACGATGATAATTTTTTTACAAAAAGCTGACGTGGGTGATAATGAGTCTCTCTATATATTTATTTTGTCGTAATTATTGTAGTTTTTTAGCTTTAGCCGGACACACACATACAGGCAACTGCTCTTTATAGATGACTTTACATATGAACAAGTCCTTGTCATTTGAAAGATAGATTTCTGATCTTCTAAACTTTTTGGAAAGAGTACCGTCCTTCTTATATTCTCCCTTTTGTTGAGTTATATCATAATATTGTCCTAAGCATATGCCTCTCTGTCTCTCCATGTTTTCAGATATTTATTTTTAGCTAATACATATATCTCGGTATTTCAGTCTGTTCGTGTCCGTGCCTGCGCGTGTTGATCAATTATTCATTTTCTCTGATCTCATTGCTCAACTCCACAGATACTCTGCTGGATCTCCGTCTATGGCAAATGTTAAATTTTCTCTCAAGTCCGTACATGTTAGAATTTCGATCACGTTCTAAATTTCTTTAACCCATAATGCATTTGAGGCATTGCATATAATACAGCCATAGCCATAGTGTTTCTTTTTTTTTTAAACCACCCAATGCAAACCTCGAGAGCCACTCAATGTAGAGCTGTATGATGTGAACATGAAAGAATGAAATAGGAAGTGTATATTATTAGGTTGAAAGTATATATAACAATTGACCTAAGTTGTAACGATTGTAGTGTTCGAGAAAGCATCCACCATGGACGTCTGTTCCACAAAGCGGTAATTATTAGTAAGCAGATCTTTGGGCGGAGAATCCTTCTTACCAACTTGAATGGGAAATGGGACGTTCCGTCGTAGCCCATTTGGCGTCGCTGATTCAGCGTGGCCGATTAGGCGTAGCCTATCCGACATAGGAATTTTTCGGCAGAGGGACGATAATGCGTCAGATTACCAATTCCTCTTTTTCTCTCTCTTTCTCTCTTTCTCTCTCGTTTAGTAGTCAAATTAGTAATTCGTCGTTATATGCTCGAATAGTCCAATTTAAGAAAAAGAGTGGTTGGAGCAATTTTTATATTTAAGAAATCAGTAGCTGGAGCCATTATAAACTCCAACTAATAAAGATTGAACGAACAATCAGGCCGAATAGATTGGCAGCTTTGGCCTGCTTGTTCATGCGATCTTTATTAATTGGAGTTTATAATGGCTCCAGCTACTCATTTCTTAAATATAAAAGCTAGGAATGCATTACCCTTCAATCTGGAAATTTATTGATGCCTGACGGAAAGTTCAAATGCATTTTTCCAAAAGTTGATCGCTGGATATCCACCCCACAAAAAGATAGATGCTGACGAACGAATCAAAAAAAGTTATAATGGAAGTTGAATTATTAGATCCTATTGAATTCCTGAAGGGTGTTGCTCATAATTACGAAATGAAGAAATAATTTCTAAGATTAAATAGCTTTACTAAGTTTTTTTTTTTTTAATTTTTTTGAAATACAATATTTTTAATTTAAGTTTTTGATTAACCTTATTTCATTAGTGTTTTAATAGGATCCTTAATTCCATAAATGAATAAAAAGTCATATTGAAAGTTGGCTGTTTTCAATGCTTTTATACATTTTGGGGGTTGCCTCTGGTCAAAGACAGTGACGTCGAAACAGTCTGACGCCTAAACGTCTGTGGCGAATAGTCCAATTATTTTTCTGTCACCGAATCAGCGACGCCGAACCAGCGATGCCGAAAAGCGACACCGAATAGGTTATACCGAAACGTATCAACCTTAATTGGAATACATAGCGAAAGAGGTTCATTCAATACAAGAGACATAGCGAAGTGGGTCTTAGTTGTCAATGTCTGAACTGATGATACAAAATAATGGAGCTCGTATGAACATTTGACGTGGATGTAGCGATAGAACAGTGGTATGTTTGTGGCATTGGTTCTGTGGGAAAAGTTAGACAGTGTAGAAAATAAGTCAGCGTGAAAGAATTGAACCCTGTCAAAGCTGGAAACATCGAGTAGGTCAAAGCATTTAGGATTGGGTGTGTCTCGGGTAAGAGTTAAGCGCTTCCCTCTTCAGGCTAGCTTTCAATTCTTACCTATTTCCAAGACTATTTTCCCTACCAAGATTAAAGAGCTAAACTTACCATGTTATTGTACATGAGTTTCATCTAAGAAATTTGTATTTCCTAAACTGGCTTCAAGATATCCCAGTCCGCCATGCATTTAACCCATATTACGAAGAAGATGGATTGACATATTGTTCACAAGAGATTCGTTCAAAATTTGAGGTTGGTTCGCCGATTCCAGTTTGGCGCAACACAGTCGCAGACTTACACTTTTTATTAGTAATGGATTGGTGCAACGTATTTTTTCAATCTTATTTCTCTACTTCTCCTTGTGACATAATATTAGTTCCGATCCAATGATTTCTGAAAACCACCCTCTCTCCAAATTTATCGGCAAAACCCGCAGAGGTCCACTAATAAAAATGGACCACTCATCCGTCATTGCTTTGTTATTAGGTTGGTGCAAAAATAATGACGTAATAATGTCGTTTTTTGACGTATTTTTTAACGTCAAAAAACGACATCATTACGTCATTATTTTTGCACCAAACTAATACTTGCCTTGAACTGAGAACGTTACACTCATTGAACTGGCTTCCTTTTGCGTGTGAACACTTTGGGAAAATTTTGCCTTATTATTGCTTTGCCTAATTTTGACTTGCAAGTATATCTTTTACTTAGTATTATTTCGTCATGTTCCTCTGCATTTTCTGTTTATTGAGAACTTTGTCAATTCCGTTTGTTAAGCATACACCTAATCATGGCGAATTATTTCACATAAAATATACAAGCGTGTATCAATAAGTAGAAGGCAAGAAACAATCATTAACCGAATTCTTTAAAAAATTAAAATTAAAAAAATAAATACTTAAAAAAATTAAAAATTAAAAAAATTAATTTGTGTAACAGAGAAATATTGTGTTAAGTGCATTGACAATGAAGGACATTATGTTGGTAAATGAATAGGTTTGCTTAAAGCATATTTTCATATTTCGTCCTTGCTTTGATACCATTTGATACTATTCGTCCTTGTTTTGAATATTGCTGCCACATATCGTTTGGGGCTCGTACAAAGCGGAATCTGCACTGTTACTGGTCTTGACCTGGCATCTCGGCTTCAGTTACTTTCCCACTGCCGTGACATAGCTTCCTTGTGTCTTTTCTATAAATATTTTCATGGTAATTATTCTGATTAACTTTCCTCTATGGAACTTAGACTTTATGAATTTAAGCGCAATACTAGATTGGCGGCAAGGTCTCATCCTTCTACTGTTGAAATGGTTAGATGCAACCATAAGTTTTATGCTAACAGTTTCTTCTTTTCGCTTATGTAACTCTCTTCCGGCTTCTTGCTTCCAAGTCAACTTTGACCGCCAAAAATTTAAATTCTTGTCCTCTCGCCTTAATATTAGTTTTTCTCATATTCTCTAACACTCAGTGACCTCTTGCGTCTTAGTGTCTTTGTTGCTTTTCTTAAGGTGAAATGATTAGATAAATATTTTAACAAACAAAATAATATGTGTCACGGAAATCTCATGATGTAATCTGAATAATGAAAGATGCTTTCGAAAAGCCATACAATGTATTACGAAACAGGAAACAAAGAAAAAACTTCTGAATTGATATTTGATATCAGCCTTTTTATATGGTAGTAAATGTTAGAAAATTTCCTTACAAATGAATAGAAGATTTCAAGCAATAGGTTACGTCCTCACGGTAAGCGTTTGTCTTGTACACCTGCTTATCTCAGACAGGCAGATAAACAGATAAAAGCAATTAAACCTCTGAAGACAAAGACCCGTTCATCGTCAGGTTTATTGAATAACTAAAGCAGACGTGTCCGAAGTCCGGACAAGAGGGATAATTACGGCCCGCGATCAAATTCCATATGGCCCCTATCCTTTGTCATAGAATGTATCACTTATGGCCCAGAGTATGTAAAGTACAAACCCAAGAAATTCAATTTCATGCTTTACCAAAAGATGGCAACAACATTGTGTGGCCGCCATTTGGTGGTGCGACCCTGGCTTATTCCAGCCAATTTCTAAAAAAAAAACTGCATTTGAAGCAGATCTGGTCTAAATACTGAAGTCAAGATCCGAGTATCACCCTTCACATTAGTGCAGGAAATTTATTTGTTTTGGTCATCTGAAATGAATAAATTCTAAAATCTTAGTGAATTAAATTTGTTTTTGTGTTGGTCAAACGCTGGCATCACGGCTTCAGTTACTTTCCCACTGCTGTGACATAGCTTCCTTGTGTCTTTTCTATAAATATTTTCATGGTAATTATTCTGATTAACTTTCCTCTATGGAACTTAGACTTTATGAATTTAAGCGCAGTACTAGATTGGCGGCAAGGTCTCATCCTTCTACTGTTGAAATGGTTAGATGCAACCATAAGTTTTATGCTAACAGTTTCTTCTTTTCGCTGTATAAAAGATTGCAAGGATAGAAATGTTGGAACCGCAAGATTTGACCCCCCTGTGGTCTATTGTGCTGGTCCCGCCAGAGACTAAGTACTAAACAGAAAATGGTCAAAACGGCGACTAATCTAAATTAAAAAGGGGACGAACGGGTAGATAAAACAATACTCCACTGCGGTAACGGAACAGAGATTTTGGTCTACAGAAGGATGCTGAGAATACCAAGCATGGAATATGTGAGTAATGCAAATGTTTTAAACAAATTGAGAATGAATAGGACCCTTGTAATGACAATCAGAAATAGAAACTTGTAACTTCTGTGACACATAATATCGAAAGTAGTTTTGGAGATTATGACAGAGGGCTTAATGGGAGAGAAGGAAACAGGGAGTAACCTTAGGTCAATGGATGACAGAACAGGGTCTCGGTGGATAAGACAAACACTGTTTAGAGCGCTACAATTGATAGGAAGTTGTGCGCCATGATTGACCACGTTCTTAAGGAACATGGCGAGTAAAAGAAGAATATAGATATATTTTTCTTCGTTTTGGATGGATTTTAAGTATACTTATGGTTCCAAGTTCATCATCCGACTTCAAGATATGTGGACTTTTTTATTTGAGCGTAATTTGATCAAGGTGTTTTTTATATTTGCTATTTATTTATATTTCTGGTAGAACATAATACGCAAAAGATGTAATGGCTTAGAATTATCTTGTTATAGTGTCACTGCGTAATTTAAACCTCTGACCAGATAGCTAATTGAATCTGTCTCTGAAAGCATGGAGATCGAACTGGAAGACCTCAATTTGGCTTAATCTCTATGCCTCTGGGTGAATCTGGAAGCTATATATGGACGCCAGGCAGCGTCTGTTACCGCGGCGTAAATGAATAGCCTTTTCCTTAGGTATAAATCTATTTATGTAGATTTCCATGTATGAATACCTGTTTACACCTTTGCTGAGTATTTCAGCGTCTGTCAATCTGCAGCTCTGGAGGCGGTTCCATAGCAGGATGAAAAGTTCACTAAAAAACGGAATAGACATGCCGTATATATAGTGCGATTTTTTTATAATCAGTTTTTTTTTTACACAAAATCTAGGGCTCACGCTATACAGAGGCATTTTTTGGAAGGGGTTAAAAATCATACATTTTCTTTGACTGGATGCACGATACACTACGCCATGTCGATTTTGGAACTCAATTTGTAAGCTGGGGTTTGAGATGATAAATAAAAATGCAAAATATAATTTTCCAAATCGTTACCGTTTTTTTGAGTTTGAAGACTAAGTTGGAATTTCATTTAACTGATCAGAGAAAGTCTTATAGCAGAGCATTACAAAATTTGGAATTTTCTGAAGCTTTACAAATTGTGTATAGACAATATGCATAGCACAAGCAGATTATTACTAAGTCATTGTGCTATCAAAAAATTAAAAGGGGAGTTCCACTGAATAATTTAGCTATTATGATGTAATATGTTATACAATGAGGTGGTTTTAGTGTGATTTTCAATGAACAATGCAAATTTAAAACATTTTATCTTATAATTTGTGCCCAGAAGTATTATGATGTTATATTATCTGTTTTTTATTTTTATTAATTATTGTCTAACAAATCTTATTCGTTGAGTAGTCATTTTGTAATATTCTACAATGTTTTATACAAATTTACTTACAGGATATACTAAAAATATTTCATTGGGCTGTTTCATAACTAGAATTCTGATTTGAAAATATTTTCCATTAAATGTTTCTAATATAAGAGATATCATCTTTATTTGGATTTATTCTTGAAATTGTAACATCATATAAATAAGTTTATGGGCAAAGACCTGCGGAAATTAGGCATTTATCTACATTTTTACAGACGATATTTAAAACGAAATGCTATAAAAATTGTTGGAAGCCATTCTTGTAATATTTCGTGGCAGTAATTATCACATCAAACCCCAGCTTTCACACTGACTGCAATGTTGATTTTCTAAAAAAAGTGAAAAATCAACCTGCCCTACTATACGCAGGTAATTGTTTTCTGAGGGAATTAAAATACATGCCAAAGATCGCACTACACATGAAGTCGTCTTGTACACGAGTATGTACGATAATACTTTTAAAATTTGTTTGTCAATTTCTCATGTCGTTCAGGGTAGATAGGAAAAAGTCAAGGTATGATTTATTCGGTTTAAGTCCCATTGCTCGTCATCTGAATGTTCTTGGGCTGAAATAACTCAACAGATTATGAAACGGAGGTGGTCTTGAACTGCTTACTTATTTATCATCCTCTAGATCTCCGTAAGAAAAGGCAGAAAATAATCGAGGTTATTTTCTCATATCCAAGAATTTAATTCCATCTTTGCTGATCGCTTCCCTTATGATGATGGCGTTGATGAATAAATTCGTCACCAATGTGTAGGTTGAGACTAAAAGCTCCCATCCTCACTGTTGAGGGGTCCTCCCCTTTTTACACAAATGGACTCACCCAGTATATACATATACTACTGCTACGTGAAGACCCGAGATGCGAGAGGAACAGACTCTCGGCGATTGTCGAACTCTCTGAATTAGCAGAGAGGAACCCGGACGAGGCTTTGTTGAAGGGCAAGGTTTCGTCCGGGGAGATTGACAGGGTCTGAACCTGTCTAGACGGGTTCAGAAAGGCCATATTTTTGGCCGAGCCTACGGGCTCGGGGATACCCACATTAAAACGGCCTTGTGCCACATTCGATCCTCGTGGGTGGATTGATAAATACCGACGAGAGGAACAGAGGATAAAGATAACAGACAGACAGACAGAACGAACGTAGCCAGAAAGAGTCACAGTGAGCGAGCACGTAGAAGTAATACAGCGATACTTCAATACCAAAGACTGTATATATATTTTGCTACTAACCCGTATTCCTGGAACTACTAACTTGCATTACCCGTTTGTATTATTAGGTTAATACATTATTTTCATATATTTATTCGTGGCGTTTGTTATTTATTGGTACCAGATTTCATCCCGGAATCCACAACACTCACGTCATTAACTCTCTTTTGCCGTTTGGCTTTGCAAAAGTTGGTTGGAAGTGAAAGAAAATCAGAGTAGAATTGTCGCTGGCCTGAATTTGTTTATGGTGGACCTTAATTTACATGGCAGTAACCCACATACATGATCTTAGGACCTTCCTCTGTGGCACATATGGAATATATGCAGAATCCAGATATGAAGCTGGAACGCATGGCCACTTGATCTATATAACTATTATTATTAAAAAAAGAACCAATTCACACAAAATATCTGTCACCAAAGGAAACGGTATTTTAAAATGTCTATAAAATATTTTATATCGGTATAATAATAATAATAATAATAATAATAATAATAATAATAATAATAATCCACCGCAGGCGTCATCCCAAGGCTGACTTTGATCGTTTGTATGTGCCCAGATCCGAAGGCGGCAGAGGATTAGTTCAACTAGAACTGTCTTACAAAACTACAAAGATTGGCCTTCAAAGATACCTAAAAACTACAGAAGACTGAATGATGATCGCTGTCAAAAAACATGGAAGTGATAAGCGACTTTATTCAGTAATAAAGTAAGCCGGCAAGTTTAAACTGGAGTTTCAAGTGAATGAAGAAATACAAGTAAAGCACAAGACACAGACTAAAGTTGAAAAATACTTAAAAAAAAGGAATCAAAGGCAAATACAACTGACTAAGATACAGAAACGATGGCAAGATAAACCGCTTCCCGGTCAATACTCTGCCCGTACCAAACAAGCTGACGTAGACAAACCTCGTACCCATCAATGGATACGTAGTGCAGGGTTAAAACAGAAACTGAAGGATTTATTCTTGATGCACAGGACCAATGATTGCTACATACTGAAAAATTGTGTTAGCCCAAAATGCAGATTTTGTGAAAAATACCCAGAAACAATTGACAATCTTGTATCAGGTTACACGGTATAGGCACCCACTGAATATAAAACACAGCATGACAGAGTGGCCTAATATCTAGAAAATCGGCAACTTCTGCGGAAAGGAAACTGAAAGAAATTTGTATGAACACCACCCAAACCCGGTTAAGATGATAGGATATATATATATATATATATATATATATATATATATATATATATATATATATATATATAAGTACCCTTTGTTTTGCAATCAACACTTGATAAACTACACTAGTGTTGAAACAAAATTGCAATTTTTGTAATGATATTATAATATATATATATATATATATATATATATATATATATGTGTGTGTGTTTGTGTATGTATATTCCGATTTTTTTTTCAGATTTAACAGCAAAATTGTTCAAATCGCGTTACAACATCCGATAACTGTCCACCCCACAAAATATTTAATATGTAAAAATCCCTGAACTAATTTCTTTTTATCCAGGTTTTGAGATAAGAGGTTTAGCCATCTTAACTCCATTTGTTGTAAAAATCAGCGAAAACCCCTTTGAGTTATTCAGCTAGAAATAAAACAGATTTAAATCGTTTTGTGTTAGACCCACTATCGTCTCAACTAAGTAGTGGTGAAAAGAAAAATAATCATTCTGGCCTTCCATAATGGTACCAATATTCATATTTTTGGTTTCCATCTTTACAGTCTATTCAAGAACCATCAAGAGAGCGTTGAATAAATTTAAAAAAAGAGGAAACAGCAGAAAGGAAAACTGGATCAGGAGGTCACAACAGTAAGAGGGATCATCATTTCAACTTAGTGCTAAATGAATCAATTAGAAAAGATCTAATTCAATCCATAAAAACGTTTGGCACGTGAAAGATGAGTTTCAGCAATGACAGTTCAAAGAGCAGTGAAAAAAGACTTGAAAGTGAAATCGTACCTGTGCAGAACCTTCTTACTCCAGGACAGATTCTTAGAATATTAGAGACGGCGGAGATCATATTGAAAATGACCCTGAAATAATATATATGTATATTTGAACTTTATTTCAATCGTTTATGAGTTTCCTATCCTTAATTAATGATGAACATGTATATCGTTATAAAAGCTTAGGAAATTTCCAGTAAGATATCTTTAATCATTTCTAAGATACAATCGTTCAAAACTTAATCTATCAATTGGATAATTTTGCTGTTACACAGAGTACACACACACACATCTATATATGTGGGTGTGTGTGTGTGTATATATATATATAATGCTCCCATGGCATGTACCTGAAATCGCCTCTAAGACGAAGAAGGGTCGATGTTGAACCACTGGCGTCTCATAATAAGCTGCTTCAATTAGAAGGTAGGTAAGTAAAACTCTTGATATTAAACCAAACTGTTATGTAAGTAAATTGAGGCAGGAAATACAGAGTCAAGTCGCGAAGGTCTTTGGCTATAAACACTGACAACCTTCCGGCAATTCTTGCAGCCAAACCGGCTGCAAATTTAATACCCTGTATTCCTTTGGATATTGTCGGTACTGTTGAGATTGAATATTGATAGTCTGGGCAGCGTACGACCTCCATATAACATCACCCGGGATTGCGCCCTGGAGAGGTCATTCTAGTTTCACCACCAAAGTACTGAACATTGCCTAAACTGGACGCTACCTTTATCTCGCGAGATAGGCGGATGCCTTCTTACTTATAGTGAAGTTAGATATCTGACTTTTGATCAATTTCGTTTGATAAATTATGACTGATTTCAAAGTTATTATGAATAATGCATCTAACTCCCGCCCTGAATAGAAACTTTCGTGTTGGCTTCTGGGAAAGCCTCTCGACACATTGATTTATCTCATCGACGGAATGGAGCGAATTCATTCTCTGCTTTTAGACCCATCGCAGGTATCTACAAATAAATATATTTTTAGCTCCTCTTTTATTTATCAGTATGATAAAAAATGCAATTATTTTAAAATTTTAAATAGGTTACGCAAATTAGACAATTTACAAGTTTTTTTTTTCTTTTTTGGTTTAAAAATTATTTATAAGAATGTACCATAATTCTGGTTTTACCGTCTACGAAAGCGGCACCTAATTTAGAAGTTTATGCCAGTAGCCTTCACCATGAAAAGAAAAAAAAATCGCATTTATTTTGCGTCTGTAATTTTCCTCATAGAAATAAATCCGAAAGCAATACGCGACTATTTTGAAATGATCGATATTCGTTGCCGTGCCTCCCAAAATATTTTGCGTTGATTCATTCTAAAAGCAGTGGAAAAGAATTTAGAGCTTTTCAAATGGCCATTTTTCTATTGAACAGAAGAAGCGGTTTACTGTTCAAACATAGGATTGTTGTTTCATCTATTCCTACTAATGATTCGAACTTGAATTATAGAAATAAGGTGAATTGTAATAATGGAAAGGTGCTTTCCAAGAAAAGTATTATGAGATAAAAAAAACAAATCATTACAAAAAAAAAAAAAAAGGAAAGAGTTATATACATTATTTATATTCTGACTATTCTCCTCATTTTTGTTGTTTTTATCACAACGTTTCGGCTATTGCACCTTCCGGCCTTCCTCAGGTTGATATCGATCAGACCACTCGTATTCGAAGATACCTGTCTACTAAGGCGGCTAGCCATCCCCTATTGCAGACGCTTGCTCAAGTGCATTTGTGTTTATTCAACACCCACAGAGCCTATGCTGAGCGGACCTTTCAGTTTCTGGGAAAGAGCGTGTTACCTAGCGTGATCAACAATTTGAACGAGGCTAGCAAGCTCAAGCCGCGATGACTTGTGACTTCGTGCTAGGGTTCCGTTTACCCAATTTCACTCACAAGGCTTGGGTCAACCAGTGGTATGATTTTCAGGCACTTTTCAAAAGTGTCACATGATGGGATCGACCCATCCATTGCGATAACATCAAGAAATCTCCTTTCTGATATATCGACCATGGTGAGATTCGAACCCGGGTCTTATGGTCTGAATGGAAACGTTCTAACCATCTGCTATCTGTGTAACCTACAGACAAATGACAACAAGGCTTCAACCGTAGCAGCAGCAGCAGCAGCAGCAGCACTAATCAAAAACATTGGCAACTGCAGCAGTAAAAACCTGAAAGCCAGCAGCAGCCGTAGCAGCATGAACAGTGGCAGCCTAATCAGCAGTGAAATTTAGGTTTAAAGCTCAAAATTACTCATACGGGACAAGCGATAGTTTGTGAATTTGGTGAAACTTTTTTTAATCTTATATCTCTGTATCGGTGCTGGAATGTCAGGTGGTTTAACATTCGTGTCGGATTCTAGTGGGACAACTAATTTTCTCCATATTTTTGGTATATCTGTTCGTACCCATCCTTCAACATCTGTCTATATTTTTGCGATGAGGTATTGTAACTATTTACAATTTTTACAGTGTTCGGATTGTTCTCCTCATATTTATTGCCACACTTATAACGTTTCGACCGCTGCAGGCGCCTTCTTCAGGTGATATTTGTAATTTTATCAAGCCAGCCGTTACGTTCAAGAGCATTTTGAATTTATACTGTAAGACCACTGGCGTAACTTGTGAGCAATTCTACATTGAACACCTCCTTCTCTCTTATCTTCACGTAATTTAAGGATGAAGTCCTCGTCAATACCCACTTCTGCAAATATTGGTTACAATACTGTTCTGCTTAAAACAAACAAAAGAATTAACTGGAATTAAGTGGAAATTAAATATATATATATATACAGATAGACTCATCTCAGAAATATAGGCAGATAAATAATTCTGTTGAATATAAAATTTCTAAGGATATTTATTTTAAAATTGTGTATTTTTCTAATATTTTGTATTAAGGAAATATTTTTTTTTAAATAATTATATCAGATGACTTCATGTTATATTAAAACAAAATCAATTTTAAGAATATGAAATAAATCTTAACTGTGTTAATTCACACAAACACACACATATTATAATTATAGTTCAATACGACGTATTCATATACAAACAATTCTTTTAGAAAAATCTTTAAGTATACAAATACAACTTTAACGTCGAAACAAAAGTGTCAAAAAAAATTCTGTCGTTGAAAAAGACAAGACGACATACGCTGAACGGATGTGATCATTCGTTTGAAAAAGGCACACCTACCCTACCTTGACTTAAATTCTTTTCGAAAGTAACTAATATGTTGATACAATAGTTGTCAGTGAAAAAGAATACCCTACCGCCCCTGGTTAAAATGATTGGTTTTCCCCATATCCATAGAAACTAATATTATGAATGTATGTGCCTATAAAACTCAGTAAATTTCAAAATATTTGCTTGAAAATGGAATAGAACTAGGGACTTTAAATTCTATAACTTAATTTGAAGTTGTTAGCTCCTGTTTTTGAAACATGGTAATTCTTGTGTAACGATGGAACAATATTTGCAAATAAGTAAATTTATAACATATATATATATATATATATATATATATATATATATATATATATATATATATATATATTAAAAAATATGATTCCATCGTTACATAAGAGTTCTCATGTTTCAAAACAAGAGCCGAAAATTTCAATATAATTATTTGAATTAAATTGAATTAAAGTACCAAGCTCTGTTCCATCTTCGCGAAATTTTTTTTTGAATAACTAATTCCTGAAATTTACCCGTTTTATAAGCATATTCATTATTAAAATTAAAAATACTATGGTAACGGCTAGAGTAATTATTTAAAGAAAAGGGGCGTAAGGGTTAATAATTTGTATCAATATCTCAGTTACATTCAAAGACGTTCAGTCAGGATAAGACTGGGGTGTTTAAATTTAAAGCGGAAAATAACATCGTCTAGTCTGATTAAGTGTCTATGGAGATTAATTTATTTTTTTTATTTCATTTTTTATTTTTTTCTGAAAGGGTTTTGTGTAGATAAAAAAAACTGTCATAATTCGCTAACATTTGTTTTTTTTAGGGTTATCTTTTTTTTTTATTGGGTAGTGCATTTAAACTATTTATTTAGACTATGGAGTTTAAAATTTGTATATATATATATATATATATATACAAATTTTAAATATATATATATATATATATATATATATATATATATATATATATATATATATATATATATATACTTTCATTCATTCCTGTCCTGTCATTCATGTGTTAGTTCATTGGATTACTATTGTGCTGTGTGTTGTCGGTGGAGTCGAGACTAATAGCAATCCCTCAGTCCCAAAGCTGCATCATTAAGCTCACTTAGACAATTTTCGTCACGTTTCTTTTACTCACTTTATTTTAGGGAAGGATACATCAGGAGAAAACTAAAGGACAATTACACAGAAGGAATGTCTGTCACCAGGTCAGGTATCTTCATAGTCTATCTTCTCAACGGGCGTGTCTCAACAACAGGCAATTCTAGTCAGATTTCTTTTACTCACTTTATTGTAGAGAAGGATATAGCAAGTATTTTTTATTGGAGAAAAGTAAACGGCAATCATATCGTAAGAACAGATGTCAACAGGTCGTATAGCCACCTATCTTCTCAACGGGTGTGGCTTGTTATCTTTCTGAAATCACGGGCCCACAAAAGAAATTGGAAGAGGAATTCTTGGACGAATGTCAGAGTTCTTGAGTTTATTACAGTAACCCTACTGTTTATTCTCGGGCGTTTTTCAGTCTTCTATCAAATCTCAGGCAAATACAATCAATCACTAAAAGGATTCCTCGACCACAGTAATGTAACCACCCACCCACCCATTCAGTTCAGTTTGTCAATGTTCTAGCCATTATTTAGGGCCTGGTATTCCATTAAGAGTTATCATGATTCTGCTATAGCAATCGTGCTTGGCTTAAACGCTAACACTATTCGTTTACCTATAACATAAAAAAATGACTGAATATTTCAGTATTTATCTGTACAATTAACTATGCTTTCGGTGGAAGAAAGAATTCTACTCTTTAAATCATTAGAGATAAAAATATCTAACGAAAGCTAACACGATCCGTATCGTGAAAAAGTGACGGCCATATTTAAGTGATTTTGAAATAACATCTGTTATATTTTCTGCATATGGAATCTAGGATTTTTATCTTCGCAATTAACTCTATTGTCGCACATAAGAAACAATTCAGCTTTTTAAATCATTAAAAGCAAAAATATCCAAGGGGAACGAACAGAGACCATACTGTCAAAAGATAATGGCTATATTTAAATTATTTAGCGGTGATTAAAATAATTTAGGTAGATTTTATGCACAAGCAATTTTTATCTTATATATTTAAATCTATTGTTGCAAAAAATGTGTAATAAAAATACTGCTTTTCAGATCATTAAAATTATAAATGTAGATGAAATACTGTCAAGAAGAAAGTACCACAAAAAGCAGCCTGTTACCATTTCTCTCAAATACGATAACCCGTTGTCACGGTAACTCGAAGTATATTCACTTACATTTATTTAAAGTAAAATTTGTTACCAACTGAATTGATTTTCTCATATAATGAGAATAGGTTAGGTCATCGCTAAATATAAAATGTTAAATTATCATAGAATAGCTATCTGGTATTTTCATTTACAGCATTATAAAACAGATATGGGTCCAACTTACGGCCATATCACATAAAAATACTGGTTCCCGTACGATCACCGAAGTTAAGCATTGTATATCCTGGATGGATATCGGTTCCGAATTGGAAGTTGGAGAGTCGAGTTCTAATTCAAATCGAGTTTTTTATATTTACTTAGCCTTGGGAAAGTTATGAATTAAATTCTTCTTCCCCAAGCTATGGGTTAATTAGTAAGAGTTGTATCAGTAACTCTTACTAATTAACCCTTAATGATTCACTTTTATTATAGGCTTAATTGGGGAATTAGAAAAATAGGTTAAAAGTAACGCATAAATTTACAAAAAGAACAACTGTTGTTTTAGATTATAATTACGACTCATTAGGAAGAAAACAAGAAGAAAATGCAAGCCACAGACTTTTTCCTGGACTGTACCCTGCGCATTTATAAGCACAGATTGGCAGAGAAGGGCAGTAATGATTTAAGCATTCCATACCACATCTGAAACAAATCTACCAATGATTTTGAAGAAGAAAATCAACATTATCTACAAAGTATTCCAAAAATAGGACTCATTATAAACCTTTCCAAAACAGAAAATATGATCTAGAATTTGAGTGAGAGTGGTGATGACACGTACACTGAATCCATCATAAAAATTCATAAGATAATGAAATTGAACATAAAATAGACTGCACGAGAGGGGGTACTTTCGGCCAAGACCACAAAATTGCTATAAAAAACAAAACGTCCAACCTAAACCCCTCCAGTTATGTACTTAAATAGCCTCATCAGATGGAGATTTGCATCAAGATATCACGCATAGCGCCAAACCTGTTCAGAAATGTCTGCTCGATACAACAGCTTTCTAAGATAAATGAACGAGTGAAGCCTATGGGTTTTGGTCAAAGACGATCCGTCTTCGAACAATATGAACTGGCGCTACACAATCACAAAGTTATGTAGCAAATAACAAAAACTACACGCATTGTGGACATTCAACAGCAGCAGCAAATAAATTGGCATATCATGCAAATTGAAGAGAAAACAACGACATAATAGGTTGACATTCCACATATTTCAAATAAAAGGTTAGGAAGGAAACTTCAATCAATACTGGAAAGAGCGATAACAGCTACTGGACTTTTAAAAAATATTTTCCTGAAATTTTTTTTAAGAGAAACATTTTATAAATTTCAACCGACAGTAGTACAAGCCGCTCAGTCAATGAATGCCAAATGTTTCCTTATAAGGAAACAGCTAATGTTACCATTACCGATTATTACTGAATGCGATCCACACTGGTTATCCTATATTTATAGCCTTGGGCATAAACAGCACTTAGTAAATTAGTGTTCATTTCAGCGCGCGATAAAGGTAAATAAACACCTGTATCAATGAATAGTGAAGTCGATCCTCACTGGGTGACGCGCACTTTTAATTTATAAATAATTCATGTGAAATATTTGAATAAAGTATGTAAGATGGAATAAGTCAAAATTAGTCGAATCTTGAAAATCTGGATATTTCGTTTGTGGCGGTATAGTGGACAGATGGAACTCGCAGAATGATCATAAAACACACATGCTAACATATATATATATATATATATATATATATATATATATATATATATATATGTGTGTGTGTGTGTGTGTGTGTTTGTGATTTATATATATATATTATTTATATATGTGCGATCTAAGTATATATATATATATATATATATATATGTGTGTGTGTGTGTGTGTGTGTGTGTGAAAATATAAAGAAAATAGGAAAGAACTCGTTAGGTAAATAATCCAAAGTTCTTTAGTATTTTAGTTATTATTATTAAAATATAGTGCTCGATACAAAAGTAGAGCATACATATAATTATTTATTTAAAAATATGATTCCAACACGCTACATAAGAGTTCTCATGTTTCAAAACAAGAGCCGAAAACTTCAATATAATTATTTGAATTAAATTGAATTAAAGTAAGCTCTGTTCCATCTTCAAGCGAAATTATTTTGGAATAACTTATTTCTGAAATTTACGTAAATAAAATGAAAAAAAAAATCTCCATAGACACGTAAGCCAGACTAGGTGAAATCATCTTCCGTTTTAAATTTAGACACCCCAACCTTACCCTGACTTGACATCTATGAATGTAACTCTATACTGATACAAATTATTAACACCCAACACCCCTTTTTATTTAAACAATCGATCTAGCCGTTACTATAGAAATTTTGATTTCAATAATGAATCTGCTATTAAAACACGTAAATTTCAGAAATAAGTTATTCCAAAAAAATTTCGCTTGAAGATGGAACAGAGCTTACTTTAATTCAATTTAATTCAAATAATTATATTGAAGTTTTCGGCTCTTGTTTTGAAACATGAGAACTCTTATGTAGCGTGTTGGAATCATATTTTTAAATAAATAATTATATATATATATATATATATATATATATATATATATATATATATATATATATATATATACATAGCGGGTTTAACAGCAAAATTGTCCAAATCGTTTTACGACATGTGATAATTGTCCATCCAACAAAATGTTTAATATCTAAAAAAAATGCTAAACTAATTGAGTTATTTTTTCCAGGATTTAAGAGATATTTAATATAATAAGACACTTAACCAAGGTAACACCATTTGTTTTAAAAATCACTGAATAATCCTTTGAGTTAATCAGCTAGAAAGTGAACGGGTTAAATCATTTTGTGTCAGCCCGAACTGACATACAGGCCTTCAGTAATGGTACCAACATTCATACTCTAGCTTCCATCTTCAATGTTCATTCAAAAAACATCAAGAGAACGGTGAATGTTTAAAAAAGAGGGGACATTAGATAGGAAAACTGAAACAGGAGGTCACAACAGGAAGAGGGAGAACTTAAAAAATCAATTAGAAAAGATCTAACTCAATCCATAAGACGTTTGGTACGTGAGAGAGGAGTTTCAGCTATGACAGTCCAAAGAGCAATGAAAAAAATACTTGAAAATTAAATCGTATATGAAACGTGTGAGGCACTGTGTTCCACCAGGACAAAAAAGTTAGAAGGTTAGAGACGGCGAAGATCTTTTTGAATAAGTTGGAAAATGACCCTGGAATTATATATATATATATATATATATATATATATATATATATATATTTGAAATTAATTCCAATATTTCATGAGCTTCCGATCCTTAGCTATAATTAATTAATGATGAACATGTCATTTTCGTTTATGATCGATTTCATCACGATTCTTCTGTTAAGCTAGGGGAGTAATTATAGATTCTTACTGCTCAAAGTAGATTCCAATAACGTTATAAAAAAACTCGGAGAATTCCAGTAAGATATCTTTAATCATTTTTAAGATACAACAGTTCAAAGCATAATCTAACAACTAGACAATTTTGCTTTGAAACGATTTGGACAAATTTGCTGTTACACTGGGTAGATATATATATATATATATATATATATATATATATATATATATATATATATATATATATATATATGTGTGTGTGTGTGTGTGTGTGTGTGTGTGTGTGTGTGTGTGTGTGTGTGAAAAGTGTGTGTATATAAATATAAATATACATATATAATTATTTATATATTATATGCGCGGTACTTATTAGAAAGCGCTCAATATCAGGTTGGATTATATATATATATATATATATATATATATATATATATATATACATGCATGGCATCAAACCGTTTCAGAAAAATGTAAAATATCAACCGCTTCCTAAGATCAAACAATGCTGAAAACAATGGATTTGAGCGAGTGAAGCCTGAGGGTCCTTGACAAAAATCCTCCTCCTTTGAATGTTGTAGGCTGGCACTACAAATTCACTATACCCAATAACTAATGTACCAAAGAACCGTACCAAATAACAGAAACCACATCACTTGAGGACTACCAACAGCAGCAACAACTAAAATGGATAACACATTTTCACATATAAATGGAAAGTCTCATTGCTGACACCGTAGTATCAACATGAAAATGTAGATCGCCATTTACTATAACTCTCTGTCTTCGGACAGTGAAGAGCTCTCTTCGGGGCTATGTCCACGGGTAGCGCCTCGTTTGTGAGGTATTCTGACCTGATCCCGTGTCTTACGACCAATTTTTGCCCGAGAAAAAAAAATCGGCCTTGTACCACAGTTTGATAAATACCAGTTACAATTACGTGTTTGAGTATTGTGTTAACCCAGACATTAAAGAGTGTCACGTGTTTCAAGACGGATTAGTTCTTTTCTTAGCAGCTCTTCGTAGTCATGTATTAACTGATAAGTAATCAATCATTTCGTTGACTTTTACTTCTTTGTTGCTAATGTATTTTAATTGCGTTTGGTAATTAAATACTTTATTAATTTACTTTGAAGTCTTTTGAAGTTATTATTTGTATTTAGCATGTGTGATTGATTACAAAACACAGGTTACTCGGAAATAATGACATCATCAATATGTTAACACTCTAAATCACATCAAATAAAAGGTTAGCAAGAAAACCCCCGTCAAAACTGGAAAGAGGGATAACAGCTACTGGACTTGAGAAACCTGTTTTCCTGAAAAAAAAAAAAATCAGATGTTACATTTTTTTTTATTCCTTTGTTGACGTTTCGTTACTTTTTGCGTGAGCTTTAGCAAGACATATTTGAAACATTCAGGAAAAGTAATTACCATGGTAAGCTAGTCAATAAAATTTAAAAATATAAAAATTGTGAACAATGGCGAGGATTGCAGTTTCACCTGATATTTTCACGAAGTGATGAAAGTGTCCATGACGGCTTTGACACAAGATGAAACTTCAGTGGCGCAATTTTCAATTGGGTGGTTGAAAACGACAGTCCAAGGGGTGTCACGGAGAAAATCCTGTAATGAATCCTATGCTGGTAACTGAAAGAAGTCTTATGGATAGAGGGTTCCTGTTTAATGGATGCTTGGAAGGAAATATCAATAGCTATCACAGAGTCGCCAGAGTTAGCAAGAGGGCAGTATTACCAAGCTCGGCGAGGAGATGAAGTAAGAAATACTCGTTTCTAAACTGTTGCTCGGTTTGGCCAGGGAAACGAGTGAAGTCAATGACTTGAGTGAGGGACTGGGCAGTCGAAAAAATTAATGTCTGTATATCGACATTTGAAATGTTTCAGCCACGTGTTGTGGTAGGAATTAAAGTCACTGATGGCAGATGGATGGAGAGAAAGTGCCTTTTCTATACTGTTAGCTATTGTGCTTAATATACTGCAGTCTTGAAGAGGGGGGGCGATAAAAGAAAAAAGAGATAGCTAACAGAGTTTAGTAGCGAGTGACGGAAGCAAATAAAAGAGTAGTCGGCTGCCTCGAGAGACAATTCCCTGGCCATCGGAAGAGTATCCCGGATGTAAACACCAAGGCTATTCATGTGAATACTGGAATCTTTTCGGTGAAGGAGAATATACCCTGGAAACAAGAATTCAGTGGCAGCAATGGAAGAATTCAAGTTGGTTTCACAAAGAGCACAAATATACCTGACCGTCCCAGGAGAAAAAGATTCTACACTGAATTTTGTAATGTCAGCGAACACTCGTTGCCACTTTTTTAATGTCAACGAACACTTGTTGTCACTTTCGTAATTCTCGTTGTAGTAGAGACTTTGTAATCGCAGATACAACTATAATAACGCCGTTGAACAATACTGGTGTCAGACACCTTCGAATAACACTCGTACTAATAGTAATGCTTGATAATACTCGCTCGAATAGTAATCAGTATAGTGATCCGAATAGAGAAATAGTATATTGAATAGAGTAGAGAATAGCTGTCCGTATAGTGGTAGAGAATAGAGTAGAAGTATAAATCCGTATAGTATAGAGGATAGACTAGAAATAATGATCAGTTAGATGCAAAGCTAATTCCTACTATTTAGGCGTTTCCTCTAGGTTCACGTGATCTACTTAATTTAATAATGGGATCACCTGTGTTTGCTCACTGGCGATCTATGTTCAAACTCAAGTGTCGGCAGCGACACTTTATATATCTAGACATTGGTAGTGGAACGAGAATAGTCTAACCCTGTAGATTAGGTAAAGGCTTCAGTTCGGAATTCTTTGTAGGTTTCCCGGATCAATATATACCTGATGAAGGGCCGAGAACAGAACGACAGAAACATTGCGATAACAACAACAAAGATGAGGATGATAGTCCGAATGTAAATAGGGTAGATAATGATTACTGCACATCCCAGAAATTAATAGAGAAATCAATAAAATTGTTGTAATTTCTGAGACACATAACGAGGAAAGACGGCTTGGAGAATTGAACACCTGTGGGACATTGTGATGGCAAGAGATGCAGGGAAATAAGCTGCCTAAGGGGTTTGTGTCAACGGAAAAGAAGAACATGTATTTAGTGTGCCTTCATCGTATATTTTCATTATTTTTTTTCTTTCCAAATGGTATTTTCTTATTATATAGATAATAACGAATATTGAATGAAACGTATAACTTTGGTTATACATTATTTTTCAGCATATCAGTCGCTCCCAATTTATACAGTTAAAGTAGGTCCTAAATGCTTTAAGCATTTAGGACCTACTTTAACTTACACAGTATTTTTCAGCCTATAGGACGTACCCAAATTATACTGCATTTTTCACTAGATAAGATGAACTATAAATTATATATTATTTTTCAGTATATAGGACGCCCACTAAATTATAAAATATTTTTCAGCATATAGGATCTACCCTAAATTATGAAGTATATTTCAAAATATAGGACACACCCGAATGATACAGTATTTTACAGAATAAATGGCGTACCCTAAATTATACAGTATATTTCAGCATATAGGATGTATTATAGATTGTCTTTCAGCATGTAGGATGTACACTAAATTATACAGTATTTTTCAGTATAAATATATCTACCCTAAATTATGTATTTTTTCAAATATAGGATGTACCCTAAACTATACAGTATTTTTCAGTATATAGAATCTACCCTAATTATACTGCATTTTTTTAAAATATAGTCGCACCCTAAATTATACAATATTTTTCACCATATTTGACGTTAAATTGTGCAGTATTTTTCAGCATATAGGATGCAACACAAATTTAGCATGAAATATTTTCCAAAAAGGAAACTGAATATTAATCTAAAGTTTAGTCTCTTGTCTCCTTTTTATATCAGGTCACTTTATGTGTGTTGCCGGTAAGATATAACCCAGTAGCAACTGTCACATGATCAGGTCATTAGTAACCAAACCAGTTCCTCAACCAAGATTTTCTGGTAAGGAGGCTGTCTTGAGGCTTAAAAAGAAGGCCTGTCAAATAAATGAGGACCGTTCTTGCATGGTCAGCGTCCATCTAACACAATTGAGTAGAGTGGGTTACATTGCTATGTACGCATCCAGTGCAGTGATGTCCCAGTAAGACTGGGTAGAAAACTTCCACAGATGAAGAGCGGAGCGTTCAACGGGTGGAGCCAAAGGCCACATGTCTTTAAAGGAGGAGATCAGGTGTGGTTTGCCATGGACAGAGATGGACACCGCCAGATCACCATGCCAAAGACAAGGTATACATGAATGAATACATCTCTCGAGCTTTCAACACAGATATTTTGAGTGAACTGATCAGTTGCGCAGCGTCCTTACGACCACACTCGGTCCAGACACTGATGATAATGATGATGATGATGATATGCTGCAACATACGGTGAGTTAAATAAACAGCTTTCATCGTAGCCCGATACGTCTATCTACAAGCAAATAGAACATCTTTTTGGTCTCTTTCCCTCAGCATCTTCTCTTGAACAATTCTACCGAAATTAATGTCTAAAAATACATCCTCTTTCAAATGTACATCGATTTGTCGGCTTACGTGAACCAATCAATCACCTTTTGTGGGTTTATTGAATTTTGTGTGTTTTCGGGACGATCCTCTTAAATTTAGTATCAAATCATGTTCTGAAGAGGCAAGATTTAGTATTGTACGATCAAGGCTTTTTATAACGTTTGCAAGTTAAAGGAACCTTTTTAGATGGAATGGGGAAAGCAAAACTTGCAGTCAAAAATAAGTTTTCCCACCAACCACCACATCAAATGATTTGAAAATAAAAGGCAGGTATTATTCAGTGTACAGTCTCTGAACATCTAATAAATAATTCACTTTGATATACCATAATGCTTTGTGTTGTGTGTTGAACTGTTCGCATACAGACTTTCATTTGAAAGATTTGAAGAGCCTTTTTCTCGAATCTAAGCATTTTTTTCTCATCCATACTTCGAATATCGCTGCCACATCTTGTCTGGTGCTACACCTATATAACTCTAAATTCAAGACAAAATCCAAAGAAGAATCTGTCATTTTATCGGTCCTGGCCTGGCATCTCGATATTAGTCACTTTCCCACTGCCGTGACGTTGGCTTAATTTCTAACTGGGGCAAGAGATGGCTTGTTAATTTAAACACCTCCAAAATAAAACTGCTATCGTTTAATCATCATAGACAACCATTTTACCTTTCATCAACATAGCTGATATTTACCTCCAGCAGAAGTTTTCTACTGCCATGAAGCGCAGTAATTATATTGATTCAATTGCTAACTTTGCTGCCCACTGTGTCGTTCCAGACAATCTTTCACGTCAGAATTCATTTTGTACATTTATAAATTTACCATTTGTTCGAGCATTGAATATTTGCTCCCATATCTGTTTTTGAGCGTCTGCTATATATCCCGAAATTCTCGATGAAATCCCAAGAAGAATATGTAGTTTTATTGGTCATGACCCGGCATCCCGGTACCTGTCTCTTTCCTACTGTTGTGACGTGGTCTCCCTTTCTTTTCTATGAATGCTCTCATGACAGGGGTTCTAATGAACTCTCCTCCTTGATATTTCGACAGCGTAGTACAAGATTAGCAATTGGGTCTCATCGTTTTACTATTGAAATAACCAAAAGTAGCCGTAAATTCTATTCTTATAATTTCTTTTCTCGCATGTGGAACTCTCTTCCGTTTTCTTGTGTCCCCGCCACATACAATCTTCAAAAATTTAAATGTAACGTAGAATGTCATCTGTCAAAAAATGCCACGAGACAAATTGTCCAATTTTTGAAATCTAAGATATATTATTCTCGTAAAAAAAACATCATGTTCAATTAAAACACATGTGGATTGGAAATTTGTCCATTCTTTGAGTATTGACGCCACATCTGCTTTGTTGCTCCTGCTATATATTTAGAGATAAAATAAATAAAAAATAATTTCCGACTTCCATACTACACCCCAAAAACGAATCTACGAATTATAAAGAATATACCCGCTTCCCATCCAGAAATTAGTGTACAGTTGATGGGACAGGTTATGGTGATTATATATGCATTTATAATTGGGATAATAATGCAACAGAAAATCAATATCCTCTAACAAGAGTCCCAAGAAATAGGACTTTTGATAAACCTTTTCAATTAAAAAAAAATGATCTGGAATTCGAATGAAAACAGTCATAACACCACCCCATGAATCTATCATAAAGATTCGGGATGAGGAATTCGTAAATACTAAACAACGGCAATGATCATGATCTCAGTATAGGAGATAAGGAAATTAAGTGTAGAATTGGCTGGGCTTTTCTTAAATGGCTACACTTTTATGTGAATATCAGGTATGACGCCAGACCCATTAAGAACGTCAACCACTTTCAGAGCTCAGTGATTAAAAATGACTTCGAGCAAATGAAGCCTGAAGGTCTTAGAAACCAGTGGATTGTCAATACAGAATCACAAAGAAAAATTATACAAAATAGTAGAACTCATATCAAGTGATGACTTCTAAAAGTAGCAACAATTAAAATGGATTGCATACATAACTCGAAGATATAACGCAATGAAGATGTAAACGTTCTACACTATTTCAAAGAAAACGAAAGCGCAAAAAAAGATATTGGACGAGAGAAACCTATATTCCTGAAAATCCTTTCATAGAACGATTTTATAAATTTCAATCGATAGTAGCATTGGCTGCTCCGTCAATGAAAGCTGAATGTTTCCTTATAACGATTGATATTACCAATAGCATTAGAGATAAGGAGAATAGATACTACGCTTGATATTTATTGGTTCATATACAGTAGATATTTACTCTGTCTCCCTACTAAGACGATTTGTGACACAAAGTCTTTTTTAAGGTGGGGACCCGAGCGCGTACACCTGGGTTAAGAACAAAAATTGCCCGCAGCCCCCGCAACTATCGTAAAACGAATCTGCGAATTATAAGCAATATACCCGCTTCCCATCCAGAAATTAGTGTACAGATGATGGGACAGGTTATGCTGATGACATATGCATTTATAATTGGGATAATAATGCTCTTCAACAGAAAATCAATATCCTCTAACAAGCGTTCCAAGAAAGAGGACTCTAGATAAACATTTATATTCTGCTGGCCTCGGTGCGAGCACCGATCCCTCTCTTCGGTGCAATGAGAGGCGCTGCCTCGGAAAGCTGTTACCCAGGGCTGGGCACCTCTCAGTATAATTTTCCTCAGTTGTGACTTTGTCCTTTGACGAAGTCACCCCTGTGTGCACTCTGCCCAAAGACAGAGACACAAATGAGAGATGATAAATAATGTGTTACCGACGACTCATGAGAACAGCTTACAGAAATACAGTAAAGGAGTATGGCACAAGGCTGGTTTGAAGTGAGGAGTCCTTGGCACGTGTACATGGGCTAAGACACCAAATTGACCAGTCCCCGCATCCACTATTGTGCTAGTGCCGATATTACACCGATTCCACACTTTGGTGTAAATAAGGAGGTGCTCTTCAGATCTGGAATCTTTCATCCTTCAATTATTTGTTGTGTTCTGCCCGAAGGCGGGGACCCGAGCGCGTACACCCGGGCCAGGAACAAAAATTGCCCGCAGCCCCCGCAACCATCGTAAAACGAATCTACAATTGAAAGACAAGATGCATCTCGTTCGCCTGTAGGCACATACTTCATTTTGATGCCAACCCGATGATTGAGGAGTGAAGGAAAAGAGTAACTTGTCAATGAATACCAAATATCACTATTTGAAACTTTAGTCGGCTACGACGCTTTGCAGTTTCGGAAATTTCAGTTCATCACAAGACACCATAGTTTTGCTATTTGGCTTGAAATTGCTTTGAATAAAGCAGGCGTGCCTTGAGCCAATTAAGTAAATTCTTTATCTTTGAACAAATGCTTCGGAGTAATAAAATTCTGATTGCTGAACGAATGGACTGTCTAATGTACACGGAATTACTCGACTCGCTGGAGTCCACTAAAGCGATATTCTAAGATATTGAAGGTATAAATAATTGCAGTCCTCAGCATTGATACAAGTCGCAAATACAGCTATGGTTTGAATAGACGAACATAAATCCGTCAAAGCCTTGTAGATATTCGTTTAACCAAGGATCGACTTGCTATAATTATGGTTGAAAGCAAATATAGCTAACTTACTTTGCAATTTCAATTTCTGGTTTCGTTTAATGAAGTATTGTAATTGAAGACGTTTACAATCTGAGTATTTTTTTTTTGTCATTCATGTACAATGTTCTTATCTGTAAGAAATTTCGCATAAGTACACATGGATGACATCAAGTTATATAAGCACCGTAATTGAAAGAAAGAAAAACAAAAAAAAGTATCACTCATATCCTCGTGAGATGAATATTGCCATTCGAAGGTAATTTCCAAATCCACTCAGCTTCATACTGACATTAATTAAAAGTTATTATATATATATATATATATATATATATATATATATATATATTACGAAATGGACAAAGTCCGACAATTTATTTATTAAAGGCATTTTTATGTTTAACGTTATAGATACAAGTATTTAAGTAAATGCTCTGTTTATAATAAACAGTATTAAATAACATTTACCGGCCTGAATATTTTCTATGAAAATTTCTCGGACATTCAGGCCGGTAAATGTTATTTAATACTGTTTATTATAAACAGAGCATTTACTTAAATACTTGTATCTATAACGTTAAACATAAAAATGTCTTTAATAAATAAATTGTCGGACTTTGTCCATTTCGTAATATATGACGTCATTTGTTTACATTTGATACACCATGAGCAGTTATGAATATTCGAGATTCATGGTAGATTGAGTTTATAAACAGTAAATTCGACCTTGTCTACCGAACGCTTCTTTGTAGCCTAACGGTAAGGCATGTCAGCGTAAATGACGGTTCCGTATAGGATGCAGGTACGAATCCTGTCAAAGAACGAATATTTTCTATGAAAATTTCTCGGACATTCAGGCCGGTAAATGTTATTTAATACTGTTTATTATAAACAGAGCATTTACTTAAATACTTGTATCTATAACGTTAAACATAAAAATGCCTTTAATATATATATATATATATATATATATATATATATATATATATATATATATATGTATGTATAGATAGATAGATAGATAGATAGATAGGAATTCATGAATCATTCATAAAAATAACAAATATAGAGGTTAATGATTTAAATGGCGAGAATACATCGTCGCAAACAATATAAATAAGATACATCAACCCCGAATCTGTATATGAATGATATGATCCTCGTTTATAAATTCCAGTTGCATAAGGTCTTTTTAATTTTTTACAAGCTTTCGTCGGTTCCTACAGACATCATGAGGTATGGAAGTAGATTTTGTTCTTGTTTTTACTTCTCAGTAATAAGAGGACAACGAAAATAGAGATGTAATCCAAAAAAATGCTATGAGAAATGTGTTATTGTTTTCGAACCTGCGGTCGCAACGCTGTTGAATTTAAATTTTAAGGTTGTGCGTTTTTGTACAAATATAGCAATAAGAGAATTCTTTTTTACATATAGATTTTCCGTGAATATGGCATGAACTATATTGTTCAATAATTACAGTAATGTCGCACTTATTATCCGAGAGTTGCACGTTGGATCAGTTATTTTAATTTCAATTAAAAGGTGCAATTATAATTTATAAATTCATGAATCATTCATACAAAAAACAAATATAGAGGTTAATGATTTAAGTGGCGAGAATACATCTTCGCAAGCAATATAAATAAGATGCAAAGTGTCGTTTGTGGACCTTGTTGCATGCTTTATTTGGCTCAAAATGTGTTCTGCACAAGCCGTCACCATTATAATCGATATGGCTGTTGGGTCTAAGGACTGGGCTGCTTCAACGTCATCTTATACGCCGAAAAAGACTGGAGAGTCCAGTACATATATATATATATATATATATATATATATATATATATATATATATATATATATATATACAGCATATTTTCATTGAATGATATATTGTGTATATTTTTATACTGATTATTTCTAGTTGTCTAATCAGTTTCTTGATGTTAAGATCAAATTCATCAAGGAAGGCTCCGTAGTTTTTTTCAACCCAACCACTTTTTATATTTTCTAAGATCATCTTCAGGGGTAAATTACAAATACAAACTTATTTTAACTGCGATAAAATCTGCATTCTGCTGTCATGGCGATTTTAGTTGTTTTGGCAAGACATGTTAGGATCCCAAATATGGAAAAATCATTCCCCCCCCACCCACAAAACTGGAGTCAAACCCCTATGAAAGTATAAAAATACACTTTTATAGTAAAAATTGCATCTATTAATGATTGCAAGAAAATGAAATTTCGGCATTAAATGACCCATAAAGAGTTGATATGCCGTTAATCAAACAAACAGGAACAAAAAATATTTTTGTGAGCAAATGTTTTAGACATTTAAATAAAAATTCGGAAAAGTAAAATTAATTTTGATTCATTTAGAAAGAAATACAATTCACATTTTATTCAGTTTATATTTTTGTTATCACGTTTTTCATTTGAAGAAAACTGAACAGCCTTTAATGTTTTTATGGCTATACACCCCAAAAAACTGTCTCGGCCCCAAGAATACTGCGCTGTAGTGTGAAACAAATTTTAATAAAAGAATCGGCAATGATATCAGTCTATGCCTGACAACTCAGCTTCAATCACCTTACCACTGCATTAGCGCTTAGGAGACGACAGGGTCGATCTATCGGCCAAAAAGTCGAATGAGAAAGAAGACGACTGGGCCGATCTGTTGGCCCGATAATACAAGCCTCGAGATTAGATGGCTGGTCTTCGTCCCAGCCAATCAGATTGCTTCTTACAGATCTGGGCTTTTCAATGGCGGTTTCAATGATAGTTTACCGTTTATAGTGATTTTACATTGATTTTTTGTATTCCAAATGAGAGTCTGGGAAAAGTGCCTGGTCTTGGCATTGAATCTCCAAATAAGTCTCCGTCTCCCGTTTTTTCTCTCTATTTATGTGCCATGTCCTTTTAGGACGGTAGGCGATCATGGTTCTCCACCTCCCTACATCCCTTGCAGCTCTCAACAACCTACGCAAGACCACGTTCTGTCATCCACCTGCTCAAACCCGCCAGAAATGTCACGCGCTGCTTTCTTTGTCTCTCTTTCCTTATATTCGATCCATGAGTATCAGATTTTCCAGGCCCTCCTTATTATGTGTCCCAGAAAATTCAGTTGCTTCTTCCTGGTGTTAAGGATAAGCTTCCCTCTTGTTTGTATCCTCTCTAAGACCTCATCGTTGCTCACACGCTCGGTCCATGATATCCTTAGCATCCTTCTGTAGAGCCACATTTCCGTCACCTCGAGTCTCTTCTTCATCCTTGAGGAAATCGTTCAACATCCGCTGCCGTAAACAAGGACAGATGTCACGTAACAGCTCAGTATTCTTTTCTTTGTTACCAAAGAAATCCTCCTGTCTCGTAATACTCTGTCCAGCTTTTGAAATGTGTTCTTGGCCATCCCAATACATCTGCGGATCTCACTGTTGCACTTACCGTCTTCTGTCAAAACGATTCCCAGATATCTAAACTTCCACGCCTGCTTGATTCTAGTGTTCCCGATTTGCAAATCGCATTTCGGACTAATCCTTTTACTGATGACCATGCATTCTGTTTTCTTGTAGTTTATGCTTAGTCCTTTCTTCTCACTCTCCGTTGCTACCTTCTGTAGAAGATTTTGTAATTTCTTTGACATGTCTTCTATCAGAATTGTGTCATCTGCGTACCTTTCCAATAAAACAGAAATGCAACTTACAGTTTTCCTATTTTAAATTTCAGATGAATATTAATTCTTCAGTTAATGATTGAATAATTTCATTGCAATTTCTACGATAATAAAATATACAAAAAACACTCCTATCGCATTGTTAACATTTTTGGGTTTGACAAAATATTGCAATAATTGCTAGTCATTATTTTTAGAAATAACGGGGTACAAATAAAAAGATTTGAAATTGATAACGTTTTCCATTTCACTAAAACAGATTTAAACACATTTCTTTCTTTCTTGCACAGAAACCAAATAGTGTCTCTGATATGCCTTTTTTTTCAACTGAATGAAAACAGAATAGTCCATTATTTACGAGGTATTGGCAGGGCGTAAGGGTCGTGCTAACTAAGGAATTAAGAGAAGGACAAGCAAAATGATAACAAGATATTTTCTTGATTATTCTTTTTATACATAGATTTTACGAATTCAAGCGTAGTACTGGATTTGAAACTGGGTTTCATCTGTTGAAATATAACCGTTCTATGTTAATCGTTTCTTCTCTCGCATTTGTCATCCATAGAATATTTTATTTTTGATTTCCTCTCATCTATGATCTCCAAAAATCTAAATGGAACGTTAAACGTAGTCTTCTGTTTGCTCGAATTCTGTGTTTATTGTCCTTTCTACTCAATAACGTTTTCTCCCATTTATCCTTAATGTCTTAGTGGCTTTATCGCCTTGATTGAGTTAAATACTTAAAAAATGTATTTGGAATGAAAACGTTTTTAAGAGGTATCATAATCATATTGTAAATGCAAATAATCTCTGACAAAATCAACCTAGATTTGTTTTGGTTTGTTTTATGGCATATCAACACTTCAATGGGTTATTTAATGCCGACAATTTTTATTGCTGGTAATGTTTGTTTTTTTTTTGTTTTTTTTTCAAAAATGTATTGCTGGTAATAATTTTTACAAAGTATTTCTGGTATTAAAATCTATTTTTACACAAATTTGGGGATTAACTATTTGCTGATAGCTGGGACACTAACAGGTGCTACCACCCCGTGTCAGGATGAACCTGTGAACACCAGCAATTAAGAGGTGGTCCCAGGATCCTTAAAACCTCCCGATGAGAGGCCTTGCTGTTGGAAGTAGTTTATCGTCTTACCTAGAACACGGATGTAGTTTATCGTCTTACCCAGGACGCGGATGTAGTTTATCGTCTTACCCAGGACGCGGATGTAGTTTATCGTCTTACCCAGGACGCGGATGTAGTTTATCGTCATACCCAGGACGCGGATGTAGTTTATCGTCTTACCCAGGACGCGGATGTAGTTTATCGTCTTACCCAGGACGCGGATGTAGTTTATCGTCTTACCCAGGACGCGGATGTAGTTTATCGTCATACCCAGGACGCGGATGTAGTTTATCGTCTTACCCAGGACGCGGATGTAGTTTATCGTCATACCCAGGACAGAAACGTTAACTTAGAAAAACGGCCAATGAAATTCGAAATGGCTTGAATTTGGCAAATATTCTCGGAATAAATGTGTCGGAGGCGAACATATCCAGAATAATGTTGTGCGCTTCCAAAAGAGCATGGGTTCTCTTGGACTGGAAACAGACTATTTTATCAAACGAAAAGCGAATTGAACTTGTTCCAAATATGAAATAAGCGATGAAAAATATACCCTGATAGGCTGTAAAAGCCTCCTCGGCTATGACAATATGTGAAGTAATTTCGAGATAGACAAAAAATGTAATTATATTATACCAAGGGAATTCGAAAGCATATCAACGGATACCCGACGTAGGCATACAAGACATATACAGAATTCGTCAAGTTAGAAGTCGAAAATTAATTAATCAGAATAGCACATCCCATCAGGAGGCAAGCGATCATGGCTCTCCACAGATTTCTTGTTTTTCTTTTTTTTTGTTATTGGCTTTGAATTACGATGCCTTCTTTGGGAAATTAGTTTTAAATTACATTTGAAATTTAAAGTTTTCATTATTGGTTTCCACTAAAAGCTATTATAGAAATCACGGTATATCGCATGCTAAAGTGAGCGTAAATGACGAGCGCAAAATTCGAACTCTCCACGCCCGTTTCAATTTTCGATCCACATATCCTGAAATTGAACATAATGTTTTTTTTACGAGAATAATACATTCCAAAAATTGAAAGTCCTGACTTTTTTTCTTGAGAGATGGCAACGAAGGTTGTATTTTTTGACAAATGACGATGGACGCTGCATTTTTTTTTTTTTTTTGACAGATGGCGACGGAGGTTGCATTTTTTTGACAGATGACGACGGAGTCTGGATTTTTTTGACAGATGGCGATGGACGCTGCATTTTTTTCTTTTGACTGATGGCGACGGAGGTTGCATTTTTTTGACAGATGACGACGGAGTCTGGATTTTTTTGACAGATGGCGATGGACGCTGCATTTTTTTCTTTTGACTGATGGCGATGGAGGTTGCATTTTTTGACAGATGGCGACGGAGTCTGGATTTTTTGACAGATAGCGACGGACGCTGTATTGTTTTTGACAGGCGGCGACAGAGGCTGCATTTTTTTGACAGATGACGACGGAATCTGGTTTTTTTGACAGATGACCATGGAAGTTGCATTTTTTGACAGATGGCCATGGAGGTAACATTTATATTCAAGAGCTGTTCCAATTGTGAAGACTGAGAACTGTTCAAGTTTAGGATGAAATCTGGAATCACAATCTAAAGTTAGATTTGAATGCGTTTTAGTATTTGCGCTTAAACCAATTTACTAAACATTCGATTAGCGATTATTCAAAATATTAATTCTTTGATTAATATAGTCTGTGATTTTTCACTTATCTCTTTGGATTTAGGCATAAATCAGAAATCAACATTAAGTTAGGGAGTTACAAATGCACGTAAAATAATCTTTATAAATACTTTCATGGTAATTGTTCCAATGAGCTTTTCGCTATCGTACTTAAATTTTATGAAATTAAGCGTAGTACTAGACTGGCGGCGAGATCTCATCAGTTTACAGTTCTATGCTAACAGTTTATTTTCTCGCGCTTCTCGTTTGTGGATCTTTATATCCGGCTCCATGCTTTAATGCAAACATTAATTTGTAAAAATTTAAATACAATGTCAATCGCTATCTACTCTCCTCCTGATAAATCTTTTCTCTTTCCGCTCATTATTAGAGCTTCTGTTCCTAATTCTTCCACACCCTGTAACCCTTTGTGTCTTAGGGGCTTTACTCTCTTGCATGAGGTGGTATCGATTAAAAAAACAAGCTTGATGTTATATTTGCAAAGATTTGCTCGCGCAGGCATGAATCATTTTCCCCTGAAGTTACTATAAACTAGGATGTATCGAAATTTTCCGGGGCTTAATATAGTCTCTCCTTTATCATTTTTCTTCCATTAAATTTTGGAATAAATTTAAAATAACAATTTCACATAAAGTACTTTTTAATGTACTTGAATCTCTTTGCCACAAGATTGCCTGAAAAGAACCGAAAAAATTTGTTCGTTAGACATGCAATTAGCTATTATTCAAAATATAGAAATTTTAGACTAATATGCAGAAAATTGCTCCACAGGGCTTAGAGCATTTCTAAACTGAAATCTCTACTACCTAACAACAGATGCTAAATATTTATTTTATGAAAAATATGAAAAGTTCAGGAACTCATCGAAGGCCTGACGAAAGAAACGTCACTATTTACACTATTTACATTGTTCGGACCGTTGTCCTGATCTTCATTGTCATACCCACGACATTTCGGCCGGTAAACGCCGGCAGTTTGCTGGATCAGAGCGTACTAATTTATGGATATAAATCTACCGAAATTAGACAGATTTCACGAATAACTACGCATAAAAGAAAGGAACGCCGGAAAATAAAATAATTTTGGTCAATCAAAAAAAAAAAAAAAACACAAAGTGACTTTTGATGTTAGCAGAAACCAAATTCGCGCCATTGCCTGGTCAAAACAATATACGCTCACACCTCTGAGCTAGAGGTGGAGAATGACCAGGAGAGACGTAAGTGATAGAGAAACCAGCCATGCGTAGCGCATGAAATATTTAAAATTTTATTTGCTAATGTTATTTGGACTTTTTAGGGCCGAGAAAACAATAGATTGACACTGACTAGTTTCTAAGATGACTACTACCACTAGCTTGGTCTGAAATACGAAACTATCTACTACAGACCGAAATGAACTTTCTCCAGACTGCTACCAAAATCCACCTTATAAACGAACATTTTAATATACCCAATATCTAAAGCAATAAATAACGATATATTATTATACCTTATACCAGTGATTTTCAACCACCGTGTGCCGGGCGATCCTCTGTCACGCCATACATATATATGTGTGTGTGTAATGGTACAGCATTAGTATTTGTATAAATGAATAAGGATTAAACTTTTTATCCCACATTAGCTAAAAAAGCTTTATCAGTTTTATTGCAATTTTCTACTTCTTACTTATGTTAATTAGGCTTCTCGGCCGCAAATATCATGAAAAATAAGAAGCAAGAAAGATTACACTCAACTGAAGAATTACCTCCCCATCGAAGGAGCACCAGAAGGAAACGCCCGCCCTTCTGCATGTTGGTGCTGTGACCAGGAGGCCAGAGGGAGTGTAACAGAGACTCTAAGTTTATTGCGTGGAGTGTAGTGAGGACAAGGGGTTACCCCCTCTTCCAAAATTGGCTGTTGAGAAAGGACATTTTACTTACAGTAGGTGACGTTGACAATTTGTATATGAACGATTCTGGGCAGGTATTAGTCAGCGTGGTCTGGGATTGGAAGAGCTATAAAACACCAGTTTCTTTTCAGTCGATAAGATCACTTTCAACGCGTGGAAGACAAGACACCGCCAAAAAAATATTAAAGATGCAGGTAGAAAAAAGTACCTGACTCTTCTTGTTATCACCTAACTTTACAAGAGCCGGAACAGGCCTTAAATAGAGTACAGTTGGCATTTTAGCGGGAGCTGCCCAGGCCCCACTTTCCAATCTTGATAAAATTCAAAAGCGTTTCCGAGTCGTTGTGGGGGACAAATTATTTTTCACCCTTCAACGGGATGTGGTGAGCTTCTCACTGTTCTATCGCTACTCCCGTGGAAAGTGCTCGGATGAACTACATTCCTTGGTCCCGCTAGGACACGCCATGCCACTTATATTGTATCAACCCCCCACCCCGTATTCCATCGATGAGAAGTTCTACTCGAACAACTTTTCACAAACCACTGGTCTGTGGAACCGACTCCCAAGAGGATGCTTTCCCGATCACTACAATCTTAGCCTGTTCAAATCTAGTTTTAACCGTTATCTCACTCACATATCCGCATAAACTGTATCTCTTACTCTGTAACCCTCTACCTCGAGTGACTCTCAAGAGGATGCTTCCCTGATTACCACAATCATAACGTGTTCAAGTCTAGGGTTAAACTTTATCTCCCTCACATATCCGCATAAATTGTGTCTATTACTCTGTAACCCTCTACCTCAAGTGACTCCCAAGAGGATGCTTCCCTGATCACTACAATCTTAACCTGTTCAAGTCTAGAGTTAAATGTTATCTTCTTCTCCTATCCATAGAAAATATCCCTAACTTAACCTACCTCGAGTGGCGCCAAGCCTTGCAGACGATGAACATTACTGAAGCCCCAACCATAAAAAATATCTTATAATAATAATAATAATAATAATAATAATAATAATAATTATTATTATTATTACACTAAGCTTAATTTCAATATGTATTTTTTTAAGTCTACGTAGATTAATTTTTAAGCAATCTATAACGAAAACGAATTATCAAAAAGATAATGAGTTAACCCCGACTAGCATATCAATCTCGGCTTATGCAGCCTTAGTGATATAGAATTCATTATTTGTTTGCTTCTTTTTAAACTTACGTTTACTTTTTCTGTCTTTGCTCTTGGCTTTATGATCCAAATGGAAGAACGTATTAACTATGTCTGAATCAACTTTTCTCATTTTCACGATGTTTGCTATCTACATTTTTCCTCTTGCTTATTCGAAAAAGCTATCTTTCTTCTCTTCATGATTAATTTAATATCTTGATGAGGTTTTTTTAACTGATAGCGTCAAAAGAGTTTTTCATGTAAAATAGCTGCCAGCTTACTTACTGATTGCAATCTGCCATCAACATTGCCAATTTTGCAAGACTGTCGCTTATCAAAATATTCTGCTTCGCCAAGCAAATTCTGACCCCTTCCCTGACTCGGCTTTTATACGGTAAACATACGAGGAATTTTTTGCAGACGCTCCAAAGCATATCTCTTTCGAAGCGGAATTTTGAACTAACAGTGGTTGGGCATATTGAACTGAAGAATATATGGTAAACGGAGACTGAATTAATTGAAGTCAAGGACAGGAGAGTTAGGAGCAAACCTTGCTATATTATACTAACCACTGAGTGATAGTTAACGAGCTTGCTAGATGTTTCTTATTGCTAAAACTTCGATCCTCATTCGGTTGTCTATACTTGTGGTGTTAGGACAGTGATAAATAAATATAAGTTAATTTAAGGCTTAGAGATGGTCAGCCTGGTATAATGGTTGGTAAATATATCATATAAATGAGTAGTGAGTTTGATTCTCATCGAGTGCTCAATACTCTTGGCCTTGTGTTTTAAGTAAATTCTATAAATTAATGTGTAGTTTAATCGATATCGGATCGGAAAATGGAATTTGGGAGGCGGGTTCAAATTTCGGTCTAGTGTGTTGCATTCACATTCACACAGAAAAAATTATGAAACCAGTTTTTTTGCTTTCTTTTTTCTTCTTTTTCTTTCTATTTCTTCTTTCTTCCTACTTTTTCTTTCTTGTCTTCTTCTTCTGCTTCTTTTCTTATTTTTTTCTTCTTCGTTGTTTCTTTTTTCTTTTCTATTTCCTCTTTCTTTCTACTTCTTTCTTTCTTTCTTTTCTTCTTTCTTTCTACTTTTTCTTTCTTCTTTCTTTCTACTTCTTTTTTCTTTTCTTCTTCTTTCATCCTACTTCTTTCTTTCTTCTTCTTCCTATCTACTCATATGTTTCTTCTTCTTCTTCTTCTTCTTCTTCTTCTTCTTCTTCTTCTTCTCATGAAAATGATGTCATTACATTTCTCTTCCTTGTCCCGTCGTGCTAATTATCGTCACAGACATTTTCAACAAGTCGGTCAATTCAAGAACGAAAATCAAAATATGTCTTATATTTATCAAGCCTACGTCATTCATTTGCTTCTTATACGGACTTTTTATCATTCTATGAGATACACAGGTTTTAAAACGCACCATTATCCCGTGGTCAATATGACGCGGAATATAATATTTGCATTACAAATGACTATCGTTTATGGTAGCATATAGAAATCAACATAACATAGAGTTGAGAATAATGTAACCTTTTCAAGATCACAGACGATAATGATATAGCTTTTGAGATTAAATGGAACGGAGGTTCGTAAATATGGTTAGTCATGATCACTGTCGAAATACGCAAGTCAAGGAACAATTATTATCTATCCTCTTTATTTTCATAATTACCCTAACCCCTATACGCTCGACGTATCTTTTCCTTTTTTTATTTATAAACTTTATTCTTCATAAGATGATGTATAGTTACATTTTATTAAATTATATATTCATCATTATCAATAGGAGTAGATAGATTCCCTCATCGTCCAGTTCAAACTCCTCCCCGGTCTTTTGAACAGGATTAGTAGTTTGTTCTGTGTTTTCTTTGTACCCGGGTTCCTTCTAAAGACAAGTTCAATTCTATACTTTTGACGTCTGTTAAGCTCTGAAATTTTATTTATTATTTTTTTCTCAATGGGAGTAAATAGGTTCACCTTGTTGACAGTCCACACCCCTTCAAGTAAAAGGTTAGGAAGAAAATATCCCATCAATACTGGACTTGAGATACCTATTTTCAGAAAAAAATTGTTTTAAAAGAAATATTTTATAAATTTTACAAGCTGCTTCGTGTAGCGAAAGCAGTTGTCAGCTGATATCTTGTTAAGTAACACATCCAAAAGATGTTACAGAAATCGTTTTGACTATTGCCCTCTTAAAAAAGGCCAGCAAATTAGAGCAAAGCTCTTAAGAATGAGGTCAGCCGACCCTGACAAGGGAGATCAAGTGAGTGGCGCGGAATTAGAATCAGGCCGGCAGGCCCTGGGTTCTTGATAAATTAATTTTCAAACGAAATCTGACAGGATAAAGAATGCTTGTTCTCTATAAGACAGTGGTCCCCGCCCGTCCGCTACGCGAAGGAAGGTATATGCAGGCTAGTCCGTTCGCTCGCTTTTCCCCGCTCGCAAATAGTCGGTACTCATGAAAAGGTTGCAACTGAATAAAATTTGCCGATTGCTACAATTTCGTATCATGTATTGTTTTTTTTTTTTCTTGGGTAACGATTAAACCAAGGAATTATTTTTCTTGTATTAAGTCAGAAGCGCACGCCTGGAATAAGCTGCACCCTGTGAGATAGTCTGTTGTCTGGCCTGAGTTGCGGCGCTACACACTCTTAATGAATGCTAAATATTTCCTTATAAAAAACGACTAATATTAACAATATTATATATGTTTGTTTTTCCAACCATACATACTAACAGATTGTTACTAATTCTTTTCTTATATCAGCCTTGTCTTCATTATATGCTGTGAGAATTTAAATTCTTCAAGTCTAATTGTTTCTTTCTGGCTGTATGTATGAATATCATTTGATTATTAAATTGCATTATTGTGTTCTTTTAAACAAACATTATTTCACGTTTTCAAAAAGTACGAAAAATCCCATGGCAAATATGAAAGTGCATCTTTTCCAATTCATTTAGCTACGTTTCCTGACACGAGGAATAGTGAATTTATCGCACAAGCCAATTTGGCAGAATTAAGGAATCTGGAGCTTTGTGGTATCTTTGAGGATTTAAACAAATTAATGTGAATTATTTTGTTCTGTCAAACGAAAATTATTTGACATTTAGAAAACTGAACTCAAAATTCAAGAAATTCTTTCGTTGTCAGGATGTGCGCTGAGATGTCGTCATGGATATAGACTTGGGATGAGAAATCAGAGAATAGAGTTCTAATTCTGGTCAAGATCGTTATATTTATTTTCGCACATATACCCTTGGACAAGGTATGAATTCATCTCTTCTCCATCAACAGCAATGGCTTGAATAGTAGGATACATATAGCTTGCTTGGCAATTAGCCTACAGTAGAAAGAAATGGTAATCTACTGCGGGAAAATCATCTGCCTACTCAGTGATAAATCGAAAGATACATAATCACTCAAGTGTGTATCGCTTATAACTGAGTTTGAATTTATTATCCTAATATTCGTATAGTTTTTATATTTATATATCCTATATATATCTGTGTGTGTGTGTGTCCTGCGTAAGATAATAATCTAAACCCGAAGGCAAAGCCTCTGATCAGAAGCTTTTGAGGACCGTGGAACAACGTCTTAATTGCTGCTGTTCCGAGGTCAACTCTGACCCGAAATAGTAGTACCTGTTAGGGTCCCAGCTATCGGTAACTAGTTACTCAACTACGCAAAAAAGGAGTGTGCGTATATATATATGAGGTCATATATATGAGTATATATGTATGTGTATGAGTATATATATGTACATGTGTGTGTATATATATATATATATATATATATGTATGTATTAATGTATATGCGCATATATGTATATGTGTGTATATACGTATATGTGTATATATAGGTATATGTATATATATATTTGTATATAGATGTGTATATATGTATATATGTATATATATATATATGAGTGCATATATGTGCGTATATATATATATATATATGTATATATATATATATATATGTATTTGTGAAGATGTATAGATGTGTGTATATATGTGTGTGTACATAAATGTGGGCTTACATGTATATATATGTGTATATATCAATATGTATATATATGTTTTTATGTCTATGTGTTTGTGAATATTTATTTGTGTGTACATATATGTATATATTTCTATATATATACATATTTGTGTGTATTTATATATGTATATATAAGTGTATATATGTGTATATATATATATATATATGTGCATATGCTTATATATGTACATATATGTTTGTGCATTTATTTAAATGTGTATATATAGATGTATATATGTGTGTATACGTGTGTACATATATGTATATATATATGTTTATATATACTTAAATATGGGTGTATATATATATCTATGAATATTTATATATGAGTGTGTATATATATATATATATATATATATATATATATATATATATATATATATATATATGCATGTGTTGGAGGATATGTATATATGTACAAGCACACAAACACACACACGAACATATATATATATATATATATGTATATGAGTATATATAAGATTATGTATATGAGCATATGACTATATTTGTAAGTATATATATATATATATATATATATATATATATATATATATATATATACGTACGTGTATCTGTGTGTATGTATGTATATATATATATATAAAAATATGTATATTATTATACAGGTTAGGGGTTGATGTATCTTATTTATATTGTTTGCGACGATGTATTCTCGCCATTTAAATCATTATCCTCTAGATTTGTTTTTTGTATGAATGATTCATACATATTTATATGCACACACACACACGCATATCACAAAATACATTTGAATGCTTGAAGGTGGTCCTCGGTGATGAAAGCCGTCTTCCTCGCTGACTTCGGGGTTCTTATTCATCATATCAGCTCCGACAGCCACCCCCGACCTGTTATTCTTATTCAACAGGTCGCCACTGTGTAAAGGATTGTGCTAGTACTCATGACAGAATTTATACTTTCTGCTCTTTAAAAAAAAAAAAAATTAAATAAGATAAAAAAATAAAATAAAATAATAAATAAATAAATAAAATAACAACCAATGGAAGCGTCCAAAATTTCTTGCGCTGTCCCAATCAAAATATTGACGATACATTTAGCTGTTCACTAAAATGGGGGCGTCTTTTTTTTTTTTACCTCTCCCTCCTCTCTTTTTTCCCCCTCTTCCAAACTGAATTATATAAATTGCTTGCTTCGCACCAATTAAAAAAAAAAAAAAAGTAATCTTTTTCAAAAATAATTTATACTACTTCATTAAAAATTCTTATTATCGTATGGAATGGATTGATTTTATGTATTTACAGTTAAAATATATATATCAGTGGTACCGGTAGGGACGGATGGAATATTAAATTAAACTATATAGGGACGGATGAAATATTGATTGGAATAAATTAACAATTTATATGGTAAAAACGAATTAATTCTAAATTATAACGGTTAAAATAAATTGATGATATTGTGGCGTATGGTAGAAATGAATTTTATTAATGTTAATTTGTGTGGATTGATTTTAAATTATGTTACATTAAAAAAATAACATTATCGTATGAGAAGAATAAATTCTACATTATGTTACAATATTCTGTTTTATATATAAAAAAAAAAAAAACTACCAAGAGTTTGTGCGTTAAATTTAACTAATAAAACCTATAAAAACTTATTTATTCGCAAGCAATTTAAATCCAGATTAGGGATTGTTTTCTATTGAATTATTCCCCCACTGCTCGGATCCTTTAAGCCATATCCATTTAGAAGCCATCAGAGCTACATTTGAAATTTTCTTAACGGCTTTGGCTTTAGCTGATCCTACGATGCCTTTTTTCCTAAAAGCTTTGCATAATGACTGCCCTGCAAAGCCACGACATCCTACTTCCACAGAGTCATATGTGACCTTCCAGGAATTTTGCTGACACTTTTCGATCAATTCTTGATATTTTGATCGTTTCCTTTCATTTGCTAATGTCAGGTATTCTTCCCAGGGGACCGTGAGCTCCCATATTATACACTGTTTGGTGGAGTTGGAATAGATAATCAAGTCTGGTCTTAGAGATGTTTCCGCTATATGTCTGGGGAACTTTAGTTGTGTCTTCAGGTCTGTATCCAAATGCCAATCGTTTGCTGACGATAACAAGTTTGTTTTGGGGATCGTATGTTTTTTTTTTTTTCTTCGTTCCCTCTTTAACGAAGGGAATTAATATGAACTTCTTATTCGGGGTGTATTTAGAAGTTCTCACTGCTTCACTGACTTCATGTGCTATTGCCTTTAGGACTTGGTCGTGACGCCAGCGGTATCTACCGTCACTCAAGGCTTTAGCGCAGCTACTTAGGATATGTTGCAGTGAAGCGCGTTTCCCACATAATTGGCAATTTGGGGTATCCCTTTTGCCCCATAAATATAAATTGGATGGGCTAAGTAGCACATCGTATACCGATTTTATTAGGAAACTTATTTCACCAAAGTTTGACCGCCAGTAGTCTGACCAGCTGATCTTTTCCTGTTCGACACCCTGCCATTTTGTCCATGCTCCCTGTGAACTAAGTCCCATCATCTTGCAGTATCTCGTTTCTTCAATCCCTGCTCGCACTTCTTCTTGGATTAATTGCCGTTTTTCTTTCCCTTTGGCTCTGTTTATTTGGGGACAAGGAAAATAACCGAGACCCGCTCTACCTTTAGCGATAGTGCCAAGAATTGCTTTATGCCGTAATCTATCCTCTGCCATCTCCAACTCCTTTTCTGCACTCCATTTTCTCCCCGTTCGAGATTGAATACATGCTGCTACCACTTTTGGGTCTGTTGATTCTTTATATTGCAGCTGTTCTCTTACTCTTGTGACTTTAAACTCCTCAACAAGACTATTGAAAGGGAGTTGAAGAGCATTATTCCTGCCGTAGAGTGCTGCTGTGCTCAGACACTTCGGAACTCCCAACCATCTTCTCAGGCGCCTAGTTATTAATTTCTCCAGTGATTCTACACTGGTCATTGGGAATTCGTACATCAGAAGTGGCCATAATATTCTGGGTAAAACGGCATGCTGGAATAACCAGGCTTTAAATCGACCTGGTAAGCCTGATTTATCAATCTTATTGAGCCACTGTGTAAGGTCTTTAGTTGTCTGTTCAATAGCCACAAGACTGCCGTCAAAAAACTTACCCAGGCTCTTAACAGGTTTTTCGTTTAGGGTTGGGATAGTTACACCGGATATTTTGAAATGATATTTCTCCGTTATTTTTCCTTTTTTAATGACTAATGATCGGGACTTAGCTGGCTTAAAATTCATTCGGGCCCATGTAATGTTTTTCTCTAAGCCCTTCAAGAGCCATCTTCCTCCTGTTACGGATGTGCATGTTACGGTTAGATCGTCCATATATGCTCTAATGTGGGGTTGGCGAATTACTGATTTAGAGAGGGGGCCTCTACACTCTACTTCAGATGCTTTGACCAGCATATTCATAGCCAGCGAGAACAGTACTGCGGACAGCGTGCACCCCGCGATAATGCCTTTCTCCAGGGTGTGCCATTCCGATAATATTCTTGCCGATACTCTAAGCTGAAAATTATTATAGTAGTCTGAAATTAGACCACTAATTGAAGAGGGAACGTGATGCCTTTTTAGAGCTTCTTCCACGAGCTTATGAGGCATGGAACCATAGGCATTGGCGAGGTCCAACCATAGTACTGTCAGATCGCTTTTCCTTTCGCTCGCATCTCTTATCAGTTGCGTAAGTACGCGTGTGTGTTCCAGGCACCCTGGCATTCCTGGGATACCACCTTTCTGGACAGATTTATCGATGTAATTGTTCGCCAATACGTATTTAGTAATACGTCTTGATAATACACCAAAAAAGATCTTACCTTCAGTGTTCAAGAGGGATATTACTCTAAATTGGTCCAGTGTTGTGGACTTCTCTTCCTTGGGAATCCATAACCCTTCGGCGCGTCTCAATTGATCGACTACCTTGCCTTTCCTCCAAATGATCCTTATTAATTTCCATAATTTCCGGAGAATCCCTCCACATCTTTTATAGACTCTGTACGGCACTCCGCTCGGTCCTGGTGCTGAAGCAGATCTTGATGCTCTCACCACTTCTTGGATTTCTTTCCAAGTGGGCATGCTTAAATCAAATGGACTTACTGGCGGTTTATGTATTATGAGACTATCGTTTTTATAAAGGTCTTGTTCCTTTAATGGATCTTTCATGGATTCCTTGAGGAAAGTATTAATTTCTTCTGCAGATGCCTCTAGTTGTCCGTTCCGATTCTCTCCTAATAACTTCTTAGCAAAACCGAATGGGTTAGACAAGAAGTTTGCTCGCTTTCTAGCTCTTTCCTTTCCCTTTCTTCTGTGCCACTCGGCTCGTCGTGTATTCTTCAGCTTCTCCCTCAGTATTGCACGAAGTTCTTCCAGAGGCTGGCGATCCTCACTGTTCGCTTTCCTGTAAGTTTTTTTAAGGGATCTTAGCTCCTTTCTGAGCTCTTTAATTTTCTTTTCTCTTCGGTTAGTGGTGGTGTTTGGCTTTGCTATCTGTTTAGATTCGACATAGCCAAATCTTTCGGATCTTATGCTGGTTATTATTTTGGTCATATATTTTAACTGATTTTGGGCACTTCCTTGGCTGGCTAGTTGTAATAGTTCGCAGATGTCGTTATCAAAATTCTGCCAGGCCTCCTTGTTGTCAGCAGGCGGCCATTTGATTCTTCTCCTCGACTCCATGCCTAGAGAAGATGAAACCTGAACTTGGAGGGATTGGACGCTGTGGTGCGACTCCTGGTCCTTCCTCTCCTTCGTTTATATATATATATACGTGTGGCTGTGTCTGTGTGTGCGCATATATTTATGTATAATTGCGTGTATATGTACATGTATATACGTGTGTATATGTATGAGTATAGATATGTATGCTTATATATATATATATATATATATATATATATATATATATATATATATATATATATATATATTGAAATTATTGTCGTATATCGCTGTTGTTTCTTCTCGATCAATGTTCTTTGTGGAGTTCTGCTGGATCGCTTGTTGTACCGCATATGTTTGTATAGAGCTCTTTCGGAGTCACAGCCGGCTCTTAGGGCTGGGCAATGCACTGTAGATATGACCTTCACAGAGCCAGACAACTGCAAGAATAGTGTGTCCAGCAGAATATGTATCTCTACCAGGTCTTTGTTGACTTGACGAAGCCATTTGACATCGTACAAAGAAAGGCTTTCTGGCACATTTTAAGGAAGCTGGGTTTTTTGTTTGTTTTTTTTTTTCATTCATCGTTTGCTTCACGATGATATGAAGTCGTGGGTTAATAATGGTAGAAAGCAATCTGACTCGGTGACATTTGAAAATGGGGTGACATTCCGGCTACAACTCTATTCGCCCCGTACTTCTCCATCATTTTGGAACAACTCTTGGTATTTACATTCGTTATCTTTAAACTGGAAGCCAGTTAAACGTCAGGTGGTCTGATGAAAAGTCGAAGGTTCAATTGTTGTTGATCAGGGATTTGCTATATGCTTATTAGTGCGATCTTGTGTCTCTGCAGATACATCACCTCATGGATGCTTTTTTCTAATATATGCACTGCACTTGGATTGACTATTAGTTTGAAAAAGACAGTAGTCATTTACTAACAACCTCCAAGGAAGCCATATCTTGAACCAAGCATCTTTACGGTAAAATTTTTAAGGCTTTCTGCGCGTTTGTATATCGTGAGTACAAAGCTAAAGGTCTATCGCGCATGTGTGTTAACAGCACTTTTTTATGCTTGCGAGATGTGGGTGGTTTACCGCAGACAAATTAAAAGGCTTGAGAGATTCATCCAGTACTGCTTAAGTCGTATCCTTGGCATTACCTGGCAAATGTTTGTTAGTGATGTAGATATGCTAAAGAGGAGCGGCTGTGATAGTGTCGAGTCCTTGATAATAAAACACCAACCTCAGTGGGCGGGCCACCTCGTCAGAATCGATGACAGCCGTATTCCAAAGCAATTGTTTTATGGTGAGCTGCGAATAGGGAAAATAAATGCCGTGAAACCTAAGAAATCATTAAGGATGCGCTGAAGAAATGCAACTTTCCTTGTAAACACTGAGAAGAATGTGCATTTGATCGCAATAATTGGAATGAGGCTGCCCGGAGTGGAAGGTGTCACTTTGAGGAGGAGAAGAGCCGCCAAGCAAGGTTTAAAAGAGATGTACTTAAATGTGCGCTATTAGGAGATGAACTCTGTCTGGACTGCCTGTGCGATGGATAAATTGTCGTCTAAATGATGCAAAAATGAAAAGAAACCTGACATCTCATTTTAACAGAACATTTTTACACAAAATTCTCTTTAAATACTAAAGTGTAAATTTATTCAGTAAAATCATCGTTGACATCAATCACGGTTTCCAGACGTCTTCGGAATCTCCTGCAACTTTTCTGAACGGTCTCCTTGTTGAAATTGGTAAATGCTTCCATAATCCTCGCCTTCAGTTGAACTTTCGTGTTACCAGGAGTTTTTTTGGTCTCCCACTCAATTGCACCCCACACATGACAATTAAGGTGGTTGCAGTCTGGGGCGTGAGGTGGCCAGATGTAAGGGCTGACAACCATGACTAGGTTCTCTTGCTTGCGTGGCATCATGCAGGGTCCTGTTATCAGAGTTTCTTCCAGTAACCAACCTCTTGAACCGGAGCAGTACTACTTCCTCAAGGCACTTCATGTAAGCCTCCGTGTTGAGCCTAAGGCCCTCTGGGAAGATGAATGGAGATATAATGTTGCCATCACTAGTGATCATTCCGAACACCTTCGTAATCACAATTAGTATCATGAAACTCATTCCGAATCCTCTGCACTGTCCTCAGATTCACGCCCAAATATTCTGAAATGTTCGTACTGGAGCTTCCGGTGCGAATGCCAAGCATTGCAGTAAACGGTTTCCAAATTTCTGGCGGAGTGAATTGTGTCATGGTGATCATTTTCTCACAAAGCCCAACTGACCCTTCGATACTGTGCAAATGATAATTCAAAAACAAACAAAGCGCATGCTCAAGATGAAAAATATAAAATAACGATAATTTACCCATCGCACCCTCTGTGTGCGTCTCTCTCTCTCTCTCTCTATATATATATATATATATATATATATATACATATATATAATTATCTATTTAAAAATATGATTCTAACGCTACGTAAGAGTTCTCATGTACCAAAAGAAGAGCCGAAAACTTCAATATAATTATTTGAATTAAATTGAATTAAAGTACTAAGCTCTGTTCCATCTTCAAGCGAAATTTTTTGAACTTTTTTTTAATTCAATTTAATTCAAATAATTATATTGAAGTTTTCGGCTCTTGTTTTGAAACATGAGATCTATTATGTAACGTCGGAATCATATTTTTAAATAAATAATTATATTTATGCTCTACTTTTGTATCGAGCACTATTTTTTAAAAATAATAACAAAAATACTAAAGAACTTTGGATTATTTACCTAGCGAGTTCTTTCCTATTTTCTATATATTTTTACACACACACACACACACACACACACACACACACACACACACACATATATATATATATATATATATATATATATATATATATATTTATATATATATTTACATTTTAGTATGGCTTATATAATTGTTGAAGTTTTAATAATCTATATAATAATTTTCATTATCTTCGCCAAATTTCGAGCTCAAAACCTGTAACTGGATCAATAAGCTATCAGATCCTCATACGTCGAAACCGACGGGAGAGCCCATTATATATATATATATATATATATATATATATATATATATATATATATATGTGTGTGTGTGTGTAGCGAACCGAGGATTTAATACGCGTTGTGAAATAAAACACCTGTAGTCTCCTGAAATAAAGTCCACTACAAATATAGCAGGTTCAAGATGAGCCCAACCAAAAGAAATACAAAAGAAAACAACAAAAAATAATACATATGTGCAAGCAAAAGTATGTGTATTAAGAGATACAAATTACAAAAAGCAATAATGTGTATGTGTAACAAATAATTGTCCAAAGTTTGTGTTCCAAGAAATATGTAAGTGAATGTTCGTACGTACGTGCGTGTGTGTATGTATATATGTTTCATGACGGTCCCCCAAGGAAATGCATAGCGGCCCCTACAAAAGGGCAAAATGCAATCTTCTGTGAGAGCTTACATGGTCGTAGTTCACTGAAAATGAAAGAAAGATAGAGTGAAAGAAGTATTCTCAAGTATATATAGTTTAGGGATATCTTTCACAAGTGGTGGCGTCAGAATTTAGGAGGAGATAACTCCAACACACACGCACACACACATATACATATATATATATATATTCACCACTGCTGTAGCCTAGTATTGAACTCACTGCACTATGGATCTAGCCACTGGATTTAACCAACGCCTTTATGTACAGATGTAAATAAGCAACAAACCTCTCTCTCTATATATATATATATTAGGTCGGTGCAAAAATAATGTCGTTTTCTCACATATGTTAATATGTGAGAAAACGACATTATTTTTGCACCAACCTAATATATATATATATATGTGTTTGTGTGTGTGTGTTAGAGAGAGTAATATTTGCATTAATGTGTTTTTTACATTTTAGTATGGCTTATATTGTTGTCGAAGTTTTAATAATCTACATAGGAATTTTTCATTATCTTAGCCAAATCTCAAGCTCGAAACCCGTTTACGATATTAAACTCGTCCGTTCCTCTCATCCGTTTCTTGCAGTCTTCGGCAGAAAAGGCATTCCGTTTGATATTTCTTTCTAGGCGTCATTTGAGAATATCTCTGTCAAAAGTCATTGCATCCATTGCATCGCATTCATAACTGTAAATCTGCAATTATTCCCAGAACAAATCTGTTTTCACTGATCCATCGATTTTAACACTGTGACGTAGCCTGATTTATCGACGCAGGTGGATTTCCAAGTCAAAGACTCAACAAGAACAAAGAAGGTCACAACGGTTTTATGAAATCGTGCATTCGTTCTTATGCACTTAGATATTATCTCTGGGCGTCACCCCTTTTATTTTTAGAACACATGGAGACACTGTGTCTAATCTCGACAGAATAAATGATTATAATCTTTCTGCATTTTGTGCGCGTTCAATTTCCTTTCGGTTGAGAAGAGAATGAAAGAACGGATTAATCCTGAAATATTTTCTTTGGTTAAACGCCACGAACAAAGAATACAAATCGGTAGGTTTGACACGGTCCGGACAACACAATTTATGCTTATCGCCATCTTACTTGGCGTCTTTATTCGAAGACGACATCACCAACTTAAATTTACAGTTCTTGAAAGAGAGGCATTTGAAAATAGGGACATGAAGATTTCATTAAGAACCAAAATTCTCAGAATTTCATTAATTTCTTTTCTTTTCTTCTTCTCTTTACTTTTATTCTTTCTCTTTTTGCTTACTTTAGTTCTACCATCTTTATTTTTTTATCTCCATTTTTTAGATTTTTTTCTCCTCTTGTTTCTTTTTTTTTCCTCCACAAGCTTAGTTTTTTTTTCTCACCTTGATTTTTTTCTTCTCTCTCTTAATCTCTTCTTCTCACCATACTTGTTTTTTCTTCTCCCCTTGCTTTGATTTTTTTCTTCTCCCCTTGCTTTGTTTTTCTTCTCCCCTTGCTTAGATTTTTCTTCTCCCCTTGCTTAAAGTCTTTCTTCTCTACTTGCTTAGAGTCTTTCTCCTCCTCTCTCTTAATTCTTCTCATCTTAATTCTTTTTCCTCCCTCCCCACCACTTGCTTTGTTTTTCTTCTTCTCACCTTGCTTCGATTTTTTTTTCTCCAGTTGCTTAGTTTTTAATTCTCTCCTTGCTTACTTTCTTTATAGCTACACAGATTAATCTTTAGGATTATCTCCTTCACCAATACTGATCTATCGATTTTTTTATCGCTTTCGAAAAGTAATTCTACTTTTTA
>OZ010608.1:65655855-65685855 GCA_963932145.1 Acanthosepion lycidas
GGGTGCGTCTTCACATGCATTGGTTGCAATCGATACTATCACTTCCCTGTCGGTCTGTACATCTATAACAGATGCTGCCCTGCCATTAGCAGCTGAGGCATAACACTTTGGGCAAAGATCCTAGGTCTCTCAACACTGACGGATGCCACATATAATTGACCAATGATCAGAGGGCACATTTCGACAGTTTTACACACTGTTTATCCCCATAAAAATGCTTATACGAATAGAAGAAAAATTGCATGAAATGCTTAATCGCAGTACCTTGTCCGTCATCTTTAGTGAAACTTGTATAAAAGTGGGATTTCTGTGCTTACACAAATTATATATATATATATATTTGAATAAAAACAGACCACGTTAAGTAATAAATTATTTCACCATAACCCCTTTAACAGGGCTCTGGATCATCAGACTTTACTTTCTGATGATCCAGAGCCCTGTTAAAGGGGTTATGGTGAAATAATTTATTAGATGGAACCTTAACGTGGTCTGTTTTTATTCAAACATATCTGCTCTAAATTTTAGATTGAGCTCTCCGGATATCATCCTCCTCGGGTCTACCCATACGGATTACCTAAGTTTGTATAAACTATATATATATATATATATATATATATATATATATATATATATATATATATATATATGAAGGTTTAATTAAAAATTAATTTCATTCTCTTTACTTTAAAGAATTTAACAGCATGAATCAAAAGATAGTTAATAATGATTTTCCAAACTATCTCATAGATCACGATATTAGAGTTTTTCCTTATAAAGTGACCCATAGCAACACTGAACATACTGAAGAAAGTAACATTAACATTTTCTATAAAAATCAAAAGTATGTTAACTATAATCACCATGAATTTTCACTTAGAAACAATATACAGAAATACACAACTCCAGTCGACAAAAAACGAGAAAATTAAATTAATTATCTACTTGCTAATCTCTTGTCAAGAATAATAACTGACTTGCAACATTCAAATTACAGCTAACCAATATAATTTACGAATTCACATGCGTGATCAATGCAAATTCATAAATAATTATATTGGATATACTACAACATGCCTAACAAGACGACTCACGTTACATCTCCTTGACCATAGCTCATTTAGGTCTCATTTAAATAGATACGGTGACCTACTAAATCTCTCTGCAACATTGTATTTGATAATACGAATATAGTAGCCTAACCCACATGTAAAAAGACTAAAAGTAATACAAGCATTATTTATAAAAAAAAAAAAACAAATAAAAAACCAACATTCAATAATATTAACTATGAACACGGTCACAATTTGCTGAACGTGTTTGAAAAATAAAAAAAAAATTCTTATAATTCTAGATAAATACATAAAACGACTCATACATTGAGTTAAAAGTAAAAATAAAATCATCCATGATAATTACCCAAAAAATGTATAGACGAAAGCGGTTAGATATACAAAGAATTTGAACAATTTCTACATAATTTACGTCCAGAAAAAAAGAAAATTATAAAAACACGTAAACAATTAAAAAAAAAAAAAAATAACACGCTCAAAAGCAGTACCTTGTCAGCCGTTCTTAATGGAACCTGTATAAAAGAGGGATTACTGCCAAAAGATACAATAATATATATATATATATATATATATATATATATATATATATATACACGGGTGGAGCGAGTATTTGGCAGCATTTTTCATCTATGCTGTGTGGTTAAAAACTAAAAAAAAATCAACAAATATTCTTCGTTGTGTTTATTTTTAATCAAAATGAAAAATGAAAAATAAAATGTTATTAATAATTAAAAATTATATATATATATATATATATATATATATATATATATATATATATATATATATATATATGAGGATCTGATGTAAATAACTAATGTGATGCAACATAACACCTGGGCATTAGGGTTCATTAGTAGTAAATGCATAATAGAGCATCAGAGAATCTATGAGAAAAAATATATTCGCTTATAAGGCAGAGATAAAATGGCGAGAAGAGACGTAATATGATAGAAAAAGCGTTACTTATTTCGCTGAAGAAATATGGAAGTAGAATTGGCAGCATTGAGGGAAATGTATAACTATTTCTAGCCATCATTACAACAGAAATACTACGCCTCTCACATTGGTGATAGAGAAAAATAATGGTGTATGAGTGGTCAGCTGTCAAAGCAAATAAAGCGATGGGTTTACTCTGAAGCAGACGACATCTTGCGAGTGTCAAATGTAGTTCTAATAACAGCGAGTAAACATAGGAATCTGGACAGAAAATCAATCGTTTGCATCAAAAGAATCTGTTGTAACGACATGATACGACATCCAAGTTGCACTGTTAAATATTCAAATAAACTATCTCTAGAAAAAAAAAGATCCATTTTAGTTGATTTTATTTAGGTGAAGAAATATATAACTTCAGAAGAAGCAATGTTCCCACGAAACGTATCAAGATAGATATGGCCAAACTAAGATATATGGATACGGATAAACTGAAATATATATATATATATATATATATATATATATATATATATATATATATATATATATATATATATATATTTGTGTATTTATGGAGCAATCCTTCTTACACGCACATTTCATTGTATACGACAGACAAGGTACTTTGATTTATTTTTTATAAAATTTCTCATCTGATCTAATTATTTTTTTTCAGATGATAAATTATATAAAAACTGTATATATATATATATATATATATATATATATATATATATTGCATAAAAAACTAAATCAAAGTTCCTTGTCTGCTGTATTCAATGAAATCTACCTATCTATCTATCTATATATCTATATATATATATATATATATATATATATATATATATATAGAGAGAGAGAGAGAGAGATAGATAGATAGATGTGAACAGACTGAGATAGATAGATGTGAACATAGAAACATATAGATGTAAAGAAACACACACACATTCACATTTCAACACACTTAGCACACACTGATTGTCTCTCCTTCCAGCTTGAAGGCGCCTACTTAGAAAGGTGTAGTTGAATAAAGTTTTACTTTATCTTAGTATCCCTACTTTTTCGTACATTATTGTACACTCTACTCACAACCACAGACAGACGGATAGATAGATAGATAGATAGATAGATAGATAGATAAATAAGAAAGGACAGAGAAACAGAGAAATAAGAAATGTCTGAGATCGAAATATACGTAGATAAGAAATTTGTGACAGACAGATAGATAGATAGATAGATAGATAGATAGATAGATAGATAGATAGATAATGAACAGATTAAGATAGATAACTAGCTAGATAGATAATGGACAGAATGAGATAGATAAATAGATAATAAACAGCATGAGATAGATAGATAGATTGATAGATAGATAGATAGATAGATTGATAGATAGATAATGGTCAGAATGAGATAGATGGATAGACAGATAATGAACAGAATGGGAGAGAGAGATAGATAGATAGATAATGTGCAGAATGAGATAGATATTAATGAACAGAGTGAAATAGATAGATATAGGTACCTCAACTTTTTCGCGGGAAAACAGCATAGCGTAATAAACAAATGCCACAAACTTACCGAAAATAAATTTTTATCGTCAAAACGCTTATGTTATTATTAAGATGAAAGACCAAAGTGTATTTTAATTATTTTTTGATATTTTTTAATATTTTTTAACACGTTCGAAATTTTGGTTAAAGTTTTCTTTTTTTTATGTCATCGCGGTGCTGTAAAAATAACATTGTTTTTTTTTGCGCTTTTTTCCCGTTGAAAACCCATTGATTTGGAAATTCTTGTAAAATTAAAGTAATTGTCCGATTTTAATGAAATTTTCAGGACTTATTCACCAATGAATGAAATTATTTTTGAAATATTTCTTTTTAGTAAATTTTAGTAAAAAATATTTTTTTTTAATATGTTACACCCCACTTACTTATTTTCCCGAAATTTCGTTCAATTCTTTTTATTTCCTTACAATTTTTTTTTGTTTAAAGTAAGAGTCATTGGAGATGGTAAATCACCTACCTTTTTTTTTTCTAATTTGTTCCAACTTTTGTAAAATGAGCTTTGAATAGAAAAATAATGAATCCAATAAAACTATGATATTACTTAATTAGAAAAGCTTTTAATTGCTTTTGTAAATAAGTAATATTAAGGTCATTATTGCCTGAAGAAATAAATTTTTTCTGATGAATAATTAAATTTTACAAGAATTTTTTATTTGTTTTACATTTTGATTATAATAATTTATAATAGTTTAAAAATCGTGCAAAACTGTATTAGCTTATTTCCTTTTGATAATTAGTAATTAAGTAGAAACAAAATTTACGAGTTCAAAATTGCCAAGTTTAATAAATTTAGTGATTCCACTTTTTTTTCAAATAATTTTTTATGTTGTATTTTTCTACTTAATGCATTCCTTATTTCCATGTACGGTAGACTGAAATTGCCATTATTATAAAAAGAGTTTTGTCCCTTTATTCTAATAAATAGACATAACAGTAAAACTAAAAATAAAAGGTTTCACTTAGATTTCTAGTAATTTTCATTTATGGTCATCCGTAGTAGCTGTCATCACTTGTCAATCAACACATGGATCAAGTATCGGATCAAAATTACGGTACCAATCGTTAATAATTCGTTGTATATTTCTTTTTTATGCTATAATTAAGTAATATTTTTTTTAAATCAGATTAATTTAACATTAAATTTTCTAATTTTATTAAAATGACGTGTCAGAAATTTTTTTAAATATTTTTAAAATCGATAAATTTGTGTTTGTTTACAAATTTCTTAAAATTAAGAAAATGCCGGGTTTTTTGAAAATTTAAAAATTTAAAATTAAATTTGACATTCCAATGTATATAGTTTCTATCTGAAATATACCAGAATTGTTTACTTAATGGAAATAATATATTTAATGATTCAACTTTCAAGTAAAACTAAAATGAAATATTCAAGCATATTTTTTCATTTTAAAAAATGCATTTTAAACTTAGGTATCGATAATTTATGCCGAAAAAGTGGAGGTACATAGATAGATAGATAGATAGATAGATAGATAGATAGATAGATAGATAGATAGATAGATAGATAGATAGATAATGAACAGATAGATAGATAGTTAATGAAGAGAATGAGAAAGTTAGGTAGATGGATAGATAGATAATGAAGAGAATGAGAGAGTTAGATAGATAGATAGATAGATAGATAGATAGATAGATAGATAGATATGAATATCAAGAGATAGACAACGAATGAAACTGCTCCATTATGTTAATCATCGTCATTCTCAAAAGCGGGCGTGTTCGTCGTGTGGCTACGCAACTGAGCCTCTGACCAGTTCCTTCCACATATCTGGATTGAAAACCGGAAGTTATTTAATCGTGCGTAGTGTGTCTTGGACAAGTAGACGTGACAGAAAAATCAGATTTACATTTATTTTCTAAGCTGCAGACAAAACGTGATTGCGTAGATTCAGACGACAGTTTTAATTGAATCATTTGATTAGCTTTTCATAACACACATACAAATACACATGTGTGTGTGTGTGTAATTTTCTAAGTTAATGAATTTTTTAATTATCAGCCCGACAGAAGTTTTATCACTTTAAATGCTATTTTTAGTGGGAAAAGTATGTGTATCAGCAAAAATAACGTTTAAAGTAACATATATATACCCCAATATATATATATATATATATATATATATATATATATATATATATATATATATATATATATATTTATATATATATATATATATATATGCTTCAATATATATATATATATATATAAATATAAAAGTGAACATAGAAGTCAACACTTAGAGGCGACAGTCTGTTTCATGCTATATGCAATCGTCAGGCCTGACGATTGCATCTAGCATGAAACAGACTGTCGCCTCTAAGTGTTGACTTCTATCTTCACTTTTATATTTACACACGCTCTATCTCTGATATTGAGCACTTTATTCCATAAATATAGCACACCTTAAGACTATATTTCTTTATATATATATATATATATATATATATATATATATATATATATATATATAATGTATTTAATATATATATATATATAATGTACTTAATATATATATATATATATATATGTGTGTGTGTGTGAATATGTGTGTGTATGTAGCATTAACCATTTTTCGCCTGATGAAGGTCACCAGACCCAAAACTCATGTAGCAAAAATATGTAAAATAAAGTATAATATATAAATAAATTATAATATATAATGTGAATCGACATTTTAACAGAAAACATTTGCCCATTCTCTTTTCTCTTTAACACACACACACACACACACACATATATTTCAACCTTACGGTATCCTCAGGCGGTATAGGCCAAAATACATAACAAACATTCTTTTAAACATCTTTGGTTAAATATGACGGACAAGAAAAAAATTATTTAGTTTTTCCAGCTTTCTTATATTTTTCCCGTTTGGATGGCGTGAGCGAGTATAAAGACTGTCCATACCGTCCGCTGTCCTAAGCGCTTCCGGCCACTTTGTCAGCCATTTTCAAGGGCTTTGATTTTGGCATAGTTTATTTTCATGTTTCGACTATGTGGATGTACACTTTGTAAATTATAGTAGCACAGTTCGTAGCCATCATGTGTTGGGCATGGCTGGATTTCGTGTGGGCGAATTCCTATTTAAAAAAAAAAAAATCAGTAATATGTTACCCTACTTAAGCAAGGTAAGGTTGATGGTGGAGGAGAGCTGTTTGATGTACAAGGCCTCTCTTATGACGAGGTGTTTTTTTTAATTTGATTTACTAATGACACTAGTGTTATCAACTAATCTGTTTCTTAAGGACTCTTTTAGATTAAGGGTTGATTAATTATATGAAAGCGCTTAGGACTAATGAAGTTCTCAGCTAATGGCACTAAAGTTTGGGGAACGTCCGAACATTTGCCATAGAAATAGTGATAGATTACCAATAGATTCTTGACATTGCGACTCTGGGGAAAGCGGTTGCAAGGCGGAAAATATGTCATTCTCTACAGGTTCGCGTAAACTCATTCCTCTTTCAATTTCTAAGGTGAGGATTTATCATTATTGACATTATTTATTTTCCGACTAATGCCCCCATCTTTGATATCATTATTACAACGTTTCGGCCATTGTGACTTTCAGCTTTCGTCAGGTGTCAGTTGATCCAAACAGCCTTGATAGAATTTAAAACTGAGTCCTGAAACTGAATCTATGAGGCAACGTGTTCTCATTTCTTCCTTGCGCGCAAATACTCTTGAGTAAGTTAGAACATTTACTCCCAAGCTATGGAATAAATAGTTGTATTTTTACCTGGAAAATCATTGTTATATCTTATAAAAATATTCTTATAATCCAAAAAATATGTTTCAGCTTAAAAAAATCCTACAAACGGTTGATAAACCGTAAAGAAACAAATCAGTTCAATCAATGGCATTTCTCTACCAATACTTAGGGATATATCGTCATGTTCTTATTTATTACAGATCAGTCTGCTTTCACTGAATCTGTACCTGACTTACCCGGCTCAGGGATTGAACTCGTAATTCTTCTTCATTATATGCCTTGACCTCTCATGACGTAGGCGATCAATTGCTCTCCAAAACTTTCTCTCCTTTTGTCTTTTTGTGATCTCTCTTAAACCATGTCCCGTCATCTTCACAAGCTATATTATGCTTTGTTTTCCTCAGTGCCACTTACCCCCAATCTGTCCTCTGGGTATCAGATTTTCCAAGCCCTCTTTCCTCATCATATGCCCTAGAAATTTCAAATCTCTCAGTAACAGTTTCCATTTTTTTCCATTTTCTTTAAAACTTTGTCGTTGCGCACATAATCTGTCCATTTTATCCTCAGCATCCTTCTTTAGAACCACATTTCTGTTGTTTCAAGTCTTTTCTTCATCTGTGAGGAGATTTTCCAGCACCCGCTTAAATATAAGAGGACAGATATCACGTAATAGTTCAGTATTCTTTTCTTTGTTTCTCGCTGTTGTAACCTAGGGGAGGTTACTGAACAGAATAATCACACGAATGCTGGTAATGTATGATAATACTTAGGACAAGAAAAACACATATAAGATTCGCCAGCGGCGTGTAGTAGTAGTAGCCAATAGCTAGAAGTGAGTCAAGTGAATTCCACAATGAATGTCTAACAGGATTTCTACCAACGCCTCACGCGTTCAGATGTGGCACAAGGCGGAATTTAATATGGGGTATCCGAGCCCGTAGGCTCGGCCAACATTTCCTGTTGACTCCGTATAAAACAGGGTCGGGTAGCTGTTTCCCGAGACCAGACTCTGCCCTTCGACATAGCCTCGTCTGGGGATCCTCTGTGCTCAGAGGAAGAGTGTTGGACCAGCAGGATATCCAAATAAAGGATATCTACCAACCGTCCCACGCGGTCAGATGTGGCACAAGGCCGAATTTAATGTAGGGTATCCGAACCCGTAAGCTCGGCCAAAATTTTCCGTAGACTCCGTATAAAACAGGGTCGGGTAGCTGTTTCCCGAGACCAGACTCTGCCCTTCGACATAGCCTCGCCTGGGGATCCTCTCTGTCTGGAGGTAAATATTTTGAGCAACACAACTAGAGACGAATCTCCGATTGCAGACCAACATACAGTATTTACTACTGTATTTATGAGAATTGGAACATACCAATTATCGTCCATAGGTCTACTACAACACTCACGAAGTTTTTCTATTTCCTAATGCTCTACTTGGTTTTTGGGATGCATTTCTGGTTATCTCAATACGCCTTCGGATTTCGGTGTCACACTTTCCGCCCTCTGCTAAAATCACTTCCTAGATATTTAAATTTGGGTTTATTTTGGTAGATTCATCGCTTCATTTTTTTGCTAACAACCATGTATTCTTTCTTCTTGCTTTCCTTCACTACCTTCTCGAGGATTAAAGTACTAATTCGTGAATTTAGTGTTATAGTAATCTATTTTAATTCCATGTATAATTAACATCAACGAATCTCTACTGCCAGCTCAAGTGGATACTGATATTTAATTAATAAAATATTTATGAAGAATTATGGGCATATCTAAAAAAAATCATAAACCTATAGTTCAAAATTGTAATCGGACAATTCTGATTGTAGATTCCTAATTATCGTAAGTTCGTTGTGGATAGCCATAACCGATCCGAAAGAAGGTCGAAAAATAGGACAGCGAAATCAGAAGGCGAATGGGAATAGCGAAAGACGCCTTCTAAAAAGCTAAGCAAAGTAATAAGAAACAGTAAAATTTCGTTAGAAATAAAGAAAATAGAGTTGAATTGTTATGTAATAACACTCTTCCCCAGTGACAGTGAATGCTGGATAATATCCTCACAGGTAAATTGTTGTAAGGAAAGACGAGAACAACATGAATATGAAAACGGGAAACAAAAAAGACGCTTATATTTATAATCAAAAAGCGACATTTGAAATGCCTAAGGCACATAATGGGGAAAGAGGGCTTGTAGAATTTAACACTCAGTTGTAGCATAGATACGGACGATAATGGGCATGTCCCCATTCGCATAAATACAGTAGTAAATACTGTATGCTGGTCTGCAGTCGGAGATTCGTCTCCAGCTGTGCTGGTTAAACTCTCTACCTCTGGATAGAGAGGCTTGCCAGACGAGGGTAAGTCGAAAGGCAGAGTCTAGTCTCGGGAAACAGCTAGCCGACCCCGTTTTATACAGTGTCTACGGAGAAATTTTGGCCGAGTCTACGGGCTCGGATACCCCATATTAAATTCGACTTTGTGCCACTCTGACCACGTGGGGCGGTTGGTAGATATCCTGTAGTTGGAGATTCATTTACCTGACTGACTTCTAGAAGTTGACTACTTCTACGGTCAGCTGGCGAATCTTATATGTGTTGTTCTTGTTGTAAGTATTATCGTTCATTAACAATCTTCGTTTAATTATTCTATTCAGTAACCTTCTTTGTCATCCCAATCCGTTAGCCATCACAATACCGTCATATCAAAGCTTACAGCCTTACCCATCCAGGTCCTAACCAGTCTCAGTATTATTTGATTTCGAACGTGATTTGTCTGTAAGTTTTTCTTCATATTACAGTTTCTTTTTCCAATCCTAACATCAGACTACATTAACAGTGGGTGTAAATTCGTTCGGAAAACAGATGTCAAATGTGTATCAGTGTGTGCTTGTATTTTTTTCTGTGTGTTTGGAATGTGTGAATGTAAAGATGTTTGTATGCTTCATTATATTCGTATGTACGTGTTGGTGTATGTGTAAACTATTTACAGTATGTTTGAATTTTTTTTTCAAAGAAAGTATACATTTTTAGTAAACGAAAAAAACAAAAAAACTTGAACATTTTTTTTGGGCTCCAGAATTAAGATTGCCTAAGAAACAGAAATATTTGCCATGATATTTTGTTAAGTCTCGTGACTGATTGAAAATTTTGCCCTTTTTTATTTAGCCTTTTTATTTTATCATCATTTAACTGTATTTCTTATGAAGGTTTTTCTTTTCAATTTTTTGAAAAATCTTTCTTCTGACTGCTTCAATTGCAGAATTCTCTGATTCTTATAACAGATAAGAAATCTATTTTCTAAGATTCTATAGAAAACACCAGGAACTCCTTTCGTTTACTTTTTCAAACCTTTGTCTTCATAAGCTACTAACGTAATTAAAAGCCAGTTTTGTTCGGCTTTTTGTTTAGTGGCATATCAATCTCTATGGGTTTTTAAATCCCGAAATCTACACATTTTGAACACAATCTTTTTTTAATATTTTGAACGCATTTGTATACCTTCAGCTACAGATAAAATGTATTGCTGGCCATTTTGCTATAAAAATTTTATTGTTGGTCTTTTTTTTTTATATAAAAATGTATTTCTGGAAACAGGTGCTACTATCCCGGGGCAGTTGGAAGCTGGAAAAAAAACAGCAATTAAGAGGTCCTTCCACGATCTACAAAACCTTCAGTATCTTGATCACAGGCCTTAAGTCCGGATGTAATTTATCGTCATACCCAGGACTACCTTAACAGGTGCTACCATCTCGGGTCATGGTGAACCTGGGAACAACAGCAATTAAGAGGTCCTTCCACGTTCCTCAAAACTTATTTGCTTCGGATGTAGTTTATCGTCTTCCCCCGGACTGGTGTTATGATTAAAACTTTAATTGTTTGGTTGTTTTGAAGTATTTCATCTCCGTACCAAGCACAAATGTCTCCAGCGGCTTTGACGGCTTTGTCACTTTGATTAAAAGCAGAGAGATGTCGAACAGGGCTTATTCTTATTTTTTATCATTAAATCTTAAAAGGAAATCTAATCTTAAATAAAATTTCGATGATATTAGGTTGGTGCAAAAATAATGACGTAATACTGTCGTTTTTTGACGTTAAAAAATACATCAAAAAACGACATTATTACGTCATTATTTTTGCACCAACCTAATATTAGACGACAGTTTCACAGGATGACCAGAGTTACGAAGAAGCAAAAAAAAAAAAAAAAAAAAACGCCACGAAAGATTATTCTTCGAGATCATTCGCAGAACTTCAAATGGTTTGGTTTGGTTTGTTTTACGGCACATCAATCTCAATGCTGACAAGATTTTTATTGCTGGTAATATTTTTTTTCAAAGATGTACTGCTGGTAATATTTTTTTTCCAAAAATGTATTGCTGGTAATAATTTTCTTTCTTAAAAAAATCTTTCCTGATAATATATTTTACAAAAATGTATTCCTGGTATTAAAACATTTTTTACACGTGCATTATGTTTTGACCCCAGTTTGGGGATTAGCTGTTTGCATATTACTGAGACCTTAACAGGTGCTACCACCCCAGACCTGGGAACACCAGCAATTAAGAGGTGGTTCTACGCTCCTCAAAAGCACCCGATCAGAGGCCTTGCTGTACAGGGGGCCGACACTATTTTTGAGACACTTTGAAAAGTGTGCTTAAAGGTGTTTTTTTTGCTGCCGAGAGCTTTTGGGTTGATGAGTAGGTAGTTCAGCAGTAACTGTCCATTAATGGTATGAACATTGATTGATGGGTTTGTCTTTGGTTTCATGTTTTCTTTATTTTTACTTCAACTTAGGCGACACTATTTTTCGGACATGACACAAATTCCGGGTTTTTTAATGATTTAGTCGTCGAACGTTTACAAAATGCAAATTTTCTGCAGGTAAATTGTACCCTGACCATTACATTTGTGTATCTTTATCATTCACTGCGAAAACGTATTAAAATCCTGAAGAAGAATGCATTCAAAAGAAGTCATCAGTTTTGTCCAATAGAAGAGAGAAGACGGGCTCAGCATCCGAAAGATCGCCGCTGAGATGAAGCTACCGAAGTCAACAGTTGAATACATGCTAAGTACACACTATGAGCGGAAGAAGAAGAGAGGACAAAAAAAAAATTTCCAAGAGAAGAGAAAGAAGAATGAAGATGAGTGTTACAAGGTTGTTATCATCTGGAGAAAAGGTGACAGCGAAGAAAATAAAGGAGAAGTGTGAACTTGACGTCAGTGTTCGAAATGTACAAAGAAAGCTGCATGAAATTGGACTTAAGTATGCTAAAATCAAGAAAAGAATTACACTAACGAGAAAACACAAGGAGGCAAGGCTGGGAAGCGCCAAAAGATGGATAACAAACCATGTCGACTTCAAGAAAGTGATATTTACTGATGAAAAACCTTTTAAGTTCGATGGACATGGTGGGTGGTGTACGTGGTCGAGAAAAGGTGGACCTGTTATTCTCAACAAGAGACAGATGGTAGTGGGGAGCCATGGTTTGGGGTATGGTACTTCCGAATGGAAACTTGTGGCTCGAGTGGTTAAAACGACGTCAAAATAGCTTGAGCTACGGATAACTTTTGGAAAAGAGAGCCCTACCACACATAGAAAAAGAAATGGGAAGTAATTTTATTTTCCAGCAAGATAACTGCAGCATCCATGTGGCCAAATCAGTGAAAATTTGAAATTTTGAAATCTGGAATGGCCTGCAAGAAGTCCAGACTTAAATTTAATTGAAAACATATGTGAAATGCTTGCAGAGCTTGTTTACGACGGGCCAGAAATAACCAGAGAGGCTGAACTGTGGCAGCGCATACAAGATGCTAAAAATAGACTGTTAGAAACACGAAGAGACGTTGTTATCAATATGTACTAACATTATGAAGATAGACTGATAGAAGTCATTGAAAAAAAAAGGTGCTGCCATAAACAATTAGCATTGTTTCTGCAATGTCCGAAAAATACTGTCGCCTGCGTAATGTGAAAATTTGTAAAAAAATAAAAATACTTCTAATTTGAATTCTGCTTTTCCATTTGTAGTATTGAAACAGTTTTTAAATGTTATTGCCATTACACTAAAACAGTACAGACTGCCTGTGCTACCTAAAACTTGAAAAAATAAAGTGTCTGAAAAATAGTGTCGACCCTGTAGGATGTAGTTTATCGTCTTACCCAGGACGCTCAGAACATCAGAAAAGAAAATGAACGACTACATATAACGACCTATTACCACTGAAAATGTGGCTATATGTGATACCACTGTAGGCATCAATGCTTTTTCTGTCCAATACACAGACACAAGATTGATTTATCTGTAACAGCGCGGCAAATCCAAATGAGAAGAGAATGAGTTCGTTACACAAATCATTACTGTGGGGAACATCTGCTCAATTATAAAATCAAGTTATGTGCTTGAAATTTGATTAAGTTTTAATTGCTTTTTAAGTTAGACCGCCACAAGCTCTGATTCTGAATTCTGCCGCTTAATTTGGCCACAGTTTTTCATTTTGTGCTCGTACAAAGCATCTACATAAACTAGACTTAACGAGAAAATATTTGTCCTTTTTCATCTCTCGTGAATCTTTGTTGGAATGTTTTCTTCCTGGTCGAACACATATACCAAGTCATCCATCAATTACACTTTACAAAGAATGGACTTGACTCCTTGACGTTGATAAATGTCCGAAAATGATTAATTTACAGAAAGAAAATCTTCCTGAATGGAGCAGATCGTTACAGAATAATCGTCGAATGATTAATGCATGATCGGGATTTGTAATTCTAACGTGGGGGGGGGATAAGTAAACGTCTTCGGGAGTAGAATTTTATAACAGGAATTCTCTGAAATTATCACCGGTTTCAAATTAAATTGTTTTCGATATAAAAACAATGGGTTGAAATTGCCAAAGACTTAAGTTGTTAAATCTGAAAGAAAAAGAAAAAAATAAACTTAATTCACATTTAAAATCAGTCTAAGTTATTGAAACACCCTTTATTAGTGACATTAAGAGAAATTTTTAATCTATTTTTCATCTTCATAAAAAACATTCAATTTATAGCCATTTTTTGGCGAGTAGACAAAGGGAAGCTGCTAGAAAATGGCTATGGATTTAATATTTTATATAGTTTAAAAATTAAAGAAAATTAATATCAAAATAATAAAAAAATTAATACCAAAATGACACATTTCATCGCTCAAAAGAAATAATAAGAACTTGGACATTATTTTTTAAATCTAAAAATTCAAAGAGATAATTCCTCAGAATTTGAATATTGTCAAGTTAAAAAGAAAAATATAAGCATACTGTTCAGATTCGATCTGAATTTTATTCATTTGATTTATTATTTTGTTAGGCTTGTCAACGCTTTGCGTGTTATTTAAAGCCAGAATTTTTTAGATCGTAAGAATTATTTTGTTTTGGTGGGCGGATTATAATGGTTTTGGTGATACAAGTCTTAATAATTAACCCATACGTGGGGGAGAGAGGTGGATTCATTCCTTTCCCAAGAATATTTGCGCATAAATGAATCGGTGTTCAACGTATTATGGTTGTAAGCTGACTTCATCTTTGTAAAAATTTTAGGCTGGCTGCAAAGAAATATGAACATATTTTTCCATAAATTTCGGACAATCCAGACAGTTTTTAATGGCGGCGGGAAAACCAGCCTACAGACGCCCACCTCCTAAATGAACACGGCGCGTTGAATCTATTCAACGCCCACGTTGTAAATGGAGGCAGCACAAAGAAGAAGAAGAAGATCTATTATAATTCTTCTCGTCTCTACTTTCGTTAGTTAATTAATTCCTTAGTTCACACGACCGTTTCGTCCTGCCATTACCTCATAAATAATGGGCTATTCCGTTTTGACCGCGTGAAAACACAAAACTGACATATCAGAAACGCTGCTTCGTTTCAGAGAGAAAGTAACAGAGAGATAGCTACAAGGAAAAATAGAAGTGTTTACCGTCTGTTTCAGTGGAATAGAAAAAGTCAATTTCATATCTTTTCATTTGTTCAACTTTACTGATAAATAAATGTATTAATAAAATATTTGCAAGACTGATTTTCGGCTAGATCCTATAATTTTTAGAATCTAGAATTTAGAAATCTAGAAATCCGAAGCAAAGATTCATAGCGCATCTTTCTCTTTTCCTACCGTCCGCTACACATTCTTCCTGGTCTTTTATCCTTTGTTTTCTTTTTAGAATTGGGTTTTAGCTTTCGGGTTCCTTTTAAAGTCTTTTAGCTTTCACTTCCGGTAGCCCCTTGCGTCTTGGTAGCGTTATCGCCTCGTTTGGAGTTAATTAATTTAAAAACAAAAACATAAAAACAATTGATAGAATAAGGTAAATGAAGCATTTAGCTAATAAATATTCATCTTCCGATGGAATAAGGTAAATTAAACGCACAGTTAATACATACAGTTTATCTTCAACCAATAGAATGAGGTTAATTTCCGTCTGAATTTCCTACTGGACAATAGATTTGGTTCGTGAATTTGATGATATAGTAAATGTGAGTTCAATCCCTGGTCCAGGCAGTGTATACAGTTGAAACTGAGCAGTACTAAAAATGGGAAATAGACGTGATATCCCTAGATATAGAACGAGAACAGTTCCAAATAAAGGGTCTGGTTCAGAATTCCCTTTTGGCTATATCGATATACACCCGGTGAAGGCCTGAGGTCACAACGGAAGAACGTTGTTATAATAACAATAGAAATGAAGGCAATAGTCCGAATGTAAAGTGTAAATAAGAATAAGGGTAATATATTTCCCAGGTAATAGTTAACTGAGGAGTAAGTATTTGAATAAGGATACAAAAGTACAAATCACCCTAAATTATTCTGAGCAAAGCATAAACTTACTGACACTCTCTGAAATTTAATTAAACTCTTGAGTAAGCACTTGATGGTAGATTACTTTTATGTTTTAGCTATAACGAATATTTCTTTGACACTGATTCTGTATGGAAATGAATTAATCGATTTATCTGTTGTCTTTTGAAGCATTTACCAAGAAATCGTAATCGTGCTTTTACTGTAACCGAAGCGACATAATTCAATAAAACTGTTGCCCAGTCGGTCGGAAATCGGAAATTTCCGCTCTTATATCTGTGCTGCAACAACTGAAGATCGTCTAGCCGCAATGCAAATATTTCTACTGTGGAAAATTCGCAAAAGCAACAATCAGCAAAAATTTACTTATTGATAATTAATCCATTAACAAAATAATAATCGAGCAAATTCATTAAGTAATCATCAATGAAGTTTGCTGAGGAAAACGTTGGATTTACAAAAACAAATTCTTATGAAACGGCCGTATACGTTGAATCACCGGTTCCCGTACAATGACTGAAATTAATCAACGTCGAGCCTGGTTCTTACCTAAAACGATGACAGCTTTTACTATTGGAGCGTTTATACCGAGTGCCGTATGTTTTATATAGATCACATTACCGGAAGCATGTCGCTGTGAGAGAGATCCTGTACATAGACAAATCTCACCCACTATCAAACTAACCTTACTTAGCAATGGGAATGGTGTGTTGAAAGATATTTTTAAAAAAATATAATGACGCTCACTCGAATTCCAGCCGCGCTCAACACACGAAGCTCGGAATAAACGCTCCCAGTAGTATTCAAAACAACACAAAAAATACATCTTAAGCAGTCAAAGGTGAAGAGGAATTAACAACGTCTAAAAAATACCCACGTCTTTAAAATGTCTAAAGAAGCAGCAGGAAATGCTTCGGACAATAAGGATAATTTTGACACTCCCTTAATGCAAAAATGTAAGAATGCTGGGAAAACTAAATAAAAATTAATTAAAGTTTCTTTGTCAGCCATATGCAAAGAATATATATATATATATATATATATATATATATATATATATATATATATATATATATATATGTGTATGTATGTATGTATGTATGTATGTATATATAAATAAAAAGAAAGAACAGTAAGATATATAATCCGGTGTTCTTATAGATATTTTTATTTTTACAAAATAGTGCTCAATGTAAATTTACAGAGCATTAATATTATAAATTACTTGATTTAATATATGGTTTTTCCGCTACACAGTTCTAACCATGTTTCAAAAATGGAAGTTCCAAATTTAATTTTGTAAGTAAATTAAAGACATTAGTTCCATTTCATACTCAAGCGAATTTTGGAATTACAGAATAGAGCTGAATATTATTTATTTTAGGATATCAAAACATGTTAAAAATCGCTACACAATTAGCGTAGTTTAACAATTAGAATAGTTTAACATCTCCTGAGGAGACACATCTGTATTGTCGAAACATAATTTTAATATCCTAAAATAAATTTTTTTGTCTATATTTCTGAGATGAGATATTATGTACATTATTTACATTATTCGGTCTATTGTCCTCATCTTTGTCGCCGTATCACCACGACAAGGACACATGGCACAGTGGATAAAGGCGTTGTTTAGATGCAGTGACAGGACCCAAAAAGGGTGAGTTCAATACCCGGTCCGAATAATATATAAATTTTTTTTATTTAATTATAATATCCTAATAATATCGTAATATATATATATATATATATATATATATATATATATATATTTCAATAATTTGTGAAATTCATAATTATAGATTTTTCTAAAAAATCGTGAAATTCATAATTATAGATTTTTCTAAAAAATCGTGAAGTCCAAAATTATACGCATCCCTTAAGGAAATTATAAAATAATATTGCTCTATTTTCATTATTCGGACTATTGTCCTCATCTTTGTCGCCATGTTTATTACAACGTTTCGGTCGTTGTACGCTCCGGCCTTCTTCAGGTGGTTGGAATGTCGAACTGAACCCTTTACTTCGCTCACTGGGGTAGACTGTTCTAGTTCCAAGTGCTATGTTTAATGAATGCCAATTATCAGTTATCTCCTGTTAATTCGCCCTCTTCAAGTTCTCCACTACCTTAACCGGGTATTGAACTCACTCTCTTTGACGCAGGGCATAGAGGATAAAGGCGTTGGTTAGATCTAGTGACAGGACGCATACGTTAATGTTATAGATATGTTAATTTTTTTTAGGAGCTTGAGTAAATTCTCGCTGTTTACCAACAGATGGCGTTCCCAGAAGTGCGTGTGTGTAGTTTATGACAGTAAAGTATCTATAAAGAAGTACTATAAGCAAGCTTGAAATTCAGTGTATGTTATTTCTCAGAAGTGTAAATAACTTTGTTTTTGATGGCGTTAAACATGTTGGATTTCGTGCTAAAGGAAGCTTGTTGCGGGTAATTTTACTGCACTACTTTATTCAAAAGACATCTGCAGCAGAAGCATACAGAATTCTTGTTGAGACTTACGGCGACCATACTATGTCGGAAACAAAATGTTGAGGTTGGCTTCGACACCTTAAAAATAATGATTTTGATGTTGAAGATAAAGAACACTCTGAGTTTGAAGACGAAGAATTGGAGATATGACTTCATAAAAACTCATGTCAGGCGCAACCCAAACTTGCAGAATAATTAGGTGTTGATGACACAACAGTTTCGAAACGTTTGAAAGCATTAGAAGTGATTTGAAAGCACGGGTATTGGGCGCCGTACGAGTTGAAATCAAGAGACGGCTTGTCACGTGTGAACAACTGCTTTAAGGGCAAAAAAGGAAATGTGACTGGCGATAAAAAGTGGATACACCACGATAGCCCTGAGCGTCCATGCATCAATATCGCCGACCAATTCGAATATCCTATGTTCGAAGCTTCTGCTCTGCATCTGGTGGGATCAGATCGGTGTAGTTTATTATTAACTGCTCAAACCGATCAAAACCATAATAGGGGATCGCTATTGACTACAATTGATACGTTTGAGCCGAACATTGAAGAAAAATGGTCGCTATACGAGCAGACACGATGAAGTGATTTTGCAACATGGCAACGCGAAGCTGTATGTTGCAAAACGGTAGAAAACTACTTAGAAACGCTTAAATGGGAAGTCCTACCCAACTCACCAGACACATTGCTCTGTCTGAATTTCACTTGTTCCGATCGATGGCACATGGCCTACCTGAGCAGCACTTTCATTCTTATGAAGATGCCAAAATATGGATTGACTCGTGGTTAGCCTCAAAAGACGTGTCGTTTTTCTGACATGGAGTTCAAAGGCTGCCAGAAAGATGGGAAAAAGTAGTGGCTAGCGATGGACAATACTTTCAGTGTCTGTTTCTTACTAATTATATATATATATATATATATATATATATATATATATATATATATATATATATATAATTATCAAATCCTCCTAATAATATATATATATATATATATATATATATATATATATATATATATATATATATATATATATATATTATTAGGAGGATTTGATAATTATATTTAATTAATTCATATCGAGTCTAATAGAAACCTCAACAGAATGCTGAAAGCACTGGATGATGAGTCCCAAATATAGGACGAAACGGCCGTCTGCATTCTGTTGAGGTTTCTATCAGACTCGATAAATTAATTAAATATAATTATCAAATCCTCCTAATAATTACTATCTGTGCATATCATCGCTTGAACCGGCTTCTAATGCTCTAGAGTGAGCGGCTTTGTGAGAGTACTCATGGCTCTAGGGGGCACAGTCCTATGGTTACAGAGAACTCAGTAGAGTTCCACCACGGAATGTGTGAGCGAGAGGCACTATATTGAATCTGATTTGCAATCTCTTCGTCATCGAGGCCCATTAGCACAGTTGTTATTATGTTTGTTTGATAATCTAACTGTCAGGGTTTCAATTCTCGGTAATGAATGCGCACTGGAGGATGAGTCCCAAATATAGGACAAAACGGCCGTCCAGTGCTTTCTGCATCCTGTTGAGGTTTCATTCAGACTCGTTGAATTACTTTTATATATATATTTAAGGAATTGATTTATTTTATTTTCCATCTAATATCTTTTATTACTCCAAGCAGAGGATACACATATTTGAGTAGAAGCCCTGTTTGTTTGTTTTTTTATCGTGTGAATTATGTCAATTATCCTGTGCATTCGAGAGAATTAACAACGAGAATGCCCACGAACCGGTTTCTTCCTTTAAAATGCACAGTACAGGATGTTTTTTTTTCTACAGGCATGGTAATGAAAATATCTGTTTCCTTATCTAGGAACTTTCATCATTCGTTGACCAAACAGTGCTACTGTCATTTAAAATGAATAAAATCTTTCCCTTAAAACAATTTTTCTGTAAAATAGGTTTTTTTCATATCCAGTAACTGTTATTGCTCTTTCTAGTAATTGTCTCGATTTCCTTTATAACATTTCCTGGTAATAATGCGAAATTTGAGCATCAATTTTTTTTACTTCGAGTTATAAATGTGCTATCTATTCTTGTTAGATATTGCTGCTGTCGTTTCTGTTATTTGACACAGTTCTTTGAGATTCTATAGCGCCAGTCCACGATTTCCGAAGAAGAGTTGTCTTCTCTAAAATTTACTCGAAGCTATTTATAATCATTAATCTGAGGAAGCAGCCGTGTACAGTTAAATAATTGCATAGATTGATAGAGAAACCCGTTTCGTAGTCTACAGCAGGTTAAATCGTCGCGTTGAAGATTAAAACTAAAAAAAACTGTCTTCTCATTGTGGCTTCTGATCAACGGGATACAAATTAAATCTGACAGAAATGCAAATGAATCCTATTTATTTGGGCAAATCAACCCAGAGGAGAGAGACATTGTTCTCATGGAAAGGTAAATCGATCAGGAGCAAAGCTTATAATTCATGCATCTTCTTACAGTTCATCCCAGGATTACTTCGTACTCTTGCAAAAAGAAGAGATCATTTTTCGATAGATGCAAAGAATAAACATGACATTATTTTCATTGCATTGTGTTTATCTTGTTGTTCAAGTGCGAATATACGACGGGTTACAACCTCAGCTTCAATGCATCACGCCGTGTTTTATTTTTTATTTATTTATTTTATTTTATTTTATTTTTACAGATTGTTTTTCTCTGTTTAAAACTCTTGAACAAAAGAGGAAGAACAAAGAAACCAATGGTTACAATCCGAAAGAGTAATCTGATATTTCTGAGACACTTAGAGACACTAATATATATATATATATATATATATATATATATATATACACTTCAGTATTGGAATGGATAGCTGTTCTGAATGAGAAATCGGAGAGCCGAGTTCGAATTCTAATCGAGGCCGTGATATTCACTTACTCTTCCAAATACCTTTGTGAAAGGTATGGATTTATATCTTCTCCTACAAGCTATAGGCAAACAGAAAATATAGACTGCGCCCTGGTTGGTAGGCAGTCTAGGAGAAGAAAGACTCTAAATTCAAATCAACCTGGAGAGGGATAGTCTCCGTCAGACTATCTTTCTGCTGCCACGGTTGCAGTACATGTGGTGACCGTAAATGTTTACGGCATTCGTAATCGTGATCCAGATATGTTAAGAAAAGGGCGGGAAAAGTTTGAGTGAATAGATGACAAAACAATTTAGAAAAGGAATGGTAAAGTGATAAACATTAATTAGAACGACGAAAGACAGGAAGTTGTGAAGGACCATGATCGCGTACGTCCTGAAGATAAATGGCATACAGATTTGTGTGAATGTATGGATTAACAAAAACCAATAGTCATAGTAAAATGACAAAAAGTAGTTAGGGAATGCAAAACCAGGAAGCTGTGGAGAGCCATGATTGCAAACGTCCTGAAGAGACATGCTATGTAAATTTATGTGAATGGATGGCCACACAAACATAATGACAAATTCTAACGGGACAAATGTTGCTTAGTCAAACAAAAGACAGGAACTTCTGGATGACCATAATCGCGTACACCCTGAAGAGAAGGCAGAACAAAAACAAAGAGAGTTAGTAAAAGTAACAAAAAGTACTCAGAAAAAGCAAAGACGGGAAGTTGTGAAGGGCCATGATCGCGTACAAAGATGGAAGGTAAAGTGATAAAAGTTACCGAGCACCTGCACATCCTGTATTCAGGCGGATGTGTAGGTGGTGTAACGGTTAGTGTGTGTCGGCAGGAGAAATTTGCAACCCGTGTTCAAATTTCGATCGTTGATTTCACTTACGAACAAATAACATTGGGAAAAATGTGAACCCTTTTTTTTTCTCCCCAGGTATGGGCTAAATACTCGATTTGTATTTCTGGCCGTGCTTGGTAAGCAGTCTAGAAGAAAAACCGTATCTATTCATCTTGAAGCGCATACTGAAATTTTATATAAATTCCGCTGCCATAAATGTACTACAGATTGGTTCTGAGGGTTTTCAAAAAAATCCAAAAACGAGGCAAAATAGGCGGGAAATGCATGAGAACGAGCAGCCATGCTGAAGCTTGGAAATTGCGCTTATTGGCGGTATGCCTTCAATTCAAAACAGTTCTACTGATCTTATTCAGTCCATCATGAGCAATCTAGATTGTTGTGCACACAACATTTCGACCACTGAACTTTCCAACCATTTTAAGTGACCATCATTGTACATTGCAGCCTTCTCAAAATTTTGAATCGAATCATTTATTCAATCTACATGTGTAGCGTATTTTTTTTATCATTTCATCTCAAGCAAGGCGATACTCCTATCATCAAGCAAGATGTGAGGGGTCTCGCCAAATGCCCACCGCTGACTGTTCGTTTCAACTCTCCTATTTACCAGAGAAAATTGTCTAGTGTTTACTGCAATATAGGAAGATGGATATTACCTCTGACAGCATTTTCCTATTTTTTAATACTTAACTTTTGTAAGGCACCTTACGTAATGCAAATGCGTCTTCGGATTTCTATGTCACATTTTATTTTGATTTTGATATCTCTAATATTTATCTCGCATCTTGGTCAATTCCTCTTGTTGACAATAAGCATCATATTTTCTTACAAATTTATAGTTAGTCTTTTTTTTTTTTTCTTGTTTTCCGTTACTAGTTGTTTGGGAGTTCCTACTTTTTCTTTCTGTGTAAACTGTCAATTGCTGTAAAATACGGCAAGGGTGTGTTGAGGTTGGGGAAAACACCTAACCGGTTGCTTTCCAAAGAACTACGGGGTAACAGGCAAAGGAAAACAAAAAGGGAAACAAAAAACAACACCGCCTCAGCAAACCAGAGGAAAGCGAGCGGCGCGCAACTTTAGGAAGAAAATTTCCACGGGATCGACTTCACAAGACACCGAGTCTCACCAACTGCCCACCGCTGACTGTTGGTTTTCCCGTCGCTTTTATTGACAGGAGACAGTTGACAGAAAGCCGGATCTAGACAAGTTTCAAAGAGGCCCTTATCTGGACATGCCAAGTTGTTCTGCTACGAACGGAGAAAACACCGATGTAACTGGTCTTGACAGAAATGTTTGTACGGGATTCGGGACCTCTTTTGCCATCGTCACAGGGTTATTGGGAGTAGAAGGGAATGATACGATGTTAGTGAGGAGAGAGGACAATAAAAGTACAGATTTCAGAGAGAGAGAAGATGGTGATTGACGTTACATTTAAATTCTTGAAGAGTCTCTCTGGTAGGTAAGCATGAAACTGGAAGAGAGTTCCACATGTGAGAGGTGCGAGGAAAAAAACTACTAAATAGAACTTACGGTTGCATCTGGTTAATTTAACGGTAAAAATTCACGCGGTTGAGTTATCAAGGAAGGGAGTTCATTAGAACAGCTGTCATAAAAATATTTTTATAAAAGATAGGGGGAAGCGACGTTATGGCGGTGGGAAAGGGACTGGAATTGAGATGCCAGGTTAGAGATGATGACATGACAGACACTTATAACCGAAGCATAAGACCAGATATTGCAACAGTATTCAATGATTGGACTAATAAAATAGCAATTTGAAATTGCAAATATGAAATCTTGATTACGAGAAAAAATGTTTGGCATGGCACAGTAAACCAACCAGCCATTTGTTGTCATTCCACCTTTCAGGGTTTTTAATCGGTTTCACCCCAAGTAAGGTAGTAAAGCCACTAAGACGCAAGGCGTTACTGGGTGTAGAAGAATTAGAATTGAAAAATTTTACTAAGGGACGAGTAAAAGAAGAAGCGTAATCATGAAGACAGCAGAAAGCGATTGACATTGCATTTAATTTTTTGAAGATTAAAGTTGGCTGAAAAGAATGGAGTCGGAAGAGAGTCCCATAAGCAAGTTGTGCGAGAAAATAAACTGTTAACAGAGAACTTACGGTTACATCTTTCCAGTTCAAATGTAAATTGGTGGGACCTCGTCTCCAGTCGAGTACTTCGCTTAAATGAGACAAAATATCTAGCTACCATGGCGAAGAGCTCATTCGAAGAGTTGTCATGAAAGTATTTATAGAAAAGGTACGAGGAGACAATATTACGGCGGTGGTAAAGTGCTAAAAAGCTAAGACATCAGATAATAACCAATAGTACTGCTGATTCTTTGAATTTTATCAATGATCTCCAGATATGTAACGGGATCACCTGATCATATGAGGCAGTAATATTCTAAGCATTGACGAATGCTAAACTTGTAAATATGCAAGATAGATTCAAGGGAGAAAAATTGTCTATCTTAACTCTTTGAGCTCTTACCACTTCTTTACCGGTAGTAGAGAAAAATGACGTAATCCTCAGTCACCGGTTAAACTGTGGTAGAGAAATATGACAATACCCAGCTACCGGTTGAACGGTGGGTAAACACTCGTAACTATTTTTTATACCTACCGTGAAATATTATATACGAATTATTTGCGAATTTTGACTCAGGGGCTCAGGCAGAAGGATTAAAAATTTTCAGGAACGCGGGGATCAATGGGTTTAACAGCTGACCTAACAATGGATTCAATATTTCGGTAATATTTCATGGCAGTGTGTACTGTCTAGTCTCAGTCACCTTTGTCACGTTTTCCACACAATCAAACTACATGTCTTTTCAACACTACCAGAAATAGGGATTGAACTCAAAACTTTCAGTGAAACTGATATATTCCTGAAACAACGAGTCTCTCCACCAGGTCATGTAACAAAGGCATTTACCATAGTTGTGAATACAACAAGCAAGATGAAGATGTTGGTACGAATAGCAAAGCAGCCAATGAATAACCTTAACACCTTGAAGATGTAACGGCTCTCGATGTATCATCTTACTGAACCTTTTTACGTTCCATCAGAATAGCTGATACGAACTTCCAGGAGAGTAACTCAATACACCTTCTTGGTTTCCCGTTTTCCACTGAAATGAAGAGGAATGATCATATTAAATCAACTACTAAGTCTGCTGCGCCAAATGTTGGTTCATTATTTCGTTCTAGACTGGGTAGAATCTTTGAACATTCATAAGTTTACCATTCTTCCGGACATTGAACACTGCTGCCACCTTTGGTCCTGGTACTTCTGTTACATATATAGATCGGTCCCAACATTGTATCACGGTTTCAGCCAGTTTCCCACCGACGAAACGTAGCTCCTCTGTACATTTTCTATAAATGTTTTCACTCTGATTGCTCACTACGCTTTAGTACCTCGACTTCGCGCATCTAAGTGCGGTACCACCTTGTCAGTTAGGTCTCATAATTTCAATGTTGAAATTGATAAATGCAATCGCAATTTGTATGTTAATAATTTCTTCTCCCACATTTCTCACTTGCGAACGAGAATGCAACGTCAATCCTCATTTGTCTCCTTGGAACCTATTCTTTTATTATCCTTTATATTTCTTTCACACTCAGGAACTCCATGCATATTAGTGACACTTATTGCATTGCATATTAATCCATCTGTTTACTTTTTTCAGGGGCTACTACTTATGGGTCATTTAATGCTGAAAATTAAATTTCTTGAGAGCATTAGTAATTTCTTTTACAAAAATGTATTCCTGGTAATGTATTTACTATGAAAATTTGTGGCTGATATTTTTACTATCAAAATGTAGTTTTATACCTTCAAGGAGTTTTGACCCTAGTTTTTTTATGGGGGTATCTATTTGCCCGTAGTTTGGGCCCTAACATGTGCTACTACCCTGGGTCAGGGTGAACCTGGGAACAACCGCAATGAAGAGGTCGTTCCACGCTCCTCAACCGATCCCCACCCATCCCGATCAAAGGTCTTGCTGCCGGATGTGTTTATCATCATACCCAGGACGCAAGATCTTTCAGGGGACGCGTATCGAGTATTGAAAACGTCAGCAGTATTCAATTTGACATTAGACAGGAGTTTGATTCAGCTATCATATTGCAAGTCATATTGATATATGCAAACCCAGGAAAATCCACATAGGCATTGGTCAATTATGCAGTTAGTTGGTCACGTGATTCGCGACATGTAAATTCTCTTCCTTGAATTACTGTCATGTCATTTGATCACACCAATCATGATCCGTATTTAGGCAAACCACTTCTAAATGAATAAACGACAAATTCTCACCATCTGTGTATTTGAAACCCTTTAATTCGGGCCACACTTGCTCTACATAGACATATTATACCTTTTTTTTTTTTTTTTTTTTGAATCAGGATGATCCCAGGATTGAAAATCTACCCTTTGTCTGGTGCTTGAACATCCAGCATTGGGATTTGTGTCCCGATGACAAATTTTAAAATAACTGAAACAAATTAGTGATTTTAAAGGTTTTTAAATTTATATTGAGTTTAAAGTAACACAAAAACTTTGAAAATTTAAAAATATTTCTTTTAAATTCAGTTTAAAATATCACCAAAACTTCCACGGAGTTTGTGATTTGAAGGACACGATTTTAGGCTTGATTTGGAATTTTGACACAAATAGGTTTTCTGTTCAGAGCTAAAGTGAGATGTTAGAATTCGATGGAGTGAATTGTGGAATTCGAAGTTAGTTCAAGATTGTCATTTCTGTTTTCTAAGGTGGACCAGAAATTCTTTTACTTAAGGGCCAGAGGCCCAATTATCCCTCGACAAGAGCTAGCTTAAAGTCCGTAATATATATATATATATATATATATATATATATATATATATATATAGTCCGCAATATATATATATATATATATATATAGTCCGCAATATATATATATATATATATATATATATATATATATATATATATATATATATATATATATATATATATATATATATATATATAAAATTCTCCGTTTATGATTCTCTCTTATATAGGCTATCAGTGAAACCTGGTTTTACTGATATAATTGAATTATATGTCCGTAAATGTTGCGTTATTTTGTAGCGATGTGATGAGTGAAAATTTTGATTTAAAAACCGGTCGGAAAAGTTTTGCTTTCTGCTGGCTTTTATTTGATATTTTCATTAATGTAGATGACTTGAACTTTTCCAGTCTTAGCCAGACTCTGTATGGAGGAGGATAACAGCAGAACTTCTTTTGCCAAGTATGCCAGGCCGAGTTGATGCTTCTCATTTCTATGTTTGACAGCTGCCACTTTCCGAGGTTGTAAAGGAGATGGAAAATGAGTATATGCTGTCAAAAATGTCGCTCGAATTAAGTGAACACCGCTGTTTTCACACAGACGGAGAAATAGTGGTTCAGACGAAATCAAGTCTGGTACAAAACCACTGAATACGCCAGGTCACCTTCTTTTAAATTAATCGCCATGTTTATTCTGTTGATCATAATATTGCTTTAATGATGTTTCGACGTCTAATAGAATTCGTTAAAATGGGTAGGATTCAAGATTATAATTCTTAAAAGGAAGAGGTTCATTTGGAGGAATTTTCTTCAAGCGATTTTGCGTTATTTAATGTCGAAACCTGTATTTCATGAAGCTTAAGTTTGCAGGTAAAAAACTGGTCGGGTTTATAGTTCACTTTTGAGCAAAATACCTTGGTCTATATGCGAACCTTGCCCGTGTTAATATTTGAGTCTATATACATTTCGAGTATGTTCTTGTGTCTACAGGTAAAAATAGGTCGTGATTGTAGATCTCTTGATAGATAACTTAGGTCATATTTATACTTGAGTATATAGGTAAATATCGATTGTGCTTATACTGGAGTCTACAGGTAAACCGTATCATGTTTATATTTGGTCGGCTTTATAGGTGAAACTTGCTTCGTTTTAATAGTTGAGTCTCTGGATAAACACGTGTCGAGTTTAGACTTGAGTCTACAGGTAAAATTGTTCGTGATATCTCTGTAGATGAATTAGATCTTCACTATTTACATTATTCGGACTATTGTCCTGATCTTTGATGCCATATTTATTATAACGTTTCGGCTTTTGTACGCTCCGACCTTCTTCAGGTGGTGTAGATTGTTCTAGTTCCACGTACCATGTTTAATGGATGTCTGTTATCAGTTATCTCTTGTTAACCCCCTCTCCAATTTCTCCACTGCCTTAACCGGGTATTGAACTCACACTTTTTGGGTCCTGGATCTAACCAACGTCTTTATCCATTGTGCCATGTGTCCTTGAGGACATGTGTATGAATTTCTGATAAACCTAATGTCTCAGCATCATTTTTTACCAGTGCTCATGCTGCATTTTTGCTGTTAGCATTACATGTTTTTACCAGAGCTCATATTGAATTTTTTGTTGTTATTATTGCTTTTCTCTGACACTCCTTATTACTGGTTCAGATATTGAATTAGGTCTTGTTTATAGTTGGGTATATAATATTGATTGTGTTTATACTTGAGTGTATAGTTAAATGTTGCCTACATTTATACATGGACGGGCATTAGTAGGATTTTATGCTTCGTTGGATTTATACCTAGGTCTTTAGTTGAACCGTGCCTCGTTTTAATAGTTGAGCCTATGGGTAAACACATATCGAGTTTATATTTGAGTCTACAGGTAAAAAACTGGTCGTGATTATAGATAAGTTTATAGATGAATTAAGCTGTGTTTGTACTTGGGTGTATAAGTAAATATTGATTGTGTTTATACCTGAGTCTATAGGTAAACCTTTGTAAGCACTGTTTACAAACGTAAACAGCGTTTATGTTTATACTAGAGTCTGTAAGTCCTGGTCATATTTATAAACATTAAATGCCCAAGCAGAATCTGAAAGCAACCGGCCAGAATATGAACCCTTTTGCTGGGGTGTTACCACTCTTGGACCTGTCAATAGATCATTCAAAAGAATTTGCACCGAGCGCATGATCGTATGATATCCTGCTTAGTGAAAGATGGCTTAAAGGATATAAATTTTTGTTTAAAATATGCAGCTTACCTGTTAGCTCTGAGTTTATTCTATGGGTCAGGTTGGGACATTTATCTACTCTGGTCCAGTGGAGCGAGAAGATATGGCGTCACATGAATAAGAAAAATTAATTTATATGAATTATTTACATTGCTCGGATGTTTATTGTCATGTTTACTATGTTTCGGCCGTTGTAAGCTCCGGCCTTCTTCAGTTGATTAGAATTTTGAACTGAACCCTTTATTTCGTCAACTGGGGTAGATTTTTCTAGTTCCACGTGCCATGTCTCAGTTATCTCTCTCTTCAATTCAACTCTCCAAATTTTTATTTTCACTTCAGTTTGCTTATTGTATTCAGTAACACGGAGTGCTAGAGAAATGCAATAATAACAAAATTGAAATATAAGCTCTGGTAAAAAAAAACAAAAAAAAAACATTGTTACTGAAACATTAAGTTTATAAATCCTCAAAATTCATACACTGATGTCCTCAAGAACACTTTCCCAGTGGATAATAACGTTGGTTAGATCCAGTGATTTGAGTTGTGAGAGCAATACAGGTGAAA
>OZ010608.1:65690855-65698355 GCA_963932145.1 Acanthosepion lycidas
CTTACATATCTATAAGTCTACCATGCGTCAATGCTTAAAATATTGCTGCCGCATATGGTCCAGTGGTCCTGCTATTTACCTTGAGCTCCTTGATAAAATCAGCAATATTATTGGTCCTGATCTAGCAGCTCGGCTTCAGTTACTTTCACACCGCCGTAAGGTTGCTTCCCTCTATCTTTTCTATAAATACTTTTATGGTAATTGTTCGGATGAACTCTTTCCTATTTTTTAAAATTTAAGCGCGGTACTAGACTGATGTCGAGATCTCATCAATTTACAGTTGGATGGTAACCGTAAATTCTATGCTAACAATTTCTTCTGTCGGATTTCTCGCTTGTAGAACTCCCTTCCGGCTCCATGCTTTCTAGAAAACTTTAATCTGCAAAAATTTAAATGTAATGTCAATCGCTATCTACTGTCCTCCTGATTACTGTCTCCTCTTTCTAGTCACCATCTATGTTTCTGTTCTGTTCCTAATTCTTTACACAACCTGAAATGCCTTGTGTTTTTTGTTACATTACTGCCTTGCTTGGGGTGATTACGATTAAAACAATGGAGGTAGGGCTTAATAAATTGGTGACATTCGGAAATTTCTCCAGATAGAAATATATCCACTACTTCTTTAAAGAGCTATTTATATTTCTGTTAAATATTTTATGCAGTTTCACTGATTTTGGGAAGGGTTTATTGATTAGTTTGATGAAAATATTATAGTACGTTTTCTTACATCTGATGGCTACGTTTGGTAGTCATCAAATGGTCAGATAAATTCAGTAAATATACAAACATAGGTGCAAGGCAAGGATGTGTCTTCTCACCGGACATTCAACTTATACAGTGAGACCATTCTTAGAGAATTACAAGTCCTACCTGAATTCTTTATTGGCGGCCACAATCTAAGATATGCAGATGACACGGTGTTGATTACAGAGCCAGAATGAAAACTACAAGAACTCCTACAGGAGAGGAAAGCAAGAAAATAGGACTAAACATCAATTGGAAGAAGACGAAAACAATGGTTGTTAGCAAACAGAAGAGCCAAATAGGAAAATTACTAATTGGAGAATCAAAACAAGTACAAAAATTAAAGTACTACAACAATTTAAATATATGGAAAATGTTTCAACGGAAAGCAGAGAGTGTAAGACTGATATATTGAGATGCACTGGGATAGCGAAAGATGCCTTCCAAAAGCTGAGCAAAGTATTACAAAATAGGAAGATTTCGTTAGAAAAAAGAAAAGAGTACTGAACTGTTACGTGATATCTGTAATCCGTAGTGAATTCTCGTCAGTCTCCTCACAGATGAAGAAGAAACTTGAAGCAAGTGAAATGGGGTTCTACAGAAGGATGCTTAGAATACCATGGACAGAAAATCTGAATAACAACGAAGTTTTAGAGAAAATAGCAAGAAAATGGTCAATTCTACTAAACATCAAGAAGAGTCAGATAAAATTTCTAGTGAACCTAATGAGAAAAGAGGGATTGGAAATGTTGATACTCACGGGACAGATTGAAGGCACAGAGGAAAACAATGCAATTTTTTCTGTATTTACCTCGCTCAGCTTTTGAACCGAAGTATATGACACCTGTTAAAAGAAATAGGGGGAGAATCCATTTCTTGATTTGTTTAGAATTACGCCTTCTGAAAATACAGATTTCAATTAAAGTTTTTGTCCGAATGACATCATGAGAATGGCTGCTAAAATCCTATCTTTTGAGAGACCAATACACCCAACCACAATTAACAAAATTTTGGCAAACATTGCTAAGCATACTCGCAATAAGACAGAGTGTCAAAAGGACAGTTTTTCCCATGACACTGCTTTTTTTAACTACCTACATACTTCGGCAATGTTTATTGTTCTGAAAAGAGATGATTAAAATTGGAATAAAACCTATGAAAGTGAATTTATGTATTTTTATTGTTGTTTACAATTGGCAACAAAAATTATAAACACTATTTATTTATTAGATTTTTTTAAATACTATTATATTGTTTATTGGACCGGTTGGCAAAACATCAGATAATTGGCAATTGATTCAAACTGTATAAAATGGTGAATAATAAAGATTTTCTTATAGTTGGTTCGCATATTTTAATAATTTAGTAAATGTTTATCAGTTTTGGAATAAAAAAATGTTTTTACATTTATTTCTTTATAAATTGGGAAATGATAAATATTGCATAGAATTAGTTTTAATTGTATTAGTTTTTAGAATGTCGTAAATATAAAATTATTCTTGTAAATAAACAAGTTTAATATTTTTGGTGTAAATTGTCAAGAATTAAAAAAAATATTAACAGATCCACTTTCATCACGTGTTTAGGTTTTATTACAATTCTAATCACCGCTTCCGAGGATTGAACGTAGTTAAAAAAAAATGTAATGAGAAAAACCGTCCTTTTTGCAATCAGTCTTAATTGCTGGCACATTTTCCATGTTTGCCATTATTTTATCAAATGACGAAAGTTAAAGATTAAAAAAATAGGATAAAAATTGCAAATTCCATCTTACAATTAACTCCTAATAAAGTATTATCATAATGAGAGATGTTTCGATTTGAAGGAACACTGCAAATAAACGGAAGTTCTCATCTTCAGCATCTTTGTAAATATTTCAATTCTCTCTCAACCTTCAAGTCCTGTGCTAATTGCAAAAAATGCTGCAGGTCTTCCAACCTCTTCAAAGATTTCACGGTGAAAAAGATAATATCTGGAAGGACTTTCTCGATTATGAAATCCTTTCGAACAGGAACGTCCTGGCGGTCTTTGTTAAGAGCCGGTTATTGGAACCCTATACAGTCAATCTCTGCATTTCACAGCGTTCCCTCCTCAGTCTTACCCTCTTTCTACTGCATATTAATTATCTACCTACACCCTTGTGCAAATTAATTAAAACAAAATGAATAATTCCGTTGGTATATACTTTTTTCCTATTTTACCAATAAAAAATGACCTAGTGCACATGTTTTTACTTCGTATGTCCAATCCACGAAGTTGTTTCATGCAAGTTGACCACAGATTCTCGATTGGAGAGTTTCCGGACCAGTCTATAGTACTTTGATTTGTTCACTGATAAGGCTTGCCAGTGTGTTTGTGAAGCGTTGTAATTTTCGTACGTTTCCTTGGAGTAACGTCCATCGCTGACAATGTTTGTGGGACAACAAATCGACAGTCGAGACAATAGTGTGTGAACGTGAAGAAATTCTGATAGAATCGCGGATGACGCAATATTTTTCAAGGCCAAGCAAATTTCATCATACCCTCTGAAAATACATTTATATTACTGCACACTACTGCAAATGGCCTAATCTGAGAAAAAAGAAATTGATTACATCCTGTCATTCCAGTGGGTTTAAAACTGACCGTATTTTGAGAGAAAGGAAACTAAAGCGGTTGTTTCAAATGATTTGCACAAGGGTGTAAGAGCATGGTCTTTGACATTATTAAGTATCTATTCGGATCATAGAACAGTTTACAGATGCGCTTCTAAGAAATGTTGAAGATCAGAAGCTCATATCCCCTCTAATATAGCCCAGGTGGCTCAATGGTGAAAGGAATGGCATGTAAAATTCAATATGATCAAAACCAAACTAGAAAAGTTTAAATACAATCAAACAGATCCTGAGCTGTCACCTATCATAATGAAGACCCCTGATTTGAAATTCTATTGGGATTCCAGCTCTCTCCAGACATCAAGTTGAACCCATATATCCGATGTATTACCAAAGATGCTGGGAAAATGGTCTGTAGTAAGTATCTAGTAAATGCCTTACTTCTATTGATATGCCCTATCCTCACCAGAGCCAGATTAGAATGGAAATGGGGTATTGCTTCTGCATCTGGGCTGGAGCTTCTCAATTGCTTGTCTTGAGTTCAAAAGCGTCTACGCGGCCTTGTGAGTGATGAATTATTTTCCATCCTACAACCCTTTTCTCACAGACGAAACGTCACGAGCCTCTCGCTGTTCGATCGCTACTTTTATGGCATGTGTTCGGGTGAGCCACATTCTCTCGTCCCACAAGCCCTGATCTTTACAACTCGGACCCACCATGCCGCGTACACAAGTTTAAATTTCCCACATTCGTAGTAAAAATAGTCAACAATTAGCTCCATTCGGACGGCTTATTGGCAATAACGGTTGCTTTGTGGAACAGACTCCCTGCAGGATATTTTTCAAATCACTACAATCTTAACCACTTCAAGTTTAAAGTTGACCGTTATGTTTTAAACACAGACACATGGACTTCGTTTCTTTCCCCCTTTTTAAGCTTATACATCACCAAACGATAACTCTCTACACTAGGTGCCTATTGAACTTTGTATTGGATAAATATTAGTATATAGAAAAATAATTGTATTGTTAGTTCTTTCTATGTCATTGTTCCATGTGTATATTATGGGTTGTAAGTCTGTCAGGAGAATCGGAAGTGCTCCTGATGACATTCAGTGCGGAACACTCGGAAGTGGGTTCTGACATATTGGTTGACCACAAATATCAACATGGAGGTCTATGCATGTGGCAGAGTTCGGGAGGCGTGTAGTCTCACAAGTTACTGAACTATGTCTGTTCGTTCCATGTCTTTCGATGTTATTCGTCAATTCAGGTACTGTTAACAAAATGATTTCCATAACATTTATTGTTTGTTTCTACTAGCTTAAGCTGTCTAACTCGGAGATTATTATCAAGTCCTTCTTTGATTTTGGCTTCGTGGAGACAACATACATCAATCTTATATTAAAGTCACAGCCAATGAATATTGCGTTTCATATTTCAAAAGCACCCTAACATTAAATGTTCGTGGCTGACGATTGCATCTAGCATGAAACAGACTGTCGCCTCTAAGTGTTGACTTCTATGTTCACTTTTATATATATATATATATATATATATATATATATATATATATACAGTGTAACCCGGATATAAGAGAATTGTCGGGACCGGAAAAGAAGTTTCTTATATCCGGGTTTCTCTTATATCCGGGTTTGGTCTATTTTGTTTAGGTGAGTATGGCTCTAATTTGGGACCAGAGAAGATCTCTCTTATATCCGAGTCTCTTATATCCGGGTTACACTGTATATATATATATATATATATATATATATTATAAATTGATTTATTTAAAATATGGTTTTTTTCGCTACACAGTTCTAACCGTGTTTCAAAAATGGAAGCTAGAAGCTACGAATAATTAAACATATACCATTATCTATCAGTAAACGAATTAGTACAAATTCAGAAAATGGAAACCATAGAAAAAACAGATGTAGAAAAATAATTTGGTATACGCCCCCATACAACCAAATGGTAAAGAACAAATTAGGACATAAATTCTATGCATTAATAGTCAAGCATTTTCCTAGAGAAAGTAAACTAAACACTATTTTCAATAAAAACACACTAAAATTGAGTTATAGCTGTACAGAAAACTTAGAAAAAATTATTAGGAACCATAATGCTAATATCTTAAATAAACACTTATACCAAAACCAAAAAAATTTAGACAATGGAAAAATAAAGATAAAAACTGATGAAAATAGACAAAAACTATGTAACTGTAGAAACCCTCATAATTGTCCTCTACAAAATAAATGTCGCACTGAATCATTAGTATACCAATGCAATATCTCTTCGATTGAAAGTCCTGAAAACATAAATATATATATATAGGTTGCACTAGCCATGAGTTCAAAAAAAGATTCAACCAACATCAAAGTTCATTTAGGATAAATAAATATAAAAATCAGACATCTCTCTCAAAATACTTCTGGCATCTAAAAGAATCAAATAAAACACCTACAGTAAAAATGGAAGTTAACAAGAAAAGCTAGAATATGTAGGTCACTAAACGACCCATGTCCTTTGTGCATACATGAGAAACTATATATTACTAAGTTTATAAAAAATAAAAATTTACTGAATCAGAGAAATGAAATAGCTATTTTATGCCGTAATTGTCAAAAATTTTCCTTAAATAATATTTTAAAATTTAAAAATAAAAATAAATTTAAAAAGGTGCGATCAGGTAGTATACATACTTATATTTAACATGAAAAATAATTTTATATACTGTAAGTAATTCTATTACATTTACTTGTTTTTTCTTAATGAAAAAAAAAGTCTATTAAAATAACAGTGAAAATATTTTAAAGTTGTATTTAAAATTGTAGTTAAAACGAATTCTAACCTAAACATCTTTTAAAATTGTAGTTAAATAAAATGTATTCTAACCTAAACACCTCTCAAAAAGTACTACCGGCACTTAAATGAATCCAAATAAAACATCTACTGAAAAATGAAATTATATCGAACAGCTAGATGTTGTAGGTCATTGAATGACCCATGTCCTTTGTACATACATATGAAACTTTATTACTAAGTTTATATATATATATATATATATATATATATATATATATATATATATATATATATATATATATAATAAATAAATAATGTTAACTAAATCAGAGAAATGAATTAGCTATTTTTGCAGTAAGTGCCATAAATATTACTTAAATAATATTTAAATATAAAAGTTTAAAAATCGTAATATACATATACTTGACGTGGAAAAATAATTTTACTTACTATAAGTAATTCAAATACATTTCCTTTTATTATAATGTAATATAGTCTATTAAAACTAACAATGAAAATATTTTAAAATTGTAATTAAAATTGTAGTTAAATAAAATGAATTCTAACCTAAACTTCTTTTACTTAGTACTACACGCACTTAAAAGAATCCAATAAAACACCTATAGTAAAATAAAATTAATATGATATGTAAGCTTTTGAATGTCCTCTGTACTTACATGAGAAACAATATATTAGTTGGTTTATATAAAAAATAAAAGTTTACTAAATCAGTGAAATTAAGTAACTATTTTTGCCGTCATTGTCATAAATTTTACTTAAATAATATTTAAATACAAAAAAAAAAAGTGTAACCTAATATACATACTTATACTTGATGTAAAAATAATTCTACATACTATAAGGGATTCTAATATATATATATATATATATATATATATATATATATATATATATATATATATATATATAAAAGGCTTATTGCTAACAAGAGTTGAACCAAAAGGAAGTGATATTTCAAAATAAAATGCTCAATGCACGACTCAGACAATCGAATATGCAGAGCAAATAATGATAAAAAGGGTAACATTCACCAGCACAACCTTCCTAGCCAAAATGTAAATACTTAATCACAACTGCACGAATTAAAAATTTTATCTAACATATTCTAACGATATTTATAGGATTTTTTTAAAAATCTTAAGTCATTATGAAAATACCATTTTAAAAAGAAAAGGGAAAAATAAAAATTGTGCACAAATAAATTTATTTCCCTATTAATTCCGCCAAATATATATAGATCGCGTGAAGGCGAACTCGGGCTACGACTATGGCTATACTTTCATAGGATTTAACAATGGTAAACAGCTTTTACTCGGTCTAGGAAATCTAGG
>OZ010608.1:65703355-65760855 GCA_963932145.1 Acanthosepion lycidas
ATAACGAGGTGCTGCCACGTTGTATTCTCATGGATTAAAAGTTCCTTTCAAAGGGAATTTAATTTCTGGAAAGGAAAAAGAAGCAACAGACCAGACATTAGAAATAAATAGTGTGCTGGGCCAAAAAAAAAAAAATGGTTCAGAAGCCGTAGTCACTGTTGGAATATCTACAGTGTGGTGAGACGACCACACTCCACACCCTTTCCCTCCAAGCACTGATGTGAACAATGGAAGTGAGCGAAAACGTTATATTAGGTTGGTGCAAAAATAATGATGTAATAATGTCGTTTTTGACGTTAAAAAATAGGTCAAAAAACGACATCATTACGTCATTATTTTTGCACTAACCTAAAAAACTTTAGTTACATGTTGGTCAGAGTTCAAAATGAATATGTGCTTACTTTAATTCCATCATCTTAGTAAACGTCCCGATAATTTTTGATCATAAAAAAGTTAAAAAGTTTTCGGACAGACCAAGAAAATAAATTTTTCCCACTAATTCTTGTGTTTGGTCATTTGGTTAGAATTTTGGGAGTTGGTTAGGTTGAGCACTTTTTAGCTGCCATTCTCATATCGATTATAGCCGAGAGTTTTAATAGTAAAAATGTAGCTATTATGCGCAAATTTAATTTATCTATTGGGGGACATCAATGTATTTTTGGAATGTATGTTTTAGATACGAAATAAATTATCTTTAAATTTATTTCTTCATTTATTTTCGTTTATATATTTGTTTAGTCATGCTAAGAAATGAACGTTCCAGAGTCGACAAAAATAGGTGTCCGATAAAAAAAATGCCTAATATATACACTAGCACGGAAATTATTGACTATAAGTGAATACAGGTTACGAATGAGAGAGACGGGAAACTGTAAGACATATGTAGATTTTTATTCAGAATATCAGCGAAACTCTAGGTTTTTGAAATTGCCAGGATCATTTTTTTCTTTAAATGTAATTATGGCTTCTCTCTTTGTGAATAACGAATTGGAATCGAATGGTGTAACTGTCTAATCAAGTTAGTATGTATGACATTTTTTTTCTTGATAAAATATAGTTTAAATCAACTAGTCTACACTTACGTGAATGTATACAAGATAAGTATATTCTTATATATATTCTGGAAAATCTATATTTTTTATCAGTATCACCCCAAGTAAGTAAAGCCACTAAAACACAAGGGGTTATAGGATGGGCAAGAATTAGGAACAGAAACATTAATAATGAGAGAGAAGATTAATCAGTATGAAAGTAGATAGTGATTGACATTGAATTTAAATTTTTGCAGATTAATGTTGGCTGGACAGCATGCAGCCGGAATGGAGTTCCACAAGGGAGAAGTGTGAGAAAATAAACTGTTAGCATAGAACTTATGGCTACAAATAGTCAGCTCAACTGTAAACTGAGATCTCGACGCCAATCTGGTATTGGTCTTAAATTTAAAAAAAATGTCTAGGTACCCGAGCGGAGAGTGATATTTATTCAGCTTATATATAGAAGTGTGGCACAAGGCCTGAATGGGGAAAAGGACGGTCTCCTTCTCTTAACGTCAAACATAGGTAACCACAAAAATTGACCAAAACATACCACAATATTTCTTACACCATAAACAACGCTTTCTTACTTAACTTTCAGATCATTCAGAACGTAGGCCATCATGGCTCCCCACCTCCTTCTATCCTTTCCAGCTCTCAGCAAGTTCCTTCCCTCTGCTACCCCCCACTTGCTTAAGTCCGCCAGGTATGTCACGCGTTGTTTTCCCTTGTCTCTCTTTCCCTCTATTCGACCCGTGAGTATCAGATTCTCCAGGCCCCCCTTTCTCATTATGTGTCCCAGAGACTTCTTCCTAATATTAAGTATAAGCTTCCTCTTTGAAACCTCTTTACGATCTCATCGTTGCTCACATGTTCGGTCTATGATATCCTTAGCATCCTTCTGTAGAAACACATCTCCGTCGACTCGGGTCTCTTCTTCATCTTTGAGGAAATCGTCCAACATTCGCTGCCGTGAAGAAGAATAGATGTCACGTAACAGCTCAGTATTCTTTTCTTTTTTTGTTACCAAAAAGATTCTCCTGTCTCCCAGTACTCTGCCCAGCTTTTGGAATGTGTCCTTGGCCATACGCCTACGGATCTCAGTGTCGCACTTACCGTCCTCTGTCACGACGCCTCCCACGTATTTAAACTACCGCGTCTCCTAGATTCTAGTGTTCCCGACCTTCAGATCCCATTTCGGGCTCATCTTCTTACTGATGACGATGCACTCCGTCCTCTTGTAGTTTATACTTTGTCCCTTCTTCCCACTCTCCTTCGCTACCTTCTGTGGGAGATTTTGTAATTTCATTTCCATGTCTACCGTCGGTACTGTGTCATCTGCGTATCTTATGTTGTTAAGATTGTAGCCGCCAATGTTAAATCCCGATAGGGTTTCCAATTCTCTCAGGATTACCTCGCTGTATAGGTTAAACAGGCTGGGTGAGAAGACGCATCCTTGCCTTATGCCCCTTTCTATTTTTATGTATTCACTGAACTCGTTCCCTATGCGAATGCATGCTGTTTGCTGCCAGTATATGTTCTTGATTATTCTGATATTTTTCCCAAATATATCGAGGTTGCTGAGCAGTTCCATCAGATCTTTGTGGTACATCCACCATAATACCCCGTTGTCTCTATGAAAATCCTAACTAGTCCTCATATGTATAATTCATTGTCTCTGGGGGAGTAGTGGAATAAAACAACAATTTTAAAAACTAGCCCCAATGAGTACCATAGCGAAGAGCTCATCCGAATAATTACCATGAAAGTATTTATAGAAATGACACAGATAAGAAGCCTGACGGCGGTGTGAAAGTGACTGAATCCAAGCCGCCCGATCAGGACTAATAATATTGCTGATTCTTCATTGGATTTTATCAAGGATCTCAAGGTAATTAGCAAGGACACCGGGCCGCATCTATCTTATTTCTTCATACGCTTTTGTTGCAAGAATTTATGCATACATATGTAAATAAATATGGGAGAATATGATATATAAATTGATATTTATCGAGACAACATTAGGCATGCTAGAATGACAATGCTAGTGCAACAAATTCTGTGTACAGTGTTTCCTCCTCTAAAAGACTTCATCAGATTTTGGTCATGTTTTTCTACACACACACACACACACATATATATATATATATATATATATATATATATATATATATATATATATATTATTTACTTTATTCGGACTATTGTCCTCATCTATGTCGCCATATTTTTCCCAACGTTTCGGCCGTTGTACGCTCCGGCCTTCTTGCGAACTGAACCCTTTATTTCGCTCACTGGTGTAGACTGTTCTACTTCCACGTGCCATTTTTGATGGATGTCAGTTTTCTCCTGTTAATTTCCCTCTGAAAGTTCTTCACTGCCTTAACCGGGTATTGAACTATGTATATATATATATATATATATATATATATATATATATATATATATATATATATATATATATATATATATATATATATAGATAGATAGATATAGATATATATATATATCAAAAATAAAAAATAATAATAATGACATATATGATAAATATATTTAATATCCGTAGCTTGAACATCACCGAAAGTGAAATTTTATCACACACACACACACACACACACACATATATATATATATATATATATATATATATATATATATATATATATGTATGTAAATATTCTCAGATAGAGTGTATTATGTAGAAGAGACAAAAGGATTAAAAACCTTTTTCCTCTTGCCTCTATATGTATATAAAGTGGGTTATATAATGCCGACAAAATTTTTACGATAGATTCATATGAACTGAATATATATTAACATCTTTTTCAAAAATTTATTGCTAATAATTTTTTTTTTCCAAAGTCACATTGCTGGCAATTGCTGCCAATTGCTGATAATAATTTTTTTCAAAAATGTATTGTTGGTAATATTTTTTGTTACAAAAATGTATTGCTCGCAATAAGTTTTTTTTTCAAAAATGAATTGCTGGTAATATTTTTTCCAAAAATATATTGTTTTTTTTTTCAAAAATGTATTGCTGGCAATATCTTTTTCCCCCAAAAAATGTATTGCTGGAAATATTTTTTTTTAAAAAGTACAGGTGAGAATATTTTTCCAAAAATGTATTTCTGGCAATATTTTTTGTCAAAAATGGTAATTTTATTTCAAAAATGTATCGTTGGTAATATTTGTTTTTCCAAAAATGTATTCCCAGTAATATTTTTTTTCAGAAATGTATTGTTATTTTTACTATAAAAATCTATTTTTAGTCCTTCACCCTCTTTTGATCGTAACTTAGGGTGTTATCTATTTGCCCATAGTTGGGACCGTAACAGGTTCCAATCACTCCGAGTCAGGGTGAACCTGGGAATAGCAGCAATTAAGCGGTAATTCCAAGCTCCTTAACACCTCCTGATAAGGGGCCTTGCTGCTGGATGTAGTTTATCGTCATACCCAGGATGCAAAATAACCTTAAATAAACTGAAGATGCCCAAAGTGGCTGAAAGTACTTAGAAGAATAATGTCGGGAAATTGATCAATAATCCTGAACTATGAACAAATATCATAGCGAAACAAAAATGTCACAAAATTTAAAATATATATTTCCGTGTTTTTCAATGAAATGTTTATCTATATTTCTGTAAGTGTGTGCCTGTGTGTGTGTTACACAAACTGATGAAATGTTATTTCCCCCTAAGAATATTACATTAAAAGTTTCACAGTTAATGCAACAGATTTAAACAAATTCCCTCGGAGATGAAACTAAATTAAATTTGAAGGGAGATATTTTTTAACATATCTGAAAATTTGATTTTCTAATGTAATCATCCAAGAATAATCTGGTTAGTTAAGTTTACCTCATATGTGTGTATGTGTGTGTGTGTGGCGCGCATGCGTGGTAACTTTTGAAGCAAATATGGCTGGAAACGATGCCATATTTTATAACAGAAGTCAATGTTTTCACAATAAAATTGGTATTAGCCAAGAAATATTGGTAGCTGTTTATTCTCGATATGCTTATAATACAATAAAGCGGGAATTTATACGATTTTTATCAGGAATATTTATAACAGCTTATTTAGTTGTGCAAGCTTTTACTATTTACATACTTCGGATTGTTGTCCGCATCTTACCATATTTACGACGCTTCGGCCTGGGGATTCGATGTTCGAACTGAACCCTTTATTTCGTCCACGGGGTTAGATTGTTCTAGTTCCCGATGTCTCAGTTATCACCTTTTAACTCAACTCTCCAAGTTTAATCATTTTCACCCCAAGCAAGATCTTAAAGCCACTAAGATGCAATTTATTACTGAGTGTTGGAGAATACGAGAAAACCTACCATTAAGGAGAGAGAACATTAAAAAAAAACACAAAAAAAAGCATGAACACAGAAGATAACGATTGACATTTAAATTTTTGAAAATCAAAGTTGACTGAGAAGCAAAAAGCCGGCAGAGTGTTCCCCAGACAAGAAGTGCGAGAGAAGAAACTGTTAGCACAGTTAAATTTACAAGTAGCCATTTCAACTGTAAAATGATGAGACCTAACCGCCAATCTGGTACAGCAATAAAATCTATGTACCATAACAGAAGGTTCATCAGAACAATTACCATGAAAGCGTATATAGAAATGGGACAGGGAAGTTATATTAGGTTAATCTGCAAGTGCCTGAAGCCGAGATGTCTAGTCAGGATCAATAACATTGCAGATTCTTTCGTATACGAATTTTAGAGTTATATGAAGTTTGATCAACCCACTAGTAATATTGAATCAAACTGGACAGAATACATGATATACACTATAGTTCAAAAGTTTGAGGCGAACCCTGGTAATTTTTTTTTAAAAAAGTAGTTTTTTTAAAACTTTAAAATAAGAGAAAATTATTTTAAATGATTAAAGAAAGTGAGACATGATTTGTTATTAGAAATTTTATTATTACAAAAAGAAAAAAAATAGTTATGTTTAAATTTTACTCTCGTCAAAATATCCTCCTTTAGCAGTACAAATTTTTGGTATTTGTTGCAAAGGTTTCTCAAAGTATAAATTTGATAATTGATTCCATTCTTTTGTCAATGACTCTAAGAGATTTCTTTTCATTTTTTTTCCTCTTATATCAAGTTCATCCCATGCTAATTCAGGGAGTGGCTTTAAACTTTTGAACTGTTGTGTATATCGAGAGAAAGTTTTACTAATATATATTAACAGTTATAGAAAGTTTTTCAGGTGTAAATAGGCCAAACTAATATCCGATCGAGTTTAGATAACTTCAGAATAAATCTCATTCTAGATTAATACAGCAAGGTCTTGTTTGTATGCAATAGGCACGTCCTCTTGGCAATGGCTTCATTTCACACTTAGGATACGTTTTCTATTGGACTGTTCGGATGGAGAACAGACAATACGGACCTGGAACAGCCATAGGTAAATCATAATATATTCTAAAAGAATGATTGATGGTTGCAGATATAGATGTGCTCGGCTGTATGGAGGAAATGAGACTTTTCTCAGACACTGATTTGCGCATGCTCAGATATGACGAAATATGTTCAGAAAGGTTAAATATATCGTACCGCTTCCTAAATGAATCGACTGATACAAAACATTTAGAATAGGATCCTTTATCAAACTATAGACTCGCGCTACAAAATTCAATCTGTCGTTAACTCAGTCAGGAAATGGCTTGACAATTTTAAAGTCTCCAAAACAAAACTGATCTTATTTAACCCCCATAAAGAAACTTTTTTGCTTTCCATCAACATGGTTGGCGCTAGACTACTGGCGATGAACACACTGCGCCTTCATCACCTCATGTTTTCAAATGACTTGAAGTTGAGCAACTACATCGAATCAATACCTGCATCTATTGCAAGGAAAGTTGATTCATTGTATCGTAGCAGAAAGTTTTTCCGTCACAGTCCATCTTGCACATTTACAAATCTAACATTCGCCCGTACATACTGAATACTGCTGCCATATATGGTCTGGTGTTCCTGCTATTCATCTCGAGGTTGGCAAAATCCAAAGAAGGATCTATAATGTAATCATTCCTGACATGTCAGCTCGATTTCAGTCACTTTCTCACCGATGTGATATGGCTTCCCTCAGTCTTTGTGTTGTAGCATACGGACAATAATAGGTATGTCCCCATTCACATAAATACAGTAGTAAATACTGTATACTGATCTGTAGTTGGAGATTCGTCTTCAGCTGTGCTGGTCAAACTCTCTTCCACCGAGCAGAGAGGATCCCCAGACGAGGCTATGTCGAAGGTCAGAGTCTCATCTCGGGAAGCAGTTACCCGACCCCGTTTGATATGGGTCCACGGGGAATTTTTGAACGAGACTACGGCCTCGGATACCCCACATTCGGCCTTGTGCCACATTTGACCGCGTGAGGTGGTCGATAGATATGCTGCAGTTGGAGAATCGTCTCCAGCTGTGTTGGTCAAACTCTCTGTCTCCGGACAGAGAGGATCCACAGACCAGGCTATGTCAAAGGACAGCGTATCGTCTCAGGAAACAGCTCCCGGTCCCGTTTTTTTACGGAGTCTACGAGGAATTTTTGACCGATCCTACGGGCTCGGATACTCCACATTAAATTTGGCACAAGGACAAATTTAATGTGGAGTATCCGTGGGCGGGGGTTAGATACCCCGCAGTTAGAGATTTCATTGTGGAATTTACTTGGCTCACTTCTAGCAGTTGACTACCTCTTCTACGCGCCGCTGGCGAAACTTATATGTGTTGTTCTTGTCGTAAGTATTATCTTTCATTACCAACCTTCGTTTGATTATTCTATTCATAAACCTTCCCTAGGTTACAACATTTTTCTACAAATATTTTCATGGTAATTGCTCTGACGAGCTTTTTTCGCTGGTGCCCCGATTACATGAATTTAAGCGTCCTACTAGATTGGCAGGTAGGTCCCACCCTTTTACTATTGAAATAGTTAAATGTAACCACCATTTCTACTCCAGCAGTTTCTTTCCTCGAACTTCCCACCTACAGAATTCCCTTCCATTTACTTGCTTCTCTGATAACTACAATCTTCAAAAAAAATTTAAATCGCCATCTTCTATCATCTTGAATTCTGTTCGTCTTTCCTCAGTTCTCACTATACTCAGACTTTTCATTTAATATCACTCTCTGTAATCCCCGGCTTACTAGTGGCATTTCTACTTTGCTTGGGCTGCAATGATTAAAAAAATTTTAAAAAATGACAGACCCACATCACTTGAACACTTCCGACAACAGCATCAACAAAAGGACGAAACATTAAACAAGCTTCCAACAAAACGTTTGCAAGGAAAGCATCATCAATACTAAAACGAGTTATAGAAAAACTAAATCTATTTGGAAAAGATGTTAGAATAATCCAGAACTACTACTGAAGCAAACCGCCTGCATGCGGAGAGAAAATACATTGAGTAGATATACAATAATAGAAAGGGGAGTGAGACACGGACGTGTCTTCCCAAACTTACCCAATCTCCACAACCGACACTATCTTAAGGGAACTGTCAATATCTGGGAAATTAAAAACAAAATGCAAATAACACAAAAAATATAATGGAAAAATAAGAAAAAGATCATCAGCCTACAACAATCAATTCCAAACCTTCAGACTTAGCCAGGAGGAAAAAAAAGCTATGGTTACCCCTTCCCCAGACCAAAATAAATTACTAAATAAACGATCTGAGCTCATCTCAAAATGCAGACACGAAAAAAAGTGAAACAAATTAACCTAAATAAAAAAAATTAGTGAACAATCCACTCCAAGAATGGATTACTCACAATGCGCCACTGACCCATATATATATATAAATAGTCGAGGAAAAATCCAACACTCGCGGCCTGACGATGTTATTATTTACTAATTTAAAAATCCAAAAATCGGAGATGACAGACTGTTTCATGCTAATCACAATCGACAACCGCGAGTGTTGGATTTTTCCTCCGAGTTTTTTTTTTTTTTTTAAATTAGTAAATCTATCTATCTATCTCTCTCTCTCTCTCTCTCTCTATATATATATATATATATATATATATATATATATATATATATATATATATATATATTATAAATTTACTAATTCAAAAATTTAAAAATCGCTTGAAAATGAAGCAGTACTAAGGATTTTTAATTTAATTCTATAATGAAATTTAAAGCTTTTGTTTTTGAAACATGGCAATTCCTGTTTAGTGAGGCAATGATATTTTTAAATTAGTAAATTTATAATGTTTATACTCTGTAGAATTGTATTGAGCACAGGTTTGTTTTGTTTTTTGTTTTTTTTTTAAATAAAAACAATTAATAAGAACACCGGATTACAAATCTTACTGTGCTTTCTTTTATTTTAATATATATATATATATATATATATATATATATATATATATATATATATATATATATATATGCACTGGTCATACATAGAAATAAATTCAAACACAATTTTGATTTTATAAATGTTACACATAAAAATAGAAAATAATTCATTCATGCCGCCATTGAATATTATCCAAATATTAATCTACGCTCAGGTTTTTTCCCAATATCACCTTCCCTAACAGAATCACTACTCTCCCACGCCAATATGCACAACAAATATATCAAGAAATCAAAAGAAAACGTTTGAATCCGTCAACATAACAATACAAACAATATTTCTATATATGAAAATTCTCTTCAAACATAAAAAGTAAATTTTCATTTGACCCAATGAATAAATAATATAACGATATATAATTTTGTACAATTTTATATATCAAAAAACAAAATTTAGAAAAAGATGACAACTATAGCGTTTGGAATTCGAAGATAAAATATGTGTTTTTCAAAGCTCTGCTGATTTCGGTTTAAATATTAAGTAAGGTAAATACGAATTTGTATAGGAATGGAATAATTATTATTGAATTAATTGTTGAAAATTGTAAACATCATAGTATTATAAGTTGTAATTCAAGGCAGTATTTTTTTTATCGAAGATTTGATTTCAAGGGAAAAAAAATGTAATTAATGTCAGGCTGAGATTACAAAAATTAACAGAAAAAATGTTTCACATTAATTTTAAGAAAAAGAAAAGCAGAAAGAATATGAAGGTTGCTTTCCTTGTGGCAGCCATTAACAAACGTAAAAGAATCAGAAGTTGTTCAAATTGTCAACGGTTTATTTATTTATCTTAAATGGTATTGACTAGAAGTTCTTCAGCGTCTCTGGTTGTTTGACGTTGATCGCATTGTCTGTCTCTCTCGGCTCCACAAGACAGTGTGAACCATTAATTAGATGCCCAATAGATGCCAATGAATTTTTTAGAGTAACCTCACTCCTCAGGTATTTCCGGAAGGTGTCTTTAAAAATGTCTAAATCTATCCGAATTCCAGCAGTCGATGCCCTGGCTACTGCCATAGATCAGGCACTTAACTCGAACAGTTCTCTTGACTGGGATTACCTTTTCTCTTTCGCAACACTTGTCCTCGGCATTCCTTAAACTAAGGACCCTATATCATCTGTCTCATCTATTATGAAAAATAATATTTCTTTATTCAATTCGTCTAAAATAAATGCCGCCGAATTTTCCAATCTTTCTAATCCTATGCAGTTTTGACCTTATCCGATACTATACTAGCTACTACACCAGATGTTCTCAAAGCGGTCCGTCAGAAACATCCTGTGCCACCATCAGATGTCAGATTTGTTCAGATAGAAAACAACGATTCAAATATTAAGAAGCGATGATTGCCGCTCTGGTGTCATTTTCGAGAAGCAGCAGTGGAGATGTGGACGGCCTACGACCTAATCACATCAAGGACTTAATTTCTGCCCACACTGTCGAAGCTAGCGAACACTTGAAAAGATCCATAACAGTTCTTATTAATACCCTTCTCCGAGCCGAGATACCCCAACATGCTCGCGACTTAATATTTTCAGCCAACTTAACGTCTTAAAAAAAAAAAAAAGACGGAGGTATACTTCCTTTCGCTGTTGGCAACATTTTTCGTCGACTCGCAGCAAAATTTACTTGTAGAGTTGTTGTGAAGGAGATAGGGCATGATTTGCGACCTGTCTAGCTCGGGTTAGACATATAGGACGAATGTAAAGTTACGGCTCGTGCCACAAGATCATTTTTCGAGAATACATCACCTGTTTACCCAAGTATCTTATTAAAACTGGATATGAAAAACGCTTTCACTAGCAGCAGAACAGATCATACCCTGGAGGTTTTCCATCAACGGACTCCTTCATACCCTGGAGGTTTTCCATCAACGGACTCCTTCATACCCTGGAGGTTTTCCATCAACGGACTCCTTCATACCCTGGAGGTTTTCCATCAACGGACTCCTTCATACCCTGGAGGTTTTCCATCAACAGACTCCTTCATACCCTGGAGGTTTTCCATCAACAGACTCCTTCATACCCTGGAGGTTTTCCATCAACGGACTCCTTCATACCCTGGAGGTTTTCCATCAACGGACTCCTTCATACCCTGGAGGTTTTCCATCAACGGACTCCTTCATACCCTGGAGGTTTTCCATCAACAGACTCCTTCATACCCTGGAGGTTTTCCATCAACAGACTCCTTCATACCCTGGAGGTTTTCCATCAACGGACTCCTTCATACCCTGGAGGTTTTCCATCAACGGACTCCTTCATACCCTGGAGGTTTTCCATCAACGGACTCCTTCATACCCTGGAGGTTTTCCATCAACGGACTCCTTCATACCCTGGAGGTTTTCCATCAACGGACTCCTTCATACCCTGGAGGTTTTCCATCAACAGACTCCTTCATACCCTGGAGGTTTTCCATCAACAGACTCCTTCATACCCTGGAGGTTTTCCATCAACGGACTCCTTCATACCCTGGAGGTTTTCCATCAACGGACTCCTTCATACCCTGGAGGTTTTCCATCAACGGACTCCTTCATACCCTGGAGGTTTTCCATCAAATGGTTCCTTTCTTTCGTATAGTCATCCAAATACGTTGATCGCCTCCGATAATATTATCTCTTCTACTACCGGAATCCAGCAAGATGATCCACTTGGTCGTCTACTATTTGCGATGGCTGTTGACGAGGTAGCTCGTACTATTGCTCCTCCTTTTGAATCGGGGCGGTGTCGCGATCCGTCTTGGACTCAAATTATGTGAGAGTCACAGATGCAGATGTGGAGCTTCCATTCATGAGTTCAGTTTGCATTCTCTCTCTTGTCGTCGTAGCGCATGTCGTTTTCCAAGGCAATGCAGCAATAAACGACATCATCAGAAGAGGTCTGGATGCAGCTGGGTTCCCTTCCCAAATCGAACCCGTAGCCCTCGACGGTGGTGATGGAAAGTGGACGGATGGCATTACCATTTTCCTTTTTAAAATGGGGAAGTCTTTGATTTGGGATGCGACCTACACCGATTCATTTTCAGCCAGTAATTTGATCAGGTCCACGATTGAGCTGGGGTCTGTCGTTCAGGATGCGGAGATAAAAAAAAAAAAAGAAAGAAGAAATAGTTAAATATTCTTCTCTTGCTGACAGATATTTTTTTTTTTACTCCTGTGGCAGTGGAGACCTCTGGGGTTATTGTCCCTCGTTAGATGGCGTTCCTTCGGAAGGTTGGCGGGATTATTAAGGGACGAACCTCGCGAAACAGAGTGTCTCTTGCTGGCGATGGTGCGAAGTAATACTTTCTCCATCATTGCGACTGGCTGAGGATAGCAAAAAAAAAAACATTTTTTTTATAGATACTTTGTTCAAACTTTGTTCAAAGAAATATATGACAAACAGGAATGATATTTTTTGTGACGCGTTTCATCCGTTAGGATTTCATCGGACTAGGCTTTGTTGACGTTGCCATGTCTACATATGCGCATGAAACGAGAGATGATGGCAGTTTCAAAATTTTTTAAGAATATTTTTGAAAGATTTTTTTTTCTCAATTCTTTAAAAATTTGAAACTACCTGCGTCTTTTTGTTTCAATAGATTAAATTCGTTTTTTAAGACGGCTAACAAGATACTGAGTTTTAGCTTTAAAAAATGTATGGAAACTGTCCAAATTTTCTATACAACGGAGTGCTTTCGGATATACGATTAGTCATAATAAAGTTGATTTTTTTCAACTTTAACAAATATATAAATTTTTATATATGAGCATCTATAGTAATGTGAAGTTTTTTTTCTTCCAAACGCAGTTAATACATTGTGGTTGTAGACGAAGTTTGGGAAGATTCTGAGTGTGTTTAAATGGGAATTACTTGAGCAATGTTATAAAAGATGTAATGTGAGTCTTCTTGATAAGAATGTGGTGGTATGTCCAATCTAATTTTTCAGGAATTTTTGATCAGAAATACATAAATTAAATATGCAGTTCCATAATGAAAATGTAGATTTATATGCAGTTCATTTAGGGGCATGTCAGTTAAGTATGCGCTTCTTTAAGTGGAATCTAAGTTAAATGTGCAGTTCCGTAATGGTTACGTAAGTTAAATATGCAGTTCGCAAAAGAGGCATGTTAGTTAAATATGCAGTTCATAAGATGTATATAAGTTAAATATGCACCTCAATAAGGAGCATGTAAGTTAAATATACAGTTCCTTAAGGGATATGTAAGTGAAATATGAATTTTATTAAGGGTCATAGAAATTAAACAAGTCCTTCTCTCTGCCTTTTCTATATATACTTTCATGTTAACTGTCCGAGTGATCACCTCGATTGCCCCCTTTTATCTCTGTCTCTGTGTTTAGTGTAATTCCCCTTCCCCCTCCCGTTTAAGTTGAGCAGGGACCTCACTTTTCTGGTGGATGTGGGGCGCTTTTCGTTTCGGGTGTGGTTTTCGTATTTGTTGTGTTTAAATGAGTGTGTGTCTGTCTGTTTGAGTAAAGGGACGATTGAGTGGTTTATATTTTTTAAGAATGTCCCGCGTTAAATAATCAATCATTGTGGGGAGTTATTACTAACACTATTCACTGGGGTATAAATTTTAAAATTGTTATTCTATCCCCCACACCAGACATGAATTGTATATATGGGGACTAGTTAGGATTTTCATAGAGACATAGAGGCATTATGGTGAATGTTGTAAGAATGGTAAGTATGCATTGTTTTGGTTGTTAGCAATATTGTAGTATTCTAATGTTAGCAATAGAAATATAGCACACACCTCGTGTTCATTTTAGCTTAGTGGCCTTTTTTTAATCTAGATTCGATCAGGGAAGAAAGTGACTTGATTTCAAATTTTCAAGTTTAAACAACGAGTAAGTATTTTTTTCGAATCAACAAGCTTTGATTTCACAGAAAAAAAATGACGTGATTAGAAATGTCTCGCTAGAACTAATTACGGCTGAGCGGTGAGTTCGATCCTCACCAGGTACCCCATACATCTGGCATTGTGCCACATGTATGTTGTGCCACACAAATTAAGTTGTTTCTTTATAAATTATACTTCATTGTTGACATGATTCAAGATAAACCAACTCGCTAATCCCACGAGATGGCAATATCTCAGTGGTGGCAGATAAATTACGCGTTTAATCACTGGAAACAGGCGAGCAATGGCTGGGTGTTACGGAAAAGAGAACAAGATGATATATCCCTAGACATGAACAATGGAACATGAAAAATTGACCCCATACATGAAATAAAAAGTTTATTGGGATTGACAGACACCTAGAGATAGCCAGTGAACACAAGGATTGATACCAACAACAAAGATGAGGAAATTAATCCGAATTTAAATAATGTAAAGAATGACTAAAACCTGTTCCTTATTTCTTTTCATTTGGTCTCTCAAAATCTCGACGCAGTATATTCCTCTTTACTTGTAGCTAGACTTTGATTTCCGGAATGATGTGCCCGTCTCGATTGAACTGACAACATCCATCAAGAGAAATGGAATAAAGAGTTATTAATTTCACGCTTGCAGGAAAGATATTTACGGCTGTTTCAACTTCAGTTGTTCAGTTGATCACCGATTTGATATTTCTGAAAATATCTATATGAAGTATTAGGTTGGTGCAAAAATAATGACGTAATAATGTCGTTTTTGACGTTAAAAAATACGTCAAAAACGACATTATTACGTCATTATTTTTGCACCAACCTAATAAATAGATATTTATTAAACTTATGCTAGTGTGACACAAGGTCAACAATATTAGCAGTATAGTGAGTGCTTGCATTAATTCAACACGGATAAGACGTTATTTTACGGTATACAGGGTGCGATGGCTAAATTGTCGACATGTTATATTTCTAATTTCGAGCAGGTGCGTTGTTTGTTTTGGATTCTGTCCACTGCATATTATAGTAAAAGTCAGTTGGGTACGATCTGTAAGAGAAAAAAATCACATAACGCAATTCAATCCGCCAGTAATTCCGAAACAGCATTCTGTAGTGCTTAGCATTCGCAGCGGGAGCTCCAATACGAACATTTCAAACTTTTTGGATGTCAATCGGAGGACAATGCAGAAGATTGGGAAAGAATTGGATGAGTTTAATGGTGATTACGAAGGTACAGCAGATCGGAAAACTCATTTTGATCGTTCTGATTTCTCCCGAATCTTTTGGTAAGGGTCTCAGATTCAATACCATGGGCTACACCAAGTACCTTGAGTGCGTAGTGCTGTCCTGGATGAAAAGAATGTCTGCTGGAAGATACTATTTCTGACAACAGGACTCTGCACCATGCACACAAGCAGGGGAACCCAGTCATGGCTGTCAGGCAATTTCTGCGACCACATCAGCCCTTGCATCTGGTCATCTAACTCTCCAGACTGCATGTGTGGGGCGCAGTTGAGCAACAGAACAACAAAATTCCTTGTAACACCGAAAATGAAAGGCAAGGATAATGTCAGCATTCACCAACTTAAGGAAAACATCCAGAAGAGATGCAGATGGTTCCGTAGTCGTCTGGAGGTTGAGGTCTGGGACAATTTTATTGGATAAATTCACTCTTTGCTATTTCAAGATATTTTTGTGTAATTTTGTTAATATATCATACAACGTTATTCCCTATTTTAAAAGACTATCTTTTATAGATGGCATCTGTCAAAATGCCAGTGTATAACGGATATAGATCCGGACATTACCATGATGTCTGTAAATGATGGCGCCACATACCATTGCCAGTAAGTAAGTAGCCTAATGAAAACTGAACATAAGCAGAACAATTGCACCTTTGTTTCTTTAATTTTGCAAAACAACCTGAAATGTCTCTTTTCGAGGTCGCCATCGTCGCAATTTCGGAGACAACGTTTAAATGGCGATTTCGGCTTTGAGACAAACAAGAAGTCACTGAGAACTCAATTTGAACTTTGAATGAGGGCCTATATACCTAGATAATGCGATGTTTTACCAAAACAAACAAAAAAAAAAACAAACAAGTACAATACCTGATGACGCTATCCACTTGGTGATTATGAATGTAAAAGTTACACAGTATACAAGCCAAATCATTGCCGTCTCACTGTCGAAAGATTTCCATGAAAACGTCTTCTCACGCATGCGTACTAAGGGTGGTTTACTGACTTGTCAAATTATAGCAAAGTCACGCAATCACTTCTCGAGATAACCAAAATGGATTCATACATTCCGCATAGAACTCGTATATTAGAAAACAAAACTAAAAAAAAAAGATCTTTCGTGCGTTTTTAGTACGAAAAGGGCTTTTAGATTTCTCGAACTTCTTATGGGGTTGTGATGTGTCAAATCCGCGAGACACAGTTCTGAAAATATTTTCTGATTTTTAGTTAAGCAATCAGTCAGACGCCTTCTGCGAGTGATGCTTTGCGCAATAAAAAGTTCGTGACGTCATTATATCGCTCAAGCGTCGTGAGGACAAAGTTCAAAAATTGAATTTACTAAGCACCTAACCTCTGTAACTGTTATTCTATGCTGTAACCATTACTGTCTTGAATCATAGTAATTATTTTACAAACAACCGTTGTCTATAACATTGGGTACGCAAGACAGTAGTTTAAATATTTAAGTTTAATGATTAAGAAAAGAAAAAAAAACTCCCAATAAACTCTCACATAGGCTCTTGGAAATATAATATATTTCTGAAATATTATATATTTTATATTTTTAGTCATGTCTCGTAAAAATGAAAAATAAATAGGATACGGCGAGTATCATGGCTTTTCATTGGCCCGAGAATTAAAAAATCAACAATTATGGAGAGGCTGAGATTTTCTGGTTAAAAAAGCAGTTTCTCCGTCCATATTACGCGAGGAATGCGTATTTCCACTTGGGAACGAACGTTCAGTTTTGACACTGCTAATACTATGAAGTCTCTCCCACTCACTTCTCCCTCTCCGTCACTGATAATTTATTGGCCAGATTTCCCAGCTGGGGGACAATAAAAGTAGCCAATACAAACCAAACAGGTTCTGTTATTTAATGCAACAAAATAAAAACAGTAGTTCTTCTGCTTACAAGACGACTAATTTCATTTAAAGTAAGACACAGTGACTGTGGCTACTATAGTGTCGCAAAGACAGCAGTGAAATCCAACGGAGCAACACACTGGACGCACTCCCCTTGTGAACAATGAGACTGATTGCCAAACGCCCTGCTTAACCATATATGTTGTGACAATGTCAAAAGTGCACAGTAGGCGATAATATCTTGCATCCATTTTTCCTGGCATGAACACAAGGTAGATCCCAGGAAAGCAACTACGACAGCAATTTTAAAAAATGCAATGTCTCATTAGGTTGCCGCACAGTTTTATGCTTCGTTGAGCACCAATGATTCACGTTGCTCACAATCTAGCCAATATCTTCTCTAAATCACCAGATGACAAAGCAAAACTTATTTAAGCCTGAGCATTTTTATGACGGTAAATTAAGGTAACTCTACAAAGGATTATCTTTACATATGGCTATAACATGGGTAAGTACATCAGTATATATGTATATATAATGCGTATATAAGGGCACATACTAAAATATACGATGTGACATAACGATATATAATTTTATATATCAAGAAATAGTATGAGGAATTTGAAAAAAGGGTTTGTAACGCGTTTTATCCATAAGCACTTCAATTTGCCATATATATATATATATATATATATATATATATATATATATATATAATATATTATAATAATATTTTTTGTTTAAAAATATGATTCCTTCGCTACATAAGAGTTCTCATGTTTCAAAAACGAGAGCCGAAATAATCCAAATAATTATTAAAATTAAGTTGAATTGTGGTGTTTAGTCCCGTTTCATCTTCAAGCGAAATTTTAGGAAACCTAAAATAAAATGAATTAAGAAAACATCCATATATATATATATATATATATATATATATATATATATATATATATATATATGCATATATATATATATATATGTATATTTCAAGGAATATACATAATATCTTACATTAATTGCGCAACTTCCTAAAATTTTGCTCAATTATATGTTTATATACAGCATTTCCTATAATGATGAGATTCATTTTAAATGCAAGTATCTTGGATTACGAAAATGACATAGAGTAGCAACTATATTTATTACATAACAGACATACAAGAATTCAGCATACAGACCCTCTATCCTCAATATTCAGAACTTTCAGTAATAAATATAGCATAAAAATCCATGTTTATTATATATATATATATATATATATATATATATATATATATATGTGTGTGTGTGTGTGTGTGTGTGAGGAATCTAAATGAAATAATAATAAAAAATGAAAGAATATTAATCTACAACCCAGTGTGTCTGAAGATTTTAATTTTGTAATATTTTTTATTGTTCAATATATATATATATCTATATATATATATATATATATATATATATATATATATATATATATATATATTAGGTTGGTGTAAAAATAATGTCGGTTTTTGACGATAAATAATACGTCAAAAACCGACATTATTTTTGCACCAACCTAATATATATATATATATATATATATATATATATATATATATATATATATATATTTAATTATTTATTTAAAAAAAATAATAATAACATAAATATGTTATAAAATCACTACAAAAATAGCCATTTTGTTTCAACACACTCGGTGTCTTATCAAGGGATGACGTTGAATGTAAAATAAATGATGTAAATGTTTTCTTTCTTTTAAAACCATTTATTTTGCATTCAACGTCATCACTTGATAAGACACCGAGGGTGTTGAAACAAAATGGCTATTTTTGTAGTGATTTTATAACATATTTATGTTATCATTTTTTTTTAAAATAAATAATTATATCTGCTCTACTTTGTATTGAGCATACTTTGTATGAAATTTCTAAAATATTATATAAGTTTAGCACTACTATGACTTTCTGGGGACTTCTAGAACTTGTTTTTGTTCATTTGGAATCTTGTATGTTATGCCATAGCTATAAACTGTTAAATGTAATATCCAATTATATCATTAGCAAATTGAAAAATAAAACTTCTAAAATATTTTTCATTCTTTGATGAAGCTTTAATAAAAATGAAACAGGTTCGATTGCTAAACATTCCCTAATTGTTTTTTATCCTGTACTTCTGTTAGATTCCGATCAATATTTGATCTGTATTTAATACCAATTCATATATATATATATATATATATATATATATATATATATATATATATATATATCGAAAGAATCAATCGATTTTTTATCTATAATCACACACATTATTTATAATTGCTGAACTTTATATGATATAAATTCATATTGTGTATGCATTAAACTTATCTATATATATATATATATATGTATATATATATATAAGTGTGTGTGTGTGTGTGTGTAAATATATGTGATAGAAATTATTAGGAGGATTTGAAATAATCATAATTAAGTAATTCATCGAGTCTAGGAGACTCCTCAACAGAATGCACAATATATCCTATATTTGGGACAAAAATCCTCTGCCGAGAAACGAACCCAGACCGAATCTTATTAGGTACCTCATCGTCACCGAGGCCTGTTGGTTCAGTTGGTATGACGCTTATCGTAACGGTCCGTGGTGATATAATATTAGGTTGGTGCAAAAATAATATCGTTTTTTGACGTAGTTTTTAACGTCAAAAACGATATTATTTTTGTACCAATCTAATATATATATATATATATATATATATATATTGTGTGTATTTAGGCAGCAATTTTTCATTGATGCATGTTTCGTTAAATAATATAGACAAGTTGTGTCTATTTTAAGTAAGTTACTTTCATATTGTCTGATAAGCTTAATAACATGATAGTCTGTTTTTGTTGCATGAAAAATGTCAAAGCAACGACTAACTCGTGTATATGTGACGCGGAAGCAAAAATCGCGTCTCAGCTCGTGACGTCCCACATGACCACGCGAGAGTGAAAACGAGAAGTATTAAGTATGGGAGCGGTTGGTATAAACCAATGGCTTCTATTATCAATTATAGGCATTTAAGAATGTCTGTGGTGATTTCGTAGTTTATTTTGTTCAGGTTAGTTTTAAATTGTTTTATGTATATAGCTTCAAGAATTTTTTAGTTTTAACTATTAGTGTTCCGTGTATTGGTTGATATATTGAAAAGTAATTGTCATCTTTGATAATGGCTTATGTAAGCCGAAAGCTTAGATTGGATTTAAACATGTATCAATATGGTGATTTTGCTTTCGACTTCCAACGATAATGTTATTTAGCTTATCAGACAATATGAAAGGAGCTTACTTAAAATAGACAAAACTTCTCTATATTATTTAATGAAATATGCATCAATATATATATATATATATATATATATATATATATATATATATATATATATATATATATATATATATACACAAAGAGAGAGAAGGAAGGAGATGATAAACAAAAAATAGATAATATAGAGGCATGAACTAGATAATGAACTACTTAAAACAGGCAAATGTGATTTTTGGAAAGTCTGTTTTAAATATACTTATTGACACTTATAAAATGTATGTCTTTTCTCGTTTCATCGTTTTTTTTTTATTTTTGCTTTCGTTTTTCAAAATATTTATCTGATTTCAAAAAAATCTAATCATTAATTAAATAAGATTTTCTTAAAAAAAATACCCTTGTAACTGTAAACATTATTTCTGACTATTGATTATTTCATTCTTTATTCGTCACCCATCTATGGCTGCCGTTGGCTGGAAAAAAGCTATTATCTAAATTTAAAACATGATTTTGCACGAAAACAAATTAAATTATTAATAGAAATACGATTTTTACTTTTTAATCTCGTTTAAATCTCTTATAGTATCGAGACAGTCATAAAAGGTTGCAGGATCAATCTTTATGGACAGATGATTAGAAAATATATATTTTCATATGAATGGCAAAAGACAGTATTCCTTCAAGATTCATATACGCATGCAAATATTTACAGCTGTTATTTGCTCCGTATTTAGCGTGCGTTCATAAAATAAAATCTCTGGGCGGTTTAACATGTAACTCGTTTAAAATGCTTTAATAATAGTACTCAATCCAATTTGCTTAAGGGATTATTATTTTAACTTTCTCTTGCAAAGCTTATTCGCTAAGATTTTTTTTCTTGTTTTGACATAATTTTGCTAATTGCTCCCCTGGTCACCATCTATGGGATATTTAATGCCAAAATCTAAATATTTTGAACGCAATTTTATGGCTTCAATATATTTGGAACGCAACTGTATGCCTTCAACTACAGATAAAATATATTGTTCTTCATTTTGCTATAAAATGTATTGTTCATTATGATAGTTCGTTCGGCAGCTGATACAACGCTACATCCGGGTGTTTTTGTCGATGGACTATCTCAAGAAAGACTGCCACCCAAGGCTAAAGAGTTCTTTCAAGCCATGAAGTGAAATATCGCACGCCAGACACCAACTTGGAATTTGAAGTGCCTTGCTGCAATCACTTGATCTATCTATCTATCTATCTATCTATCTATCTATCTATCTATCTATCTATCTATCTATCTGAGTCAGTCTATGTGAGTCCAACTTGGAATTTCAATTCCCTCGGGCCAGTTAGAGTTTCCAGTCCCCGAAGCCTTTGCCATGATTAGGCAGCAGACGTTTAAAATCAGAGTTTTCCTTCTCTAAGATGAACTACCCTTCCGGGCGGACTTATTTCAACTACACAATATTCAATAATAGCTAGGGACTCAGAGTTAGACACCGGGGATCTGGAGACAGCAATATGGGACCTAACTGTCGAAAGGGATTGTCAATAGAGTTCCGGCCAACAATACGGTGGTCGAAGGATGATGATTATGATGATGATGATGATACTCTGAGTCTTTTCGTATCTATCTATCTATCTATCTATCTATCTATCTGAGTCCAACTTGGAATTTGAATTTCCTCGGATTGTCTTCTTAGAGACACCAGCTCCGGATTTGTCTTCAGAGTTTACGCCAGAAGTCTTTGCCATAAGTTAGCAGAGGTTTCAAATCAGAGTTTTCCTTCAGAGCTGACGCATTTCAACTACTCAATACTTAATAATAGCTCGGGACTCAGGTTTGGACATTGGGGATCTGGTGACAGCAATACAGGTCCGAACAGTGTTGAAAGGCATTGTTGAATGGGTAGATGAAGGCTGATGATGGCGATGATGTTGCTTTTTAGTTAATCTATTATATCTACTATAAAAGGTATTGTTGGTCATTTTGCAGTAAAAATATATTGTAAATTTTACTACGAATAAGTATTGCTGGTAATTTTTCATATAAAAATTTACTCTTGGTATTTTTTTACCATAAAAATGTATTCATGGTGTTTTACTAAGAACTCTGAGTTATAAATATCATTGTTCTTTCCTATTATATATACATGCAAAAATAAAAATACCACATACACACGCAGAAAAAAAGAAAAATACTGAATTTTAAAATTAAATACATATAAACTAGGGTTAAATAAAGACTTGGGTATTTTAAATCTTTATAAATATTTCAATAGTTAAACATTATTTTAGATATAGTTAAAAAATTTTTTTTAATTTTTTTAAACATCTAAAATAATATTACAGCTAGATTTATGTTAAGAATAAGCGAACACAATGGCGTTCCATATCACGTGACGTCCGCATCTCGCGACGGACGCTACTTGTAAACAAACAGTAATTTCTGAAGAAAGATTGAGGTCAATCTGAAATATCAAATATATATATATATATAAATAAATAAATACATTCATAAAAAAAATTTTTTTTTTTAATTTCTAACTTTTTCTATATATACATATTAAGAAAGTATACGTGGCTTCTCATTATGCTATATATATATATATATATATATATATATATATTAAAGACATTTTTATGTTTAACGTTCTTATTATAGATACAAGTATTTATTTAAATGCTCTGTTTATAATAAACAGTATTAAATAACATTTACCGGCCTGAATATCCGAGAAATTTTCATAGGACGAATATTTTCTATGAAAATTTCTCGGACATTCAGGCCGCTAAATGTTATTTAATACTGTTTATTATAAACAGAGCATTTGCTTAAATACTTGTATCTATAAAAAGAACGTTAAACATAAAAAAAAATGTCTTTAATAAATAAATTGTCGGACTTTGTCCATTTCTTAATGTATGACGTCATTTGTTTAAATTTGATACGCCATGAGCAGTTATGAATGTGCCAGATCATGGAAGATTGAAGTTTATAAACAGTAAATTCGACCTTGCCTACCGAACGCTCCTTTGTGGCCGAATCGGTTAGGCACGCCCGGCTAAATGGCGGTTCCCTACAGGATGCAGGTTCGAAAGGACGAATATTTAAAAGAACGTTAAACATAAAAATGTATTTAATAAATAAATTGTCGGACTTTGTCCATTTCTTAATATATATATGTATGTATGTATATATATAAATAAAAAGAAAGAACAGTAAGCTATATAATCCTGTATTCTTATTGATATTTTTTATTTTTTACAAAATAGTGCTCAATGTAAATTTACAGAGCATTAATATTATAAATTAACTGATTTAAATCATTTTAAATCAGTTAATATATATATATATATATATATATATATATATATATATATATATATATATATATATATATATATATATATGAATAAAAATGACAATAGGAAAACTGGTAATTGCTGACGCGTTTCGTCCAGTTTTCCTATTGTCATTTTTATTCATAAATATTGTCTCTCTACTGATTAATTCGGAGAAATTTTCATATATATATATATATATATATATATATATATATATATATATATATATATATATATATGAACTGGGATCCGATACAGATCAAATATAGATCGGAATCCGGTAGAATAATAGGATAAAATTACTACTAGAAAATGTTTATCAATCTAACATGTTTCGCTTTTATTAAAGCTTCACCAGAGAATAAGATACGGAAAAAAATTAGTATCTTTATTTTGTGTTGTTTTATTTTCATTTTTTAAGGAGTCTTCATATTCATTTAACTTGTCAAACAGCGTCCATGTCTATAATTTACGTGTGTAAGTGTATCATAATTCTAGTTTGTCTATGTGAGGCTCGGATGATAATGTATATGCGTGTGTTTGTGTTTGTGTGTGTGTGCGTCTAATATACATTATTTACGTCTGTGCAAAAATAAAAATACCAGAAAATATTTCTCCCTATCATTCTTCAGATGATATATTGCGAGTGTGGCGAGGATAAAAGCGTTGATTGAATTAATGCAGTTATGTATATGTATATGTATATTTAAATAAAGAGTGGAGAGTTCAACACCTAGCCACAATAGCGATGATCAAAAACTTAGAGAGTTGAGTTACTAAAGGTAATTAACTGAAACTGAGATATCCCCAAAAAGGCATGGCACGTGGAACTAGAACAATCTACCCCGGTTCACGAAATAAAGGGTTCGTTTCGAAATTCTAACATATATCACCTGGAGAAAGCCGTACAAAAGCCGACACGTCGTTAATATGACAATGAACATGAGGGCAACAGTCTGTGCAATGTAAATAAATCTAAGAATGAAACTTGTTGACACCGGTACCACAATAAGGTGTGTTTATATATATATATATATATATATATATATATATGTGTGTGTGTGTGTGTGTGTGTGTGTGTGTGTGTGTGTGTGTGCGCACACGTGTTTGTGTATATCTGAAACTGATGCCAACTATTTCTGATTCTAACATCATTTAATGAAGCAATATATTTAGTCTTTCTATGATTCCCAACCTCATACACGTAACCGTACCCTACCGTACCCGTCATGTATGTGCCAGTCCATTGATGTGCCTGCCAATCCACCAGTTAATCGACACCTCGAGTTATGAATTGTTCCTCCTGTCATCTTAATTCAAAATTAATCTTCCTCCTTAGATGCGTTTGTCTACACAAAGTAAGGAATTAACGCTCCATTTGCGAGATAGTCTACAACATTAAACAAATAGCAAATAATTGCTTACATGACGAGTTTTATTACACATTATTCAATGCAGGAAGATTCCACTGGAAAGGTTTACTATATTAATATTACGAGGATGTGCTGAAAAGTCCATAGGTTTACTATGAAGCGCTGTGAAATCTTGCATGCATTAAATTCAACACTTATTAATCACTGCATTGTTACTTTCCAGGTATGAGAATCGACTATTATATTCAAAAATGTAAATGCAAAGCCAATTGTCATTTTCAGTCTCCCTCTATATTTTTTTTTATTGTCCTTTCAATAAGGTTTTCTCGTTTTCTTTACTTTGTATCTTGGATTTATCACCTTGTTATGGTTAGAATGATTTTAAAAGAAAACTCTGTGTCTTGTGGAATATTTTTGAAATTTTAATGTGAGTAGGTATGTGGTTTCCTGCTCTAGCTCCTCATGACCAGTACCTACATTTGTCTGCTCTTGGGATTAACTTTTCATCCTTGCACTGAACCAGTGACTGTTAAATGTCGCTCTGAAAATGCATTACTTGTTCTTTCATGATTAATGGCTCCTATATGATACTAATATATCTGCTTTGCCTATTGATCGAGTTGTGAAAAAAATGAAAACCAAAAATAATTGGTAAATTAATCCGAACCAGCCTACATCAATTCTACTATCCATGTCGCAGTTTCGCATTTACTGTTTTAGTCATTAAATGTAATTGTCTGGGCGAGTAATCCATTGATCCGCCATTTAAATTTAGAAGTTATTTGCCCAACGAGGCTAGAGAGCCATGTTTTACCTGCATTTAAACCATTGCTGTGGGTTGGGGGAAGCGATGGATTTATACAAATATGTGTTTTTTTTTTTTTTCAGAGGTAAACACAATTTATCATCAGTCAGTTTCTCACTGACGTGACGTGGCTTCGCTCTGTCTTTTCTACAAATAGTTTCCTAGCAACTGTTCTGATGATAAAACCTTGACTAGGTGAATTTAAACGTGTTGCTAGATCGGCAGTTAGGTCTCAGATTTTTACTGTTGAACTAATATTATATAAAATCCATTTCTATTCTAACACTTTCTTTTCTTTCAGTTCTCAACTCTGGGACCTTCTCATGAATTGTTGCTTTCCTGCTACCTACATTTTAAAGGAAATATCTGGTGATCCGATTATATATTTCGAAATTCCTGACAAAATTAAAACAAGGGTCTGTAAAGTTATTGATCTGGATCTGGCATCCCGATTTCAGTTGATTTTTCATCAATGCTACATGGCTTCCCTCTGTCTTTTTCTACAAACAATTCGATGGAGATTGTTCTGTTTTGATGAGCCTTTCTTCTTAGTGCCTCTATTTCATGAATTTAAGAGTGCTACTAAATTGACAACTTCGTCTCACCGTTTTAACGCCGAACTAGCTTGGTGCGACCATGAGTTCTCTTCTAATAGCTTATTACTAAAGAAATCTTCCTGTCCCACAGTACTCTGCTCAGCTTTTGAAATGCGTCTTTGGCCATCCCAATACGTCTACAGATCCCAGTGTCGCATTTACCGCCCCCTGTCAGAACGCTTCTCAGCTATTTAAACTTCCGCATCTGCTTGATTGTAGTGTTCCGGGATTAAGCAACGAAAACTCAGCAATATACGTCATTCAAATTTAATCATACACTTAACTCTTTTTTTCGAATTTACTTCTATGTTATATCATTCCTTAGGATGAAAAAATTGACTAGGGAGATTGTTATAAATGTAACAAAAATAAGGATGATGAAAGAAAGACCGTTCAAAATTTATATTGGTTCATAGATGGAATTTAAATAATTCATGATAATTACATCAAAACGGAAACAAAGCTTAAGACTGTTGGATATTTTTATGTCGTTCTTCTTTCTTTTTTGAACCCATCATCTTCTTTCTATATATAATTATTTTTTCTTTCTTTCTTTCTTTCTTTCTTTCTTTCTTTCTTCTTAGCTTTTTCTTTTTTTTTTAATTCATCTTTCTCTGTCTGTTTTTCTCTACTTTTTTATATGTTTTTTTTTGTTTCTCTTTTTCATTCTTTCTCTATTTGAACTTTTCCTCATTTCTATTTCCCAAATTTCTTTCACTCTTTCTTCCTCCTGCTATCTTTTTTTCTATACGTTTCCTTTGTGTTACTTTTCCAGTTTTCTCTTTTGTTCTTCAGTACAAAATAAAGTTGAAATTGAACGGCCTCAGTTTGCCCCTTCACTTATAGCAGAGCTGGAAAATTATTTTGTGCCATTCTAAGATTTTAACATCACACACGCGGTTATAAAAATCATTTCTTATCCATTCTTTAGAACCAGTATTCGTTTCTTAGTTAGTAAGGACTTGATAACAGACATTCACTACTAGATAAAAGAAATTTTTTCCTAATGAAAGAAAAGTTACCGGATTATGATATTTTCTTTTAAGCGTTTCACCCCAAGCAAGCCGGGAAGCCACTAGCACGCAAGGGGTTACAGAGAATTTAGAGCGAGAGCCAATACAAGTCATAGAGGAAAGGATGAGGAGATAGATCAAGGCAACGGGAGATGTTGATTGGCATTACATTTGAATAGTTGGAGATTATAGCTATCAGGGAACAAGAAATGGGGAGAAACTTCCACAGGCGAGAAGTGCGAGACATGAAGCCATTGGAGACGGCTACATTTAACAGTTTCGAGAATAAAAGGGGGAGAGGGAGATGCTAGCCTAGTTGAACGCTTAAATTCATGAAGTCTGGGAACCAGCGAAAGCAGCTTATCGGAGCAGTTACCGTGAAAGTATTTGTGAAAAAGACAGAGGGAATCGACGGCACGTCTGTGAGAGAGTGACTGCAGACGTGATGCCAGATCAGGGCCAATTACATTGCATATCCGTCTTTGGATTTTATCTAGGACCTTGAGACAAACAGAAGGGGCTCCAGATCATATATGGCAACAATACTCAATGCAAGGGCGAATGGTTGATTTGTACATTTGAAGGATCGGCTCCGGCACAGGGAGCCAACTTTCCTTGCGGTGGACGAAGCTATTGACTCAATATATTTATTCCATCTGCGGTCAGCAATCAATATGAGTCGCAAAGAGGTGCTCACATGGAGTTGAGTGTCAGGCATTTTAATGGTGGGGGCGGATGGTTCTCTGTGGTGAGTAATAGAAAGCAGTTTCGTTTTTGAGATATTAAGGTTAACCAGCCAATTCCTGTCTCAGTCCACAACCGATTGGAGGTCCTTTTCGAGAAAAACGGCCAGCTTAGTTTTATCAGCAAAACTAAAAGACATACGCGCTTATCAGACAAACCCCATTATTAGACGATCGTATTCAGGAAAAAAAACTTTTAGTGTATTCAAGCATGTAATGTTTAAAGAGAGCTATTACTACATTACAAAACATTCAATAAACTCTTAAGCATAAAACATTACTGTATATAAAAAGCAAGCCAAAAGCAGAGTTAGACATAATGCAAGAAACTTCAATAATAAAGTATACTACATGCTTATTTTTGTATTTATTCATAGTTCACCCTATATAAGGCTTAAAGGCCACTCAAGGTAGAGCATTACTGAGTCTGATTGTAAAGAAGGATTAAGAGAATATATATGAGGACGAGTAGGTTAGATATCGGTTGACCATGAAGTTAAATCGAACAAGAATGTAGTTGTCAGGGAAGCATTCTCTCGGGAGTTTTTTATTCCACATAGTAACTGCAGAAATCAGTCTGCTTCCGAAAAATAGTTCACTGTACTATTCCTCCAAATACTGAGTGTAGACACCGAAATTTGATGACGCCCCCAAATGATTGGCCACTAAACATACCATCCATTAGGTACCAAAGTAAAGAATAGAAAATAAATTGGAAAAGCACGGATTATAAAGAGACCTCCATAAAAAAGAAAATGTCTACTCACTTCAGCAAAAGGAAAACTTGTATATATATTGTCATAATAAATCTATTCGGATATCACGAAATTAATGCAAGTTACCTTTGGACTCAATTCTCATGAGAAATTATCAAAATGCTCGCTTTAGCGTCAAGGCATTTATTAGTACGGCAAATGATGTTTGATCTGTCAATATATATATACTCATTCCTTGTCACAAGAGATGCTCAAAATGGTTGGGCTTTACCTTTCAGATATTTATTAGTATGTTGAACTACTGCTTAGGTAACATTAACCAAAATGTCTAGTTGGATTGCTGCACTTGCATTTTCATTTTCTTGTCTAAGGGCTGCCAACGTAGTTGGTTTTCTGCGATACACAATATCCTTGAGTGTCCCCCAATGGTAAAAATCTGCAGGAAAATATTGTACTACAGGAAACATTCTTATTACAATTTGATAAATCTATTAAAGACAAGTTTTTCCTTTCTTGAAGTGTGTATACATTTTTTGAGTGGACATTGTGTAAAATATATATAAAATATATATCTTAGGAATTCTACCAGACTATCCAACTATATGTGGTAATTAAAAGAAAAAAATATGGATGCGCTTGTAAAATGGAAAATTTAAAAAAGAAGCTAAGCCTTACAACAGTCATAGTAATATCTGTGCAATGGATAAGCCCACACACTTGACCAGAAGTCACTCTCTTGCATATTAATGATGGTTGAGATAGACGAAATCTGGCAAATCTGGTTGCATCGGATTCGACATGTCAAGATCCACCTTGGTTATGCCAGCCTGACAAGAAACGATTATATATAGTCGTTCCTTATCACAAGAGATGCTCAAAATGCTGGGCTTTTCAGATATTTATTAGTATGGTGAACTTCTGCTTAGGCAACGTTGGCTAAAATGTCTCGTGGGATTACTATACGTATATTTTCACTTTCTTGTCCAGGGGCATTGTATTCAGTTTTCTGTGATACATCACATCTTTTAGTGTTCCCCTATAGGTAAAAAACTGCAGGTGTTAAATCCGGAGAAAGTAAGGGAGAACTCGACTGCACCTTTTCGTCCTAGCCGGTGTCCTTGCAAATTCTCATTCAGATAAACTCACACGTCTTGCTGCTAGTGTGGTGGTGCGCCGTTTTGTTGAAAGAAAAATTCATAGCATAAAATTCATGTATGCCAATATTATCGCCATTCGATAAAACTAAGAAAGACAAGTCTTTTCTTTCCTGAAGTGTGTATACATTATTTTTTGCCGGACTCTTTATATATTAGAGGGTAATGCATATATATATATATATATATATATATATATATATATATATATATATATATGTATATATATATATATATATATATATATATATATATATATATATATATATATATATATAATTATTTATTTAAAATTATAACATAAATATGATATATATTTATGTTATAATTTTTAAATAAATTATTATATTCGCTCTAATCTGTATTGAGCGCTCTTTTAAGAATAGTAATTGTTGGTTATTAGAATTTATTCCATATACACCAATTATTTGGTGTATATATATATATATATATATATATATATATATATATATATATATATATACAGAGTCCGCCCCAAAATGTATACACACTTTAGCAAAGAAAAATTTGTTATATATATTGTAATACTAATTTTATTCAGACATCACGAGATGAATACAAGTTACAATTGGACTCTACAATCATAAGAGATATTCAAAGTGGTGGCCTTTACTTTCCAGACATTTAACACGACCAGATACTGCTTGTTCAGTGGGATTGCTGCACATGTAGTTTCAATTTCTTGTGCAAGGGCCGCCATTGTATTTATTTTTCTGTGATAGTGTTCCCCTATAGGTAAAAAACTGCAGGTGTTAAATCCGGAGAAAGTAAGGGAGAACTCGACTGCACCTTTTCGTCCTGGCCAGTGTCCTTGCAAATTCTCATTCAGATAAATTCACACGTCTTGCTGCTAGTGTGGTGGTGCGCCGTTTTGTTGAAAGAAAAATTCATAGCATAAAATTCATGTATGCCAATATCATCGCCATTTGATAAAACTAAGAAAGACAAGTCTTTTCTTTCCTGAAGTGTGTATACATTATTTTTTGCGAACATAAGAGAATTAATAAAAGCTCAACATGCTAAAATAGAGACGTGGAAACTGGACGAAATCAGATGTAATAAAAAAAAAAAGGAAAACGTTATTAAAACATCAAGCTAAGTATTCATTAAAATAATAAGCGACATTGATCTTAATTTAATCATGGTAAATGATATTCTATGCAACTTCAGTAATAATATCGATACAAAACAAATGAAGGCTATGACATCGAATAAAAGAAAGAACTACTATGGCAAAATAAGATAGAGAAAGAAATTGAAATTCGAGGAAAAGAATTTTTATAATTGTAAATGAAATATGAAATAATTTTCACCGTCGACTTAGCTAAGTTCTCAACTCAGTATCTATGTTAATAAGACAACTGTTTATTCCTGGCTTACTGGTAAGTCTGATCGGTTCGATAGTCAAATTGGCAGCTGATCTCAAAAATCTGTTGCTAACTGGAACAAGGATTGGCTTGTTAGTTTAAACGCCTCGATAGCTGCTCCTATCTAATCTTTCGAGAGAACAATTTTTGCATTCCATGCATATGGCTGATGTAAACCTCCAGGAGAGTGACTCATTTCGCCTTCTCAGACTAACCTTTTCAACTGACATGAAATGGAAATGGATATTGAATTAATTGCTAGGTCTGCTGTTAGGAATGTCAGTTCACCTTTTAATGTTAGACAATTTTTCTCCCGTCTTGGGTAAGACGAGAAAATACATTCGATGACAAGGTCTCTGATCAGAAGGTTTTGAGAAGCTTAGAATCACCTCTTAATTGCTGGTGTTCCCAGATCCATCCTGACAAGAGGCCGTAGCACCTGTCAGAATCCCTGCTATGGACAAATAGTTCACCCCCAAACTGGGGTCTAAACAAGTAAAAATAGGTTTTAATACCAGCAATCCTTTTTTGTAAAAATTTTCGAAGAAATAATTATTACCAACAATAATTTTTGGGAAAAAATATTAGAAGTAATACATTTTTGAAAAAAGAAGTATTACCAAGAATACATTTTGGTGAAAAGTATTACCAGCAATCAAAATCTTGTCGGCATTAAATAACCCATTGAGATTGATATGCCATAAAAACAAACCAAACCAATTTTTCTCGCCCGAATCAATCTTACATATTTATAAGTCTACTTGATACGAATATTGCTACCACATCTGGCCTGGTGCTACTGGTATATATTTAATGAGCCTTGATAAAATCCAACGCATAATCGGCAATGTTATCATTCCTTACCTAATATCCCGACTTTATTCACTTGCCTTTTCTATAAATACTTTCATGGTAAATTATTCCGGTGAACTCTCCTCCATAGTACATTTATTAGTTTAAACGTACTACTTGAATGGCAGCAAAGTCTGATTATTTTACAGTTTAAACGGATACATGTAACCGTAAGTTCTATGCTAATAGTGTCTTCTATATCATCTCTCGCTTGGTGAACTCTATTTCAGCTTCTTATTTCCCAGTCAACTTTGATCTTCCAAAATTTAACTGCAATATCAATCGTTATCTTCTGTCTCATTAATTTCTGTTCTTTTATTGTCTTATTTCCTTAATAATGTTTTCTTTTTCTCACATTTCTATAACTCCTTGCCTCTTAGTGACTTTATTTTTCTCCTTGCGGTGAAATGATTAAAAATATCAAATAAAATAAAAGTAAAAATCCGGAGATTATTAAAAATAAAACGTATATAACAAAGTGTGAGGGTTAGGGTTAGAGTCAAAGTTGGGGTTTTTATTTTGATTGAGTTTACGTACAGGGATAGGGTTGGGGTTTATTTGCGGTAAATGTTACGTTAGGGTCAAGTTAAGAAGAAAATGATATAACAGTAAAAGAGATACAAAAGCAAAGCTCACGGAGAAACGCTCACGAAAAGAAAAAGCTCTGAGTCAGATAAACATTTTACAAGCAAGACACGGATAGCGTCTGAGAATGAGGACACGGAGAACAGATTTCGAATTCCAGCCAAGTTTGTTACATAACATTCACGCAAATACCCTTGGGAAAAGATTTAAAACTGTGGAGTAATTCATGGTTACCTCCCTTGTCAAGACATGGCGTCTGCCTACGCTATAAAAACGGAGCATGAATGCGAAGGGGGAACCATTTAAATTTTACGCGTTAACGAGTTTGGACTTCATCTTCTCTTATTAACCCGATCCTGTAATTTAATAAACTTAAATTACTGAACGGAAACTATCTTCACCTTCAAGCCACGGGTATGGTATCAGCTATGTAGGACTTGTATCTGGAAAATCATTGTTATTCTCCATAATTTGCAATATTCACTCGTGAAAAAAATTATTCCCACAATTCAAAATACGTTTCGGATTTAACTAACACGTAAACGGTTGATAAGCCGTAAAACACGCCAATCTATCAAACAAAACACTATTTAAAAATATCACTTTTGTGATGTCAACGAATACTCGTTGTCACTTTCGTCTTGCTCGTTGTAGTAGAGACTTTGTAATCGCAGATAAAACCATAGTAACGCCGTTGAACAATACAGGTGTCAGACGCTTTCGAATAACTTTCGCAGTAATAGTACTTTCTCGATAATACTTGCTCGAACAGTAATCCGTATAGTGATCCGAATAGAGAAATAGTCTAGTGAATAGAGTAGGGAATAGCGGTCCGTATAGAAGATAGACTAGAAATAGTGATCCGTATAGTAATAGAGGATTGAATAGAAATGCGATCATTTAGACGTCACGTCACTCCCTATTTATACGTTTCCTCTATGAACACGTGATCTATTTAATTCAATAATGGGATCGCCTGTGTTTGTTAAACTGGCGATCTATGTTCAAACTCAAGTGTCGGCAGCGACACTTTATTCCTATATAACAATAACACAAAGAATTGTACAGGGAAATGGGGAAAGCAATGGTGTTTGTAAAGACAAACACCATTGCGTGAAGAAGTATAAGGTATGTGGAAATGAACAAGATTATAAAAAAAGTGCAAGATGAATTAAAAAGATTGATCTGGAAAACAAGGAAATCGAAGAATGGAAATAAATCACCATAGATATTAAGGAGGTTCATCATAGATACGACAAAATCAAAAGCATAGGAATCTTCAGTAATCGATAAAATACCTGATATTTAGCCAGAGGTAATCATATCCATATTTCGTAGGCATTCATTTATCTCACAAGATAATGGCAGCGACCGTCTTGATAAAAAAATTAAGTCTTTTGCAAGCACTGTCTGGAGTGACTTAACTGTCCAATCTTAGCATGGCACTCTCGTCTGCAGGCGAAGGTGGAATATGGAATGAAATTTCCCAAATTCCTCTCGTAGCTACCGGCGTTGTTTTCTGATCTCCAGCAGATGATTTTTGTTTTGCACCCCGCCCTTCCTGACGCCCCCTTAAGCATTTCGGCCCCAGCCGCTAACGATTGTCTGCAAAGCTGTTCCCAGCTACTATAGATGATGCCCATTAGTTTCAAGTACCTCCTGCAAACGTCCTTGAAACGTAGCGTAGGGCGGACTGCTGGATTGCGTACCATGATCAGCTCACCGTACATGATATCTTTTAGTAGACGGTCGACATTCATTAGATGTACGTAAACCAAGCATCGAAGATGTCGACGAAGAAAATGATGCTTACTCCAGGTGTCTACTTGCTCCAGCGCAACATATTTCTCTCTGTGTGATACCGAGGTTGCGCCGTAGGTATTATTGGGATGGAATCTTTCCAGTTTTTTTTTTCCAGCTTGACGTATTCAGTTCAGGTTTCGCTGCTATAAAATAAGGACATCTTTACTTTGGTACGCAAGGTCAGTTGACTGTTGTCGCATACCCTGTTGCTCAATTTGGCAATCTATTCTGTTGCTTTGGGGATACGTTTGTCTATTTCTATGTCAAGCAATAGGTTGTTGGTGATGATACAATCCAGATATGTGACGGGATCCGTGACTTCAGGCACCACGTCAGGCACCTAATTGATAGAGACCCAGAAATGTCATCACCAATAATATTATATTATTTACATTATTCAGGCTATTATCATCATCTTCATTGCCATATTCACAATGTTTCGGCCGTTGTACGTTCTTCGGTTGATTAGAATTTAGAACCGAACGCTTTATTTCGTTCACCGGAATAGACTGTTCTAGTTCCACGTGCCATACCACTTCCGGATATCTCAGTTATTTCCCTTTAACTCAACTCTCCACGTTTTTTTTTTCACCACTGCTGTGGTCAGGTATTGAACTTACAACTCTTTGGGTCTAGTCACTGGATCTAACCAACATCTTTATCCACTGGGCCATGTGTACGCTCCGGCTTTCTTCAAGAGCCGGAGCGTACAACGACCGAAACGTTGTGAATATTGCAATGAAGATGAGGATAATAGTCCGAATAATATAAATAATGCAAGTAATCATACCGCATTCCAGAGATATAGACAGATACAATTAATATTATTTTTTTATGTTAACAGCCCGAATTACAAGGATGGTTTTACTATCTAGTCAGCTGTTGGTGGTCGTGTTCGATGTGTGTGGTCAGAGGTGCGTCATCAGCAAAGAGTATTTCTCTGATGAGTACTGTACGTACCTTGGTCTAGGCCCTCAGGCAGACCATGTTCAATAATTCGCCATTCCTTATTGTCTATCAGTATACAACTTGGGATTGACTGAACGCAACGATCAATAACATGGAAAAGAAGATGCCAAATAAAATTGTATATCAAATCTGATTTCTAATGTTATTAACAATCTAATACCAAACCCGGAATGGTTGATTCAAGATTTGACATAAAAAAAACGGAAGATATTGCGAATCCTCAATATCACTAACCAATATTACTAAATAATTATTTATCTACAAACTAGAGACTAATACCATATCAGTTCCTTGAGAGAATTTATATTCTTCCTGAAGAGAAAAAAAAACGAATACAAGAAAGTAGTTACCAGGAACAGCTCTAAATTAACAATACCATGGAAAACTGTCTTTAAAAATAGAAAGCTAAGCTCTGCGTGGAAAGAAAGCAATTGTTTTCCACATGACTGGGTTATGAAGACGTTAAGATTAATGATCATTTATCTGCTTCTCATTAATTATTTTTAAAATCCCGTATAAAATGTGGAAAACTACTTAAATCGTAAACCACCTTGAAATTTATCATTCAATATCTTCTTCTTCTTCTTCTTCTTCCTCCTCCTCCTCCTCCTTCTTTTATTTTTTGCGCTGTGTCCATTTAGGACGTTGGCAATCACTTCTCTCCATAATTCCCTGTCCTTTGTAGCTCTTAATAAATGATTGTCTTTTTGATATCTCTCCAAAACCTGACTCCCCCATCCATTTACTCAAGTTCGTTCTTTTTATGTGTCGTCTTCCTTCAGAACGATGGCGATCATGGCTCTCCACAATGTTCCGTTTTTGCAGAAGATATTTTTTTTTCTTTTTGTTATCTCTCGTAAGCCCTGTTTTGTCATCTATTTATACAATCTTGCTAGACAGGTTATGCATTGTTTTCCTTTATTTTTACCTTCGATCCGTTCTGGAAGCACAAAATTTTCTAAGATCTCTTTCCTCATTACGTCTTCTAGAAATAACTATTTCTGATATTATATATAATTGTATTATTTGTTTTCATTTTCCCCAAAACATTGTTGTTGCTCACATATACAGTTTATTATATTTCTAGCATTATTTTGTAAAACCACATTTATGTTGCTTCAAGTCTCTTCTTCATCTGTCAGATAGAAGGGGACTGATATTACAACTAATTGTAAAAACAAAAGATATGAATACTAATCAAAAATTAATAATACATTGACTCTGATTCATGTAAGAAAACAGACATCTTAAGATAATTGCTTGTTTTACAATAATTTTCACTCTGTACAAGGCCCAGGAGTCACTCCAGTTAGAGTAAGAGTCAAAGTTTATGGGTGTATAACTCTGAAATTGATTAGGCTAAGATTATAGTGATCGGAGAAGCATTCTCCTGGGAAATGATTCCACAAAGCAGAGAAGAAGCTGCTCGAGTGGAACTTCCATCTCACCAATGGGGTGAACGAGCGTGGTTCTCTATACAGTGTATAGCATGATGGGCCTTAGCCGTCAAGCTTACAAATGGTGTAACTAAGGAATGTACTTCGTTTTAACATTTTCCAATGGAAATAGCGAGAGTAGCGAGAGGCTTGTGCCTTTTAGGGGTTTTAGCGTGGAAAATAATTTGTCCCTCACAATGATGTGGAGACGCTTTTGGACTCTATTAAGGTTTGAAAGTGAAAATTGGAAAACTCCTGCCCATGTATGGTAGCAATACTCTATTTTCTGCCTGATCTGGCTCTAGTAAAGGTAGAAGATAGCAGGAGGGATCAGTTACTTACTGAAGCAGTAGAGAGAACCGACTATTTTTCCAGCAATGGATTGTAAGTACGAGTTCCTAATGAGCTTTGGGTTGAACTTAAGGCCAACTAGGCACCCAAGACACGGGGTTTCCTGTCATGGGTCCTTACCTATAACTACAAAATGAATTCCTAACACTATGTATACTACACCTCTCAAGAGAGAGGGACGAATCAAGCCGATCTTCTCGGCTTGACGGTCAAACTCTCTGCCTCTGAGCAGAGAGGAACCCGGACGAGGCTCCGCCGAAGGGCAGAGTCTCGTTCGGGGAGGTTGAGCAGCCTGATCCCGTTTATACGGGTTCTACGGGCATTTTTTGGCCGAGTCAATGTGCTCGGGAAACCCACATTAAACTCGGCCTTGTGCCACATGCAACCCTCGTGGGAGGGTAGCTAGATACCGAGTCAAGCCGAGCTTCTCGGCTTGACGGTCGAACTCTCTGTCTCTGAGCAGAGAGGAACCCGGACGAGGCTCCGCCGAAGGACAGTCTCGTTCGGGGAGGTTGACCAACCCGATCCAGTTTATACGGGTTCTACGGGCATTTTTTGGCCGAGCCTACGGGCTCGGGAAACCCACGTTAAACTCGGCCTTGTGCCACATGAAACCCTCGTGGGGGGGGCTAGATACCGAATCGAGTCGAGTCGAGCCGATAGTAGTTCACTCCAAACCAGACTGACAGTCATACTAACACCTTCCACATCTTGTATTATTATTTCGTGTAATATACCTTCGTTATTTCTACTCTTGTGTTAGTGTTGTTTTACCTTGGTCCTAACTTGGGCCATAACACTTCCCATATATGACCTCCGTTCATCGTGATAGGCAAAAATTCAGGGTTAAATCTGTGATGCTCGAACGTCTCTAGGTTCGTTTTCGTTTTCCCTATTTCGGAGTACAAGAATGAATAAAATGACAAAAGTACTATTAAAAATATAACATTAATTAACGCTTTATTTATTTTTCATGTTTTCCGGGTGGATTATTATTATTTCCGGGTGGATCAAATGAACATCAATCACTTCATTAAACTGTCACTTTCTGCGAATTTTTTTTTTTTTTCGAGTAAAGATATAGGTTTTCATTCGACATCATTGGAGTTATCGGTCATTCTTCATTTCATCATATAAATATTCCTTAGTCGTTTTTTCTCCGTACGCCATTTTGAATATTGAATCCAAACTGCTATCCCGCGCTGAATATCTGGTTTCAAGAGATACCTTATTAGCATTGAGCTAAAGGATTTTGACCGCAATCCTGATACAAGCTAATCTTCAGAAAATACATGATCTTATTTCAAGACATGCCTATATGTCCGTTTTGGCGAGTGATTATGGGGTTATTGGGTATATATCTGAATCTTTACCATCCCAAATTTAAACAACAACAGGAGTAGTTATCTGCAAGACGTCATTAGGCAAGTGGAATGTTTTGAGAGCTTCGGGGATGATCAAATCAGGTAGAAATGCAATTTCTAAATCAAAATCAAAATTCATCACCCTACGGGCAAAAGGTTGGGTCAAAGAACGCACTACCAAGCGATGGTAGTTGAATATAAACTTTTCTGACGAATAAACTTTAATGTTTGGAATGGCGAAGAGAAATAAGTTAAAAGAGAAAAACAAGGGTGTAGAATTCTACCCTTCTCCCATTAGTAATAATCGCGTATTCCAAAGATGACGATCCCCAAAAATAAAGAAACAGTTTCAAATAAAAGCGTTGTTCCTTTTTTATTATCTTCTGAAAGGATACCTGCTTAAATTTTTAATTTCCATTTAGTGATTGATTGAATAATCAATATGTTTTACGGTTTATCAACCTTTGCAGGCTATTTAAACCAACAAATATATTTTTAAATAGTAAGAATTTTTTGACACAATAATGATTTACTGAAACAAATCATACTATTTGCTATGTAGTAAATAAATGCCGCTACCGACACTTGAGTTTGAACATAATCGCCAGTGAGCAAACACAGGCGATCCCATTAATGAATTAAGTAGACAACTTGACCATAGAGGAAATGCATGAGTAGAAATTGGCTCTAATATTCTATCATCTATTACTATAATGATCCCTATTTCTATTCTATCCTCTATTACTATATGGACTGCTTTTCTCCATTCACTATACTATTTCTCTATTCAGATTACTATACGGTGATTACTTTTCGAGTGAGTATTATCGAGTAAGTACTATTAGTGCGAGTGATATTCGAAGGAGTCTGACACCAGTATTGTTCAACGGCGTACTATAGATGTATAGGCGATTACAAAATCTCTACTACAACGAGCATTTCGAATGTAGCAATGAATATTCGATGACATTACAAAAGTTTCTACCGCTTACATCACAAAACTATTTAACCCATAGCTTGGGCAAAAGGATGGATTCATATCTTTCCAAAGGTTTTGGCTGGTTGATTTGTTTTGTTTTTTACATCAACATATGCAGACTATTTAAATCCAGAAAATAATTTTAGATTGTAATAATTTTTGGGGAAATAATAAGGATATACTGAAAAAAGTCATACTATTTAACCCATAACTGGGTGGAAAAGATCGGGAATCATACTTTTCCCAAGGGTTTGAATGATTTATTTGTTATTTGTTTTTTACGGTTTGTTAACCTTTGTAGGATACAGGGTGGAGTCCTGGGAAGCAGCTCAGAATTTCATTCGGATCCATTACATTCACTTTCATGCTAATACCCTTAATCCACACTTTCGGCTTTGTGCCACATCTAAGCTACGCTTAGAAAATCATTTAGGCATCTCGATGGTGGGTAGTGCTTAGCAAGCTTGTTTCGCTAAATTTGATCCTCACTGGATGTTCTTTATTTTCGGCCTTGTTCCACATCTACGGTTAGAAAATCACTAGGGCACTTCAACGTGGTTAACAAGTTTGTCTCACTTTAAATTAAACAATAATTATTCAGTCTGCGTGCCCGAGAAAGCGTAATAAAGTAAATGAGTTTCCGGAAGGATCAGTTCGAAACAGACGGCGGTTTCATCATCAAAGATTGTTTAGATCGAATAATTACAGCAATTCCATGTTTAATTGAATGCAAAAACATCCAGATTTTCTCATACTTCTTGACAGTAATCCAAAAGCACTTGGCAATTGAGTGGTTTTCGTTGGAACGTTTTTTTCTTCATTTCCCACCACAATCATTCAATTATATTAAGATTAGGATTTTGTTCTGGCCATTTTCCCAAGAGTTGAACACGATTAAACCATTGTTAACTGGTACAGTTATCGCTGTTTAAGTTTTAATCAACTTTTACCAATATTCTTCAACCATCGTTTTTAACAAAATTACGTATCCACTGCCAAATGTTATGTTTGTGGCGGATCTTGCATTTTTTCTTCCTCCATCTGATCATCTTACATATTCTCTGGCACAAGAATGGAACTCTATTTTGCATTCATTATTAAAAGTTACATTTGCAGCATCTGATGTTAGATATTCTTTTGCATGTGCATAGTGTCGAAGGACCAAGTGTTGGAAGACAGAATGACGAATGGACAACATTTCAAACAGATAGAGTGTCGAACGAATTAAGAATCGAACGGACAGTGTGTCGAAAGGAGAAAGTGCCGAACGGAAAAAGAGTCAAACTGATAAAATTAAGAATGGACATAACAGAAAACAGTTTCATAAGGACTAAATATATCGTCAAGATTTAAAAATAATCAGTTACACTATTCTAACCTTTAATTGATTCCCTTTAGTATCATCTATATAAAAAAAAATCTATATAAAAAATTGCGAATGTCAGTGTGTACTGTGTCACACTTTTCAACTTTATTCCTAGAAGCCAGAGCCCAATATATCGTACCATTTTTGAATCAGACCGATTCCATGAACAAATTAAAAACAATCCGGGTCGGATCTGGATCTGTAATCCTTAAATTTTGGATTTCCAAGTTTTCATTACTAGGATTCTTTTCGGCAATTTTTACGTTTTTTTTTTTGTTTTTTTTTTGTTTTTTTTTGTGACGAATATTTGGTACGATAAAAAATTTTACAACTTGGAAATAAATTTGAGAATAATTTAAATTAATATCGAAATGCAGCGAAAGTCACCCGTGAAATAAAAATGATTGCTTTCATGCAAAGTAAAGACTTACGTATATCAAAATGTCTTTAAATTAAGTGGCAGCAGAAGAATAATCGTTTTGAATATAGATATAATTTTGACGTTTAGATATTTATCATAATTAACAAAAATGATATATATCATATAATAAATATTATATCCCCAAATATAGACACAGAAAAAAATCTAGCCTGGACAACGAAAATAACTATACTGTTTAATAAATAAACAGAGCGTCTACTCAAATACGTGTATCCACTGAAAATAACGTTTAAGTAATAAATATATATATATATATATATATGTATATATATATATATATATATATATGCGTGTGCATGTATTTGTATATATATATATATATATATATATATATATATATATATATATATATATATATACAAATAAATGCACACGCATATATATAAATTCCGAGAGCTCAATGTAATAAACAGAGCAAATAATATTTAATTAGTTAATAATAATTAACAAACAAATCAGATCGGAGACTTCAGAAAACTATGATAATGTTAATTACCATGGCTTTCTGGAATCTCCGATTTGTTAACTATATATATACATATATATATATATATATATATATATATATATATATATATATATTGAACAATAAAAAATATTAAAAAATTAATTATATATATATATATATATATATATATATATATATATATATATAGTATTTACATTATGCGGACTATCGTCCTCATCTTTGGCGCCATATTTATCACAACGTTTCGGCCGTTGTACGCTCCGGCCTTCTTCAGGTGGTTGGAATTTCGAACTGAAACCTTTATTTCGATTACTGGGGTAGACTGTTCTAGTTCCACGTGCCCAGAACAGTCTACCCCAGTGATCGAAAGAAAGGGTTCAGTTCGAAATTCCAACCACCTGAAGAAGGCCGGAGTGTACAACGGCCGAAACGTTGTGATAAATATGGCGACAAAGATGAGGACAATAGTCCGCATAATGTAAATACTGTACATAATACCTCATCTCAGAAATATAAACATATATATATATATATATATATATATATATATATATATATATATATATAAAAGTGACATAGAAGTCAACACTTAGAGCCTCTAAGTGTTGACTTCTATGTTCACTTTTATATTTACACACGCTCTTTCTGATATTGAGCACTTTATCCCATAAATATAGCACATCTTAAGACTATATTTCTTCATATATATATATATATATATAAATATATATATATATATATATATATATATATATATATATATATATATATATATATATATATATGCTGGAGTCTCCCGTCGATTTCGACGTATGAGTATCCGACAACCTCATTTAGTTTTTATGTTTTTCTCATAAATCGCACCAAATATTGTGTTGGAACAGAATTTTGTAGTGTTTTTTCAACACACATAGCCTTAGAAGACGTGATTTCCTTTCACAGGTAAATGTTATATATATATATATATATATATATATATATATATATATATATATATATATATATATATATAATTATTACCTGTAGAACAACATTTCCGCGTGGAAAAACACGACTTCAAAACCCATGCCAAATTCACTATAATTGAGAGAATAGAAAAGTTCAGCGAAGATAACATTAGAAAGATTTTGAGTGTTATGAAAATAAGTGGATACAACGTCTAAAAACAAAATATCCAGCCGGGCTAAACCATAAATTTAACAATACAGATAGTAGCAATATATAAATCAACAAATCAAAACCTACCCACATTTCTCACCCACACAAGACAGACATGCTTACGGATGTGTTGAGGCCTCACACTTATACACTTATACACACACCCACACGAATATACACACTTACACACATCATACTCACTCACTGCCAAATGATAACACACACCCACAGCAATACACACGCTTACACATATCATACTCACTCACTCACTCCCTAAGAACCAAATAACACAAACACAAACACTAAACAGAGAAACATCCCCTCACCAGGTCCAATAAAACTATCAAACTGACCAGAGAATTCGGAGCAGCATGTATATCCAGCTCTTATCTCAAATAACAACTTAAAAGAGACTGTTTGACCAACACAAGGATTGTTAAAAGATTCATGTTAAAAAGATAAAAAAATAAAAAAACAAATGAAAACTACAGACAAAAGTTCATTTTCTCCATCAAAACATTCATTTCTGTAGTTCACTGCTACTAACAAGCAGAAACATTTCTTCTCCCGATGATGGCCATTTTGGCCGAAACTAGTCGAGGAATCTAAATGAAATAATCATAAAAAAAACGAAAGAATATTAATCTACAACCCAGTGTGTCTGAAGATTTTAGTTTTTAATATTTTTTTATTGTTCAAAAAAAAAAAAAATATATATATATAGTTGTTCTTCGTCGTCCATCATCTCCTTTCAAAGCACACCTTTCATCCATCTTTGTTTTAGAAAAGATGTTAGCCATGATTTTAGTGTATAAAGTAACCACATGACTTCCCAAATCACCTTACACACCTTAATAAGATGGAAATATCCCTATTTTTAACCCATTCTTATGACTTTATCATCTCATTGGCCCAGTAGACCTTCTTTCAGCTTCATCCTGCTTAAAGCTGAGCATCTTCCGTTAGACGAAATGAAACTAATTTTATAGAGTTGGCCTAAAACTTTCGCACGCCATTTTACTTATTTGTTACTAGGATTTCTTATGTTATGAATGTTTACAGAAAATCTTCCTTCGAGCAACAAGACGCAATATCTAATCAATACTTATAAATATTTTGTTTACAATCTAATATTTTTAAGGATTTCTTTCCAAACAGTTCAACTTGTCACCATTTTTAACACTGACCACGTTACTTAGTGAATTCAGATGGCTTTCAGTAATCATTACCAATCCTGAAGATGAATAAGCAAGTCAATATACGACTGAGATTCAAACAGCACAATGATTAATTCAAAAAAGTTTTTAACGCCCTCCCATCCAAATATATAACAGATTTCAAATATCGCCTGTAATAATGGCGATAGAAACATATTTGATGATGTATGTTGTGGAATAAAGTCCTATTCAAACATAATAGTTTGCAATGTAATAGCATATCGTAATACAGGCTTATTCAAAAAGAATGAACCGATTTCATTACGTAATATTTTAATAAGGAAAAACAATAGAAAGTTCTAGCCAAGTCGCAAGTATTCTACACACAATGACTTTTATTTCCTGTCTTACAAATGTTCAATGTGGTCACCATCTGCAGCACGGGTAACATCAATGCGATAAGAAAATTCCTCCCAGACGCGTATCGCCATATCATGATCTACTGAGTAGATCGTTGTTGTTATTCGATGTTTAAAGTCATCAAGGTTTGTGGGTAGCGGTGAAACATAAACGCATTCTTTTACGTATATCCACGAGAAAAAAAAAAACAAACTCACACCCGGTGAGGTCTGGGGATCTCGCAGGCCAAGTACAAAGAGCAAGGTCTTGGTAAAGGCCTGGATGAGGCGTAGTCTGTAAGGTTTCAAATGTAGGCATCTTAACACACATCAAATAGTGGATTGAGATATCACAAACTCACAGCTAGCTCGATTTGTGGACTACAATAGATTCCCCTCAAACGCAGCACGGATTCTCGCCACTTGTTCCTCTGAAAGTTGTGGTCGTCCTGGATTTTTTCCTTTAACACAGACGCCCATTCTGTTGCAACTGTTTAAACCACCGTCGAATGTTATTAAGAGGGTGCGGATTAATGTCGACTTGCCTTCGAAAAGCACGCTGCAGCGTGACAACCGTATTTATTTTTGCGAAGTCCAGATCGCAGAACGCCTTTTTGCTTAGGACTCGGCATTCCGGGCGTTAACAAACAATCGAATGTTGCCGGAGATACGACGCAACTACAGCACCCCTGTGGCACCCATTCAAAAATTAAAAGAAACTCCAATTTCAAATAGTCACTAACTCATTCCATGACTATGCTTGAGAATTGAAATCGATTAATTCTTTTTCAATAACTCTGTAATATTCATTAATCCTGAATACCACGTTACATTTGAAATAGCAGTTGGGTAGTCATCCACACATAATTTCTGCCAACAAAGGGAATTACCGTTAAGTCAGTCAGTAAGTTATGTGCCATGCGTGATATACGCTTAGGCGATCATGTATCTTTCGATACATAACTGACGAGGCAGATTTTTTCCCTCAGTATGTTGTCATTTCTTTCTGCGGTAGACCAGTTGACATCCAAGGCTATAGTCATGTTATTTGCCTATAGCATAGAAAAAGGGGATTCATACCTTTCCCAGGGGTCAGTTATGTGCTATACCTGATACACGCTTAAGCGATCATGTATTTTTCGATACATGACTGACGTGATAGCAGGTTTCCTTTTCTTTCTAGAGTAGCTCAGTTACTATATTTATCCATAGCTGGGGTGGAGGGAGAATAAGGGTTTGTGAATGTAATGGATTCGACTGGAATTCGAACTCGGCTCTCCGATTCCTCAATCCGAACTGTTTTCTGTGCCTAGGGTATTGTTATCCTTTGAAAGCACAGGTATAATAGTCGGTTCCCTGTATCGGTCCAATAAATCTGACTCTTCGTGCCATCCTCTACCTTTACAAGGGCCAGATCAGACCTAAGATAGAGTACAGCTGTCATATTTGGGAAGGAGTTTTCCAATACTCACTTTTAAGTTTCGATAGAGTCCCAAACCGTGCCCGAGTTCTTGTGGGTGATGGATTATTTTCCACTATACGAAACCCCTCTCAAAGACGAAATGTCGCAAGCCTTTCACTGCTCTCTCGTTATTTACATGGAAAATTCTCAGACGAAATACATTTTTTAGTTCCACCATGTGTAACCTTCAGGGGTAGAACCCGCTATGCTACGTACATTGTAGCGAACCAACCTCATTTCCTCTGTATTCCATTGATGAAGAAGTAAGTTTCACTCGTGCAACTTCTTCTCGCGAAAGGTTGCTTTGTGGAACCGACACCTAAGATCACTTCCCGATCTGTACAATCTTAAGCTTTTAAAATCCAAGGTTAACCATTATCTTTTCACATAAACTGTACTCTGTACCTGGGCCTTGTACATTGTGAATCTCACTGTAAAACATAATATAAAAACACAAGTTGCCGTCAACAAAAATCTCCAGTTGCGAGAAACCAGAAAATAGCAATTTTTACCCACCCTCAGCTGTAATTTGGAACTGTAAGTTGGTTCCGAAATTAAAAGCGGTACTGTAAGGTCGTCATTTTTCATCTAATGCTGGAGTCGAAATTGTCGTCTTCAGTTAGTAAACCAGAAATTTTCTTGGTCAGAATAAGGGGGAAAATGAAAATAGAAAGCTTTTGCAAAAGAATATGGAGACAAGTTTAAAAATATTTTAAATTTCAAGGGAAATACGTTTATTTCATGCTTGTTTTATCATTCTATCTGTTCTAAAACTTATTTTAGTCTTGGACGAGAAACGTCACTTATCAATGGGCCTTTCATTATGAAGAGCCTTACCAAGTGTTCATCAAAATCATTTAAGTTATGATAATAATGGTACACAATGCAAACTTTTTTAAAGATATATTTCCGATAGAGTTTGTACTGTTTTTTTCTCTTTGAATTTTTCTTTGAGAATGTTAATTTTCTAAAATAAATAAATCTAAAAGAAAGTTTGAAATTGGAAGTAATCTACAGAGTTATTCGCTAAGCTAGATAAGTATTTAGATTAAAGATACTTTCATTCAAATTAAAGATTAAAAAAGAAGAGGTCGCTATTCAAAATAAAAGGCAATTCTTCATTGAACAGCTTTTTTCATTCAGTATAAAGATGGTGGAGGCAGAGTGGAATTTGAGTCAGCTTTTTCTTTCATTGCATGAAGCTTCATAATCGGTAGAAGATTTTGCTTTTAATGAACTCTTCTATTGCGTTTTAAATTGGACTGTCTGGTGGTAAGAATCTAACAGACAACCTATTATTTGCAATGGATAGCGGTTCGGATTGAGGAATCAGAGAGCCGAGTTCGAATTCCAACCGAATCCATTACATTCACTTGCGTGCTAATATCTTTGGGAAAGGTATGAATCCTCTTCCCCTCCCCTCCCCGCCAGCTATGGGTAAATAGCAGGACAGACCAGGTTCTATAGCCGTGGATGGCAACTGGTCTACCGCAGAAAGAAATGGCAACCTACTGCGGGAAAAATATGCCTCGTCAGTCATGTATCGAAAGATACATGATCGCTTAATCGTGTATACCGCATGGCACATAACTGATTGACTGATAAAGATACCTTACCCAAAATAAAGAAACCGATATTTACTACCATAAAGATGAGATTATATAACGAGGTCATTAATGTATCGTAAAGCAAATTTGGTTGCATATTGCAAACGATTTTTAACTCATTTGAGATAAAGATAAATAAATAAAAAATTATTGATACTAACATATACGTTCTACAATATTGGAGCTTCGGTCAGACATTTTTCATGTGAATAAAAATGATCGGCAGCCATGTGAAAATCCTTCAAAGCAGCTTGTTCTTTAATTACTATTCATTGCATGAAGCTTCATAACTGGCAGAAGATTGTGCTTTTAATGAACTCTTCTATTGTGTTTTAAATTAGACTGCCTGGTGGTAAGAATCTAAAAGACAACCTATTACTTTTCAAAGTGTTCATAGTGAATAATGTCTTTGTGTATATATACTAGTGAGTGAGCCCAAATGCCTTGACTCACTTTATAGTCCACCAATAGAAGGTTAACCAATCAGAAGACGTAGAACATTCAATCCGTCGTGTATAAAGGCGGCCATTTTGTTTACTCTATCCGAATGTCCAGTCCAGCTCGTCAGGCGAAGAGAAACAAAAGGACGAACTACGCTCTGCTACTTTTACCAAAATATCCACTGCTAACCTGAAAAACGCTTTCCTACTGTCTTCGAAATATTCTCTGCTAACCTCTGGATTCTATACGCGAAGACGACCGTCATAATGAACAACAAATACCAGTATCATTGTATGGAGCTAGTATCTTTTATTTTGCATAAAGGTAACTTTATATTGATTAAAATAATCTGTTCAATGTCTAACGGTTTCTTCAATTTGGATAGATATATCTGGTTTAGTGAATAACTCTCGTGTTAGTTTCAATCAAATATTGTGTTACTATTTTAAGAAATCTTTCCAAGTCAAATACAGCTAGTTTAATTCAATAAGAATTAGAATATATAAAAGAAGGAATAGAACAAGAAAGCATGTGAATCATGATATCTATATTTTTGTAATTCCAGATATCAACCTGAACACAAAGTCAGGGTCTAGTTTAAAAGCTACATCACTCGCTTCTACTTTTATACTTACAAAAGTAAAAAAGAAGTCATTTTAATAAAAAGTAGAACAAAAAAGATTTTAGTGGGGAAGTATTCATTTTAACTTAACCAAATCTTTATCCTAAAATTATATCAATATATTTATACGAGTCTCGTACCACGCGTCGTTGCTAATATTGGTGACATGTATTTGATAGTATATAATATCCTGTCCAAAAATGTTCAGTGAAAAAATGCTTAATGTATTGTATGACAGCAAAAAGTGTAATATCATTCCTTAGGAATACTATGTCAAAGTTGCATTTCATACAGTCATCAGGTAGTCATTCATACAGACTTTCTGCCAACAAAGAGAAATACTATTCTGTAAGTTATTATAATACCTTGCTAGCACATCACAAGGTACAGTAGAAAGAGACGAGTCTAAAGATATGGCGATGCGATAAAAAGATAAAAGATGTCAGAAAAAAGCAATCATGATCAGCATGGATGGCGTTGTTCAGTAAGTGACTGAGAGTCGCATGTTTCCGCAAGTGAACAGCAAGGTCTGCTTTACTGCGTGCGACAAAGGACATAGTGGTGGGTGAGTCTATCATTGAGAGGAGCACGACTTTAATATTTGAGCGCAATTCATCCCGATGTTCGAGTCGGTTTCGCTCAAACATTTTGTATAGATGAGAAGCAGGAGAGGCGCCCAACTCCTTCGATCTGACGCTTTGTTTTCCTAGAAAGAAAAGGAAATGCTGTATCGCTTCAGATTGTGTTTGAGTTTGTAATGCAGGAATGGCCTTCCAGCTGACCTTTTTGTTAGAAGCTGGCCAAAGAGGAGTTGTTTTGTAAGTCTGCTATCGCACATACGAGAAAGATGTGTGAGTGTTTGTGTATATGTGTGTTTGTGTATATGTGTGTGCATAATTTTCATGCCAAGGTTCTCATATGACCGGATTCTGATAAAGGTCTTGTAAACTGTACGCACTGATAAGAGAAGAGGTTTCCCTATGAAAACACGTAACGTTCAAAATGTTTAGTAATTACCGATCACGTCTGAATTTGTTTCACTGTGTGCCGTTTCAAGATTATTTGGTGAGTGCTTTCTTTCTTTATACATATATACGTGCGCGCGCGTACGTGTGTGTGTGTGATATTCAAGTCAGCCTTGCCTTTGTATAGTCTAGAAGCATGACAGGCGCCCAGCTCCTTCGTTCTGATCCTTTGTCTTCCCAGGAAGAAAAGGAAATGCTGCATCGCTTCAGATTGTCTTTGAGTTTGTAACGCAAGAATTGGCCTTCCAACTGACCTGTTTATTAGAAGTTGGCCAAGGAGGAATTGTTTTGGAAGTCTGCTATCATTCATACAAGATGGATGTCCTGCCGACATGAGTTTGATTTTCATTAGGATGACTTCAGTACCTGTCATGTTGCATTTAGCCAAAACCTCACTGTTTCCAATGAAATCACCCAGTTTTATAATACATACTATATATATATATATATATATATATATATATATATATATTTAAAAATATGATTCCAATACGCTATATATATATATATATATATATATATATATATATATATATGTAATTATTAATTTAAAAATATGATTCCAACACGCTATATAGATATATATATATATGATTCCAACACGCTATATATATATATATATATATATATATATATATAATGATTCCAACACGCAATATATATATATATATATTTTTAAATAAATAATGATATTTATGCTCTACTTTTGTATCGAGCACTATTTTTAAAAAATAATAACAAAAATACTAAAGAACTTTGAATTATTTACCTAACGAGTTCTTTCCTATTTTCTATATATTTTCACACATATATATATATATATATATATATGTGTGTGTGTGTGTGTGTATATGTGTGTGTGTGTGTTATAGCATGTATTATTTGTTTTCTTAGGAAAGCAAATTGATAACAAGAGTATTGCAATTGCAATGTGGGATACTTGTTCAAAAGTAGCGATAGATGTATGTTTATATAAAACTAATGTTTCAAATTTGTTTTAATTATAAGAGAATTGCACACAAAAAGAACATACAGGGGACGGGCCAAGTAACAAATCAAGTAAAAAACCTTATAGAAGTGATAATATAAAAAAAAGGTTGGAGTTGGCATGTAATAAGAAGAAAGGATAAGATGGAGTAAAATGTTGGATTGTTGCTCAATAGATAGGAAATGCAGGATCAATTTAAAATAGAGATGAAATAAAGAGGTTTGCAGATAAGACATGTCAAAGAAAAACAGTCATGGTCAAAATGGAAGAAGTTGCAATGTTTGATGATGCTTTAACACATTTAAACATATCTTTTGTATTATAAAAAGTCCTTTGTAACAGTTTGCTGTGTGACAGCTTAGAGTAATAGCATTCATCAAAGTTACATTTGAAACTGTGACCAGTAATAAATGTTGATGCTAGAATATTATTAAATCCGTAAGGTATTATGAAACTTTGCAAGCACTCAACAAATCATCTGCAAAATAAAGCCAGAAAGGAGAACATTTTGTGGATCCCAATTACACAAGTCTGCAGGCAGCAAATGGTACAAAGACTGAAATTCACAATTGTTACAAACCCTTTGCTCTGTACAGTCCAAATTTGGCACCATCAGTCTTCTGAACATTTCTGAAATTAAAATTGGTTTTGGCATTTTATTTAGCAATCAAGTATCATATATCAGTTTAACATGAGAGGGTGGATATAAACTGGTATTTTTCTTTAAAAATTTTCGTCTTATCTCAAATCTCAGGTACCGTTTTTTCATTATTTTTTATGGAATTTTCTCTGATTTGCCAGAAAAATTTGAAGTGAACAAAACTTACTTCATATTCATAGCAGTGTAACGGGAGAGCTACAGAAGAAAGATTTATTCTCCTATATGCATTTCCCCCATTATGAGCATTATTAAATCCGTTATATAATAACACCGTATTTTACGGACGGAATGGAATGCCTGGAATGACAACCATGCCTTGTTCTCAGAGAGATTTTCTATCACTAAGATATACATTAAACTATATAAACATATATTTACATGTGTCCCACACAAAGATAAACATACGATATATCTACACAGCAAGCCGAGTGAAAGAAGAACGAAAAGAGTGTTGCTTATATATAATATAGAATTTCTTCTGTCTTTTCCGAGTAACACTGTTTTGTACTCCAGATTCAAATGGTTCAGATTCATCTATGTCCTAGGCGAGGACATATGCCACGAACAGGAAGCGGTGAATCTTGGTTTTTTCCAAATTGAGGACTGCAAGCTGGAGTATCTTTCTATATCTGGGGAAAATATATTCCCAAATAGAAACGCTAGCATGTGCTGAAGGAGGAAGATTTAGCCTCAGAAAATAGCAACCTGTGAACCAAAAGAATGACTGACTACTTTCGTCACTATATCAAGTAACGTTACAAACGGTCGTCACGTAATCCACGTGATTATCTCGACTAAAGAGAGACAATCGTCTTTTGTCTCCTGACACCAGTTGCTAGTCTAAATATTATTTTCTAGATGTAATTTAGCAATCAAGACTCATATTTTTCTTTATAATAGATGTGATGAGGCAAAAAAGGTGGAGTTAGGTGGAGGCGTATAGTAAGAGGAAAGGACAACATGGAGAGGTTTGCAGGTAAGACATGTCAAAGAAAAAGCCAACGGTGAATATCCGATACGCCATGTTAAATCTGCGACTTAATTAAGAAAATTATTTCAAAAATCAAGAATTAATAAGAAGAGTTGAAATTAATGCCTGCAAAGTTTCACGGCTCTAGCATCATTCCTTCATATTCAGCCTATGAACTTTTTGTCCACCCTCATACCTGGAAAGAAAAAATGCAGTTATTAATTTAAAAAAAAAAGACGTGAAATTAATGCATCCAAGGTTTCACGATTCTAGCTTTACTCCTTCATAGTTAGCCTATGAACTTTTCAACCCAAAATTGTACCTGGAAAGAAAAAATGCATTTATTAATAAGAACAGTTAAAATTAATGCATGCCAAGTTTCACGGTTCTAGCATCATTCCTTCATAGTCAACCTAATAACGGTTCTGCTCACCGTCGTACCTGGAAAGAAACAATGGATTTATTAATAAGAACAGTTGAAATTAATGCATGCCAAGTTTCACGGTTCTAGCAACATTCCTTCATAGTCAACCTAATAACTTTTCTGCTCACCGTCGTACCTGGAAAGAAACAATACATTTATTAATAAGAACAGTTGAAATTAATGCATGCCAAGTTTCACGGTTCTAGCATCATTCCTTCATAGTCAACCTAAGAACCTTTCCGCTCACCGTCGTACCTGGAAAGAAACAATGCAGTTATTAATAAAAACAGTTGAAATTAATGCATGCCAAGTTTCACGGTTCTAGCATCATTCCTTCATAGTCAATCTAATAACTTTTCCGCTCACCGTCGTACCTGGAAAGAAACAATGGATTTATTAATAAGAACAGTTGAAATTAATGCATGCCAAGTTTCACGGTTCTAGCATCATTCCTTCATAGTCAATCTAATAACTTTTCCGCTCACCGTCGTACCTGGAAAGAAACAATGCATTTATTAATATGAACAGTTGAAATTAATGCATGCCAAGTTTCACGGTTCTAGCATCATTCCTTCATAGTCAACCTAAGAACCTTTCCGCTCACCGTCGTACCTGGAAAGAAACAATGCAGTTATTAATAAAAACAGTTGAAATTAATGCATGCCAAGTTTCACGGTTCTAGCATCATTCCTTCATAGTCAATCTAATAACTTTTCCGCTCACCGTCGTACCTGGAAAGAAACAATGCATTTATTAATATGAACAGTTGAAATTAATGCATGCCAAGTTTCACGGTTCTGGCATCATTCCTTCAGAGTCAACCTAAGAACTTTTCTGCTCACCGTCGTACCTGGAAAGAAACAATGCAGTTATTAATAAGAATAGTTAAAATTAATGCATGCCAAGTTTCACGATTCTAGCATCATTCCTTCATTGTCAACCTAATAACCTTTCTGCTCACAGTCGTTCCTGAAAAGAAACAATGCATTTATTAATATGAACAGTTGAAATTAATACATGCCAAGTTTCACGGTTCAAGTATCATTCCTTCATAGGCAACCTAAGAACTTTTCCGCTCAGCGTCGTACCTGGAAAGAAACAATGCAGTTATTAATAAGAACAGTTGAAAATAATGCATGCCAAGTTTCATGGTTCTAGCATCATTCCTTCATTGTCAGGCTATGAACTTTTCATCTCATCCTCGTAAGTAAAATTTATAATGCCATCCTTATCCTAAAAGAAATTTCGGTTTGGAAAAATATTCTTCTTATTTGTCATCTATTTATTCCCGTTTTATTTTTATTAAATGCTCTTTATATTATAACGATTTAAAATGTTATAGAAATTCATGAATTTGATGATATTTATTCTTTTTTTTAATTTTACGTTTGTTTTATAGTTGAATTAATAACCTTGTCGAAAGAATACATTCATGTTTTTTTTTGTTACTTATATTCTACAAAATAAAAAATATCCTAAGAGCCTCTATGGTTAATTTTTTATAGAATGATCGCTAAAATGAAATCAAGACAAAATATATTAGAAGTTGAAAGTTAATTCACTTACTCTCAATTTATCTAACGTTAGAAAAGCAAATATAACTTATTTAAATCTCTGCAGAGATGTTACCTATTTATCTACACAGAAGAAATTCTAGAGGTGATGAAAAATCAACAACGAATAATGTCAATGAAGGTAAAAAAAAATACCAAAACCTAAACACAGAAATTAAAAAATTGTAGGCCGCCTAACGAGGAATTAATCAATGAAATACAGAGAATATGCAACACAAACACGGCAGGTATACATACCAGAATAAAAGAATTAACAGAACGAAAGGTGAGTCAACTAACAGGCGCTATAAAATCAAATGAAAGATCACAGCTAATACAAAAAAAAAAAGAGAACTACTCCAAAAATGGAGTGAATATGTCAAAAAGATTTTTCATGGTATGAAAGAGAAACCTATGCTTGAAAATACAGAAGAGTCAGAAATTCAAAAAGATGGAGTAAAATGAGAAATGGAGAAGATGAACGAGAACAAAGCAACAGGCCATGATGGGATCGTATCAGAAAGTCTCTCAGACGATTTTGGTATCGATAAGGTAACAGATGATATATACAACAGTGGAACGATTTTGGCATCGACAAGGTCACAGATGAAATATACAACAATGGCGAGATACTGGAAGACCTCACTAATCTATCTTCGTTAAATTATCTAAGACACCAGGTGCAAACGAATGCGATCCATATAGGTCATCAGTTTAATGAGCCAAATAACTAAAGTAATGAATCCAATACCGATGAATAGAGTTCTCTGCAGAATTAGACTGGAAGTGGGGCAATAACTGTGTGGTTTTATCGAGGACACCGGAACAAGAAATGCTATATCATGGTTATAATTATATCTATGAGAGAGAAATACAAATGAAGGCAAATGTGTAACCGTTTTTTATAAAAAAACGCAAAAGCATTTAACAAGATACAGGACAAGGATTTATTTGAACTACTAGGAAAACTCAATCTATGTGGAAAATATGTTACAATTATCTGGAACTTATACGGGGAGCAAACCGCCTGCATACGATGAGAAGATGAATTGAGAAGCTATACAAATTAGAAAGGGGTGTGAGATAAGAATACATATTCTCTCCAGCGTTATCCGAAGAGAACTCGAGATCTTAACATGATTCATTATCGCTGGGCGTAATATTATCAATATAAGATTCGCAGATGTCACTTTGTTGATGGCCGAATCGAAAAGGAAAGTACAGGATCTCTTAGTGGTAAAAAAAGCGATAAAAATGACAATCAACATCAAAAAATGTGCAAGAGAGAATGGCTAACATGCAAGTAAGGATTTGGAGATATAAATATCAATCAAGTGCAGAAGTTAAAAAAAATCTAGGAAGGGTTTTAACAGAAGATGGAAAATGTAACACCGAGATCCGAATGCACAATGCCAACGAAGCCTTCCAAACGCTGAGGCTCGAAAGACGGGAAGATTTTATTAGAAACAAGGGGAACAGTACGAGGACATTGCCATTGAATGTTGGACAATTTCCCTCAGCACGTGGAAAAACTAGAAGCAGCAGAAATGTGGTTCTACAGAAGGATAGTGAGAATTCCATGGACGCAGTGAATAAATAACAAGGAAATCATAAAGAAAACCCCGTCATCTGATACGTTTTTGACTTGATGCTTATAGACAACTTACATCTTTGAAGTTGCAGTAACAATCCTAGCGTTGGGCCTGATTAGTTTCTCTTTAAATTGTACTGATAGATTGTTGACAGGTAACATAATGAATTTTGTATTTTTGTTGTCGGAGATGGCTACCTTTTTAGACTTGAAGACTGATATAATGGAATATGCGTACACCTGTGTTCTCCCTCATTAGAATGATTGGCTGGTGTCCGTCATAAATATCGACGGACGAAGAAGAGCCTTAGTCTGAGAGCTAAGTCTATAACGACGCCCATTGGACTACGCCATTGATCTACACTTCTTACCTGCGACTACGACGCGTACCACTTAGCGACTTCGTTCAAATATATCCCTTTCCTTTGTAAGTTCGTTTTTTTTACGTTGAGGGTGAAATGATATTTGATAGTGTAGAAGTTTTCCAATATATTTCTCGTCTTCATCTAGGTACTCTGAACTGTATATTCCAAGAGATCTTAGGTAAAAAGCTAAGTCTTGATTTTATTTTCTGGTTCAGGTAGGAGTAGAAATTGATTAAATTATTTTGGTTAGTGAGTTTTCAACACACTTTAAAATCTAATTTGTTTTTGTTTTGTATAAATAGGAAAGAAAAACTAAACTTATCCGACGCGTTTCGTCCTCTGAAGGACTTTTTTCAATGTAAATGGAACGATTATTTTCTAACTAGTATTTATTTACAAGAGCAAAAATGTTACTGATCACCAGATTTCAATGTCGCCATGTGCTGTTTATTTCAAAACAAATATTGTAGTGGTTATCCTTTTTCAAAATTGATCTGTCATCTGAAAGTTATTTTTTTTTTTTTACTTGTGAGTTGGTGGGAGAGGTTGTTACAAAGGATTGAATTAGATATACCATATTTAGTGTTGTATATAACGAAAACATGCTACCAAAATATACGCAATAAATATATATATATAT
>OZ010608.1:65763355-65770855 GCA_963932145.1 Acanthosepion lycidas
GTTCGATTGCTGCCGAAGGGCACAAATTTTCTCTTACGTGATACAAATCTCTTAGATAAATAAAAAGCCATATATATATATATATATATATATATATATATATATATATATATATATACAATTGAAGATCTTAGAGGTAGAACATTTTGTTAAAGTGAGTGTATTTTATTTTCCCGTCTCCTTTTTAGTCGGTGTGCAGAATAATTTTTATTTTATTCAAACCAGCAAAGAATGATATAAATTAACGTGTGATTTTTTTTTAATTTTCTTCCTCCTATTTTAGAAGTACTAACAAAGGTGGTTGTGGTCTTCCATTTTTGTGTCTTTTTATCATATCTGTCTTCATTGTTTGACACACACACAGATACACACAGGCATACACAGACGTACACACACACACACACACACATATATATATATATATATATATATATATATATATATATATATATATGAAGAAATATAGTCTTACGGTGTGCTACATTTACGGGATATAATACTCAGTATCAGGGATAGAGTGTATGTAAATATAAAAGTGAACATTGAAGTCAACACTTAGAGGCGACAGGCTGTTTCTTGCGAGACACAATCGTCAGTTAACTATATATATATATATATAGAGAGAGAGAGAGAGAAAGAGGAAGAAAGAGAGAGAGGTAGTATATCAAAATACTTTTTACAAACATCACACCTATACAAAGACAAAATGGTATATAAAGAGATGTCCGCAAATCCTCTTTGAGTTCTTAAGTTTAAAGTTTACAGTAGACATTTTCAGTGTACAATCCAAGATACAATACAAAAATACTTTTACAAACTTTGTGGGGCGGAGTTTCTGACAGCAAAATAATGTAAAATGTCCACATAAACATAAATTCAATCGTTGTACCTGAACACAGAAACTCATAAGAAATATTCAAAATATTCTCTTCTTGCTTCAACATACGCACGGACCCGTCGGATCACTGACTGGCGCACCCTTTCTAATACTTGAACACGGTGTCGAATGATTTCGCAGGCTCCCATGAACCGTTGAAAAGGCGTCTCTGAATTATTTATGGCAGCTGATTAAACCGATTGTAAAGTATTTAGATCGGGAAAACTTGCAGGCCATGGAACGGGTTCTCGCCTACCTATTCAGCCTTCATGGTAGATGTAAACCAGTATATCGCTAACAATGTACTGGAGTCCCATCATGCATGAACCACATACGTCTTCTTATTAGCAGGGGTACATCCTCTATCAGGTCTGTAAATTTGTTTAAAATAATGCCCTTGGACAACTCGTGTATGACGTGCTGGGAAAACATATAGACCTACCAGACTGTCACCTACAATTCCCATCCATACATTAATCGTAAACTGATGCCTGACAAGCCTGTATGTGGATTCAGATTTGCCCACAAATGTTGGTTGTTTAGATTTGTTATTCCATCGCTTCCAAATGTCGCTTTATCCATAAACAAGACTGAAGAGACAAACAACGGATCGGCAGTTTGTGCAATAAGCATCGGCAAAAGTTCTTCCGTGGAGAATGATCAGCGGGCGAAAGACCCTGCTTACATTGCAAATGATACGGATGTAGGAGTTGCTATTGAATTACCCTTCATGGAGTGCTATGAGATGGTACGACATGCTAGGGTCACTAGAATGTGATAAGGCGTACGAGTAAATCTCGGTCTTCCTCTATCCATAGTTTGTGATGCAACGCGACGATAAACAGCTTCAAATGTTGGATAACTCGGCTGGCTTCGGCCTAAAAACGCAAACTGATACAGCAGTCTAGCCTCGTTACCCATTACCATTCGTGCGGCTATATATAAAATTGATATCTGCCTGTTCCCGTATGAATATCCAGCCATTGTTAAACGGAACACTTATCTGTTAACTCATTACTACACACGTTAAATGCTAAAGAAAGTTTAGTCAGAACTGCACACGAATAACAAATGTAATTTAGTCTATATGACAACACAGCGCCATCTACCGTAAACTTTTTGTAAAATTAATAATTCAAAAACGAAGGATTTTCGAAAATATGTTTATATGGAATTTTTTAAAAGTATTTTTAGACACAAGACATAAATCAATTACGGTAAAACTGAAGTCCGCTTAGCTTGATGTATTTCATGCAATTTTATGGAGCAAATAGGGTTTATTAAATTTTTGTTAGTTTGGTTTAGTTATCACTTGTTCACTCACATGCTCTCGCACTGAGAGTTAGATACCTGACTAACATCCGCTACTTATTAATTATCTGTTGCGTTTTGATTGCCTCAGTCAGAAAATCATTAGACATCGTCAGTAAACCATGTAATTTTCAACATGTGTCAGTGCCAATCATTATCCACCTTAAAGAGTCTTCAATTGGCATTCCATCACAGGACATTTACGCCTTTTCCGGTGTAGACGTGTATATACGTTTATACCGAAAGTGTTTTTCCGACAAATACAAAGACATGGAGATCGAAATTAACTGGATGCGGAGACTGGAGACTGAGACCGTACCAATAGCAATCGGAGCTCTGGGCCTCGTAAGAAAAGAAATGGACAATTTTACTAACAGTGTCCCAGGTAACATTAACATAGAAGTTGCCCAGAAGATCGCCCTACTAGGAACATCTCATATACTAAGAAAAGTGCTATCAATTAAATGACAATTCTCATATAGGGCGTAAGGACCATAGTTTGAATCCAGCTCTACAGGATACAAAGCAGGAAACATAACATACACTACTACCACTACTACTACTACTACTACTACTACTACTAATAATAATAATAATAATAATAATGAGCAGAAGAAGAAGAAGAAGAAGAAAAAGAAGAAGAATAGGAATAATAATAATAATAATAATAATAATAATAATAATAATAATAATAATAATGAGCAGAAGAAGAAGAAGAAGAAGAAGAAAAAGAAGAAGAATAGGAATAATAATAATAATAATAATAATAATAATAATAATAATAATGATAATAATAATGAGCAGAAGAAGAAGAAGAAGAAGAAGAAGAAAAAGAAGAAGAATAGGAATAATAATAATAATAATAATAATAATAATAATAATAATAATAATAATAATAATAATGAGCAGAAGAGGAAGAATAGGAATAATAATAAGAAGAAGAAGTAGAAGAAGAAGAAGAAAAAGAAGAATAGGAATAATAATAATAATAATAATAATAATAATAATAATAATAATAATAATAATGAGCAGAAGAAGAAGAAGAATAGGAATAATAATAATAATAAGAAGAAGAAGAAGAACTAACTCTAACTCATGAAAATTTCACGGTCATTTCATTTGAAATTTCTTAATGATGATGAATCTTAATTCTTCAGTCGTAGAGACCGACAAGAGCCTATTCAATGAGAATAGGCTCATGTCGGTCTCTACGACAATGAAATATCCGTAGAAATTCCCCTGTCGTATCGTTAAATATTTGGCTTAACAACTTTAACAAAATGCTGTAACAATCCTAAGTTAGAATATTGATCGTTATTTTAAGAATTAAGGAGATACAAATGAAAAGATTTTTGAAATTGACAACTTTTTTCATTCCACTGAAACAGGCCTCAAATACTTCTGTCTTTTCTTCTTTCTTTCATTTTCTCACTGAAACCAAGTAGCGTTTTTGATAAGTCTCTCGTGTTTTTGATTAAAACGGAATAGTTCATTATTTATTAAGTACTAACAGAAGACGTTAAATACTTCTCTCTTTATTGTATATGTCGGCGTATAAGGCGACCTTTTAACCTTAAAATTCCCCCAAATATAAGGGAGCCGTCTTATACGCCGGGTATAAGATGTGAACCTTAAATCCTTTCGTTTGTGGTAAGTTGTTAGCCTGGGAGATTTTTGACGGTAGGCTAAGCCTCGCCTTGAAAAAATATCAGGACTTAATTGACATTTATTCTAATAAAATGATAGAGATGTAGTGTAATAAAAGTATTCTTACCTTATATAATATGTGCTTTTGTTGTTGCACGACAACAACAAAACGCATATTCATTAAGAGAGAAATCACAAATCATTTTCATACATTGTAGATTGTGGTAGTTACCGCTCCTTTTTTCGATGTTGTTTTCTTTGTTTGTTTTTTTTTCTTTATTTTTTTTTGGGGGGGGGGTTATCACTTCCCCCTAATCAAAATAGGAACGTTACTAGTACGCGGGGGGAGTGGGGAGTGAGGTGAGAGAAAAGACTGAGTCTAGGGAGGATTGAGGTAAGGACAAAAGATGAATGGAATTTAAGAAGACGGAAGATGGTGATTGATGTATTTAAATTTTGTTAATCATTTCACCCCAAGCAAGGCGGGAATGCCACTAAAACGCAGGGAGTTACAATGAGTGAAAGTGAGAGAAAAGAGTGGGTATAGGGAGGACTGAGGAAAGGAAAAAAGAACGGGATTTAAGAATGCAGAAAATGGCGATAGAAGTTGTATTTAACTTTTTGAAGATTGTATTTATCAGGGAAGTAAGTAAACGGGAAAGTGCATGAAAAGAATCTGCTGGTGTAAAAATGACGCTTGCATTTAGCTATTTCAACTATAAACTCGTGGGACATAGATGTCAATCTATTAGCACGCTTGGGCGAAAACAAAACTGGATGTGTCTCAACAAGCCGTAAAAAAGATCGGATTCGAGAATAGTGCGACGAAATCATTCAGGCTACCGTAATAGCCAACCAAAAACCCAGTACCCACTCATGAGGTATTGTAGCAATATCTTCTCGCCGTTTTTTTTTTATTCGAATTTGAGTGAAAAGCATATGCTTCTGAATCTATTTAATAAATTCAATACAGTACATTTTAAAATAAGATTTTTTGGTGGTAGGTTTTTTTTATGGTGAATAGAGACACAAACTGACATTTTAACTTGAAAATGTGGGGTTCGTCTTATACACCCAGTCGCCTCAGCATATATATTTATTTATTTTTTTCACTGAAACCAAGTATGATTGCTGGCATGTTTTTTTTTTTAATCTTTCCACGCGGTCAAAACAGCATAGTCCATTATTTAGAAGTTATTGGCAGGGCGTGACGGTCGTGCGTACTAAAGAACTAACAAAGAGAGGGGAAAGCAGAATTATTCTATATTACAACTGAAAAAATACATGAAAATTACGAAGTCCATTCAAGAACCATCAAGAGAAAGGTGAAAAAAAAAAATAGATCGGTAGAAAGGAAAATTGGATTAGGAGGTCACAACAGCAAGAGGGATCATAATTTTAACTTAGAGCTAAATCTTATTGTTCAAAGTAGAGTCTAATAGAGTTATAAAAAACTCGGAGAATTCCAGTAAGATATCTTTAATCATTTTTAAGATACAACGGTTCAAAACTTTTGCTGTTATACGATTTGGACAATTTTGCTGTTATACTCGGTATATATATATATATATATATATATATATATATATATATATATATATATATATATATATATATATAATCTGAAGGAATTTTCGAATTTTGGCTGATACTTACCAAGTTGTTTTATAATGCTCAGATTTTTTTTCTAGGAACGTTAACTCAATTATATTATCGTTCTTAAACATTTAATTTTAAGATAACTTTGCCGGTGTGTCCCTTGCAGCTATCTCTCTCTCTCACGCTCACACACACACACACACTCACTCACAGACACACACACACACACACACACACATATATATATATATATATATATAGATAGATAGATAGATAGATAGATAGATAGATAGATAGATAGATAGATATTAATCAAAATTCAAGACATTTAAAATGAAAATAAGATACGGATTAAAAATGCACAGTGAATGAACTGAGATTAATTTATTAATCTTTTCACGCCAAGCAAGGCAATAAAACCACTGAGACGCGAAATGTCACTAAGTATGAGAGAATAGAAAAACATTAAGTAGATAGAAGGAGAAAAGAAAAGGAATTAAGAAAACTATTATTGACATTGTATTTAAAAGATAAACGTTAACCGGAAAGCAAAAATCTGGAAGAGAGTATCACAAGTGAGAAGTGCGAGAGAAGAAACTGTTAGCATAGAACTTACGATGACATCTAGCCATTTCAGATTTAAAATGATGAGAACTTGTCGACAATCTAGTTCTGTATTTAAATTGATAGAGTCAAGATACCAAAGAGGAAAGCCTATCCAAATAATTACCATGAAATTATTTATAGAAAAGGCATAATAAATTACGTTAACAAATTGGGGTAGTGACTGAAGTTGAGATGCCATGTCAGGACGGATAACACTGCAGATTTTTCTTTGTATTTTATCAAGATACTCTAAATATATAGCAAAAAGACGACCAAATCTGACAGCAATATTCAAAGCATGGACAAATGGTAGACTTATGAATATCTAAGATGGATTCTGGTGAGAAAAATTATCTCGCACAACAAAGTAAAACAAATTTCTCAGCAACATAGATAGATTATCAGGCAGCTATAAATTAGACTATGTAGAGATTTGTTTGTTTGTTTAACGGCATATCAACTCTTTTGAAATTTAATTTTCATGGGAGCTTTAGTATGTTTGTTTTTTTTTTACTATTAAAATCTACTGTTGGAATTTTTTACTATTAAATCTATTGCTCGTATTTTTACTATAAAATGTATTCTTATACTTTCACTGTGTTTTTATCCCAGACCTGGGAAGAGTAGTAATTAAGAGGTGGCTCCACGCTCCTCAAAACCCTCCTATCAGAAGCCTTGCATCCGGATGTAGTTTATCGTCATACCCAGTACTACTTTGACAATTTTCGGTGACGAGTCGGCGCTATCAGATAAAATGATTTTAACTAAATCTACTAACGAGACAAAACGTGATTTATGTCAATCGTATAAAGGCTTGATTCTTTACTTTAACTGTATCTTACTAAGTTAGAATTAGTATTGAATCATTTTGAGATAAGAAAACTTTCAAAGAAATGAATAAAAAATAAAATTGAAATAACATCTGTCTGTACTTCTGAGATGAAGTATTGTAAGTATTAGGTTGGTGCAAAAATAATGACGGTTTTTGACGTATTTTTTAACGTCAAAAACCGTCATTATTTTTGCACCAACCTCATATTTACACTATTTACATTGTTCGAGCTGTTGTCCTTATCTTCATTGACCTACTTAATATGATATATGTTTGAATTTCGAACCGCACCCTTTATTTCGTCCACCGGGGTATATTGATCTAGTTCCACGTGCCATGCCTTTTCGGGATATCTGTTTCACTTATTTCCGTTTAGTAACTCAACTCTCCAAGGTTTTGTTAACTCAACTCTCCAAGCGAATAAAAGCGTTGGTTAAAGTAATCCAGTGACTTGACCCAAAGAGTTCAGAGTTTAATACCTGGCCACAGTTGAGGTGAAAAATGGCCGTAACTTCATCAATATGACAAAGTAAAACTATTGCGTTTTGTATCACTAATATGGATTTTGTTGAAATAAAATCTCATTTTCTAATTACGCCGATTCATCAACAAAAGTTGCCCTGGCAGC
>OZ010608.1:65775855-65840855 GCA_963932145.1 Acanthosepion lycidas
TCGCTGTATCACAGCTCATCAGTGCGGCTAGACATCCGGTTGCCTCTAGTTAGGATCGAAACCCGACTGAACTGGTATCAGGCGGATATTCTACCACTAAGCTGTCGGCGCACGGTTGGGATGAAGGTGGATTTTTAGCGTATTTATTTTTGGAAACACGCCCAGTGACCGACAGTGACCGACAGTGACTCAATTCGGCTTGCGAAGAGTCTCGCTATATAGCTATAATAGTCACTGTTTACAAACCCATACCTCAGCCCGAGAGTGCTCAACTGGAATTAAATTTAATTCAGGAGCTAATATAATGTCATCCACAGACAGACTGTTTCGCTGTATCACAGCTCATCAGTACGGCTAGACATCCGGTTGCCTCTAGCTAGGATCGAAACCCGACTGAATTGGTATATATATATATATATATATATATATATATATATATATATATATATATATATATATATATATATATATATATATATATATATATATATATATATATATATACCGGGCGTAGCAGCAAAATTGTCCAAATCCTGTAACAGCATAATTGTCCATCCTACAAAATATTTAATATCTAAAAAAAAATCACTAAACTAATTCAATGTCATTGTCCAGGTTTTCAGATAAAACCTTTAGTGATCTTTCACTATTTGTCGTGAGAATGACTGAAAAACACTTTCAGTTAATCATCTAGAAATAGAACAGGTCAAAATCATTTTGTATCAGCTCCACTATGTCTCCACAACTGAGCAATGATGCGACGAAAAGGTCTCCTTTGCTATTTAAGCCAGTGCGGGAGTAGACCGCATTCACATACTTTACAATGGCATCAGTTCTAAGTAACTATAACTATGTGCCGTGCCATTGAAGACGTGGGCGATCATGGCTTTCCGCAAACTTCTATAATTTTAACCCTTAAAAATGCTTGTTTGTTTAGCCCCCTCCATTCAGCCTTCTAGTCATACAAACTCACCAGGTAATTAGCCCCAGTCCTCGATATGCCTTGTGAGTGTTCGCCAATACCTCCTCAGTATTTGTCAAAGAAATTGCGGCAGTAGCTTTCTGATTCTGAAGATAAGTGTTCGTTTCTTTTTCATTATCTTGAAGAATTTTTTTTTCTTACAAGTTTATGGAATGCTTAGAATACTTCTGTATAACTCCATTTCTGTTGCCTCCGGTTTTCGCTTCATCTTTGATGAGATTGTCCAGCATTCATTGCCATAGAAGAGGGTCGATATTGCATAAGAGTTTAACACTAATTTATTTGTTTCTAACGAAATTTCCCCGTTTCATGACGCGCTTATAGCTTTTTTACACTATCCCCAAAATTGTGAATACATCCATTAAAACAGCCGCTTTATGGAGGCATAGCAGAAAACGCCGAATACTTTGTTTCATGTTTCATGTTTCTTATGCTATATGTTACTTTTGGAATAAATTGATAAAAACTGCCATTTCTAAAGAGGTGGAAGAGAAGGTCAGAGTTTTTTATCGAACGAATCGCATTTTAAATATTGTGTTGGAGCAGAATTTGGTAGGGTTTTTTCAACACGTGGCGTTAGAACACGTGATTTCCTTTCACATGTAAACTAACTTTGTTATATATATATATATATATATATATATATATATATATATATATATATATATATATATATATATATATAAACGTTTTCATATAGACAAATCAATTTACACTACAAAGATGCAACTTCGGTGTTTTTAGTTGCACCTCGATTGGTGAGAACCAAACTCACTCGAGGTGCAACTAAATGCAACGAAACGAAATTGCATCTTTGTCGTGAGTAAACTGTTTTTGGCTAGATTAAAAAATTATAATAAATAATTATTGCTCTACTATCGGTATTAAGCCCTCCTTTGAATTAATGTTGTGAATGTTAGAATTTATATATTATTTTCGTTCTCATTACATTCGGATATATATATAAATATATATATAAATATATATTAGCATGGTGCAAAAATAATGGCGTAATAATGTCGTTTTTTGACGTATTTTTTAACGTCAAAAACGACATTATTACGTCATTATTTTTGCACCAACCTAATATATATATTCCGATCGTAGACGTTTTAACCCGTCTTTCTTCACGATCCTTTCATCATCCATCCAGTACGTTAGCCAGAAATATATCAAGATCCCAGAAGATGATATCACGAAGAAGCATAGTAATAATAGCCGTTTCCCTGTAAGGAAACATTTAGTATTCATAAGCCAAACAGCCAGTTCTGCTTTCGATTGAAATTCATAAAATCTTTCTCTTAAACCAATTGTTCAGGAAAATAGTTTTCTCAAGTCCACTAACTGTTATTGCTCTTTACAATATTGATGGTGTTTCCTTCCTAAACTTTTGTTTGAAGTCTTCGAGTTATATGTGCTATCCATTGTAATTTTTGCTGATGTTGGTAATTCTCGATTGATGTGGTTTCCTTTATTTGGTATTGTTCCTTGTGAGTTTATAGCGACAGTCCACAATGTTCAAAGAAGTATGACCTTTTGCGAGATCCCCAGGCTTCACTCTCGTAAAGACTTTCTTCACCATTGATCTTAGGAAGTGGTTGTATACAGTTGACAGTTTAAATATGTCTGAACATGTTTTACGCTATTCTTTTTTCATATACTTTATTTGTTATAACTGAACCATATGCCGAGGTATTTGAAATATTTTTTTTAAATGTCGTGCACCAAAATGTCTCATATATGATTAAATAAATCGTTGTACAAATATCGAAACATTGTCTTTGAAAATAACTTAAAAAACTTTACGAACTTTTGTTCCAATCAAACATTTTGTTAAGAATGTCTGAATAGTTAGGTTCCGATCTATCGATTCGTTTTTTGAATACAGCCGTTAAAGCAGTATTTACATTATGCGGACCATTGTCCTCATCTTTGTCGCCATATTTGTCACAACGTTTCGGCCGTTGTACGCTCTGGCCTTCTTCAGGTGGTTGGAATTTCGAACTGAACCCTTTATTTCGATCCCTGGGGTAGACTGTTCTAGTTCTACGTGCCATGTTTGATGGATGTCAGTTATCAGTTATCTCCTGCTAATTGTCCCTCTGAAGGTTCTCCACTGCCTTAACCGGGTATTGAACTCACACTCTTTGGGTTTGTCACTGGATCTAACCATCGCCTTTATCCACTGTGCCAGGTTAACATTCAATGTAAATCAGAAAACGAAGGTAACAGACGACAACTTTCGAAGTTCATCGAAATTAGAAAGACAGACTTTATTTACGATAAAAAACATAAAAAAAAACATAAAAATTAGTGCTACGAAAATTTTCCCAGCCATTTAACAAGAAATATATAAAAAGGTGATTTTTGTACTTACATCACAAGCAGCGGAAAAGAAAAGAAAATGGTAACTCAGTTATTTTTAGCTTAACTGTTAAAATTTTTATAATAGTTTCAAACGACCGCAGGGGTTTTAAAAACGGATTTTAAATTTGATTTAACCCTTTAAAATTATCGCCAATAAAAAGCAATTTCAGGCTTACAGTGATTCTTCATGAAAGGACCACAACTTGGCTTTCTGTCGTAGTTGAGTTGCAATGACGACGTCTGCCCTCTCCCATTTGTGACGTATCAGTGAGTTGAAGGAGGAAGGGATGATGACGTCGCTCCCATTCTGCCTATTAGACACGCTTCAAAAGAGCATCGAGCTGAAAACTGCTAGATAGGCGTGAATTCGCTACTTTTAAGCATCTCTAAGGCGTGGCTAAATTCAGACAAGTCACGAAAAGATCAAACCAAGTAAACAAATAAGTTACTCTTTCTTTCTAATAAAAAATAATATCGTTTTTTGACGTTAACGTCAAAAAACGATATTATTTTTGCACCAACCTAATATTTTCAAGTGGTCATCCATTTAGGTACAAACAAGGTTTGACGTGGCTTAACTTCGACAACCGTATGAGAACCGTTGTTTCAAAATATCATGGCTGTAAGCACATTACACCATCCGCACATCCCAGCTTACATCACCTGGTATTCCCAAGCGGTCACTCATCTAGGTACTGACAAGGCTTGACGTTGCTTAACGTCGTTGATCGTATGAGAACCGTTGGTTCAAGGTGATATAGCCGTAAGCCCATTACAACACTGGCACATTCATTCTTACAGTAACGGTTATTCCCGAATGGTCACTGACCAGACTCGACGTTGCCTAATTTCGGTAATCTTACAAAAACCGATGTTTCAGCGAGATATTTAGAATGCCAATATTGTATAATAAATTTAAAGATCTTGCAGCGCCAAAACCTGCAAGAGAATCTCAGCCTGCACTTTTCATAGAAATCAAATTTAAAATGTCTCTTTAATTAGCATCAATTCTTATTCAACCCTCAGTATAGATTCATTTCCAACCACATTTCTTTTGAGAAGCAATAACAGTTTCAGGAGAATCCTAAACCAAATCAATTGCTTTTTGACTCCTGCTGGGGGAACCCGTCTCCGGCTGACCATGTCTTCAGGGATGTATCCCCCACTCACTACGCTTGGTCAATTCCGCGTTGAAGTGAGTTGTACTTCTCCTAGTCTGTCATAGCTGACAGGAGAAGGAACGGCTGCATAACTTTCGAAAGTTTATATTTTAAAACCATTTCACCCCAAGCAAGGTGATGAAGCTACTAAGACGCAAGGGGTTACTAGTGTTAGAGAGTATGAGAAAAAAAATGAAAAATACTATTAAGCAGAGAGAATACAAAAAGAACAACAATTAAAAAGTCAGAAGATAACGATTGACATTACATTTAAATTTTTGAAGACCAAAGTTGACTGGGAAGCGAGAAGCCGGAAGACAATTCCACGGGCGAGAAGTGCGACGGTTGCATCTAGCAATTTCAACTGTAAACTGATGAGACCTTACCACCAATCTTGTACAGTGCTTCAATTCATAAAGTCCAGTTATCATAGAGGAATGTCCGTCAGAACAATTACCATGGAATTATTTGTAGAAAAGGCACAGCGGAGATACATTACGGGGTTTGAAATTGATTGACGATGAGATGTCAGGTCAGACTTTTATCACGAATCTCTAAATATATAGCAGAAGTACCAGACCTCATGTGGTAGCAATATTCAATGCGTGGATGAATGGTTGACTTATAGATATGTAAAAAAGATTCTAGCGATAAAAATTGTCTCGCACGACACAGTGAACCAACTTTCTTACCTGCAGTCTTATCGGTTAGTTAAATATGCTCTGTCCACTTTATGTGAGCTGAAAACATTAGTTCAAGGCGCAAAAAGATCTAGAATTACGGCCATTCTCGATGACTTTCATTTCACGATTTGATAAAGACTGAATCATTTAAAAAATTCGTGCAGAAATACTATAAACTTTCAACTTGCGAAGAAGTCATGTATGTCAAACCCTATCAAATGGCTTCGATATCTCCATTCTTAGTTAAACCTTGATAGACTAATTCAGCATATTAGAAGTTGACCTAGAGAAGCGAAAGCCATATTGTTTTTCTGAAAGAAGACCCTGCAATGTGAGATGCTTAATCAATTTAGAGTTAATTAGAGCATCTAGAAATTTGTCAAGAAGAGGTAGAAGGCTAAGAGGGCGATAGTTAAGATGATCATGAAAAGTGGTTAAAATGATATTCTGACATGTTGAAAAAAAGTGCATTGGGTAGAAATTTGGAGAACCACTCAGAGGATGTTAAGAATATTTTGTTTAAGTTCATTCTATTCAAAACGGAAAATTTGATGGCCGTAATTTTCTTTATTGATTCTAACATTGAATATAAAAGATAAAAATGCAATTCAATCGGAAGAAAAAAAATGTCTGTTTAACTTATGAATATGGGAATAGGAATAGTCGAATGTCTCAAAGATATGTTATTCGCTTTGATGTCTATCTTCCACATAAGTCAAATGATAAAGAATGAAACTATACTAGATTGCATTTAAACGTTATATTTTTTAAACGAATTTTGATTGGTGATGATATTTTTCCCATTGACCCAGCGATTAAACTCAGCTCTCTGGCAGGAAATTTGATCTGTTTTAACTCACGCTTTGATCCACGCGTTCAGTTCTCTTGGGGCAGTTGTGTGTCCAATACCTGGGTCTGTTAATGTTGAAAAGTCACATTCTGTGGTCCAATGGAAAAACGGAACACAAGACTGGTGGCTTTTGATATGAAATATTTCCTACGCATGGGAAGTGAAATGTGAACAATCTTTCCCCGTGTATTGAATAAAGTGTTTAGTCCGAAATTTCGAAGTGAGTCACTTGAATGAGGTCAGAGGAAACAATGACTGAAAAGTTATCTATTTTACAAATAAAATGAGATTGTCGGTCCGAATATCAAAGTGTACTGTAATAATAATTTCTTGTCTAAAATTCCCGGCAAAAACTATCGATTTTTTAAGTCGGTTTTATTAAACTGCTTGAATAAATATTCCGATGTTTCATAATATTCTTGGAAGGCTAGAATTAGATAAGTTGCATTTTTGATAGCGTTCGCTGAAACGAAATTTTACATCAAAAAACATTTCGGGATATGGCCTGTTGTTTCACTTTTAACTTTTGTTTTTAAAAAGTCCAGTACCTTTTTCATGGTATAAAGGGTGAAGCAATGTATTATTTTTATAATAATCATTTCACCTAAAGCAAGGTGATAAAACCACTAAGAAGTAATGGGTTACTGACTGTGAAGGAAACTGAGAAAACTTTGCCGACGAGAAAGAAGCATAAAAAGAACAGGATTCAAGGAAACAGATGATGTTGCATTTAAAATGTTGTATTTGACAGGAAGGAGGGCACCGGAAGAAAGTAAGATAATCGTATTTATATAAAAAGATCTAGAAGAATGGCCGTTCAACAAAGTAACAAAGAAAAGAGTTCTGATCTGCTACGTGATATCGGTTCTCCTTTACGGCAGTGAATGCTGGATGATCTCATCAATGATACAGAGAAGACACGATGCTACAGAGATATGGTTCTATAGAAGGATGCTAAGCGCTGAACATATAACCAACGATGAGGTTTTGGAGAGGATGCAAAGAGGAAACTTATAATAACATTAGAAAGAGGTAGCTGAAATTTCTGTGGCACATACTGAGGAACGATGGCTTGGAAAATCTGATACTCACAGGGCGGATAGAGGAAAAGACTGACAAGGGAAAACAAAACGTGGCATACCTAATGGGATGGGGGAAAATAAAGAAGAGAAAACTTATTGAAAGCTACAACGGACAGGAAGAAATGGAGAGCCATGATCGCTAAATTTATAGTCTAAAGATTTCTTAGTTTGAAGCCTTATCAATTATTATTGTTTTCTCCTAGTAATTATTTCATCTTATTTCTCTTGCCAAGTCGTAATAATCTAAAATTTTCTGATTTTCTTAGAGGATGCATTGTCGATTATCATTAAATTTTTTGGCTAATATTTCTTTCGTCTTATTTCTCTTGTTTTCATTCTAAATAATAATTGTATTAAGTTGTCTGAATTCATTAAAAGAAGCCTTGTTAATTATTATTCATTTTTGGCTAATATTTCTCCATCTTATGTCTATTGCCAAGTAGTAATAGTCTTATGTTTTCTGGATGCCTTAGAGGAATCATTGTCAAATATTATTTATTCTTGACGAGAATTACTTTCGCCTTATATACCTTTTGCCTTTTATAACTATATTGTAGGGTGTGGGCTGGGGTGTAATGGATATCGTCTCGGAGTGAATTCCAGTCAAATTCGTTAGATTCTCCTTTACACAAATACCCTTGGGAAAGGTGTGAATCCATCTCTTCTCCCCCAATTATGGGATAAATATCAGGGCAGAATGGGTTCTTTAGCCTTGATTGGCAACCAGTCTACCGCAGCCTTGGTTCTACTTTAGAAAGAAATGACAACCTACCACGAGAAAAAAATCTGCCTCATCAGTCATATATCATAAGATCGCTTAAGCGTGTATCACGTATGACACTGACTGATACATACTGGCCTGACTTTCTAAGATGAAAGATTTTCAATTATTAAACATATCTCACTCTTATTTCTTTCATAGTATTCAATTTGCTTTTAGCTTGTCGTTTTCAGATCGCCATTAAGCAGAATTGTCAGTAAAAGACAAGACTCTTGCGTGATTCGAAAACGTAACTCCCATTCTCCATAGGTCTATTTATATGCGGTTTCTAGATATCTCTCCTACTTTTGTACACTTTCATTTTTTTTCTTTATAATTTTTTTTCCAAAAATAATAATTATAATTGCCCGCTTCGCCCGCTCACTATCGCTTCGCAAAATAAGATATATTCACAACTTGAAATATTTGAAACAAAAATTTTATATGAACGTTTCTTTCATAAATAGGCTTGTTATAGTTAAGGAAAGTTTTACAAAAAGATGCCAACTTGTCAAAGGCCAAGTAAAATGCAAATTTCAAACACTTTTCTGTACATAGTGCAGACAATATTCCCTAATATCTATTTTTGATATGAAAATCAAAACAATCCTTGAATAAAAAAACATTAATGAAGTACAATTAATTAATGAAATATACTTTTTTTTAAAATCAATAAACAAATTAGTTAAACCTGAAGAGTGATATCACCTAGAAGTAAATAATATATAATACAGATATTGAGCTTTTGGTACATAAATTACTATATAGTAGAATTGGAACTTTTTTAGCTCAAGAATTTTTTGCATAATTATGCTTAAACATTAATTCGATACTTAAATGTAGTGATTAATTTTGAGTTCTTCTGTAATTTATTGTTGCCTATCACATCTACTCCTCGCTAGCTATTCTGATGATGGCCAAAAAAGAGTCCTCCACAGGAGCTAGCTTAAATTCCATTGGTTAAGGCGGCATTTAATCTAGTTTATAACAAAACGTGCACTGCAATTCTGGATACAAAAGTTACTCCTCTTGAACCATGAAATCAACGATAATGGCTAGTATAATATATATATATATATATATATATATATATATATATATATATATATAAACCTCGCATAATCTATCAAACCTGAATCTAATGGTTCCCTACGCCTAACTTTTATAGGGCTTTTGAATAGTTTTATTAGGGTCATTGCTCTCCTTAAATTACTATTTTTTTTAAATTTGGGTGATGTCGTCATTGCTTTTTAAATGACCTGAAGATGCATTGTTACACTATCAATCGGATGGGTTTAACGGCACATCAACTCATTATGGGTCATTCAATACCAAAATTTAGTTTTCTTGGTAGGTTGGAAGTAATAAAAATACGATATATGTTATTCTGCTTTCACAATAGAATACACAGTACTCAGCTTTTATGCATATACAGTGTAACCCGGATATAAGAGACCCTGATATAAGAGAGATTTTCTCTGGTTCCAAATTAGAGCCATACTTACCTAAACAAAATAGACCAAACCCGGAAATAAGAGAAACCCGGAAATAAGAGACTTCGCCGGTCCCTAAAACTCTCTTATATCCGGGTTACACTGTACATGTTTGAGTGGACTTAATTACTAGACATGGCGTTATATGTTTTATGTTGTAGTCTTGTTGAAGTTATATTTTGGAATACGGTTTGATTTAAGAAAATATTATATAGATTAATGTCATGGAAGAGTTCTTTCATGTTGGTTATTTGGTTTATTTTGTTTCATTGTCTTAACAATCTCTATAGGTCATCCAATGCCGAAATCTAATATTTTGAACGTATTTGTATGCTTTCAACCAAATTCCTTCAAATGTATTGTAAGTAATTTTACTATGAATAGGTATTGGTACATTTTTTAAATATATATATAAATGTATTGCTGGTATTTTTTACTATAAATACTTTCATAGTGTTTTTGTTTGGGGGTTCACTATTGTTGTGGATTCCGTGAATGGAATCCTGCACAAATAAATAAACAACGCCAGTAATTGAGATAGAAAAATAAGTGTATTAAACGTAAGAATACAGACTTGAAGTGAAGATTAGTAGTCCAGGAATGCGGGTTAGTAGAAAGTATATGTACAAGTCACTGTAAGTAAAGCCGTAATATCGCTCTCTCTCTCTCTGGACTCTTGTATAACTCTCTGAGAACACCGTGTGTCTGTCTCCATATGTCTCAGCCTGTCTCAACGTATCTCCACGTATCTCCACGTATCTCAACGTATCTTCACGTATCTCAGCATTTATCAATCCACCCACGAGGACCGAATGTAGCACAAGGCCGGTTTAATGTGGTTTTCTCCGAGCCCGTAGGCTCGACCAAAAATATAGCCTTTGAACCTGCCTAGACGGGTTCAGGGCCTGTCTACCTCCTCGGGCGAAACCTTGCTCTTCGGCAAAGCATCGTCCGGCTTCCTCTCTGCAAAAGCAGAGAGTTCGACAGACGTCGAGACTGTATCGCGACGTATCTCAGTATTTATCAATCCACCCATGAGGACCGAATGTGGCACAAGGCCGGTTTAATGTGGGTATCTCCGAGCCCATAGACTCAGCCAAAAATATAGCCTTTGAACCCGCCTAGACTGGTTCAGGCCCTGTCTACCTCCCCAGACGAAACCTTGCCCTTCGGCAAAACTTCGTCCGACAGCCGTCGCAAACAGCCAAAGACTGTATCGAGACGAATCTTAGTATTTATGAATCCACCCACGAGGACCGAATGTGGCACAAGGCCGGTTTAATGTGGGTATCTCCGAGCCCGTAAGCTCGGCCAAAAATATAGCCTTTTTGAACCCGCCTAGACGGGTTCAAGGCCAGTCTACCTCCCCGGACGAAACCTTGCCCTTCGGCAAAGCTTCGTCCGGGTTCCTCTCTGCTAACGCAGAGAGTCCGACAGCCGTCGCAAACAGTCAAAGACTGTATCGAGACGGATCTCAACAGCAGGTATTCTCTCTGTCAGTATAAGTATACTTTGGACGAGTCCATCTGATGTAAAAAGGGGAGAGCCCCACAACAACTATTCAAGTCAGGGTGGATCTGGTAACAACAGCAATCAAGAGGTGGTTCTACGCTCCTCAAAACCTCCCGATCAGAGACCTTGCTGTCGGATGTAGTTTATCGTCCTACCCAGGACTGTATCAATCCAAAGCGTTCATAGGAAACAAGTGATGTCCAACTGGATAATATTTCATTACAATCTTTCCCGCATGAAAACATGCAATTAAAGGACACATTTACATAACGGAACTGAAACACTGTTTCTATAAACGAGAACCGGTGTAAAACGTAATCTAAGGTAAAGAGTTCGAGATACGAATCAGAGCATTAATGAGGATCAAAGGTTATTGCGAGATAGTTAGACGTAGTACATTAGGGGAAGAATATGCTATGAAAAGTCTTCATAAAAAATGACTGTAATCTTCGTGTCGAAAAATCACTCGTGAAATTAGCCCTTTGTCACAACGACTAAAATGTCCCTGACGAGATGCGAGGGATGGATTGCAAAAAAAAAAAAAAAAACACGTATTAATAACAATGCCGAAATAAATTACGGGTTTATCACGCTCGCGCTGCTTGAGAAAAGATAGACATTTTTTTGTCGTTTGCAAAAATGAAATTATCATATATATTCGCTATTATTCGAGGAAATCATATTTGGCGCCTAATGAACTACATTGTCTTCGATTACTTTGTACGTTTCAATAGACACGACTTGATATTCAGGTAATCGACAATCAGCTTGATTTGGTAACGTAACCATGTTGCCGGGACAAACAGGTACGAATGAACAAATGTAGGAGATGGATACATTTTCCTAAGTTTGAAAGATAGGAATCGTTACGTTCCCATTAAAAAAAAAAGCGTTATCAAAAAGTTTGTTCAATTTCATAAGCAAAAAATTTTTTAAAAAGTTTTTTTTCTTTTCACCATTATCAAGTTTATAGACATTATCAACTCTACTTTCAACGATATAAATTTTATCTATATCATCAACTTTATTTTCAACATTATCACCTTTATCGAGATGATCAGCTTTTTCTAAATTATCAGATTTTTTCAACATTATCAATTTACTTAAAATTATCAACTTCATCAACTTTATTTTGAACATTACCAACTGTATTAAACTGTATCGATATTATCAACCTTATTTTCAACATTATAAGCTTTACTTTCAACCTTATCAGCTTTATTTTCAACATTATGAATTTAATCAAAATTATCAACTTTATCAATTTTATTTTGAACATTACCAACTTTATCAGCATTTTCTATTTTGAACATTACCAACTTTATGAACATTATCAACTTTATTTTCGACATTATTAACTTTATCGAAATTATCAACTTTATTTTCAACATTATCAACTTTATCGATATTATCAACCTTATTTTCAGCATTATAAGCTTTACTTTCAACCTTATCAGCTTTATTTTCAATATTATCAATTTAATCAAAATTAACAACTTTATCAATTTTATTTTGAACATTATCAACTTTATCAACATTATCAACTCTATTTTGATCACCTCAACTTTATCAACATTATCAATTTTATTTTCAATATTATCAAAGTACTCATCAAAGTTCATATTTAACGTTATTTCCCACTGCCTCCTTTTATTTTTATGAGTCTTTCATAACCGTCTCAGTCCAGACATTTCTTGTAATAATTTCTTCAAAGGACTGCTCCAGGTGTCTTTGAAATCCTCCAGTATAAATTTATTTATAGAGAATTCTGCAGATATGGGATTAAAAAAGTAAACTAAAGTCCAATATCTGATGAAGACGACGCATGTCTGTGCAATACTCCATAATACAATCAATTTTATCCTTGATTAAATGACACGCCCTACCTCTGAACTAATTTCAGACACTTTTTGTCAACTGCTGTCTTCTCCGTGCGGAATGTGATGATTGGGCCCAGCCGTTTGGAAACTAAACTTTTTAGTTTGGAGCCGAGCTTTGCACCGATGTTTTTGCTCACAACGCGAAAATTTCAACTAGAGGTCAGCATTGCTTGTTTTCTCAAAGGCGTAGGCGAATTGATTATGCACAAAGTTTCCTTTGCCTCGTGCCTCAGCGCAAAACAACGAAACACTTGCACAAAACTGACGGCAAGTTGAAAATGTGGCGTTATCTGCAAAATGATCAGTGCAAAGCACGACTCTATACTAAAGTGTCTGGGGCCAAATCAGCTGATAGCGAAGTGACCCCGCCAAAACGCCACCGCTCAATCGGCTGCAGCAAAACGTACCAAACCACTGTAAGTGCGAGTCATCTTTGATATGTCGTTTTCTTTACTGAGCGCATGCACTCCTTGACTTCCTGTCTTTTTCAGATTTTATTCTCACTTTTTATTTCTCACAGTCCACTTACTCCAAAACGCTAGGTACGTGACCCACTATATTCTGTTGTCCCAGTTGCCTTCATTAGGCCCTGTGAGTGTTAAATTCTCCAAGTCTCCTTTCTTTATCATGTGTCCCAGAAATTTCAACTTTCTATTCCTGGTCAAAAACACAAGTTTTCACTTTGAACCTATTTTCTCGCAAATTCCCTTACTTACATATTCCGTCTATGATAGTCTCATCATCCTTCTGTAGAACCACATACCTGTTTTTTCAGGTTGCCTCTGCAACTCTGTGGAAAATGTTCACTATACGCTGTCATTTAAAAGCATTTATTTTACCTAAGAATTGAGTAATCTTATCTTGTTTCTGTAGGCATAAAAAGTCAATTACCACCTTTTAGTTTAGATAAGTCATATAGGTCATGTGACGGCCGCTTAGTTACGTCATTTCTTATAGCGACGAATGTCATTCAGTTTCGCTACACCAGCCAAACCGAGCGGTTGCTTTTTTAGCCTGAGCCTGGGCTGCGGCTCAATCTGCCTCCCCCAGCAAATGCTGTGGTTTACAAGTCCATGGCGCCGTTTCCTTTAGGAAGTAAGAAACTCCGCCTCGCAGTCCTCAATTTGAAAAAAAACAAAAGAAGACTCGTTGTTTTCCCTTCGTGAAATATGTCCACGCCTGGGACATAGTAGATGAATCAGACCCGTTTGAATCTGAAGTCCTAAACATGTCTTCTCCAGAAACATAGATGAATCTCCATATTATACGTAAAACCCTTCCTTTTTGTTTCTTCTTACACTCTGCTCACTAATATGATATATTGTTAAGTAAATAAGTATATATAGTTCTGTGCATGTCTTTGTGGTAAAAAGCTCTCTCTGAGTACAAAGCAGTTTTTTATTTCTTTTTCCTCTCACCGATTCTGTTTCGTCCGTGAAATACGGTGATATTATATCACAGATATAATAATGCCCATAATGGTGGAAGACATTAACGGGAGAATAAATATTACTTCCATAGCATTATCCCTTTATATTGCCAACGGAATGTTCTATTTCTTGATAATCCGCTACTGTTGGGAAGACATCTTTCGTTATTTCAATTACCTTGTCTAGAAGTTCCTGTACTTTTCCTTTTGTGTCATCAACATAGTGTCATCTGCGTATCTGCTAAATCAATAATAAATCAATAATAAATCCTGCTAGGACTTGTAGTTTTCTTAGGATCATGTCTATGTAAATGTTAAAAATACCCACTGGAAAAATCCATCCTCATCTTCCGTCCTTTTCTACTTTCTCAATCTAGTTGCTTCTTACGTTAAGCAATTGAATTTTAAAACCAAAGCCGTCCCATTAATAGATTGAATTTTTATGGTAGGAGAGGTTTATAAGAAATTTATTCACGAAAGACAACAAAAAAGTGTTTTATGAAATGTAAAATCTCATTCTTTTTGTGGGTACATTTCGACAGTTTTTTTGTATATGGACTTTAGTTAACACCTTCAAAACAACATTTATTTGCTACTTCGGATAAATTTCCTTATATATAGAGTTTAGTGTTTCCAATTGCCAAACGCCTCTAGCAAAATGAAAGCATGTAATAGATAGCAAAATATTTTGTCTGCTACCCAGAAAAATGGCACCATCTAAAAATATATCTCAAAAAAACAAAATCGTGTACTCAGGAATATATTCGTATCTTAGGAATTTGTATTGTGAATGCAACCGATTGGCCAATATATTATACTAGAAATACCTGTTAAAATTTCATGGTTTTCCTATTTGAATTTTCGGAAGAGGTTTACTTCTTAAGTTAATGACTGAAGAAGCTTATGGCGAATTCTATGGCAATATATTATCTGTAGAAATTCCCTCATCGCATTGTTAAATATTTGAGCTTTTAACAAAACATTACAATAACATTCATAAATATGAATGCTGGTCAGTATTTTAAGAAGTAAGGGGATACAAATGAAATATTTGAAATTGGAAACTTTTTTTCCATTTTACTGAAACAAACGTTAAACATTTCTTTCTTTATTTACTCAGTGAAACCAAGTAGAGTTTTTGATATGCCTTTTTTTTTCACGCGATCGAAACTGAATGATCCATTATTTATTAACTATTGGCAATGACATAACGTAGGTGCTAACAAAGAAACTAATGAATGGAAACAGGCAGAATTATAATAGGCTTCATTGATTCATTCATTTTCTTTGGTTTATCAATATTTTACTGGTTATCACCCCACATTTATTTTAGACTTTAAGACTATTTTTGAGATGATAATGATTTAGGGAAACCCGTCTTAAAATTAACCCATAGCTGGGGGAAAAGAAGTGGATTCATAATTCCCGTAAGGGCATTTGCGTGCCAGTGAATATAACGAACACAACTGGAATTAGAACTCAGCTCTCCGACTAAAAATCCTGAGCCATTTTCCATTACACCACCCGCACACCAAAGCTTACAAGCGAGAATCCACATAGGTACTGACCAGGTTTTACGTTGCTTAAGTTAATCACAATGGAGCCGGTGTCTCAACGTAATATGGCCGTAAGCCTAGAATTATAATAATGTATTAATTGCATTGGGTAATACGGAAATTAAAAAAAATGTGTACTTTCAACTGTTGCCCAAGTAGTTGATACCGTATTCAGTTAAACATTTCCCGCCAATACGGAACTAGACTTTGTATTAATTAAATGTAATTTTTAATGGCTACCCATGTTTGTGTCGACAGGCCGTCTATTTATTAAACCCTATATTTATTTATTTTTGTTCACCGGCCCGAATTTTCAAGGAATGTTATTAAAGAAAAATGTGCTCTCTCTGGCAGGATTCAAATTTGCGTTCCCAGAAGAACACACTGCCCAGTCCAGGAATTGAACCCACAGTTACTATTTCACCGAATTCGCGAAACAACGCTTTTATCCCATAGTAACTGCGAGTTCAATCCCTGGGTCGGTTAACGTGTACTTGGATTCAATGATAACATAACGAGAAATAACTGAGCAGAACTAAAGATAAGAACTCGATGATGTATCTCTAAACATGGGAAATGGAAAGAGGGCAGTCTATCATGTTGATTGAATACAAAGTTCAACCCGGAATTCCTCGTTGGTTACCCGGATAGATATACATCTGATGAAGGTCGGAGGGTACAATGGCTGAAACGTTATGGTAACATCAACAAAGATAAGGATAATAGTCCTCATGTAAGAAGTGTAAATAATTCATTTTCTCGCATAAATATTACACGTGCATCTATTTTATGTTTGTAAACTAAACTAAAATTCAATCTTTATATATAACTGATGAAGCAGATTTTCCCCGCAGTAGGTTACCATTTATTTCTGCGGTAGATCAGTTGCCATCCAATGTTACAGAACCGGGTCATAGCAGGTAGGAGAAGTAGAGGATTTAAACATTCCCAAGGGTATTAGTACGTAAGTGAATGCAATGGATTCTACTAGAATTCGAACTCGGCTCACCGATTCTTCAATCCTAGCCTCTATCCATTACTCCACCGTGCCTCCCCTTTAAGTAAGATTTGATATCTATATATGTTGAATTTTAGTTTAAAATATATATTTTTTTTTAATACCGATTGCAAAGAAAGGCACAAATTACTCATAAACATTAAATTTTATCATCAACATATATGTTATTATGGCAGTTTTCTTAGCGTAGGCTAAGTGTAGCCCAAGGCCAAATGTATGGGGCAGAAATCAGTTTCGAAATCCCCCCTTGTTCTAACGAGAGAAACTTCTTAACCCTTACACCACTCTTAATATACATTCCTATGAATAGCAATATAGATTTTGGTTGGTTGGTTGTTTTTGTTTAGCGGCATATCAACACATGTATTTAATGCCGAAATCTAAATAATTTGAACGTAATTTTATACTTTCAGGGCAAACGTATATTTAGATATATAGCCTGCAGATAGATCTATTGCTGATACTTTTGCTGTAAAAATGTATATTTATACTTTACTGCTGCATTGGTTGTCATTTTGCTATAAAAATATATAACTACTTGTCAGTTTTGTATAAATATATTGCTGGTATTTTTGTAATAAAGTATTTTTTATTTCGTAGGACATCAAACAAAAATCAAAGCACTGATCGGGAGATTAAAGATCTTGAGGAGCGTGGAACAATCTCTTAATTGCTGTAGTTCCCAGGTTCACCCCTGGGTGGTAGCACCTGTTAGGGTCCCAGCTATGGGCGGATAGGGAACCCCCTAAACAAAATCAAAACACTATGAAAGGATAAAAATACATTTTATAGTATAAATAATAGTAACATATTTTTATATAAAAAAAATCAGTCAGTTATGTGCCATGCATGATAAACGCTTAGGCGATCATGGATCTTTCGATACATGACTGACGAGACAGATTTTTCCCGCAGTAAGTTGCCATTTCTTTTTGCAGTAGACCAGTTTCCATGCAATGATATAGAACACGGTTTGTCCTGCTATTTACCCATAGCTGGGGGTGGGGGAGAAGAAGAGGATTCTTACCTTTCCCAAGGCTATTAGCACATAAGTGAATGTAAAGGATTCGACTAGAATTCAATCTGAACAGCTCTCCATTACTCCACCGTTCCCCCCAAAAATAAATCGTATTATTGCTAACTAGCAGCATGACCCGGCGTTGCCCGTGCTTGATGTACGACTCATACAGCAATCGCTATCACTTGACTTAAAATATTTTTGCCTTTCCTTGCCTTTAAAGGAGTGCCTTTAGCCGTGCTGATGTTGCTACATGCCTTACTTCTTGCCTATCTCACACTGCGAATTTTTTCTAAGCTCTATACTAAACATTAAATCTGTTAGGAAAAAAGAACTAAACAAAATGAACACAAAACGATCAGCTTTAAAAAAAGGACTCGTAACTGGAAAAACCGAATGAAAAAAGAATGCTAATAACATACATTTTCGCACCCAACTCAGTTCTGCGGAATCAGAATCAACGTTGAGTTTAAGCAAGCGAATCAGCCAATTGGAGTAAAGTGCCATGTAGATTTCAATTTTTCCCACTTGTGACAATTGCAGCTATCGAACTTTTGCATGCTAGCATGCTAGTTAACATTCGTGTCAGTCAGCTGTTGGCTCTCACGCTGGCCAGCAGAATCTTCCTGCCTATTCGTGGCCGCCAGCTATAGGCTCTCACTCTGGCCAGTAGAAAATGGCCGCAAACTACATGAAAACTGCCGTAGAAGCATGAAAAAATTGATTATTTCCTCTATCGATGGGAGTTGGGAAATGCAAAGTCGGTCTTGGCTTTCCCGCTAACTTGGAGCATTTGCATGTAAATTTTGGTGCAAATCCGTCGAAAATTGCGGCCGTGCATTCGTCTCACACACACACACACACACACACACACACACACACACACACACACACACATTCTGCCTTTTATAGATAGAGATTTAGCTATAAATATGTATTTTACTATGAATAGTTGGTAATGAAAAATAAAATCGGGGTATATTATCATCTGTACGGGTAGTGTATTGGATAATGGCTTGAAATTGTTATTCGGAGAGCCGAGACATAATTCCACTTGTGGTCCGAGCCGCTACCCATTACTCCTCCCCCAAAGATTTTCCAAGAATATATATTTATAGTAAACTTACCAACCATACATGTTTAAAGCAAAAAGACCAACAATACATTTTATCTGTAGATGAAGGCATACAATTGCGCTCAAAATATATTTAATTGAAGCCATAAAATTTGATTCAAAATATTTTCATTTCAGCATTACATAAGAGGTGTTGTTATACCGCTTAACGAGATCAAGCAAGGATCCAAACCTGTATAGACACGTTGCAACTGCTGGGCGTAAAAACGTGCATTTAGTGTTCCATTGCGATTATAAAACACTAAATGAATAACATCCCGTCGATCCCAGCTCAACGTCACCTTTCTTTTAAGAAACTTTTGGGGTCCATTAAAATTATGTATTATTGTTAATCCACTGCATTTTGTTTGTTTGATTTATTTTCGACGGATTTTCAACCCGTTATTTAAAGCCAGATAATATTTTTTTAGATTTTTTTTAAACAATAATTTTTTAGTGATACAAATCTTACAATTAACCCATAGCTGGGGTATAGAATAGATTGATTCCTACCTTTGTCAAAGGTATTTGCACTTAAGTAAATATAATGAACCCAAGCGGAAGTGTTTTGGCTCTCCGAATAACAATTTCAAACCATTATCCAATACACATCCCGCACAGATGATGGTATATATCGATTTTATTTTTCATTATCACTTATTCATAGTAAAATTACCAACAATACATATCTATAGCAAAATTAGCAATAATAGCTATTTATAACAGATTTACCAACAATATATTTTATCAGTAGTTGAAGGCATACAATTGCGTTCGCAATATATTTATATTAAAATTATGTTCAAAATATTTAAATTTCACCATTAAATAACCCGTAGAGGTGTTGATATGCCGCTAAACAAAATCAACCAACAAATCTACCAATCATTTGAACAGGATTTAGGGCAAAAAAAAAATCCGCTTCATACAGACGGACATTACGGAAATTGCGTTTTATTTTTACTATTTAAACCAAACGAAATTTTGGCCAAAATTTTATAAATCTTTATTTAATATTGATTTATTGAAATCCTTTAAAAAGTAATGAGTTGTTTATCATTAAATTTTCATCTATAATCTTTTCAAATTCGTTTTCAATTTAAATCTAAACGCGTTGGTTAATATTTCCCTCAAAATGGCCTTAAAGGTTCTAAAATATCATACCTTCCCTACTCTCTCTCTCTCTACACACACACACACACACACACACACACACACACACATATATATATATATATATATATATATATCCCTCTTGTTTTTGATTTATTAATCTCATGCTTAACTGTAAATAAATATGAGTGCGTTTATGTTTGCTTCTGTCTGCGCCAAGATGTTTCACTGGAAAAGCGAGAGGAAGAAAAATATTTCAGTGTGCGATGGATAAATTGTCGTCTAAATTATGCAAAACTGAAAATTACACTGACACTTCATTTTAACAGATATATTTACCAAAATAACACAAAAAAATATCTTGAAATACGAAAGAGTGAATTTATCCAGTAAAATCGCCATTAAATCGTCATCTTTGGTGTTACAAGGAGTTTTGTTGGCCTTTCCCTCAACTGCGTCCAACACGAAATAATCTTGGGTTTTTCAGTCTGGTGAGTTAGGTGGCCAGATGTAAGGGGCAACGTGGGCGAAGAAATTGTTTGATAGCCATGAATGGGTTCTCCTGCTTGTGTGGCATGGTGCAGAGTCCTGTTGCCAGGCATACGATCTTCCATCAGCTAATCTCTTGACCCAAGGAGGCACTACCTCCTCAAGTCCCTCAACAACAAATACTGGAATTATTTTCATATCAGAACGATCAAAGTGAGTTTTCCGAGCTTCCGTACCTTTGTAATCAGCATTCAACTCATCCAACTCTTTCCGAATCCTCTGTACTGTCACCAAAAACCCTAAAATGTTCGATTTGGAACTTCCGACGCGAATGTCAAGCAGAACATCATGCCATTTTCAAATTTCTGGTGGAGTGAATTGCATCACGGTGCTCTTTTTCTTACAATGCCCAAATAACTCTACGGTGCAGTTAACAAAATCCAAAACAAATAACGCGCATGCGCGAAATTAAAAATATAAAATGGCTACACCCAACGCATCCTGTATATTGTTTTCTTGCCTATTACTTTTCTAAACACATCTCATTTTCTTTTTTTTTTTTCTTTTTTTTTTTAAGAAGATATTTATCACAATTTAAAGGTAAAAGCTATAAATCCTTTTTATGGAATTAACTCCTATTAACGCCTCCAAAACAACTGTCTTTTAATCTTAAATCTTTCTGCCTTCCATCCGCATGGCTGATGCTGACCACCAGGAGTGTGACTTCTCTGCGCCTTCTCGAGCTAAAGATTTCTGCTCACACGAAGGGAAAAGATTATATTTAAACAATTACTATGCTTTCTGCGAGGAAAGTTAGTACTAGACAATTTTTCTAGTCAGAATTCATCTCACACATTTATATGACTACGATTCGTCCGTGCATTGAATATTGCTGCCATATATGTCCTGGGTTTTCTGCTATGTATTTAGATGCTCTAGACAAAATACAAGGAATCGGCAGCGTTATTAGTCCTGACATGGCATCTCGGTTTCAGTGACTTTCTCACTACCGTAACGTCGCTTCTCTATACATTTTCTAGAAATATTTTCGTGCTAATTGTTCTGATGACCTTTCAATTTTGCTTTCTACACTTTTATGAATTTAAGCACAGTAAGGTTTCATTATTTTACAGCTGAAAGACTAAATGTGACCGTAAGTTCTATGTTAAAAGTTTCTTCTCTTACACTTCTCGAATGAATGTGGAATTCTCTTCCAGCTTATTGTTTTCCAGCGAACTTTGACATTCATAATTTTAAAAGTAATGCCAATCGCTATTCTTCATAATTTCTGTTCTTTTATCTCCCCTCTTTCTTTCTCTCTCTCTCTCTCTTTCTCTCTCTCTCTCTCTCTCGCTATATATATATATATATATATATATATATATATATATTGTTTTTTTATTGAGCTCATGCCTAATTTTAAATAGATATGAGTGAGTTTATATTTGCTTCTGTCTGCGTCAGAGTGTTCCACTGTGAAACGGAGCGAAGGGCAAAATTATATTGCGTTTTTGCAAACTATTTTTCTCACACATTAGTTTTTAAAAAAGGTATTTAAGAAAATTTAAAGGCAGAAGCTGTCAATGCTGCGAAGAAGTGATAATCGTTTTTGCCATAACCCATTAAATATTAATATCTATAAATTTAGTTTGAAAATTCTTTATCCATCTATGTTCTTTTGACTTCATATTGAATTCTCTGACAAAAAAAAAGATGGCGTTAACTTTTGGTGAGATCGCTTGCAGTCATAATTCAATTTTTTATGATATTCATCTTATTGCTTTAACTTTATTATATATATATTTTTTTACTAAAATCCTTTCTAAAATAAAATAAATACGTTCTATCTATATAAATAAAGCGCAGTGTATGTGTGTCCGTCCGTTTTTCGATCTCGGCGAATAATAAACAACTTAAGTAACAGGCAGTAAATACTATGGAAATTAAATAAATAAGTCATTTCAAGTTAGATTTAAATATTGAACAGGGTGAAAGCTTTAAAAACAATTATTTATTAAAGGCTTAACTTTAATTTCATCTTTCGTCGCAGTTACAATTGATATCATCAAATTAAATGAAAAACTAAACGGGGCACAGTATATTGCTCATTTTATGTTCTTTTTCTAGCACGCATACGGTGATGCATTCGAAATATTACATAGTTAGTTTTCCTTGATGCCCTTTTAAGAGTTACTTTATAAAAAAAAGATCATAAAGAATGGTGATTTTAGAAGAAAATAAAAATTGCGCGTAAAATGAATGTAACCAAACTGCGGAGATCGGTTGTGTATACGAAGAAAGATTATACCGAATTTAGGTGTCAAATAAATATTTCTAAATATTTCTATCTTTTACGTACTGTTACGAATTTTATCTTTAGACAAAAATCAAAGATATGGATGTGAACAAAAATGAGATTTTCTGCTCTGTTAGGGACCAATATGCTACAACAAGTAGTAACTACTGCAGCTATATTTATTTAAAAATTAAATAAATTAACTCATTTACAGTTAAATTTAAATATTGAACAGAGTGAATGGTTTAAAAAAACACTTCTTTATTCAAGGTTTAACTTTAGTTTTGCTTTTAGTTGCGATGCAATTGATATCGTCTAATTAAACCCTAATTAAAAATTAAGCGGGGCACAGTACGTTGCTCATATGTTTTTTTTTTTTCTTTTTCTAGCATGCGTACTGTGAGGAAATAGTACATAGTTCGGGTTCTCTAATGTCTTTTAAGATTGAATTTATGTGAAGGGACCATAAAGAATGGGGATTTTAAAAGAAAAGAAAAACTGCGCACGAAATAAATGTAAACAAACTACGGAGATCGGTTGCGTATACGAAGAAAGATTATGCCGAATTAAAGTGTTAAATAAAGATAAAATAATTGTATTATTTCTAAATTCTTATGCCTTGTACATAGGACGCTGAAGGTAAAAGTCGGTAGATTCTTAAGAGCTAGTCTAAAGTCCACCCGAAGGTGGATTTAAGTCTAGTCTAAAATAAAAATACAACATTATGCGTGAAGAGTATTGAAAATGTGATATAAAAATACCTTAAATTTAAATTCAAATTGAATAAATTAGTTTCAGTGATTCTACTGAGAAAGTTTTATTTTTTTTGATTTATTGTTTTTTGTATAGAAAGAATGTATGTTTGTTTTGTCAAAATCATATGTTTAAATATATATCATTGTTTAATGTTTACAAATAAAAATAAATAAATATAATAGTGGCTTTTCTAATTTTTTTTTAAGAATCGGGCATAAATAACGTTTAAAAATATTTAATTTTTTTAAATAGAATTTTATCATTTTAGACCCAACGACGATAATTAAGATTTTATATCCGACAGCGTCTGGGATAACAAAACTCGTAGCGGCTGATATTTCACATGGTTAGAAATTAGTCAGAACTTTAAAAAAATCAATTTACAGAATTATCTAATTAGATCAAAATAATCTATTTAAATTTTATTAAAATATTGCCGAATTATTTAAGGAGATAAAAATGTGACATCCATTCCCGAAAACTCGTCAAGTATTTCCCACCTGGTTTCCTCTGCTTCTTTTAGAACACTGAAGACATATCAAATGCATATAGAAAATCAATCTTAACTCTCTGCGGCTGCTCGGTCTCACGTTGACTGCTGACCTGAGATGGAATAAATACATTGAGTCAATTGCTTCGTCCACCGCAAAGAAAGTTGGCTCCCTGTGCCGCGCCAGGAAATTTTTCTCCTCGGAATCGATCCTCCAGATCTACAAAGCAACAATTCGCCCTTGCATGGAGTATTGCTGCCATATATGGTTTGGTGCCCCTTCTGTTTGCCTCGGGGTTCTTGATAGGCTCCAGAGGCGGATATGTAATGTAGTTGGCCCTGCTCTGGCATCTCGTCTACAGTCACTTTCTCACAGACGTGCCGTCGCCTCATTCTGTCTGTTCTACAAATACTTTCATGGAAATTTCTCCGAGGAGCTGCATCCGCTGGTTCCCAGTCGTCATGAGTTCAAGCGCCCTACGAGGCTGGCATCCCGCTCTCACCCCTTCACTGTGGAAACTTCTAAAAGTAGCCGTCTCTTCTACTCCAATAGCTTCATGTCTCGCATCTCACGCCTGTGGAACTCCCTTCCCTATTCCTGTTTCCCTAAGAGCTATAATCTCGAGCTATTCAAGTGTAATGTCAATCGACATCTCCAGTTGCCTTGATCTATCCACTACCCTCCTCCTCATCCTTTATTCTATCACTCCTATCTGATCTTGCTCTAAATTTTCTGTAACCCCTTCCGTCCTAGTGGCTTCCCGCCTTGCTTGGGGTGAAATGCTTAAAAAAAAAACTCTTCTTTGTTTTTATGAGATATATTCCTTTAGAACGGAGGCGATCATGGCTCTCCAAAATTTCGAATCCTTTGTAACTGAGTTTTCTACAGTCATGATGAACGGTAGACATGCAATAAGTTTCCTTCTCTTGAATGGCATAAGTTCACTTCAATCCTCAAATGGAATTCGTTTATACGATCCATCGCTAAATCTGCTGAGAAAATGGAAGTTTTTTTCTAATGTTTCTGAAAATAACTGACATCTTTTGCCATTCTTTATCTTTACACAAATAAAGTCAGACAAGATTTTCTAGGTTGGGTATGCCAATATCCCATTTTTAGCCATGAGAATGTAGAATGCATCTTCGGGAAAACACACTAAAAAGGCATCACCTACTTACTGTACTTATGTCTACATTTTTCAATTGTATGAAAACCAATCTAGCTTTTCGACTTTTGTCAAAATACAACCTATGTCTACCATTTAGAACTCTCATCAAAACCAATCCTGTGACTATCATTTTTTTTTTACTCTGATCTAAACCAAACGTATGTCTAACTTTTTAGACTCTCATCTAAACCAAACCTATTTACTATCATTTTGGACTCTCATCTAAACCAAATCTATGTCTACCTTTTTAGACTCTTATCTAAATTAAACTTATATCTACCTTTTTAGACTCTCGTCTAAACCAAACCTATGCCTATCTTTTTAGACTTTCATCTAAACCAAATCTATATCTACTTTTTTGGACTCTCATCTAAACCAAATATTTGTCTACCTTTTGAATCTCGTGTAAAACTAAACTGTATATTCCATTTTGTACTCCTGCAAACCAAATGTATATTAGAGTTCAATAGTTTGAAGCCAGACACATAATTAGCATGAGATGAACTTGACAGAAGAGTGAAAAACAGATGAAAAAGAGCTCTTAGAATCATTGAAAAAACAATGGAATCAATTATCTAACTTTGAGAAAACTTTGCAACGAATACCAAAAAAACTGTGCTGTAGTAATCAAGTCTAAAGGAGAATATTTTAAAGAGAGCAAAATTGAATCATATTTTTTTCTTTTTTGTCATAATAAAATTTCTAATAAAAATCATGTGTCACTTTCTTAAAACATGTATAATATTTTTCTCTTATTTAAAGTACAAAACAACTACTTTTGGGGCTAATTTAAAAAATACCTGGGGTGTCTTGAAACTTTTGAATTGTAGTGTATGTCTGCTTTTTTGACTCATGTCTACCTGTCTATTGTTAAAATCACAGAAATCGACATCAAATAACCTGGTAACGGTTGATATGATGTAAAATGACCAAAACACATGCCATAAAACGAACAAAACACATGCCGTCCAATCTATTCTGCTCGATTATCGGTCGTCGAAAGCAAAACGTGTTATGAGGTGAAAAGCAGAAATAATGAGAAGAAGAATAAGCTTAAAATATCTCGTAAGTTCGGACAAGTTGAGAAAACGTGATTCCGTGAATAATCTATCAAGTAAGATGCTCAATGAATTAAAGGAGAATATCTCCAAAGAGAGAAATGTCATTATGCTTGTTTTTCTTTTTTATGTGTCGTGTCCTTTCAGGACGTAGGCAATCATGGCCCTCCACTTCCTCCTATCTATTATAGCTCTAAAGAAGTTTCGGCCCTCTGCCACCTCCCCCATACCACGTCCTGTCATTCACTTGCTTAATCTCCCCCCACAGGTATGTCATGCGCAACTTTCCCTTGTCACCCTTTCTCTCTATTCGACCTGTGAGTATCAAATTCTCTTGGCCCTCCTTCCTCATTATGTGTCCTAGAAACTTCAGTTGCCTCTTTCTGATGTTAACTATAAGGCTGCTCCTTGTTTGCATCCTCTCTAAGACCGCATCGTTGCTCACATGCTCTGTCCATGATATCCTTAGTATCCTTCTGTGGAACCACATCTCCGCTGCCTTGGGTCTCTTCATCTTTGAGGAAATCGTCCAACATTCACTGGTGTAAAGAAAGACAGATGCCACGTAAGAGCTCAGTATTCTTTTCTTTGTTACCAAAAAAAAAAAATCCTCCTGTCTCGCAATACTCTGCCCAGCTTTTGGAATGCGTCCTTGGCCATCCCAAATACGCCTACGGATCTCAGTGTCGCATTTACCGTCCTCTGTGAAAACACTTACTAGTTATTTAAACTTCCGCACCTGCTTGCTTTTAGTCTCCCCGACTTGAAAATCGCATTTCGAGCTCATCGTTTTACTGATGAACATATGCGTTTTGTCTTGTAGTTTATGCTTAGTCGAAAGCCTTTATATGAGATGGACATATTTTGAGTGCTTTGAATCGGGTTCCATATGATCCCTGGGTGTCCATGAAACATTACTGGGGACCCACACATAAAATAAAAATAGCAAATTGGGGTCCACGGTAATATTTTAGTGGCCCATAGAGCAATTTCACTAAGGAACGGTTTTTACAACTGAGAATTAGAATATCTACATTAATACGAGAAATAGAAAAACAACTCTAAAACTAGCAGAAAAAAAGAGATCAAGCGATGCAAGTTAGCGCTCCTTTTACTCTACCGGATGCTTTAATTATAAAAGAAGGATTATATATATATATATATATATATATATATATATAACGGAAAATTATAATAAAAATTTTAATTTATTATATTAATTTAATATATCAAGAAAATGTTGATATATTAATATAAATTAATTAACATACTATTAGACCCGACATTGTGTAAAGAGGTGATCTTCGACAATTATTGATATCGATGAAGCCGAATATATATATAAAAAAAACAACTTGCAGAACAACATCATCAACCAAAGGGATCTCATTGATTAAATCACATTTTTTTTTATTTATTAATTACTCACATATTTTAAAATGGTTTATTATGAATTATTTTACTATGGTACATAAATGCTTCATAGAATTTAGTTGTTAAACACAATTTTATTTTCATTAAATTAGCTTTACTTCAAAATAAAGCATAGACATCTACTATTTCTATAATACAATTCTTAAGCTAGTTTTTTTATTACCAGCAATACAATTTTGAAGGAAATATATTACCAGAAACAGATTTTTGACAAAACAAAATATTACCAGCAATATTGTTGGCATTAAATAACCTATTGAGGTTGATATGCCGTTAAACAAAAGAAATCAAACCAATCTAAACAAAAGAATACATATTCTATTCATACGAATCTATCCTAAAAATGTTACCGGCATTAAATAACCCATTGAGGTTGATATACCGTTAAGCAAAATAAACCAATCAACGCAATCTAAGATTAATAGTACTCATTCCTTCATTCAATTTTATTCAGTTAGCGCATTATACGCCGCTGTGGTCACAACCCCTGCTCTATCTCACCATTGTGGTTCATGGTAACAGTTATGGGGTCCAACCCTTTTTCATACAAGTGGACTCGACCAGTGTGTACTTGGACTGCTGCCGTCAAATACCCAGAGTCAGTCAGAGTAGAGAGATTGAGATTGTGATTGAGTTGGAGGTAGAGTGATAGTGTGAGGTAACCTCTTGTAGAAGTCACAGTTACAAGCACGTAACTCTAAGGAAGTTCTACTTTGAGACTGGATTTACCAGACTATATATATATTATTATTGCTACTAACCACGTTTCTGGATCTACTAACCTTATTACCAATTGTATTATTGTGTAAATACATTTATTTGTTATATTTCATTCCTGCGTTTGTCATGCATTGAAGACCGAATTTCATCTCGGAATCCACAACAAATTGGCGGCGAAGATTCGAACCCACGCGGAAAAGGAAAGAGCAACAAAAGAAAAATCTTCCCTCGTCGTCCAACAAGTAAATTGGAACACACACGGGAAGAAAAAAACAACAAATTCGCGTCGAGCGATACGAACTCACACGAGAAGAAGAAATAGAAAAATCCTCCCCTCTTCCACAACAAATTAGCGACAAACAGTTACGAGGAGTAAAAATACGCAAAATTTAGTTATCCTGGAAGATTTTAAAAATATTTTGGTACAACTGATAAAATACCAAAATGATCAACAACTACAACTACAAGAAAGAATGCAAAAAAAAATGGCAAAAGCAATTACTACAAACGCAAAAGGAAAATCAAGAAAGACAAATAGAGCTCCAGGAACTAATATTGAAAGTAGCGGACAACAATCAATTAGATATTGAAAAAGAAGCAACTTTTTCGCAAGACGCAGTGTGGAATACCATAGAGATTTTCAAATATTCTCTTGATGAGGACAAAAATTTTGAGATTACTTCAGAAGACATGAAGACATCTTTAACGTCGACTGTCAAAACTGGACAGAAGCAAGAAGTCTACGTCTATTGCTTAGAAAATTAGGAACTGAAGAATATACAAAGTTCGTGGATTATATCTTGTCAAAAAAGACGAACGAATTAACATTTGACGAAGCAGTGACATGTCTTAAAGAACTCTTCAGCCCGAAAACATATACTCTTCCACGGGAGGTGGAAATGCCGTAACCTGGTAAAGGGCGATAATGAGGATTATTCCACGTTTGCCGGAAGCGTAAATAAACATTGTGACAACTTCAAACTAGCGGAATTAACCCCGGACAATTTCAAATCTCTCATCTTTGTTTAAGGGTTAGTTTCAACAATAGATAACGAAATGCGCAGAAGAATGCTTGCAAAATTACAAAATGAACCGGGTCTAATATTACAGCAATTATCGGAAGATTGCTAGAGATGTCTAAGTATAAAGAAAGACGCAAAGGACATTGAGGAATCAGCTGTTTCTCATATATGTAAGTTAAACAAAAGTCTATGTTCTTCACCCTCCCCGGAAAGAAAACTAAAATTTTACGACAATGAAAAAAGATTCTCACCCTCCCCGGAAAGAAAAAGAAAATGTGTTAATAAGAGAATAAGTACAACATACAGGACAAATTATGACGAATATCGAAGCAAATATAAGTCACCCCAATTAGCATGTTATCGATGTGGAGGACTACATTGGAACAAGGATTGCCGCTTTAGACATAAAAACTGTCTTGAATGTGAAAAAAGGGCCACAAGGCATCCCAGTATAGAAATAGAAAAGATACTAATAGAATAAGAGCTACTAGGATGCATAACAACGACAACACCAACGTAAGGAAATATGTGGAACTGGAAATTTTAAATAAAAAAATTAAATTACAACTGGATTCGGGTTCCGACCTCATCAACTTACAGACATAGAGAAAACTCAACAGACCTACCATGTTACACACAAAAAAAATTGCCAAGTCGGTTACAGGCAAACGAATAAAATTTGAGGGAGAAATAATCGTGAATATTAAATTTCACGGCAAAACAAAAAAAGTTAAGATATACGTCATGAAAAATACTGAAAATCTAGTAGGTATCGACTGGATGCAGAAGTTCAACGTTTGGGACCTACCGATCAACTCTTTTTGCAAAAAGTTAGAGGTTCAGCCATCAGATACTATAAAATTAAAGAAAGACTTATATAACCAATTTCCTGAGTTATTTTCGAGCGGGTTGGGACGATGCAACAAATTTAAGGCTAAAATTGAATTAAAAGAAAACGTCCAACCAATTTTTTAAAAGAAGCGAAATGTACCATTCGCTACTATAGAAAAAATAGACAAAGAATTGGAGAGACTTGAACAAACTAGGATTCTATCAAAAACAGAGTTTAGCGAGTAGGCAGCGCCGGTGGTTTATGTAAAAAAGAAGTCAGGAGAAATCCGCGTATGCGCAGATTTTTCGACGGGACTCAACAAGGCGATTAAAGACCACCATTACCCACTACCGAGCACAGAAGAAATATTTACAAAGCTCAACGGCGGTAAGATATTTTCAAAAATAGATTTAAGTGAGGCTTATCTACAAATCCCAGTACAAGAAGAGAGTACGAAAATCTTTTGCATTAGTACACACAAAGGGTTGTACAAATTCAACAGACTACCATTCGGAGTAAAAGTTGCACCAGCAATTTTTCAGCAAACGATGGACACAATGCTCACGGGCCAGAATTTCGCCACCGCTGATCTGGATGACACTCTAATTAAGAGTGACAATGTTGAAGAGCACACATCACACATAAAGGGAGTTTTCAGAAGACTTCAGGACTTTGTGTTCAAAGTAAATGGAGAAAAGTGTGATTTTTTCCTAAATGAAATTAAATATTTAGGACAGATAATAAATGAAAATGGCAGGAAAACACAGAAATGAGGAGGTTAAACAGGAAGAGAAAATTTGTCGAACACCTGATTATCAACCATAAGAGACAAAAGTACTAACTCCCCCCAGAAAGGGATCTAAGGAGGTGGGTGTTTTGGGGTCCACCCCTTTTTCATACAAGTAAACTCGACTAGTGTGTACTTGGAATGCTGCTGTTAAATACCCAGAGTCAGAGTCAGTCAAAGATTGTGATTGAGTTGGAGGTAGAGTAATAGTGTGAGGTAACCGCTTGTAGAAGTTACAGTTACAAGCACGTTGACTCTAAGGAAGTTCTACTTCGAGACTGGATTTACCAGACTGTGTATATATATTATTATTGCTACTGACCACGTTTCTGGACCTATTAACCGTATTGCCAATTGTATTATTGTGCAAATACATTTATTTGTTATATTTAATTCCTGCGTTTTTCATTCATTGGAGACCGAATTTCATCTCGGGATCCACAACAGTAACATTCAAGGTTAAATATTGCAATATCTTGTCGGTCCCCTTTGCATCGGGGACGTTAAGCTTATCTCGTCTTTCCTCTCAAAGAAGCAATACCTAAGCCCTTGTGCAAATTAATTGAAACAGCCTCTTTAGTTTCATTTCTTTCAGCATCTGGTCAGTTTTAGACCCGCTGGAGTGACAGGGTGCAGTAATATAAATCTATTTTCATGGTGTATGATGAAATTTGTTTGGCCTTGAAAAATATTGCGTCATTCGTGATTACATCAGATTTTTATCACGCCCAGTCACTATTGTCTCAACTGTCGATTAATTGTCCTACGGCCATTGTCTGCGATGGACGTTACTCCAAGGAAGCGTACGAAAATTGTAACACTGCAGGAACACAATGGCAAATATTACCAGTGAGCAAATCAAAGTACTATAGACTGTCCCGGAAACTCTCCTGATTTAAATCCAATCGAGAATCTGTGTCAGTGTGCAAGGAACGACTTAATGGAATTGACGTACGAAGTGCTAACATATGCATTGGATCATGTTTCATTGGAAAAATATGAAAAAGAGTAAATAACAACGGAATTATTCGTTTTGTTTCAATTAATTTGCACAGGGGTGTACAAGCAGCAAATGCGTTTGAGTTTTCTTCTCCTAGTCTGGTTGCCATGCAAGGCTATAGAACCCAGTCTGTCCTGATAGTTTATCCATAACTGGGTTATGTGTAGCAGGATTTAATTTATTCACTTTTAGTTTTCGCAAACCCTTGAAGTTCCTTTTAATTAGAGGGATTTTCCCCATGAAATCGTTTTACAGGGATCGTAAAAGGTAATATTCGGCTGGTGCAAAGTAAGATCATAATGGTAGGTGAGGTTTAACAGAACAAATGGGTGACACGAATATTTGCTTGAATTATTATTGATGTAAGCGATCCTATATTTTCATGGAGTAAAACAACATTTTGCCTATCTACAAGCGTAGTGTCCTGGGTATGACGATAAACTACATCCGGCAACAACCTCTCTGATCGTGAGATTGTTGTTTTTGTGGAGCATCGAATCACGTTCTCAAGTTCCTCTGACCCGGGATGGTAGTACCTGTTAGGGTCCCAAATATAAGCAAGTAATGAGCCGCCTTACTCCACAAAAAATCAACCGTACATTTTTATAATAAATTAACCAATACATCTTTATAGCAACATGGCAATCAAGGCAACACTGGAAATATAGAAAATACATTTTTATAGTAAAATTACCAACAATACATTTTATGATCTATAACCTATATATCTAAAAACAATACCTTTACACAGAGAATATAAAATTATATACAAGTTGAAAGCATAAAATTGCGTTCGGGATATTTAGATTTCGGCATTACATAACCCGTTGAGTTTGATATAACGCTAAAAAAATTCAACCAACCAACAATAGCTATTTATAGTAAAAATGCAAACAATATATATTTAAAATAACATGGCTAACAATATATTTTATCTGTAGTTGAAGGCGTCCAATTGCGCTCAAAATATATTTAGTTGAAGCCATAAAATTGTGTTCAAAATATTTCGATTTCAGCATTAAATAACCCATATAGGTGTTGACATACCATTAAAATCAGTTTAGTTAAGTTGGCTCGTTTTCTACGCGTTATCAACCTATTTCAGGTTATTTAAAGCCAGATATATTTTTTATAATATTTTTTAAGATAATAATTTTTTAGTGATATAAGTTTTACTAATTAAGCCATAGCTGGAGGGAAGAATAGATTGATTGCTACCTTTCCCAAGGGTATTGGGGTGTAAGGAAATATAACGAACCCAACAGGAATTTGAACTCGGCTTTCCGATTAACAATTCCGAGCCATAATTCGCACACCCAAGATTACAGTACATGGGATTCTCAAGTGGTCAACCATCTACGTACTGACCAGTCTTAACGTTGTTTAACTTCGCTGTACAGGGAACAATGTTGCAACAACATGTGGCTGTAAGCCCTTGCATTTTGTGTAAACATTGTCATATGATAGTTTAGTCCGAATTTATTCTTAATTGCTACGCCTTATTAGTCAGCAAGATAATATATTAGTCATTACAATTAGCTCCCAAAAACGGAAATTACTTATTCATCTTAATCCCAAATTTGTGCCGACATCTGGAACTTCTCACACTTTTGAGTATATATATATAAATATATATATATAAATATATATATATATATATAAATATATATATATATATATATATAAATATATATATATATAATATATATATATATATATATATATATATATATATATATATATATATATATATATATATATATCCTTTTAAGTAATTAGACCTTTATTCATAACGAATTCTGACTTTTTACTTTTCAAAGAATTCATTATCACCAAATTTAAAAGAGATGAAAACAAGCAATTAGGAAACAAAGTATAGTTTTAATTAGTCTGCGCCTGCGCACTTTAGACGATGCAAGAGAGCAACGCCCTTCTCTGAAATGCTATTGTTATTTTGACACTTTTGCTGCCAATATTATAAGAAACGAATTTCCTTTTGGTCTTTCAATTTCTGTCTGGTTTCGATCTAGACACGTCAAGTCAAAAGAAAAGAACATTTTTGCAAACGTTTCACATCTTTAATGGCGTTTTTCAAAGGGCACGAGACAGCAGGCATGGTCGTCAACAAAAGGGGAAACCGTAAGCGTATGATTCCCATTCGGAACGCCAAAATGAAGAAGGCATAGAAAACTAAATAGACACGGCGAAAGAAACGACCCTGATAATCGAAGTCATATTGCAATAGCGACATACAGCTAAGTATTAGAGTCCCGGCTATGACGATAAACTACATCCAGCAGCAAAGCCTCTTTTTGGAACATTGGAGGTTTTGAAGAGTGTGAAACCACCCCCTTTATTGCTGTTGTCTCCAAGTCTACCCTGATCTGGAGTCGAAGCACCTTGTAAGCTATAGGCAATTAATGAAACCCTAAACAAAAACCAAACACTATGAAAGTATACAAAGATACTTTTATAGTAAAAATACCAGCAACACACACAGACACACATACATACACACATGCATATATATATACAGCATGTCCCAAAATAATGTATACACTCTTTGAATCGTTATAACTTAATCGATTTATGTATTTTGACGTGTAAATAAGATTAATACAAGAGAGAGGATACACATTTAAAGAATTTGAAAGTAAAATATACAAAAAACAAAGAAAATTAATAAGATAAAAGCTACTTGGGACAATGGAAGAATGTTCATATAATGATGAGTTCACATCAAGTGCTCAAACTGGTTGCCGTTCTGTTCAATACAATATTCATATCTTGAAGAAATAGACCGACAAATGCCCAGTATAATTTCCTCTGGTGTTTTAGCACATTCTTCTTCAATTGCTACTCTCATTTCAGCAATTGTATCAGGTTTACTGCTGGAAACTTTGTCTTTTAGAAACCCCCACAAAAAGAAATCCAAGGGTGTCAAATCTGGTGATCTAGGTGGGTATTCAACTGTCCCTCTTCTTCCAATCCATCTGTTTTGCATATTTTCGTCCATATAAGTTCTTACATCACGGTAATGTATTATTAACTATTAATATTTAAAGAGTGTATACATTATTTTAGGACACCCTGTATATATATATATATATATATATATATATATATATATATATATATATATATATATATATATATATATATATTGACCAACACTGTCAATTGATAGTAAAATGACCAACAATACATTTCATGGTTAGTTGAAGGCATGCAACTACGTTTCAAATATTCGTTTTCTACGGCTTGTCAATACTTCGCAGGTTATTTGAAGCCAGAATATATATTTTGTGTGGGGTGATAGTAATAATTTAGTGATGCAGGTTATTTATCCCATAGCTGGAGGAGAAAAGATGGATTCATACCTTTCTAATGGGTGTTTTCGAATACAACCAACCCAACTGGAATAGGAACTCCGAACCATTATCCATTACAGCACCAGCCCAACCAAGCTTACAGCACCTGTATTCCCAAACGGTCACCCATTTACTAGCCAGACTCAACGTTGCTTATCTTCGGTGATCGTATTTGAACCCATGTTTCGACGTGATCAGGCCTTAAGTCCTAGCAAAATAGGCATACCAAAAACTAAACAGTATTAAGATATACTTGTATTAAAACACAACGTTTCAACCAAGTACCCTCGGATTCTCATAAGGTGCCCATTGGGTGATCGTGACGGTGGAGTAGTGAATATAGGATTTGCTTTTACATGTGCTATTGTCTTTCAGTGATCCTGAGTTCAATCCCTGGATCAGGTAGTGAAGCACCAATTAAACAGTAGCGTACAATAACTGACGATGAGCAGTGGGTACTTGGCCGAAACGTTGTGTTTATAATAACATCTATATAATAACCAAGATGAGAACAAGAGTTCGAAATAATACAAGAATATTGTCAATTACTTACCACAAGAATATTATACTAAAGTGTTAAGAAAAAGAAATATTTCGTTAAATACAACCCCTAAAAGTTTTGAATATCTATGCGATATCTATCCTTCTTCAATGAATGCTCGCCAATTTCCTTACACAAGAAGAAGAGGCTTTAAGGACAGAGCTGACTTGATGGATTCCTTTTTTACAGGTTATCAACCCTTTGAAGGTTATTTAAAGGCAGAAAATATTTTTAGATTGTAACAATTTTGAGGAGTTAATAATTGTTCAGTGATACGTCTTACTAATTAACCCATAGATAGGGAGAGAAGAGATGGTTCCCAAAGTTATTTGCGCGTAAGTGAATATAACAAACCAAACTGGAATTGGAACTCGGCTTTCCTATTAACAATTCGGCGCCATTATCCATTACACCACCCGCACATCCAACCTTACAGCACCTGGTATTTCCAAACGGTCACCCATCTATGTACTGACCAGGCTCGGCGTTGCTTAACTTCAGCGAACGTACTGGGATCGATGTTTCAACGTGATATGACCGTAAGCCGCCTTTAAGGACAGTGATGTGGTTCTGCAGGAGGAGGATGAGGATACTATGGACAGAAAATGTTAAAAACTATTTAAAATATTTCAAATCAGAAAAATACAGTTGAAATTTCTTAAATTAGGAGAAAAGGCGGCTTGGAAAATTTAATACTCACATGATGTAGGAAGAGGGAAGAAGATGTACCGTAAAACAACGAGTAACTTACTTGTAAATGGGTGTGAAAGGGGAGACAATGTGTGATCGTCAAGAGTTAAATATTCTAATGTATAGGAAGTTGCGGAGAGCCATGATCGATCAAGGAATATGGCGCATAAATAATGAAGAAATGCCCAACTGAAAACAGAAGGAATTTAGATTCAATACAAGTAGCTTTCTGAAAGAAATAAGAGTGTGTCTCCCTATAGAGATCTCTAAATTTGGTCTTCCATAGATGTTATCACAACTCTACTGAAAATTAAAATGCAGCATTACTTCACACAATGGTTTAGTGAGTGTGAAAGAACATGAAAAAAAGAACGATGTAGCGAGAACAATAGAAGAGTAATTAAAACAGTAGATAACAATTGACATTGCATTTAAATTTTTGAAGGTCAAAGTTGGCTGAAAAGCATGATGTCAGAAGGGAGTTCCAAAAATAAGAAATTCGAGAAAATAAACTGTTAGAATAGAACTTATGGTTACATCTAGCCAATTCAATTGTGAATTGATGAGACCTTACCGCCAATCTAGTGCTGCCCTTAAATTTGTAAATAAGTACTGTTATGGGATCTTACCCATAATAATAATAATAATGTAGTATTCCATACTTAATAAATACTGCGCCTCAGGAGTAGGCAAAGGAGGCATCGCTCAACTCTTGAACGACAGATCGGTTGAACTCTCTGCCTTCGGGCGGAGAGGAACCCGAAGGAAGCTACGCCGAAGGGCAGATTCTCTTTCGGGGAGGTAAACCGACCCTGAACCCGTTTATACGGGTTCAATGGGCATATTTTTGGCCGAGCCCATGGGCTCGGAGATCCCACATTAAAAAGGTCTTGTGCCACATGACGCCCTAGTGGGGTGTGAGTGAATATCGTCAGTAGTTCAAGTCGAGTCAGAGGCAGTCCGAAACAGAGTCGCGTTCAGACAATCACTGCAAGACATTGGAATAGCGATACTGGTCGAGACTACATTGTTCTCTCTACTAAACCTGATTGTTCATACTAACACTTCTACTTCTCTGTATATATTCCTGTTTGTAATATATCTGTGTTATTCCATACCTGTGTTCGAGTTCTTCTTTATTGGTTCTAACTTGGACTATCACCGTGGTACAAGGACCCGGACCATGACAAGTACAATAGCGAACAGTTTATCTAAACAATTAATATGAATGTTTTTGGGGGTTTTTTTTATAGAAAATGTCCAAGGAAGCTATATTACGACGGTGGGTAAGTGACTGTAGCCTGGTATTGTAGGTTCTTCTTTGGATTTTATCAAGAATTTTTAAATGTACAGCTAGAGGATTGGATCCGACGTGGCAGCAATATTCAAAGCATTGACGAATGGTGCCAGAAAATTGTCTAGCACAGCACAATGACCCGGCTTTCTTAACAGGAGGCCTCACATTACATTCAATATATTATTTCAACTTCGTATCAGCTGAGAATGTTAAACCGAGAAGGTACAACGTGTCACTATCATTGAGGTTAGAATCAGCATCGGAAGCAGGAAAGGATATTTCGGGGAAATAATATAGAGTGCTTTCCTTTTTTGGGGGGGAGGGGCGTTAAAATTAGCAAGCCACTCCTTGTTCCTACAAGAGATTGTAGGTCATTTTTTTAGATCACCTGCTAATATCAAATTATCGAACTGGACTTATTATCTAGAGTTGGATTAATACTCTCATATTTGTTGCTATGATCGCAGTTTCGATTGTTGGGTCCACCGGCCTTCTTCAGGTGACTATTGACCCTAATAATCTCCAACGAATTTTGAACTGAACCCTTCATTTAATCTACGAGAGTAGATTGTTTTTACTCTACTGACCATGTCTAGGGATTATCACGTCTTGGTTAATTTTTCGATTATTGCTAATCTTGTTTCCTTACTACGCGGACTTGGGATTGAACAGACAGTTATGTCGCATATTGGTGAGTTCAATCCCTGAGTACGGTTATAATCAGAACTATGACACAGGACATACAATAAGTGAAAAATTAACCAAAATGAAATGTCTCTAAACATAAACAGAAGACAGAGAAGAATATAATCTCATAAATATTATATGTAAATAGTGAAAGAAATTTTGAAATTTTTTGAAAATTAAAAATTTTGAATTTTGCATTTGAATATTTTGAATTGAATATCAAGATTTTCTTCATATCATATTTTGAATAATTTGAATATTTTAAATATTTTGAATATTTGAATGTTTCGAATATTTTAAATATTTTGAATATATTGAATATTTTAAATATTTTGAATATTTGAATATATTCAATATTTAAATCATTTCGAATATTTGAATATTTTGAATATTTTAAACATTTTGAAAATTTTAAATATTTTGGCCGTCATATTTAACATTATATTCTGAATTAATATCATATTTTTAATTGAATATTCAAGATTTTGAATTGAATATGAAAATCTTTCGAATATTCGATTTTTTTGAAAATTAAAAATATTGAATTTTGCATTTGAACTAAAAATAAGAAATTTTGAAAATTTTTGGAAAAGTGTTATGTTCAGTTCGAATTTCGCTGAAGATTATCCAAGCACGTGAGGAAGGCCGGAAACCACAACAACCGAAATTTTGCGATTATAACAACAAATATGAGGTAATTTGTCCAAATGCGCCTCTCTCTCTCTCTCTCTCTCTCTCTCTCTCTCTGTGTGTGTGTTGGTGATGCGGTATAGTAGAAGTGGGTGTGTCTAGGGAAAGATAGCGCGACTTAGGCCAACCCTCTTCAGGCTGTTTTTGAATTCCTAACGTACCTTCTCCTAGACTGGTTCCCGCCTTAAGGCAAAAAAAATTCCCAGCCTACTCTGCTATTTAACCCATAGTTGAGAGAAGATGTATTTATGCCTTTTTCAAGAGCATTAGCTCAAAGTGGGTGAAACAGAATTGAACTCTACTCGCCTAATTCACTTTTCATGTCGACATTTATAGCCCCATCCGCACCTCCAGCCTAAATGCAAATAATGACTCATCATTCCAAAAATTCAGACAGAAATGCAACAATTAATAAAATATTTTAACTTTGAATTTCATTAATTTAATGAAAGAAACTCTACAACCTTGGAGCAACTAAAGGTATTCAAATTTTAAGATAACACCGATAACATCAATACATAAATTGTATGTTAAAGGTCAATCCAACACTTAAATTTCCGATTCGTTTTATTGATTTCTCCTACACAAATGTTAAAAAAAAAGATTAAAGAATTGTTGAATTCGGACATTAGGAATGACATCATCGTAAAAACCTGACCCTTTATAACAATGGACATTTGACAGAGATCTCTCAAAAATGACAAAGACACACCAGTAATACAATTAAGAATCTTTCTCCTTATAGAGATCTATTTCCTCGTGAGTACAAAACTTTCTACAATGACCGGCGAGATCATTTTATTTACTATTGTGCCATAAATAAGTAGCCATCATATTCCAGAATATAACAATACCACTCTTAGTGCCGACAAATCAATCAAAACTTGTTTCGTGTTTAAATTTGCCGACGAAACTTCCGCAAATAGCTAAGCTAGTGAAATATTAATAATCCCTCTGGCTTATATTATCAACTTTCCCCTGACAGGAAACTGCGACATTTGAAGAATGGGCCCGGCAGTATACTTTATTTTTCCGAGAGAAAGTCAGCTGAAAGCTTTACTCTTCACATAGTCCGTGAGATATATTTGTAAAATTGAAAGTGCGCAAGTATTATAAATGACTCCAGTCACGAAACCGCAATGAAATTAATGGGATATACAAAGAAGTGTACTTTTTATTAACAGACAGTTTTACAATTAGTATCAAAGGAAATGTCTAATTTAACCCAATCAGCTTCGAATTCAGTCTAAGTCGCTACTTAGTGCACAAAAAGATAAATAAATATCATCTGTTTGTGTGTGGTGACATATTACCCTATAGATATACACAAGAGTTCAAAACTTTTGAAAATTAAATATCTTTGATAATTTTCCCGCCATATCGAGATTAATTGCAATGGGGAACGCGTATTTTATTGAATGATATTTGACGTGTGATTATAGGCGATCGAGTGCGCTGAACACAAATTTTAACTCGTTTTGGCACTAACAGGTCCTGATTCTTGTCAATTTTCCATGTTTCAAATTTTTTTTTAAACTAAAAATTAAGTCATATGGTTGTTGTAACCTAGGGAAGCTTACTGAATAGAATAATCACACGAAGGTTGGATAATGAACGATAATACTTAGGCCACAAACAACACATATAAGATTCGCCAGCGGCGCGTAGAAGTAGTCAACTGCTAGAAGTGAGTCAAGTGAATTCCACATTGAATCTCCAACTGCAGACCGCATACGGTATCTACCAACTGCCCCACGCAGTCAGATGTAGCACAAGGTCGAATTTAATGTGGGGTATCCGAGTCCGTAGGGTGAGCCTAAAATTACCCGTAGACCCCGTATAAAACAGGAAAGAGGAAGCGTTTTCCCGACACGAGACTCTGCCCTTCAGCATAGCTCTATCTGGGGATCCAATCTGCTCGGCAGCAGGGAGTTTAACCAGCCCAGCTGAAGACGAATTTCCAAAGGCAGGCCGGCCGACGGTATCTACCAACTGCCCCACGCAGTCAGATGTGGCACAAGGCGGAATTTAATGTGGTGTTCCCGATCCCGTATACTCAACCAAAAATTCCCCATAGACCCCGTACAAAATGGTGTTGGGTAGGTGTTTTCCGAGACGTGACTTTGCACTTCGACATATCCTGTCTGATGATGCTCTCTGCGCAGAGGCAGAGAGCTTAACCAGCCCAGACGAATCTTCAACTACAGGCCGGCCGACGGTATCTACCAACTGCCTCACGCAGTCAGATGTGGTACAAGGATGAATTTAATGTGGGGTTCCCGATCCCGTAGGCTCAGCCAAAAATTCCCAGTAGACACCGTATTTAACGGGGTCCGGTAGGTGTTTCCCGAGACGATACTCCGCCCTTCGATATAGCCCCGTCTCTGGATGCTCTCTGCCCGGTTGTCAGAGAGTTTGACCATCACACTTGAAGACGAATCTCCAACTGCAGACCGGCCGACCAATACATACAGTATTCACTACTGTATTTCTGGGAATGGGGACATACTTATTATCGTCCGTAGGTATGCTACAACAGTGTTAAAATATTTTTCAAGTTTCATGAATACAAGCAGTTCAAACTAAAGTAAACTTATAGCGATAGAAATGGCTTAAAATTACAGAAACAAACAGATATGAAGCTTTCACTGTGGCAAATATATTTTTACGAAGTCAGAAATATAATCTCGCTGATGTGGACGTGTAATAATTCCACGTATAAAACAAAAGGAATCCCGGTTGTTTTTGTATTTTAACTTTCTATTTCTTCATAGCATATTTCTTGATTATTCTGCCAAATGTTAAAGATATTTAAAGCCCTTAAGTCAGATAAATTTAAGAAAATCTTAAATATAAACACAAAAATTGGTTTCAATAGGAGCTTAGAACTTTAAATAGCTACTTACAATCTACAAAATTAAACTAGAAACACGGATGGGCAGGTTTAATATAAATTACGTCTAATTAAATCAAGTATTAGATCACGATGACAATCAGATACCAATTCAAAAGTATGTTAATGGCCAAACTTAATTAACTGACTGATTGAATTGGATGATTAACTCCGGAAACGAGTCACTTTTATATAGTTAAGATGTCCCTCTAGAATATTCTACAGAAAACTGGAATGCTCAAGAAAATTCTATATTTTAGCTTAATTTACTAATATTAAAATGAAAAAAAATGACAAAATTTAAAATATATTAGGATTTTACATATATAATGTATACATAATATAACAATCCCATAAAAATAGATACAAATACCTAGATAAAACCCTAGATGCATAATGTGTTACTGCAGAAAGATTTAGCGAGTAATGAGAAAAATTTTTTTTTTATAAATACGATATAAGAGGAAGGGGTGTTGAATAAAATCAGTACTTGATAGAGAAAAAACAAGTCAAAATTCATTCTCAGCGAACCCAAATTACATAAAAATAACTGTCAAATCTAATTCAACAGACAAAAAATTTCAATTTGTTCCCCCAGTATACCTTTCGCAGTACATTTTATGATCTTTGAGGGCCCTAAAACAAGTTACTGCATTTTTGTTAATGGATTATGGTGGATTATAGAACATCTTAGACTGAATAAAGCCCATGCAAAAATATTTTTAATTTAAAAAGGATTCTTTTCAAAAAGTCATAATTATTATTACAGAAGGTCGTAGACTCTCAAGTCTAATGTTAGTAATTAGTGTTGCTGCCTCGAATAATTGCCTGAATTCGATGTGGCATTGAATGAGACAATGTCCAGATTTTCTCATTGGGAATTGTTTTACCATTCTTCTTGGAAGTAACCTCAAAGCTCTTGGAGATTGAATGGTTTTCATTAGAACCCTTATTTCTTCAATTCCGACCACAATCATTCAATTATATTGAAATCAGGACTTTTCTGCAAAATGAACGGGTTCATCCACAAGAAACTTTTTCTTTGCATGTGTGTGGCAAGGAGACCCATCACGCTGAAAAATTCTCCCTCTTCATACGCTGGCAGAAAATTTAGTCCGTAAAGTTTCGCTATTTAAGATTCCATTAACTTTTACAAATTTTATTCTATCATCACTTTTGATGCAACCCCAGTACATTTCTACTATGAAATTTTACCGTCTTTGAAGTGCATCTAACATTGTTACATTCTTTCACAAGGCTTCTTACATATCCTCTTGCATTAGAATGTAAGTTTATTTTCGATTCATCACTAAAACGTATTTTTGCAACTTTCCAGCATCCCATGTTAGATATTCTTTGTCAATTAGAAAAAAAAAATCCGCATTTACAGTAATTCAGAAAGATGGGAATGGAAAATCAGTCAGAACTGTTTTTTTGTTTTTTTCTAGCATTTATATATTTTAATTAATATTAATGTATATCTTGGCTATCGTAGAACTTTATATAAGTCTTGGTTTGGCCTATATTTTATGGCGTCCATTCCAGTCCTTCATGTCAGTGCATGTGAATTGGATCCATAAAAATCCGGCGGCTGTTGACAGATAAGATTGCCCATTATTTGAAGCAACTGCTTTTCTATTATATTTTTAATATATATTCATATTCTCTATCTCCTAATATTTATTTCTTCATCGTTACTAAACCCATAGAAATTCGATAGAAGTTGATACTTACAATTATTACTTATCTGATGCATCGTCTCATATTTTGCCTTTTAAGTGCATCTTCTTTTTCGCGCCCTTATCCCTTCCAATCTTTGCTCGGCCCGGTGGCTAGGATCAAAGTGTAGTATCTGCGCTTTGTGAGGTTGACGGAACTGGCCCGCCTCGCCGGGTTTGGATGGTTATTTATTTTTGGCTGGGCCTACGGGCTCAGAGATACCCACATTAAAAAGGCCTTGTGCCACATTCGATCCCCGTGGGTGGATTGATAAATACCATCCCTTCCAATCTTTATTCTCTCCTCATGAAATTAACACTATCAGAATAAAAACTATCCATTATTTAATGCCTTTGATCTTCTGTGACCTTTAATTGTATCTTATTCTTCTCACTCTTATCCCTTTTTAATCCTTATTGCCTTTTCAAGATTTTAACACCAACACATTTTACGATTATCCATTACTTAATGCTTTTTATCTTCTGTGACCTTTGTCTGTATCTTCTTTTGTTTACCCTTTTCCCTTTCAATATTGTCTCCCCATGAAATTAACATCAACAGAATAAAAACTATCCATAATTTAATACATTTGATCTTCTGCTAACTTTTAACTGTATCTTCTTTTTCTCTCCATTATCACTTATGTTTATTGCCTCTCCAAGAAGTTAGCACCAGCAGAATTTAAGACTTACTATTATTTAATCTATTTGACTTTCTGTGACCTTTAACTGTATATTCTTTCTCTTCCTCTTATCCCTTCCAAACTTTATCGCCTCTTCATGATTTTAGCACCAACCTATTTTACGATTATCCATTACTTAATGCTTTTTATCTTCTGTGACCTTTGTCTGTATCTTCTTTTGTTTACCCTTTTCCCTTTCAATATTGTCTCCCCATGAAATTAACATCAACAGAATAAAAACTATCCATGATTTAATACATTTGATCTTCTGCTAACTTTTAACTGTATCTTCTTTTTCTCTCCCTTATCCCTTATGTTTATTGCCTCTCCAAGAAGTTAGCACCAGCAGAATTTAAGACTTTCTATTATTTAATCTATTTGAATTTCTGTGACCTTTAACTGTATATTCTTTCTCTTCCTCTTATCCCTTCCAAACTTTATCGCCTCTTCATGATTTTAGCGCCAACCTATTTTAAGATTACCCATTATGTGCCTATCCTCTGTCATCTTTTAACTTCATCTTTTTTTCTCGCCTTTACACCTTACAAGCTTTATTGCATCTCCATGTTATTGGACGTATAAAAATGTCTTCGTTTTTATACTTAAAATTCTTATTTATCTTATGCGTCTGACCTTCTATATCTTCCATCACCATCTTTATTAACTTCTATGTTAATAGGCGATACTGAAATTATCCATTGTTTCAGGTTTTGACTCCTTTATTCCAAAGGGACGCAGCAGAAAGAAGATCCCCCTCCCGAATGGAAGAAATTATAAGAAACACAACAAATAGACCCTAAACCATAAGCAAAAATTTATCCATTAAGTTTTCATCACATAACGCATCATTTTTCTCATTTTCAAATGCTTCTAATTGATATTCTATTCCTAAAATGTTCTACTATTCCTATTCTTTTTCTATTTTATTCTTATACTGTCATACTATTCCTATTCCTATTCAATTCCTACACTTTCTTCTATTCCTATTCCTATTCTATTCTCTTACTGCACTGTTCTTTTATTCCTATTCCTGTTCTATTCCTTCACTGACCTTCTATTCTTATTCATATTTTATTTTATCACACACTGTCCTTCTATTGCTATTCCTATTCTATTCTAATCCTACACTGTTCTTCTATTCCTATTCCTATTCTATTCAATTTCTATACTGTCCTTCCATTCCTATTCTATTCTATTGTAACACTATCCTTCTATTCCTATTATTATTCCTATTCTATTCTATCCTTACACTGACCTTCTATTCCTATTCTTATTCTATTCCTACAATGTCCTTCTATTCCTGTTATTATTCCTATTCTGTTCTATTCCTACACTGACCTTCCTATTCTTATTCCTATACTATCCTTCTATTACTATTCCTTGCCGACGAATCATTGATTTGCTCTGCTGTAACATATCCAGACGTGTTCGGGTAAATATGTTTAATCGAATTATTATCCCAGCGACTCTCTGTCATTCACGTAATGTTAATTATCACTTCCCGTTTCTTTTTTTTAAATAATTTATCCAACAAGGCGATAATTCCACTAAGACGTTAGTAAGGAGTGAAAGAAAATGAGAAGACATTAGTTAAGGCAATAAAAGAAAAGATTTTCAGGACGACAGGAGTAATTGAGATCGTATTTACATTTTTGAAGATCTTAAGTGGCAAGCAGAAACCGGTAAAGAGTGGCACAAATGCGAGAAACAAAACTATTAAAATAGAACTTACTGTTGCATTTAGCTTTTTCTACACTTAAACAATGAGGCTGTTAAAAATGCATTTTCTCTGAATGAAACTTCTCCGGGTGCCGGATAAGTGATATGATCGCATTACGAATGGAGGTTTTCCATCTGATTATTTGTATTCATTGCTTGGCGCTAAAATTAAGCAAGTTGGCCGGCGAAGTCAGCTGTTGTAGAAATCTGGTTCAGAGCAGTTTACTACTATTCGCTGACCCGACATGTAAACTATACCACCAAAATCCAGCCACAAAGGACAGAAAGTTGTGGAGTGCTATAATCGCTTACGTCAAGAAGGAGGGGACCCGCAGACTCTGGTAATTTCAATGTATTTTCGTCTGAATGAATTATATTTATTTTTTTAATAAAACGGTATTTACCAGATCAAAACTGTGATCACGAATGTACCGGTGTCATATAAGTGCATTGAGTGTTGTAAAGAGAATATCATTTTATGAATGAAACTTCTCCGAGTTCTGTGTCATTTGATGCGGATGACATTAAATCCGGGTATTCGTATTGTTTGGTTGGCCCCAAAATTAAGTGAGTTGGCTGGCGAAGTCAATTGCTGTAGAAACCTGCTTCAGATCAGTCCGTTTAGTACAATTTGCTCACTTGACATGTAAACTCTACTGCAAAAACCCAGTAGCTCTGGACCGAATATATTTTGAAGTATTTCTGTATTCTTGTCGGTAAGTCTTTCAGTTTTTTTTCCCTTTTTAGTCACTGGCCAAATCACTAAAATTATAATAAAACTTTTTTTGTTTACTATAAAACTTAGTTGCTCTTTTTGTTGTCCTCTTTATTTCTCTTTATTTTATTTCTTTTGTCTCCCACGTGCTAGAGGCCTACTTGCCAGTTTAGTATTTATATGGAGGTCGAGGTACCAAGGTGGAAAGCTAATTAGAACAATTGCCATTAAAATATTTACAGAAAAGATGCTGAGATGCCAAGTCACGGCGGTGGAGAGTAGCTGGTATTGTCATGCCAGATCAGGACCGATAACATTGCAGACCGTTCATTGCAGACCATTTTTGACTTGAATCTTCCCAAAAAGAAAATAACGTCGATGGGAAGATTTACTGCAAATTGACATCGTATCGCTCAAATTGTTCTTGAACAAAATTAAATTGAAACCAAATTTTCAGTTCCCTTTCAAATTGATAAACGCATTCTAACTTTTATGATTATCGATTTAACTCACTTTATTAATCTCGTTCCAAACGTCTAAGCACGCATCAATTATTAAGCTGACATTTCTGTCCAAGATTTTCCAACTAGAAATTAACTCTACAATAGAATTTACACGCTACTAAACTAAGAGGCAGTGGGTGTTGAAGTTCTTAGCCTCAGCTAATTCCTCGAGAAGTGCGTGTCTTTTGAACGACAGAATTGTAATTTCGCGATAAAGGAATTATATTAAAAAAAGATATTTGCATCATTTTACATAAATGACCAGTTTCACGTGCAAAAGTAGATATTAGCTATTAGTATTAAATTTGCAATATGCCATGCTTCTATACTCTCAACCGTGATAGTATAATTTACTTGGAATATTTTAACTACAACTGAAAATTAACGTCTAAGAAAGGAATTTTTATTTCACCACACAAAAGTAATTACCATATCTGCTGGCCTCTTGGAGGCGGATATTTTCCAAAAAAGATGCACCAAAGAATTATCCCGCGTCCAATACGGAAATATCAGTAATAACAGAGACATGAAGACCACGAAAAAAGTTGGGTTCACCAGGAATCAGTGCATGTATATAGAACATAGCTTTTGAAACTATGAATACTGGAAAGGAACAAAAATTGATACCAATAAAAATATCCCTGAAAATTTTACACAGAAAAAGGAATTAAGAAATTTATGAAATTACAAAATATTTTGCTGCTTCTTTTGTAGAAATAGCAGATTTTACAGAAATATTTTCTTTGACTGGTATATTGCTACTTGTGTGTTTTTGTTGATTTATACGATTTACTTTTCTGCAGGAATGGTAAAATTTGATTTGCCAACAAATACCTTATTTCTGTTTTTTGTCTATTATCATATCAATTTCCACTGGTACCAGTTGGTTTCTTTGTAGCTATTATGAACTTACTGTATGTGAAGACGTTGATTCCTGAAAAACAACTAAAACAATTATCAATAAATGTATGATGTAATCTACTAAAATTCTTCTTTTCAAAAAAATATCCTTGTAAATGAAACTTCTACTAGAAAAAATTACCAGTAGTATAATTTGTGCTCATACTATAAGTGTTTCTTAATGGTTGATGAAAAGGTCACATAAAAGTAAGGTTACATTTTTTTTTTTCGTTGATGTGTGCATTTTCCCTAAATATTCCATGTCAAAATCTGAGTGCGTCTAATGCAGGGTGGGGGGCATTCAATAGGTCGGCAAATATGGCATATATTTTACAATAATCCGAATTTACAAACAAAATTCAAAGACAAAATATAGGAAATGCTTTTACGAAATTTGTCTTCCTATTTATTTGTAAAGAACTTGAAATTTCAGGATGGGTGCGTAGCTTAGAGGTTATCGACACGAGCAGTGGGATTGGGTGGGTTCATTTTTCCCCTAGATGCCTTTGCGTTCGCGTATGCTCGACTATCCTTAAAAAAAGCCATGAATCTATCGATTCTACTCACCTCAGATAGGTGTTACTACTAAGACAAAGTCGATCCTCTAATTTTGGTTGGCATCTATTCTAGGTGAAGTATAACTTTGGATTCCACACCTATTAGGCGTGGGCTAGCAACTCCACCCTGTAAAAAAAAACTACATGTGTCAGAAACCACAGTAGCAACATGTAGTGAAGTTGTAATAGCGGGGGTCAACAGTCCAGTGTTTCTGCTTTATATTTATAGTTTCTTGATAAAATCCAAAGAAGAATCTGCAATATTATTGGTCCTTACCTGGCATCTATGCTTCAGTTGCTTTCCCACATTATTTAGCTCCCTTCTGCCTTTTCTATAAATAACTTTATGGTAATTATCCTTATGAACGTTCCGCTATGGTACCTAGATATTATGACTTTAGGCGCAATAATAGATTGAAACGCTCAATTATAATTAATTTAAGCTTGAGCTGGCTAGATGCACCCATAAGTTCTATGCAAAGTTTGCTTTCTCGCACTTCTTGCTTGTGGAATTCTATTCCGGCTCTCTGCTATCCGGCCAACTTTGAAGTTTTCCTTAAAATTTAAATGGAATGTCAATCGTTATCTACTGTCTTCCTCAGTCCTCTTCTTTTTATTGTTCTCGCTTCTTAATAATGTTTTTGTTTTCTTATTCTTTCGCACTCAGTAACCTTTTGTGTCTCAGTGGCTTTATTACCTTGCTTGGGGTAAATGATTAAAAAAAAATAGGCTGTGTAAAATTAAAACATTAATATAAATTATTACCCATAATATTATCATCCCTAATTGTTTTATACATCAGTAATTCATAGAAAGAAATTATGTTGTGTAGCGGTTAACGAGCTGGAAATTTTTATTGGTAGATCGGGTTCAAATTCCAACTGAGGACCTTGCGTTTGCATTCGCATGAGGTATACAGCCGTATCTGAGAAAATGTATAAATATCTCAATTCTCCCCACCCCAACAAGCGGTTAATAACGACAGACTGGGCCCTCTCCCAACCAATTGCTTGGATGTGAAGCGAGTCACCTTTTCCCGTAAAAGAAAATACCAAGAAGCAACAGCAGCAACACCTAACCAGGCGAGGATGTGCCTCTATACTCCCCAGTGATGTTTTCAGAGCATCCATATTAGGTTGGTGCAAAAATAATGACGTAATAATGTCGTTTTTTGACGTTAAAAAATACGTCAAAAACGACATTATTACGTCATTATTTTTGCACCAACCTAATATTATAAACCTTCATCTAAATAAATAAATGACAAATTCTAACTGTCTGTCCGTCTGTGTGTCTGAAACTCCCCAAACTCGGGCCACACTTGCTCTACAGACATTTTATAACGTTTTGGAATCAGGATGAATCCAGGTTTGAAATTCTGCCCTTTGTTTTGGGCTTCAATGACCAGCATCAGAATTTGTGTCCGAATGATGAGGGAACAGTTAAAAATTGAATTTTTAAGTTTTTAATTTAAATTTAAATCTTAAAATATCGCTTTAAATTCAGTTTGAAATATCTTCAAAACTTTGTGGATTGAGGAAATCAATTTGATTTCTTCAAAATTCCAAGGAATCAGAGGTTTCGTGACGTGAGATTTTGAAGTTCCATAGAGTTTGTGATGTGAAGAACTCAATTTGATTGAAATTTCACGGAATTTGTGATTTTCGACCCAAATTGGAATCTCGGCGCAGATAGGTCTTTTGGCCGGAATTTGACTTATGGCCAGTCAGCGTTAAAATGAGGTTTTGAAGTTCCACAGAGTTTGTGATTTGAAGAACTCAATTCGATTGAAATTCCACGGAATTTGTGATTTTCGACCCAAATTGGAATCTCGGTACAGATAGGTCTTTTGGCCGGAATTTGACTTATGGCCAGTCAGCGTTAAAATGAGGTTTTGAAGTTCCATGAAGTGAATTGTGGAATTCAAAGTTATCTCTTCAAAATTATCATTGTAGTTTTCTAAGTTAGACCTGTTTTAGGTCAGAGGCCTAATCAGCCCTCCACAGGAGTTAGCTTAAGAGTCCCCACGGAGTGAGATTTTTAAGCTAGTACTTAATATATCGATAATTAATCAAGATGTCTGCATGAAGCGTTCATTGACGTGTCAAATTCAAATTCAACCCGAAGCCGTTGCGTTTGCTTTCGCTTAATTATCTTTGGAAATGTATAAATTCACCTCTACCCCATCCCTAGATGGTGGGAGAGAAATGATCTATAACTTTTCAAGAGAGCAGGGACAGCTTTTCCGATGGCAAGTACGCCCGTGATGAGGTGGAACCCCAATATGAAAAAAAATGAATAAAGAAATAATCACGGATGACTGCTTTGCTAATAAAAAGGAATAAGAAGAAAAAAAAAAGAAGAGAAGAGGACAATGAGTAAAGGCGAACGAATCGGCGAAGGATGTGGAATAAGAGGGCCCCGGGTCGAGCATAATTAAGGACATTCCGGTACTTCAGCAAGACTTTGTTAATTTAAAGATAAAGTTACAATTCGTAATTTGAGATGGACATCAACTTTTAAAGTTGATGTCCATCTCAAATGTGAAACAGTAGTCTTGGTTCAAATCGATCCAAGGACAGGAGAGCCAAGAACGGGTATGTAAACCTCTGAAGGGCCCTTAATTGATAATTAATTAGATCAATATATCTCCAATTTCGTTTTATATTCTAACTTAATAAAATATAATTGTTATTTAAAAAGAGAAATACCAAATCAAAATACAGTAAAGAAACACAAACATAATATACATTTAGTGTTCTGAAGGGACGAAGCGGTGTTAACAAAGGGACGAAACAGTGTTAATGAAGGGACGAAGCAGTGTTAATGAAAGGACGAAGCAGTGTTAATGAAGGGACGAAACAGTGTTAAATGGACGTGAAAAGGAGTGGAGGTTTTATATATTCGTGATGAAAATTAAATTAGTCTAGTTTTAGGTGGGTTCCCTTTGTCTCTTGGTAATCAATACTTTTAGGCATAAACATTAAAACCTACTTGCAAGAGAATTCATATTAGCATGGTTAAACTTTGCACTTCAGAAGTAGTCTACAGAGTTTGGAAGAACAACAACTTCGCAGAAATTATAGAAAGGCTTTGCGCGCATTATCGGTGTGGAAAGCCGGATTGATATTTCGCAAAATATATCCTAAGAAAGGCATGAATCTATCTCCCCTTTCTTATTTTAGCGGCTAACCTGTTCACATTCAAAATAGGATCTTTTTTGAAGCTAAGATCATTTTGAGGATATGCATATAGGATCGTGATTAACAGTATAGAAAATGGCATTTTGATATGTTGAGTTCGAATGCCGGCTTGGGCCACATTACGTTGAAACACCGGTTCACTGAAGTAAGCAACATCGAGCCTGGTCACTGCCTAAATGGGTGACCGCTTTAAACTTGAATGTGCAAGTAGTGTAATGTATAACGACACTGAATTATTAATCGGTTTCAATACCAGTTGGGTTCGTTAGAAGTCATATCCACTTACGCACAAATATAGTTATATTCATTTACGCAACAATACCCTTGGAAAAGGTATGATTTTATCTCTTCTACTCCAAGCTATGGGTTAAATAATAAGACTTGTATCACTAAATCCTTCTTAGCTTTAAAAAATTCTTAAAATCTAGGATTTCTTTCTGGCTTTATATAATCTGGAAAGAGATGATGCACTGTAGAAAACGACTCAATCAATTAATCACATTCGCTTTCACACAAAGGTATGGACCAATCACCTTCTCTCCCAGCTAAGAGTTAATAGCAGGATAATTGGCTCCCAGTTTGGGAATCAAAATATGCTTGGATGTGGAGCGAACAACTGCAACCTGTAAAAACCTATCGCCACAGAAACCACAGGAGCATTGCCTAGCGTGATGAGGATGCAACCCGAATGTCAACGGGCGTGTCTTCAGGGTTAACAGAACAACAACAAAATTTTATGAATTATATTCAAGGTGTTAGGAATCAAAATATTGTATGTTGTAGGCATTCCGATATTTACTAGAGGTTTTTCATCATTTAGTATAAAATGATGTGCAAAATATATTATGATTGTCTTTTGTCTACCATTCAAGAGATTAGAGATTGGAACATAGAAAGAAAGTATATCATGAACGTAGGTAGAACGGACAACTATTAATTTGTGAAACAACTATTATTTACTTTGAGTTTAAAATATTGCAGATATGCATTTTTTAAACCAGCTATTTAAGGCATTCGTGGGTTTGATGATCGATATTTATCTAATGTTGTTCTATGGGAGTTTTAGCCGTTAAAAAACGTAACTGAATTAACGTGAGTACATTTTATATATAATTTTTAAGTTGCTCAGTAATCTTTAGAAATTTTAAAACATATCTACATAATCTGATGTTTTATTAAATTGTAAACCATTTTCGCTGTAAATTTACTATAGTTAACGCTATTATTTTCTGATAATGTCGTATATAAATAGAAAATCGGTACGTTTATTCACATAAAAAATTCAAATTAAGACGTAAAAAATGAAAACAAATCTTGTAAAAATTCATTATCCATAGAATCATTTTCTTAAGATAATAGTGTCTTTAATATGTGTTATTTATAAAAAGAATTAAAAGCTGTTCTAGCTAAATAATATCTTGGTTTGTTTGCATTTTTTATTTTGCGATACACAGAAGATTTTTGGTAAATGACTAACTGTTTGAAAGAAAATTAATGATTTACATTCTCCAAGGACTGCTACTTTTAACTAATATAAATATGATAAGAGGAAAAAATATAATTTCTGGAATTTTCATTAATCAAATAAATGGGGTGACAGATGTAAAAAAAAAATATATTTCTACCAAGATTTACTAAGAGAATTTCTAAAATAATTTTATTCACTTGTGAATAAGTCCAGCGAGTTTCATTAAAAATTAATGAATTATTTGATTTTTTTCAAGAATTTCCAAAAACAGGGCTAAATTTCCTAATACTAATCTCTTTCCCCCGCTGACACAAGACAAAAACAAGATTTTAACCAATATTTCGGACATATCAGAAAATATAATTTTTTTTTTCAATTAATAAAAAATACTTTGGCCTTTCTTTTTAATAATAACATAAACATTTTGGCGTCAGAACTTTGTTTTTATGAAGTTTAGGGCCTTTCACATCATGCTATGCTCTTTTCTCAGCGAATTATTGGAGGTACCGAGTTTTGAGTCTGTGTCAAAAAGGTACATTTTATGTTTGATTTTTTATAGCTCCCAAAAGAGTTTAAGCTACAGATCGTGTGGGATCTTGCCAGTTTACCTTTCCAAATCTCTCTGAAAAATATCAAGATATTTTGAATATCCCAAGAACTGTTTGTTGGGACTTGATATGACTTAGTAATCAAAAAGATAGTTTCCTAAGGCGTTACTCGGTTAGCATTGGGCGACATGGGGTATTTTAATAGAAATACATTAATGGTTTCACTATAGAAATGCCTTGAAAATCAGGGATTGTTAATGGTCAAGAAGTAATGCCGTTAATGCTAATAGACAAATTAATGTAAAGATATTATTTATGATTTAGAAATATATTGAAAATAAAAAAGAAGGGATTTCTCAGTGATCAGGAATTAATAAAAATTATTACTGTTGATTTTTATAGCAGTGTCGGCATGTATTAGGTTGGTGCAAAAATAATGACGTAATAATATCGTTTTTTGACGTTAACGTCAAAAAACGACATTATTACGTCATAATTTTTGCACCAACCTAATATGTGTATGGCGACTGTTGGAGTAGATTTGTGTACGTGTGTGAGAAGGTATTAATAGTTTTGTAATCAATAAAATAATGTCTTAAGATGTCTGCCAAAAAGTGGTATCTTTCTTTGTACTCAAGGATCTTTTCGTAACATCATTTGCATATGAAAGCCATAGCAATTCTCTCAATGCAACTTTTACGTCTCAAATTTCACCATAAAAATAAAAAATTCTTCTGCTATGGCCGTGAAGGAACATGTTGTGTCCATCAATAATACAAATGCTTTTTAGCACTTCCAAGCTCTTTATCGTCAGCGAAAACCGTGGAAAATTAAGAGGCTGTATATAAAGGAAATTAATGCGTGCAAGATATCACAGCTTGTGCACACCTCTTCCTTGTCAGCCTATAAAACTTTTCAACCCACCTCGTACCAGGAAAGAAACAATTCTGTTTTTAGTAAGAAGAGATGAAATTAATGTATGTAAAATTTCACATCGTAGTATTCCTTCATAGTTAGACAATACATCTTTCACCCCACACATGTATCTGGAAAGAAAAATTCTGATTTTAATAAAAAGAGATTAAATTAATGCATGTAAAATTTCAAATCTCTGTCATCACACTTTCATAGTCAAGTAATAGAATTTCAACACCGCCATCGAACTTGGCAAGAATCGATGCAGTTATTAATAAGAAGAGTTGAAATTAATGCATGTAAGATTTTACAACGCTAGTATGACTCACTTTATAGTAAGACTATGAACTTTTATGTCCACTCAAGTACCTGGAAAGAAACAAGGCAGTTATTGATAAGAAGTGTTGAAATGAAAGCCTGCAAGAATTCACAACTCTAGCATCACTCCTTCATAGTCAGCCTATGAACTTTTCAGTCCACCCTCACACGAGGAAAGAAACAATGCAGTTATTATGAAGAGTTGAAATAAATCCATGAAAGATTTCAAATCTCTAGTATCATTCCCTTCATAGCCTTTGAAATTGCCAGGCATCATCTTACCTGGGAGGAAACAATACAGTTATTAATATGAAGAGTTGAAATGAATGCGTGCAAGATTTCACATCACTATTGTCACGCCTCCATAGTCTGTATATAAACTTTTCAGGCCACCTTCTTAACTGAAAAATACAATGCAGTTATTAATAAGAAGAGGTGAGTTTAATGCAAGATTTCACAGCTCGAGCATCACTCCTTCATAGTCAGCCTATGAATTTTTCAGCCCAAACTTGTAACTGGGAAGAATCGATGCAGTTATTAATAAGAAGATTTGAATTTAATGCATGCAAGATTTCACAGTCCTGCCATCACTCCTTCATAGTCAGCCTATGAATTTTTCAGCCCAACCTTGTAACTGGGAAGAATCGATGCAGTTATTAATAAGAAGATTTGAATTTAATGCATGCAAGATTTCACAGTCCTGCCATCACTACTTCATAGTCAGCCTATGAATTTTTCAGCCCAACCTTGTAACTGGGAAGAATCGATGCAGTTATTAATAAGAAGATTTGAATTTAATGCATGCAAGATTTCACAGTCCTGCCATCACTTCTTTATCGTCAGCCTATGAATTTTTCAGCCCATCGTCATATTTCTAGTTGTTGATTAAACTATATTTCTTTTAAGAACCGCATCTTTACCGTTTTAATACAAAGTTATTAGAATTCCACAAATATAATATGGATCGGCTATGTGCCGGTTTCCTTCAGAAAGTGAAGGATCGTGGCTCTCCACAACTTTCTAGCGTTTTTAGTTCTTAGCAATATTTGTATTTTTACTATCTTTTCCACTCCCTGTTCTGTCATCCATTTATACAAGCTTAAGTAGATGACTCACTATTTCCCTCTGCTCCTCTTGCCTTCATTATGTCTTATGAGTGACAAATTCTCCAAGCTTTCTTTCCTTATTATAAGACCGAGAACTTTTAGTCGTCTCTTTCTAATTCTATTGTTTCCATTTTCCTTAAAACTGAATCATAAACTTTAGAACTGCAGAACCACATATCAATTGAGTCAGATCTCGTCATCATCTATGAATAACATTTAATTCCATATAGAAAAAATGGTATTACATAGCAGTTTGTCAATTTTTTCTCCATGTCTGACGCTCAACTTCTCGAGAGCAGCTCTCTGCGGCTTCTCGGTCTCACGTTGACTGCTGACCTGAGATGGAATAAATACATTGAATCAATTGCCTCGTCCACTGCAAGAAAAGTTGGCTCCCTGAGCCGCGCCAGGAAGTTTTTCTCCCCTGAGTCGATCCTCCAGATCTACAAATCAACAATTCGCCCTTGCATGGAGTATTGCTGTCATATATGGTCTGGTGCCCCTTCTGTTTCCCTCGGGGTTCTTGATAGGCTCCAGAGGCGGATATGCAATGTAGTTTGCCCTGCCCTGGCGTCTCGTTTGCAGTCACTTTCTCACAGACGCGCCGTCGCCTCCCTCTGTCTGTTCTACAAATACTTTCATGGAAATTGCTCCGAGGAGCTGCATTCGTTGGTTCCCAGACGTCATGAGTTCCAGTGCCTTACGAGGCTGGCGTCCTGCTCTCACCCCTTCACTGTCGAAACTCTTAAATGTAGCCGTCTCTTCTACTCTAATAGCTTCATGTCTCACACCTCTCGCCTGTGGAACTCCCTTCCCTTTTCCTGTTTCACTGTGAGCTATAATCTCGAGCTATTCAAGTGTAAATATCAATTGACATCTCCAGTTGCCTTGATCTATCCACTACCCTCACCCTTTCTTCTATTACTCCTATCTGATCTTACTCTAATTTTTTTTGTAACCCCTTGCGTCCTAGTGGCTTCTCGCCTTGCTTGGGGTGAAATGCTTAAAAAAAAAAAAGAAATTTGTAATGAATATTTCTTGGTTCTTTACCGGTGACAGAGAAAAATGACGTAATGCCCAGCCACTGGTTACACGGTGGGTAAACACTTGTAACTATTTTTATATCTACGGTAAAACATTACATACCAATTATTTGAGAATTTTGACTCAGGATCTCAGGCAGAATCGTTAAAATTATTCAGGAACGCAGAGCTCAAAGGGTTAATCTTATTGGTTAGTTTTTGGAAAGCATATTTTGTTATTTAAGTATTTTCATCCAAATTTGGTGTTACAATTTACGCCATTTGCTAAAACATTTCCCAGATATAAATGTATGTTATCTATTTCTATATATTATACAAAGATTTAAATGCAAGTAATGTATATTAGACATGTTTCAATAACACATGTTCTTTCAAACATGTATTAAGAAAACACAATATTTAAATTAGAGGATACTTCGCATCTATTCATTCGAAAATAATCCAATTGGAAAAATCAAAAAATATATATAATACTATAATAGTAGCAATTAACTTCTAACTAAAGCAAACATCTACAAATAAAATTAACTATCGTCTGGTGGACCATATTACTGAATGCATATTAAAAATGTTACACGTTATCACATATTGTTGCCATACGACTTGCTGTATTTAAATAAAAGCACTTTCAGAAAATAATTTAAAACAAAATTTACTTTTCAGACTCACATGCTCTAATATTGGGTCCTGACAGTCGAAAGTCTGGACTATCCAGTGTGCGATGGTTAAATTGCGCGTCTTTTTTTTTTTTTTTTTGACTGCACTGTATATTAGGGTCAGTTGGCCACCGTTCGTGAGAAGGAGAGTGCCATGATGCAATTTACTCCGCCAGAAATTTGGAAACGTTATGCTTTACTGCTTGGTATTCACGCCGGAAGCTTCAATACGAATATTTCAGTGTTTGGGTATCAATCTGAGAACAGTGGAGAGGATTCGGAAAGAGTAGGATGATATATCCAGCCAGCGTCATGGTGTTTGGAGTAATCACTAGCGATGGCGACGTTATCCTTCCATTTATAATTCCATAGAGTCTTAGACTCAACACGAAGGCCGATAACAATTCTTTTGAAGAAGCAGTACTGCCCTGAGTGAAGATAGTGGCTACTTAAAGATCCTATGTATGGAAACAGGACTCGACACACGGAATACAGTCATGGTTGTCAAATAATTTCTGCGATCACATCACACCTTAAATCTGGACACCAAACTCTCCAAACTGCAACCCCTTAATTATTATGTGTGGGGCTCAGTTGATCGAATGACCAACAAAACTTATCATAACACCAAAAATGAACTGAAGGCAAAGATTATGGCAGCATTCATCAACTTGATCAAGGAGACTGGGAGGAGGAGTTGTAACACTAAATAACAAGTGAAGGCAAGGATTATGGAAATGTTCACCAACAAAGAGATCACCCAGAAGAGATGCAGGAGATTCCGATGTCGTCTGGAGGTCGTGGTTGAAGCCAATGGCGATTTTATTGAATAAATTTACACTTTAGTAGTTCAAGAGATTTTTGTTCAATTTTGGTAAATATATCTGTAAAAACGAATTTTCATTTTTGTGCAATTTAGACGACAATTTATCCATCGCACGCTGTACATCATGGATTTTTGACCAATTTATGTCGGAAACATTTGCAAAAGTTTATTCGTTTCTTCTAATGAAGAACAGTTCATTAAAACTAATAGACATTACATGGCGATTGTTTTCAACAATACATATACTTCTTTTTTAGTGTAAATATTTTGTCCCTTCAAACATTTCTTATTTAACGTGTAAAGTTTGTTGGTTGCTTGGTTGATTTTATGTTTTATGGCATATGAAAACCTCAGTGGGTCATTTAATACCAATAAAATTTGGAAATAGATTCATAGCGATAGTTTAGTAAAAAATTAAAAAAAAAGGTGTATATATATATACGTATATATTTGAACTATTTTTCAATTACTCATATTTTTTAGTCCAATCCAACTTCTTTTAGGAAATTTACAATCTTGAATGGTTTTATTTTCGTAAATAGTTTTTTTTTTTTTTTAAATTACTCACTTGGTAATATTTTTTCGCACATTTTTCCTTCAAAAATTTATTGCTGGTAATATTTTTTTCAAAGATGTATTGCTAGTAATATTTATTTTTTAAAACATTGTTGGTAATATTTTTCAAAACAGTATTGCAGTATATAGAAAAATTTATTGCTGGTAATAATTTTTTTGGTACTAAAACCTATTTTTACACTTTCCTAGTGTTTTTGCACCGGTTTAGGTGTTAACTATTTACCCATAGATGGGACCCCATAAAAGGTGCCACCACCCCGGGTCAGGGTGGATCTGGGAACACCAGCAATTAAGAAATGGTTCCACGCTCCTCAAAACCTTCTGGTCAGAAGCCTTGCTGTTTAACGTAGTTTATTCTTACCCAGGACGATAACATGTATAGAAATTTTGTGTCTATTGGTTTTGTTCATTTTTGTATAATTGCGAAATGATCTTTCCTCAGAACGACAGTTATTGATGTACGAAATTTTCACAACTATTATAACGGCTGTGCCCAAGTTTTCGACTCTCGAGAGACATTCTCAGGGGCATGTAATTAGTGTGTTATAGGAAAAAACTTAATAAGTCGTAAGTAACTCGTTTAGTGCAATGCTATATATGAATTTAATCGAACAAACTCAGGAAATCTCACCCACTACGTGTCATAACAGATCGTAGAACGTGTATGATTACATATTATTGAATATGATGAAGCTTAATAGAAAATTTATCAACGACGCGTTTCACCAAATAGTAGGCTTCCTCAGTTTAGAATAAAATAAATACTAAACTGTATGTGATGGAAAATGCTTTCGGATCTCTGAGGTTTCCTAATAATCATAAACCAAATTAAATTAGTTACCTTATCACCCTCCAATGTCCTGTTTCTATTCACCTGTTTTTTGTTTCTTTATTTGTTATATATATATATCAGAGTCGATATATAACTACATAATTATCTGTGCATACATACACACCCACCCAGGAATGCGCATATATTAGAGCCATATGAAAATAGGATAAAATAATATATATACATAGATAAAACAACAATGTTTTTGTAGGCTGTATAATATTATACGAAATATATATATATATATATATATATATATATATATATATATATATATATATATATATATATATATATATAAGTTTTTCGTGGTACAAAATTTAATAATAGATAGGAAAAGACAATATTTATAAGGCATTTTTAAAAACAAAAACTAAAATAAAAACAACCGGTTTAGTCCCAGGACTTATCAAGTTTATTTACTCTGGGAATTTAAAAAGCGTGTAAATTAATTTTTAATTAACGAATGTAATCGAATGGGGAAAAAAATCATGAATTTCAAGAAACTGGAGTCCAGTAATATTCAGACCCAGCAAGCATTCCCTCTGTTTACAAAGGGAAGGCTCACGAGATCTGATATACAAGGACTCTAGGACCTTGAGGTGAAATGTGGAGTGGGACCTAGATAAAATTATAAATCGGTCACGACTAAAATTTTTCACACATTTCCTTCTATTTATTAAATGTTCAGCAATAGCAGATCCAGAACTGTTAGTCAGTTGGCTATTCCTAGAGGACGGATTCAAAATCCTGGGGGGGGGGTTAATGCTGTTTTATTCTCGAATCCAAACGCTGGGACGTCCTCCCTATGTAGTCGTGTCCACAACTACACTTGTATTGGTAAATCACTGAATTAACATGATGGGGAGGGAGGACATCCTTACGAATGGAAGAGAAAGCAGGACAGGTAACAAATATTACCCTAACATTCGCCGAAAAATAACAACTATTGATTAAACGTGAAATACGTTTCGATAAACTCTCACCCTCTGTACCAATATAGAGAAGACGCAAATAAACTGGGCATTTATCAGCTAATTGCGGCTTCACCCTATGGAATTTACTGATGACGTCTTGAATAACGGAGTCTAAAACATCCAACGGATATCCGTTTTTTGATAGTGTCATTCTAACAAAGTCAATTTCCCCGCAGAGAAGACCCTCAGAACATAACTTCAGTGCCCTGTGAATTAAGGACTTAATTAAATTAATCTTACGTTGTCTGGGACAAAAAGAGTCCCAACGCGTATAAAGTCCCGAAAAAGTGGCCTTCCTAAATACAGAAGTCTCAAACTTGTCTTGTTATATTAAGAAAGAAAGAAAGAAAGAAAGAATGAATGAATAATGAATTAAAGAAAGAAACAAAGAAAAGGAAAAGAGAATTTTAAGAAACAAAAAACACACAGAGAAATAGAAAAGTTGATTGAGGAAATAAAAAGAAAAAAGAAAGAAACACGAAGAAAAACAAAGGTTGCGTGAAGAGAAAGAAAGAAAGAAAGAAAGAAAGAAAGAAAGAAAGAAAGAAAGAAAGAAAGAAAGACGGGAATATTAAGAAAGAAAGACGGGAATATTAAGAAAGAAAGACGGGAATATTAAGAAAGAAAGACGGGAATATTAAGAAAGAAAGAAAGAAAGAAAGAAAGAAAGAAAGAAAGAAAGACGGGAATATTAAGAAAGAAAGACGGGAATATTAAGAAAGAAAGAAAGAAAGAAAGAAAGAAAGAAAGACGGGAATATTAAGAAAGAAAGACGGGAATATTAAGAAAGAAAGACGGGAATATTAAGAAAGAAAGACGGGAATATTAAGAAAGAAAGAAAGAAAGAAAGAAAGAAAGAAAGAAAGAAAGAAAGAAAGAAAGAAAGAAAGACGGGAATATTAAGAAAGAAAGACGGGAATATTAAGAAAGAAAGAAAGAAAGAAAGAAAGAAAGAAAGAAAGAAAGAAAGAAAGACGGGAATATTAAGAAAGAAAGACGGGAATATTAAGAAAGAAAGAAAGAAAGAAAGAAAGAAAGAAAGAAAGAAAGAAAGAAAGAAAGAAAGACGGGAATATTAAGAAAGAAAGACGGGAATATTAAGAAAGAAAGAAAGAAAGAAAGAAAGAAAGAAAGACGGGAATATTAAGAAAGAAAGAAAGAAAGAAAGAAAGAAAGAAAGAAAGAAAGAAAGAAAGAAAGACGGGAATATTAAGAAAGAAAGAAAGAAAGAAAGAAAGAAAGACGGGAATATTAAGAAAGAAAGAAAGAAAGAAAGAAAGAAAGACGGGAATATTAAGAAAGAAACAGAGAAAGTCCGTTTTTGTTTTGTTTTACGGCCTGTCAACTGCAGTGGGTTATTTGGTGTCTACAACATTTTTATTGTTGTCAATATTTTTTTTCCCAAAAAATATTGCTGCTAATATTTTTTCTTCAAAAATCTATTTCTGGTAATATCGTTTTCAAAAATGTATAGCCGGTAATATATTTTTTTCAAAATGGTGTATAGTTAGTATTTTTTTCAATAATGTATAGCTGTTAATATTTTTTTTCAAAATGTATTGCTGGTAGTAATTTTTTACAAAGTATTTATGGTATTAAAAACTTATTTTTACACTTTCATAGCGTTTTGACATCAGCAATTAAGAAGAGTTCTATACGACGTACAACTATTGACTGATTACACACACCTGTATCAGTTTCTAAAATATATTTCTAAGATTTCCCTAAGATTGTTGTCTTTATTGTTATTTACTACAAAACTTACTAAATTTCTCAGAACCCCATTTGAGCTTAATACAAATATATGTTAAGTGACAGTTACTGATGCCTGAGGCAAACGTGGGGCATATCCATAGTTTAGAATTTTACAACTTTTCTTTAAGTAGCCCGATCAAGAAGGCTGTCAGAGTTGTAACGTTGATTTTAATTTAAACCATCTCAAGGGCCTCACAATAATTTATGTTTGCTTTTTAAACATAATATATTCTACTTCTTGCTATAACTTGTACTTATTGCTCTAGTGGGTTTATTATCAGCTACAATTACCCAAGAGAATTTCGATTTAAATAAAATTTTTTTTAAAAAAACTTCATATCGTGTAACACTATGAGAACAACAAATTATTTAATCGGAATAATACCCTAATCACAATCCTTTTATCACAACTTGTCAGTCACTTCTCATTCTTCGTTTGGTTTGATTTGGTTTGTTTTGTTTTACGTTATATCAACGCCACAATGGGCTGTTTAATGCCGACAAGATTTTTAGCATAGTTTCGTAATAGAATATGTATTATTTGTAAAAAAAAAAATTAGTTTGTAGATCAGGTTTCATTGACGTATTTTGTAAAGAGGGTTTTTGTGGATAGTCTAGTTTGGTTTATTTCGTTTTGTTTTACGGCATATCAACACCTCAATGGGTTGTTTAATGCCGACAAGAATTTTAGCATAGTTTCGTAATAGAATATGTATTCTTTGTAAAAAAAAAATTAGTTTGTAGATCAGGTTTCATTGACGTATTTTGTAAAGAGGGTTTTTGTGGATAGTCTAGTTTGGTTTATTTCGTTTTTTTTACGGCATATCAACACCTCAATGGGTTGTTTAATGCCGACAAGATTTTTAGCATAGTTTCATAATAGAATATGTATTCTTTGTAAAAAAAAAATAGTTTATAGATCAGGTTTCATTGACGTATTTTGTAAAGAGGGTTTTTGTGGATAGTTTAGTTTGGTTTATTTTGTTTTGTTTTACAGCATATCAACACCTCAATGGGTTGTTTAATCCTGACAAGATTTTTAGCATAGTTTCGTAATAGAATATGTATTCTATGTTAAAAAAATCAGTTTGTAGATCAGGTTTCATTGACGTATTTTTGTAAAGAAGGTTTTTGTGGAGAGTCTGGTTTGGTTTGTTTGGTTTATTTTGTTTTGTGGCATATCAAGTTCAATGGATTATTTAATGCCGACAAAATTTTTAGCATATTTTCGTATGAATAGAATATGTATTCTATGAAAAAAATCAGTTTGTAGGTCACGTTTCATTGACGTATTTTTGTAAAGAGGGTTTTTTCGAGGGTCTTTTTTTGGTTTATTTTGTTTTCTGTTATTTACACTCTCTGTAGCCCATTGCGTACTAGTGGCATTCCGGCCTTGCTTGGGCTGAAATGCAAAATAAGTGTACCGTGGCCCTTTAAAACTTTGGTGATCATGGCTCTCCACAATTCGCTCTTTTTTGTAGCCCTTAATACATTTTTATATTTTATTATCTCTTCTAAACCCTCCCCTGCTATCCATTTACTCAAGCTCGCTAAGTTGATTATGCGTTGTTTTCCTTTGTTCCTCTTGCTTTCAATATTACCTGTGAGTATCAGGTTTTCCAAGCCGCCTTTCTTCATTATTTTTTTCTAGAAATTTCAACTGTCTCTTCCTGATCTTTAGTATAAGTAAACCCTTTTTCTCTAAAATTTCATAATTGCATATTTTTAACAGTGGGATTCCCA